>OZ024688.1:32385846-33021973 GCA_964016905.1 Perithous albicinctus | reverse complement strand
AATTAGAAGAGAGGTTCTATTCTGTATCTTGAGTAGATCCTTGGTACATCTGCTCTTGCGTTTAAGAGGATGAGTTTTGTCGTTTTATCCTCGATCTCCGTTTCACTGTTGGAATATCACGCATAGCACTAGTGTATTCTCTACAGTCGTTTACGCTTTAGTCTCGGTCGTGCAATATATATATATATATATAGGAGTCCTATACTATCTCTTGGCACAGCAGCGTTGTCGTACAGAGAGCATATACTGAGAGGAAGCTCACGTAGGAGACAATTCGCAGATCCGTTTCACGTGGAATAACGTTAGATCAAAGACACCCCTTATTCTCGTCATTGTCTCTCTTGCTACACAAGGCCCTATAGTCACCCAACCACGGGTTGGCTTTAATTCAAAGCGAAATTAACGATAACATTGACACTGGAAGGCAATGAAGTTGCATTACTTCGTCACAGCAAGCATCAACCTTCCAAATACTTTTCGAGTATTCTCAAATTTTTAATTATACCTGCATTATCGCGATACTTGAAACCAAAAATGTGTCTACAGACTTTTTTTTTTCTTCCTCAATGTTAAAATCTTGACACGGTAACATTTGATTTTCTTTTTGAGATTTTGTTATCAACGATTCCAGAATATGACAAAATGTCTGAAATGAGGAAACAAGCTGATCAGATTTTTTTCGGGTTAAAAAATTTTTCTTTGGTTTATAGAAATCGATTTTCCTTCACATTCTGTTTTTTTTATTACGCCTCACAATATTGATATGCAATACTTAAAGGTAGTCCTTGTAGTGAGTAATAAATTCTGTTTTAATTGTGACAAAGACAAACAGAATCGTTTGTATTTGTTGATTTTACTTTTTTAAATTTCATCAAATTTGATAGACTGTATACGTATTTTTCTATTCCGTGAAGAAAAAAAAATGTGTGCCATCAATTTTTTGCTTCATACCTGGATATCTCATCAAACAGTCCATAAAACGTATTTTTTCATCAAGATGGTTTCAAAATATTTCCAAATGGATTGGATTCTTCTATTTTTCAAAAATTCTTCACAAAAATTAGATTTGTTAGCTACGAAATATTTTTCAATATTCACCGTTATCGTTGTGGCAATATTTTAATCTCTTTATATCCTATGTTTTAGAAAAAAAGCTTCCTCTATAATCATTTATCATCCTTATAAATGTGTACTTGTGAAATGTGAAAAATAATGAAGACGCAATATGAAGGTTCTCTCTGTTTGCGGACTTTTTTTTTATCATCAGAATTCTAGAAAACATTTTTATTTATATTTCTTTCGACGTGACATTAATGTGAGATAACAATTATAATTAAAGGAACAAAACGAGAAACGCATAAATTATTATACTTTCTAATACACGACGGACACTAATTTTTCTTCGAGGGCGATTCCATTGCATGAACTAGTTTTATTAACGACTGCTACAATTAGATGTTAAATTCTCAATGATTATGGGTAATGGTTTCGCATTTTACGATGGTGAAAGAAGAAATAGACCGGAAACTGCGCTGCATTTCTCTCGTGGTCAACAGAGGATTGTATTATTCATATACAATGCATTCTGTGATGACAATTCAATCACCATTTTTTTTTAAATTTGGCACAGGATTTTTTCAAATTTTTTCCAATTTTCCAAACTGGCTAACAATATGTCAGTTTTGAAAAATCATAAAGTCAAGTATGGGAAAAAAAATCTAAAAATAATCTGGGTGCTTTTTAGAGGTGGAACAGTACTATAAAAAATCATGTACGAAATCCAAGAAGTGGAGGGTCTGACCCATGTCGAAATGCTATGGATTGCCCCATATACTACAGCCTTTCCCTCGCGTCTATATAGTACGCTTGGGTGTAACACTACAATACATCGACAGACTGAACGGTGCTTTATTTCACGTGTAAACCGAGAGAGCCCGAGTCGTTCCGTTGGTTGGATTCTCCTCGTGTACCATTTTCAAGCATTCATGACCCCCAAAGTATTATATAATTTTTACGACTCCGAGTCTCTCGCTTGAGACGTTTAAGGACGTTCAAGGTCGAGTGCCAACGACCTCTGCATATATAATCAAGTACCAAACCACTTTTGTACAAGTTTTACCACCGCGACCACTCATCGTCTCGTCAGCCCCGATTTTCGTTGGGTATTATTTTCATTCCCCCTTTCAACCATTTAGTTTCGTGGCTCGCGGTTTTTACCCTTTCATCTAGAGTCAAGGGTCGGCACACTTTTTTCTTTTCTTTTTTTTGTTTTTTTTTTTCAATTTATTTACGACAAACCGAACCTCGTCCGCGAGTATGGAAAATGAAAGGGAGTGGAGAAAGAAGCAAAAAAAGAAGAACGAATGTCCGTGCAAACTCATCCCGTCCAGAAATTGATGTTTTCCTGGCTTCAGGAATTCTCATATGAATATTTACGAGTGGTTATCTGAACTCCGGACGTGCAAGCGGTACACTCTCGTCTCTTTTCTATCTACTTCGCGTTGTCCACTTTTCCCTATACTGGTTTGCTGACCACCAGACCTTCAACCCTTCCACCTATTTGTATATCTTCTTTCACGTCGCCATAGTTTAACTGAAATATACTTTTCCTATATACTGTCGCCTTTTTTTCTGCTCCGCTCTCCTACATGCCTATCACTCCTTCCATCCTTTTCCGATCTGCTGTCATAAACTTCGCGGGAACTCCGACCGGGCAGATTCATCTCTTTTCATTCCCCGCACGTCAATCTCGACCCTGTGGTATCGAAGTTCCGTTTACTATATCGTTTGATAGCCGCGACACGACGAGACACAAAGTACCCATTCGTTCTTTACTGTCCTTTACAACAACAACAAAAAAACTTGTTTACAATGGAATATCAACGACGCTTTTTACATGCAGTCCTTTTCGTGGCAATGGTTTTTTTTCAGGCTTTTTACGTTGAATTTCTTATGCATTGATAAAGCTTTAAATAATTATTGGTGGCTGTTTTATGAATGGACTTTTTTTTGATTATTTGATTCAAATAGCAGAAGATTGGATGGGTCCAATAAATCTGATGAATTCGCGGATGTGCGCAGTCAAAAATAAATTTGGAAAATCGGTAATAAATATTAGTGAAAAAGAAAGTTTGTTACAAATGTACTGAAAGTAGTTTGCGATATACGATTTTTTTAAAGCTGAAAAAGAGACTAATAAATTTGTAAACATTTAAAATTCACTAATCTTTGCATTTTGTACTTTTAATATAAAGTTTCCGTTATTTTGATAAATGAAAATTGTTGTGGGAACGAGAAAAATATTTTTTATACACATGAAGAGCCCGAATTGATATCATTTTTTTTTGTTACAAAAATGACAAATTGCGTCGTAAAATAAAATAACGGTTTTGTTGTAAAAATCATTAAAAAAATTGTACGTGTTTTTATACGAAAAACTAAAAGGTAAAATCTTTTCTACATAAAATAAAAAGTAAAAAATTGTTTAACGTACAAATTTGTTACATCCGCGTTTAGTGTTTGAGTAATTAAATAAATATTTAGTTACACTTTTTTCTACGACATTTTTTTTATTTCTTCATTAATTACTTCGTTCAGCCGACCAATTAGACCTAATTGAAACGAGCAAGAGTCTCCGTTTGCTGGATTTAGTTGAACTAACCAATCTTTTTTCTCAGTAATTATCCAATTATTTATTTGTCGCGTGTCAAAGCGTTTCAGTCGCGCTTTTGCCACTGTCAAAATATATACAATTCCTTACTGTTATGAATCTGAAGAACCCTACGAACTTTGACACCTCATAACTTCTGTAAAAGATGTTGCTCTTAAGACAATTCAATTTTCATAAATTACTTTTTTATTATCTAATTTATTTATTTATAAAATCAAAATACAAAAATAGGCGTTTGTTAGTGCATATTTTTTGCAATTTTTAAAGAAAAATAAAACAAAATCTCAAATTGAAATTAATGTTAAAAAAATTAATTTAGGAAAAAAAATACGCCATTGAAAATAGTAGAGAAAATATTTGAAGTATATAAACGACGATTTGAAATCGAAAAGATAAAGTTATATTAGTTGACTTTTTTTTTCGATATCGCACTGAATAGCTGATTGTAAAAAAAAGATGATCTTCAAGGGGAAAAGGATTTCTCATTTCTGGAGGTTGATCGTAGCCTCCTGGATTTGGTATGCCATGCGAGATTGTCGGGTATATGTGAAAAGGGGCTTTTGGTAAGGTGCGAGAGGCGGGATTGTTGGGAAGCCGATCGAATTTCCTCGGGCGTCCACTTCCGCCAACCACCGTTTTTCCATCGAATAACGCTTACCAGAAAGGCAGACTCTCGATTTTCCGACCGGAAATTTCCATAACTCTCGGATCTGTGGCCGGTATACTCGTGTGCTGGTGCTGCTGCTGCTGCTTCTGGTCCGGTGAGAACGAGGTTTCACCGATTGCTCACCGTTGAGGAAAGGACGAGCTTCTAGCACGCGCCAAGCATTCAACTTCAAGGCTGGTTCTACGCGTTTTTTTTTCTCCGTGGATTCAACTTCCACTTACGAGCTACACGGTCAGCGAGAGTAGTTCGACGACATATACCCTCCAGTTGCTCGTTAGGTATCAATTGATTGAAATAAAATCATTCCCTGAGCCAGGAATGATTTTTCTTTCTAGCCGTATTTTTTTTTTTGACAATTGTTATTTTCAATTTATAACACAGTTATAAATCTACCTTTAGTGTTTAATATACTTACTATAGTATTTAATATAGCTAAAGTTAAATTATTGTAAAATGTATAATACTTGAATATAATACTTTTAAAATTGGGAAACTACATTGTTTTTTTTGTATACATCAAATAAATTTTTTCCCAGTTTTTTCAAACATAATCGTAATTCTGTAGACCTGTAAGAAAAGCTATATAATTTGATGAATATAATCTTTAAATATAAAAAATGAGACATACGTAGAACCGTTATAAGTTTTTTTCTTACACATTTCAATATATATGCTACAATTTAAAAATACGAAGGTACAAAAAGAAAACCATATAATTAAATAAAACAAAAAAAAATGATGATTTCGTTGTATTTATGAGTTCGTAACAAATATTCATATACATTTTTCTGCCATAAAACGTACTTCATTTAATATTGCTGCTAAATATTATTGTTACTAATTTATTATTATTAGTATTGAAAGTTAATGTTCTTGGTATAATGGTGTGGATTTTATTCAATTTTTTTTCATGTATCAAAATACTCAAATTCTAATCCAATCAAAGTTTTGGTTTAAATTGTATATGTATACAAATCATGTTTAAGAAAAAAAAAATTGAAGAATAATTTTTACATCAAAAATTGTATCAAATTCAATACCCAATGTCATATCCCTTTAAAGTTGTACTTCAAACCGCTCTGCATTCTCGTCTCTGTGAACGACAAGATTTTCCGCGAAATCTCGACCTCGAGTTCGTCGGAACTATCTCTCCGCGAAGAAACGAGTATCTCAGGTTCGAGACCAAGCTCGTGTAATACGTAAAGTAAAATACAGTAAAACGTGATGCGACGAGCCGGTTCACTCTCCCTTTCGGTATTATTTCCGCATCTCGATGCCTCAGCTAAGCTAGCAGACAGTAGTCACTTTTTCCTGCACAACCTTTTTTCCGAGCTCACGCGATCCTATTCATGACATATACAGCACATGCATGCATATTCGCGTGAGGCAAACGACGATTAGCGCGCTTGCTTTTCCTTTTCCGCCACCAATTACGAGTCTGATAGTTATCCAAACTGAGATCAAAAATGTGCGTTTATAAGTGATATGTTATTAGGAGAGTACATTTTTTTTTTTTCAATTATTTACATACTCAAGTACATACGTATTGAGGCACCCGCTGTTTCTAAGTTTTCTTTTTGTCTTATCATCACGCGATCTTTCTTTCAAATGAAGTGTCTTCTTTAACATAAATTACATCTGGCATCACCAATTATTGTGTGATGTTTATCGTGCTGAATTATTGTTTTTCGTTTTCTAAAGTAATCATTTTCCATCTGAGAAATGTCAGTGATTATAGCCAGAATCATCATTTGTAGGAAAAAGTATTTTTACAACTTTTTTTTTCTCTTAATGATTGTGAATTATTACACCTACAAAATATCATTATAAAATAATAATAGTCATTATAAAATGATAATGATATTCCGATGGTAATACTAAGAAGGATGCGAAAATAATTGAATCAGTAAATCGTTTAAATGAGATTAAATTATTGCAAGAACAACATAAACTTTGTTGGAGAAAAAAGATGTCAGAAATGACTTTTCTAGATCAAGAAAAAAAATCTTAAAGGCTCACAAAGCGAAATTCTCAAATTTTTCTCGAATTGAAAGCAATCATTTAAAGAATAATAAATAATATCCTGAGCTGGAATGAATTGGTTGCATTCCTAAAGCTTCGTATCAACGCTCTCAATAATTTAATAGTTGTTCCATCCGCCACTTTAAAGCCATTCACCAGAGCACAAAATGACAAAGTATCGGAAAAATGCCAAAGCATCCACAATTCCGTGTCACGGAGACACTGCGACACTGAGAAAAAGTTGTATAATGAGAATAAACCAATAACCAACTGACCCACTTGAAGCGATGTCGCACATCACTTTCTCGAGTCCCACTTGTCTGCTTTTCTTCTCATTTTAAATCATCTGTCACACGTTAAAAAAAAAAAGAAAAAAAAGAAAAAGAAGAAAAGAAAGACAGAATACATTAAATTACATCTATTTGTAATATGGAATTGTTGACGTGAGGACAATCGATTTCTATATAGAAGATTAAGAACAAGTGTAAAGTGTATATAATGGTATATAATATTATACACCGATGCACGTGCATGTAATCGACAATCGTATACGGCATACAGTGTGCAGCGTATAGAATCGAAGATTTTCCACGCTGCATAGAAGCGGCGTATCGCATTCTGCAGCTCGAGGAGCTTCAAAGTAGTCGTTACCGTAGAATATGCGCGAGATCTCTCGAGAAGCCTAGTGTAGAGAGACCGAGCGAAAGCGACTTTCTCGCGCTTCTCAGGACTCGGTCCAATCGCAGCAGCAGCAGCAGCAGCAGCAGCAACAGCGCCAACAGCAGCGTCACTATCCTTCTTTCTGTTTGTAACTCTTTTCCTCTCTTAGCTCTTTCTTACTCTCTCTCTCTCTCTTTCTCTTCCTCTTTTTAAAACCGCCAGGTTAAACTTATCCTGCTGTGTGCAACCGCATGCATTCCTGCATGCCTTCCGTACCCTACCTACTTGCTATATTGTTTATTCCGTTGGGTTATGCATACCGAGAGAAAAAGTCTACTTCCATGTTGAATACCAGATATATAGGGGGAATTGCGGTCAAAATTATCACACGGTATTCAAGTTTTTTGTTTTATTTTTGCTTCCTCATAGAGGAAGCTTTGTGACGATGAAAAAAAAAATTCCGATTTTTGTGTCAGAGTACTTTAAATGGCTTAAATAGTCAGGAAATCATGTTTAGCAAAAAGATTTGTATGTATGTGTGTGTATGTGAAAACGTCTTGCTCAAATTTGGCAGACAAGTAGAGCATCATGCCTTTCATCTTTGATTTTTTTTAAATCAAAATTCCTCCATAATTTTGGGTGTTATCAAAAAGGTTTAATTTTCCAATAAAGAGCATGCGAACTGTGACTTTCTCAAATCGTCAGCTATCGAATTAAATAATTTTTTGTAATCGCAGATAAATTCAAGGTACTTTTGTATTCTATTTGGGTGAAATCGTAAAAAACGGTTCGGATATTACGAGGAAATGAATTTAAAAATAATAATAGTTATCGTACTATCATTCCAGAAAATAAAGCTAACCCACCAATAGTTTCTAAACGATTGAAGTGGTACTCAACGATATTTGCATAATAATATAGACAATTTTGTACGAATCAAATATATGAATTCAAGTATTTTTTTTTTAGACAAACAAAACATACGCCAACTCGATGGCGTGCCGAAATTTGAACTTTAAGCTTTAAACTTTTATTCGCATTATTATAGTGAGCAACTTTTGAAAAAAAAAAAAAATGCCATAAAAATGCTTTTACACCAGAATCGAATTACGACGAAAAAAAATAGAAGAATGGGAAATGGCGTTAGTACTCGTTTGCATAACCGTGAACTGCACGTGAAACCACTAAATATTAAATTGCGTGCGTGCAATGGCGTAACGTTAGTAGCAGCACCGCAGCGTTAGGATGCACAATATCGTACACGACGCGAAGCTGTATTGTGGGATGGTCGTTGATATCAAAAGATTATTACTACTGTAGTACCCGGTCATGAAATTTGTTATGAATGTACCGGGAAATGCGAGGGAGGAAAAGTGTCGAGAGAACTATAGAAAAGTGTGGTGCTGGCAGTAGAGTAAGTGCGTGCAGTCACGCCCCCAACCGCATTGTCAGACGCGCATCGTATCGTTATTATGACCACGGCACCTCGCGGATAACTCTGCTTTTGATATCACTTCGCGACTCCCATTAGAAAAATAATGAATAATGAGTTACGGTTATCGTCGAATAACAAGTGAAACGCGCTGGTTCAATGTGTGGTTGATGATAATGGTGTAGGCTGGCCATTATTAGAGAGTATTTAAAATCTATAATATAATAAAGGGCGGTATGTTTCCTTGGACACTCACAGACACACACAGACACTCAAAGACACTAACAAACACTCACAGAAATAGGGGGACAAATAAAAATTAGGGCTTGGGGCTATCGTGAGAGTTCGAAGCGTCCGAGCCAAAATATCGTCCACAAATGTCTTTTGTTATTTTTATAAAAAACCAGTTCGTAGGTTTCATGTTAAAATTTTTTGAAATTCGTATATTTATTTAACAATATATTAATTGTCACTTTTATAACAAGAAAATAAAATATTATGATGTTTTACAAAATATTTTTCGTTCGACAAAGAAACGTAAATTATGAGATTAAACTGTAATTTAAGCTGTTAAAGTAGTAAACGGACTTGGGATTTATGTAACAGAATAATTTTTTTTTACAGCGTGTTTGGTTTATTTTTATTGTTACAAGTATTTTTCAAAGGCTTTTATTACAAAAGGTGTGAGAGAGTCGACGCTAGAAAAAGTACGTGAAAGAAAAATAATAAAAATAATTGTTCGCCAAAGCAATTGACACTTTTCCATTCATTCTTGGTTTCAGCAATTAAAATCCTTTGAATTGCTATTGGCAATTAGTATTCTATTATTGCGGATGTCCTTCAAAGAAATCGTAGTTCGAAAGTTGTAGTACTATCGGTTCTGACTTATTTGTGTGGAAACGACTCATTTCCTTATGTCGGCTTTATTGAATCGATATGTGTCTATCGATATTCGAGAAATTCGCCTTTGACAACTAGTCGTGATTTCACATAAACGAATAATGGATAACGTTTTATCGGCAGTATAATAATGTTAAATGCGATTAAGTGATTGGGAGTGAATATCCAATAGAGATAATGAATAGCTCGATTACAGTGTGGTGCGTTTAAGTAGAATATGGCCGTAATGAACAGACGCGATATATATACGTTACGTCGATGGTAACGGCTTTATTGTTTTGTATGATTGGAAATGACGTACTACATAAAGGTGGAACGCGTTTTTTAGTGTTTATCAAACCAATTAGAGGCTCTATCGATTTTAGGAGAAAAAGTGCAGTCTATTTTTATACCGTTAAAAAAAAATTGTAGAAGAATTTCGATGCTATGAATTGTTCGTCATGGCATCAATTAAAAAAATTGTCAACTTCTATATTTAATATATTATAGAAGGTATTTAATTGTGTTAATCAATTATGTCTGAAGATTTACGCCGCTAATCGGACTGATATTTGGTGTCCGTCAGGTAAAGTAAGAACGTCTCTCTATTCGGCATAATTTAATATATATTTTTTTTAATTAATAAAAAACTCGATCCGACCGAAATAGATTATAAGATTTTAAAAGTTATAGATTTAAAAGTAATGAATACATAATACATTGAACACACAAATTTGGCCAATTAATTTTTAATTGACAAAGCTTTCTCTTTGTGGAAGCCGAAATGGATCGACATACTTCCTCTTAAATGGGTTCTATACTTTGCACCCTTCTTTCATATTTTTCCTGAATATCGTGAATAAATTACAGAAGTAGAAAAGGCACGTGGCGGATCAGACGCAACAACATTCCATATTCCTTGTTCGTCATGCGTTACAGATTCAACTATTGTTATCTTTAATGTCCATTTCATTGTTTCCATCGTGTCCCAAAGGGTCGAAATATTCGCAAGGAGCGCCGCAAGCTCTCCCATCGTTACCGATAAAACGTAAAGCATATAAAACGAAGCTACGTATTCGAGTTATTCGTCGTGCGAGGTGGTCGTTTCGTAGGCTCCTGCGGTTTCGGGAACAATGTCCTTCGGGAAAGGCCGGTTCGTGCTCTCGTATGTCGCGCATACCTACTATTCGAGCCTTCGGGCGACGGCTGCTCTCTGTACGCTTGTTCCACTATAGTGAGCGGTGTGCGCGCTCGTTGCGGATTCTCTCTCGCACGGCGGCATACACTCTCGCCAGCCAGAGAGCACGAATCCTGCTGAGAGAGCGGCGGCGTAGCGTCCCCGCTGTTCCATGCACCACTGCTGAATGTATAATTAAGGATTACGTGGGCACGCGTAATCGGCCGAACAATACTGGACTTTTACCCGATATTATCGCACGGCTGTTCTCTCTCCTCTCTCTTTCTCTCTCTGTGTGGGTTCTGGCATGCAGGTACGTGGGTCTCTCAGCTATTATAACAATGGGCACAGCCTGCGCGTCCATGCTGCTGGAGAAATAGAGTGAGACAGACTGATACCGAAGCCTCGTTTCGAGGCTTTAACGTTTTATTGAATTGCGAACGAGATACCTATTCTCTGCAGATTGTGGAATTTCTGGACCCTTTACGGGACGCATTGAATTATAAAATAATGACTGGACATTGTAATATTAATAGAGGCAAACGGCGTCGGCCGTAAATATAAAATTTTGTCTAATTCTTAAGCGGTATAAAAAGGGAGTGGGAAAAACATGTTCGCGCGACTAGAGAAAGGATGCAAATTAAAATTTTACATATTGTGTCCGCATTATTTTGGAATTTTTACAAAGTTATCTGTATGAGAACGTATGTTCATTTATTTTGGCTTCCATAGAGGAACGTTCGAAAAGTAAAAAATCTAAAAAAAGAAACCACTTTACACGTAGCTGTGAAACGTCGTAACAATCGCCATTGCGTCGAATTACGACACTTCATAGGTTTGGTTTATCGCAACGGTGTTTTGATCATAGTACAAAAAATTGCAGATCAAAGTATAAGAAATTGAAAAGGAATTCTGTCTTTATATTTCGTACTTAACTCCCATAATTTTGTTATATTAGGATCTTATTTTTTTTTTTTTTTATAATCGCATTGAATTTTTATACCATTTTTTATAGGCAAAAAAATATTTTATCTGCCATCGATGAGGCACTGTTCCGTTTTTTCATGGTCAAATTTCAAATTTTTTATATTGCCTACTAAAAAACAAACATTTTTTTTTAAAGGTCTGAAGAAATTGACGTGGTAAAAAATTTCCAGATCTGAGTATAAGAAATTGTAAAAGGAATTCCTTTTTTATGTTTTGTAATCAACAAATAAAACTCCTATAATTTTGTTATATTCGTACCTTATTTTTTCTTACATTCCCATTGGATTTCCATTCGACTTTTTATAGACAAAAAAGTCTTTATCTGATATCGATGAAATACCACTCCCATTTTCGATTGTTAAATTTCAAATTTTTTATATTGCCTACTAAAATATAATTTTCTTTTTAAAGTCCATCAATAGACCATCTACAATTTTTATATTTAGGCCTGGATACCTTTTTCATGATTAAAACACCTCACGAGCGCATATAATTTTTCATACAACTTTTTTAACCGAAAAAATCATGTCTGTTTTCAGTTACTGTCTCTTCATGGCTTCGATATTTTTTTTTTCTACAGACAAATATATGAGTGTCAGACTCTCCATTAATAAGCAAAGTGCTCGCTCATCAGAAAGATATAAACCAGTGCGATATGACATAAAAAGTACACATCTCGTCGAGACAAACATAAACCTAGTAAATCATGAATATAGAAGGAAGCGTCTCTTTCCAACCGGGAAAACACTGTCGAAACAAACAGAAGTAAGCTTCTTTTATGCATGAAAGGAAAATATCGGAACACTCTGTCCGTTTTACTCCACAAGGAAAGAGAGGGCGCTTGAAAAAAAGAAAAAAATGCACCACGAGAGAGAGAGAGATGAGCTTAGGGCTTACATATAAAAATGACTATATAAATAAAAATGCGGTAACATTGCCGAATGAAAATGGGACATTATACAAATACGAGTAGGTTGGATTTAAGGCTGTCTCTCGAAATTCGTGAAGTCGTGTCGCTCGGGGGCATTCCGGGTTTATGCAATTTCGTCCCGTCCAGCCAGCCGGCTGGTGGAGCTGTCCGCTCTCTGTAACCCCTCTTCTCTCTTTTACCGAGCTGCCGGAGTCATGATTGACCGGCCGGTAAACATCACGGAGGCGCGCACCAGTAGCATTGTTCAATCTGACCCGGGGGGCCCCAGCCGTGCCGGTCTGGCGCGTTCATCCACGCGCAGTCACTACCACTAATACCACCTTCGCCACACTCCGCGTACAACGTATTCCACTGTTTGCGGCAGTTTCGGAATTTTCGAGTCGTTCGTATATACATATACGAGCGACGAGCGAGATTTCCCATGTCCCCCCCCGTATGATGCCGACAGCACCGTTTCTATTACTATATTGGTACTTATACAGCCGCATCGCGACTGCACTTGAAAGGTCGAAACTGCCATTCCCGGCGTGCGTACAAATCATTTTCATTGAATCGCCAATTAGTTAATGATCATGAGCAGCTTGGGAAACGCAATATACGTGCACAAACTGGTTACAAATGCCAGTGGAATTGCAATTGTCGAAACCGAGAGATATTCGTTTATTTTTCTTTCGATTATTCGGTGCAATATTTCTGATGAAAATGTTGTTCAATATTCATTGACGCACATGTCAAAAAAAAAAGAAACTGACATTTACTTTAAAAAAATAGGTTTTTTTGTTCACAATGTTTGAGATAAAATTGGGGTAAAAAAGCTCCAATGTATAATAAAAGGGTTGAAGTAAAAAAGAAATAAAAAAAATTGTAAAAATCACCTGTCTAAAAAGCTTCTTCTATGAGGAAACAAAAATCGATATATCTTCTTCCCTACTACTTTTTAATATAAATAAATAAAAATGCTATTTATAGTTAGAAAAAAGAAATGCTTAAAAATGATCTTGTTGCCTTAATTGTAAGTAGCTACATTTGCTTCCTCGTTACAGGATATTTAAAAGTCTGTAAATTCACGTAATAAAATCTTTCATTATATTCATTTTAGGGTTTCACTTAAATCTCAGCTTGTTATATTTTATTCCAATTCCGTCAATTGCAAACAATTTTCCAAATAAAAGAATAATGTCTACAACAATTATTCAATTTTCCATGCAAAGTTCAGTAATTATAACAACTATCAGCGGGACGCTTTTTTTCCTTTGAAGAATTTTCTCAATAGAGTGTAATGCAGGATTTTCTCGAATTTTCTATCGCTCCGGGTGTGAGAACTTCTTGAGCAAAGGGAAGAAAAAGGCGTCTGAAAAGGGAGCAAAAAGAATAAAAGAGAGGGAAAAAACGGGTGGGAGGCAAAAGAGGAATGAAAAGAGAGTCCGCCGTAAATCGACAGAGTTAAATCGATGGTCCACGTGTTCGTTCTTTTCTTTCGCACTATATACGCTTCGACGTGTATATTCCTCTCGTCCTTTTTCTCCTCTCTCCTGCGACGCGCGAACGTATATCGAGTTAAGTTTCTAGATTGGGCTGAAGGTGCGTTCGTCCTTCGCTTATCTCTCCCGCAGGAGAAGTTTCTCTACGTGATAGAATTGTGGAGGAGGCCTGTATGCAATCTACGAAAAGCTGTATAGACGGAACGATACGTGTAAAAAAAAAAAAATCCAATGGCAGACGGAGGTATAAATTCAATTCGACAAATTATCGGAATGCGCTCGTTCCTCAATAATTTTCGCTTCGAATGGATTTCTACTCGCAGTTTACACTTGAATACGCTCGAAATTTTCATTCTTCGGGGCAGACACGTCGAAGAAACAATTCTGCTAAAACAAATTACCGGCACGAATTCGTGGAGTGCGCTGAGTAATAATAATCGAGTTTCACTGAAAGGGACAAGAGATGGAAATCTCGAATGGACAGATAGGAATGGTACAGTTGGTGTGCACAGTTCCCGCTTGAGAGTAGACGGGTCGAAGACGTATCTGAGCAACGGACAGTTGCGGAATTAGGGAGCAGATATGACAGTGGTAGACAGACTATAGAGTACGCTATTACAATGGAAGAGACTGGGGCTAATTGGGACACTTCTAATACTCAGATTCTTAAGAGAAATGTGTCAATTGAAATTTACAAATATTCGAAGACTATTTAATTTAATATCTCACTTACTTGACTGCAAGTATTATTTGAGAAAATACGTACTATCTATCATACAAAGAGATTTTTGCAATTTATCTGGAACAATTTTTTGATGTTTTTACACTCTGCACACTTTTGAAATAGAACCGAAAAGCCAAAAATTCCTAAATAATTCACAGGTATGCTTGAGATTAGTCTTTCCGAAGTGAGTGTAGCGATTTGAGATACAGGTAAAATTGAAGCAAGGCTGTAGGTTTGAATAGTAATTTAAAAAATAAATTTTAACTTCACCAATTTTTGCAACAACAAGAAAAATAAAAAGCTACAGTGATGCCAACAGGGTTTACTTCAAGCTTAACCGAGAATTATTTGGGAATTTTTGACCTCCTAGTTCTCTTTAAATAATTTGAGGAGTTTAAAAAAGAAGGTTGTAAGTGGCCCACATTACCACCCACCTCCTTTGGCCACCTGGCAAAACATTCTTTGTTTAATAGGTCAAGATAATATATTTTTGCAAATAATACTAGTGGCCACGTAAGTGAGATATTTGTATTTAAATATCCATAAAATTGATCTGACTACCCTGAAACATTTTTTGAATGTCTGTAATGATAGTAGGAAATAGAATGCAGCTAAGCTTAGCACTGCTTTTCATTATTTGAAATCTTCTTTTGTACTAAAATGATCAGGTCAACATTGTGATGATTTTGTGTTTAGTTATTTATTTTATATTACTTTTATTAATTCTATTATTTCATTTATAGTTTCAGAAATAAAAAAATCGAAAGCAGTCTAGAAGTTTACCAAAAAATTCAAAATTAATCTGTAGCTTCGAAATTGATATAAATTTAATTAAAAATATCGATTCAAAAGACACTATTATCAAAATCATAAAGATTAAAGCAATGATGATGGGAATGATTGTGCTCAAAATATATGACATGGTAAATAAATCAATACAAATTAGTACGTGTACATATTATGATAAAATTTGAAAATAATGTGAATATGTTTTTTTCAATCACTTTGTAATATTTGAAATAAAGAATGTCATGTTTGATGTCTCTGTTGGAATTATAACAGTTGATTTTCAGACATTTCTTGGGAAATCGAAAAATTTTGAGTCGCTGTACTGATAAGAAATGCCTTATACATTGAATGTAGATTTTTTCCATTGAAGGAAATCATTGGAAGTTGCTTTTTTAACTGATTGTCTCAACCAAGCCCCGGTCTCCTCTGTCACAGATACACAGTATACATAGTAGACTTGGAAATTAGTGTTATAACAGTGCTCAGCAATGTTGAATAGTGTATTCTACCTACGAATACCTCGCCAGTGGTAAATCGACAGAGTTAAATTAACGGCTGCAGTGGTCGGTATGCCCATCGTTGTAGAGATAGACGCAGATGCATCCAAGCGGTGGATATCTCGCTGTAACTGTAGCAGAAGCATCCACAGAGTCGAATGCTTGAGGGCTAGCTGGACCGAGCTCCCGCGGGAAATGCTCACTGTCCGTGCAATACGACGACTGCCCCTAGTACTGCACTCTGTCCGACAACCTGGCTCGCTCTTCTGATTCACTAGACCAGCCAGAAACCATTGTCCACTCTCCAAAGTAGAACACTTCGTGCATCTAACGTGATTCGAGATTCTCGACCAGTTCATAGTCGTCGTCATCCCTTCGCTCGTGTAACGAGTTCTGATAATCTCGGAAACAAATACATATACAGAGCATTCAGAAAATCGATTCAAACATTTGACTCCATTTTTTGTTGATTTTTTATTTAACTTAATTCACTTTCATATCATTCTCGCTCTCACCTGAGTACCTGAGTCATCTGAATGAAATTAAAATTATGTCTCACTTGAAACATGAACTGTATGTCGAGTGTAACATACAGTTTGTTTGATACGCAAATTTCTGTCATAAGTATGGGTAGGATATACTTTGTATATGGCGTTGAAAAAAATTACTTCTTTTGCAAAATTTTTGGAATTTTGGATGTTCGATCGTGAATGCAGTGGAGAAGCCAACGGTAATGATCTCCGTCGTTGAGGTACGTTCGTGAGATGAATAACAACGAGTTTTTCCGCACCGGTTGGAGCATAAGCATCAGCAACGGTTCAGGTTATACGAACGAGTGCCACAGTGGCCTGCAGTACCCAGCGGTATGCATGCATGCATGCATGCATTCATGGACCCGTTGACCTAAATCTTCGGTTGGACCGGTCCTCCCTCGACTCGTCTTCGAACCTTCGGCTTTCCCGTACCTTCGGCGCCTTCTCAATGGTCCTCTGAGAGAATTTCTGAATCGTTGTCCGGCATACCCGGATCCCCAACGACTCCCTCGAACGTGTGGAGATCTCCAAATTGGCTCTGTCGTCGTGAAATATCGAAGAATATAAATTGGAATCTCTCTCTGTACGAACTGTAAAGGAGCTCAACAAGATGACATACGTTCACGCCCTCGTATATTCGTTGAAAAGTGTAAAACATATCTGCATTTCTATAGATATGTCACAAAACCCGTGGATTGAATGTATGAATGGGTACCATAGGTATAACGGCTAGGCTGGCATTTTCAAGAAACTCGGTCGCGTCTTGTAGTCGAGTAAATAGAATTTACTGTGGGATCCTAAACCCTTGAAATATCACCAATGTCAATTCTTCAACGAAACTACTTTTTTTTTTCACGAGCTTTGTCTTTTACCCTTTCACTTCTGTAGAATGTCGTATATTCTTAAAGGATGCAAAGTAGATTTGTGGACGTTGGTGCAGAAATTCTACTTTATTCTGTACACGTTGGTTCCTCATTTTCATGTTTCACAAAGCCTCATATATAAAGACGTATGTTGACTTCTTTTAGCATCCTCATAAAGGAAGTATATTATTTACTTTATCTTTGCTTCTAGAGGACGAAGTGTTAAAGATGAGAAATAATGACAATACAATGTACAAGGTTTCCACTTTGTATTCATGTTAAGATTACTAAAGTGGTTTGATTTTCTACATTGCTAAATATATTAATAAATGTAAATGTTTTAATTTTTTAATCTCATTTCATGAATGTATTTTCACGAAAATTGCCATCAATAAAGAAAACTTGTTGCGTAATTGGTGTGACAAATTTTTGATGAATTGCTGGAGTGATTCTCAAACTGCAGGTTTTCATATAACTTCATTGATTTTTGCAAACTATTGTACCCGACCGAAAATTCATCCTTGAATATTACTTTACTTGTAAACCAGTAATTTAATCCAATATCTAAAAATTTGTGATGAGGATTATTTTTTTAAATTCGAAAACGAATTATTAAGATCTAATTTTCCAATAATTTGTTTATTACTCAAATCATTCAAATGAAGATGTTCTCTACAATTCTCATAGAAGAAATATTTTTTCTAAAAAAATATAAATTTTCTATCAATTTGGAGAAGGAAAAAAAATATACATTTGACAAGTGGAGGAAAACAATAATAGAACTAGCAATATCATCACCGCTATGGTGAAACAAATAGAATAATTTAATTTGAAGTCGTGTATTACAGAAGGAATATGTTGTCAGTGAAGTCTACAGACATTAGGACGTTACGTATTCACATTTATATATACATATATAACTGTCACACTCGTGCAGCGTGATTATAGACTCTGTCCCAAAACTCGTTGACCGAGACCGGTTCTCAAACGAAAAGAAGCTACAGCAAAGGCGGCAGCAGCGAGGCGTAGGCACACGAACCATCTGGGCGCCTCGTGGCTAACGGTATCTGGGTTCCTGGCGTTCCGGTGCTCCTTCCACTAACACATGTAATAAGTACTACAGGAATAAGTGAACGCACTGCAGCGTAAAATTTTCGCGATCTGCGAGCATAGAATTACAAAAGTCAAGAAAAAAATCAAATAGAAAATTGTTCAGTTAGTAATTTTTAGGCAAAAACAACATGAAATACCAGCATTATGAGAAATAACTTCAATTAGGCGGTCGAAAACTTTCTCTAACGAAAAGTAAAAACGTAAAAAAATTAAATTCTAGTTTGAAAAGATGAATTATTGTCATAAAATAATTATACTACCTCATTCTCATAGTAGTAAAAAGTAAAGAGGATAACGAATACGGAAAACAATCACTTATCTTTTGTTTCAAAAATCAAGCAGGGTCTGTGAAAAAATTGGACGCGTAATTTTTTTTATTTAACAAGAAACTTTAATAAGAATTAATTTTCGAAAAGCATTACAGTTAAACCTCTTCATAAGCTACGTTCACGTAGCTTATGAAGACAAGTGTTGGGGACGATCCGAGTGTTCACATTTATCATAATTTGCTCTTCACATGACTTACTTAACCCCGCATTAAATAAGATGTGAAGGACTCTATCTGAAGCGAAATTATAAAATTGCTACAAATATATTTATGAAATTAGGAGTAATATCACTTAATTTTCAGAGCGGATTCCACTCTGAAAATCTCTCACACATCTACAATTTGTGATAAATAAAAAAAGTATCCATTACTTCTGCTTTCGCGCCCCTGATATCCGGTTTTTTTCATTGTGCTGAGTTGGCGTGTTGTATGTGAAAAAAGAAGAAGAAGAATGGACGAAGTGCTCGGGTGCATCTATCGCAACGGGGATGTTTCGCCCGGGGCCGGAGAGAACACCCCTCGTGAAATAATTAATTCTCCTAAATAATTTAAGCCGCGAAAAGCGAGCGCGCGTGGTTTCCCGCTAGTTCGCTTTCCCGCTCTCCGCCTCCTCAGCAATCTACAGCACTTTCGGTGCTGTACTTTCCTCTAGTACAGTATATCGAGGCTGCCACCTTTTTACCAGTTTTATTTTCAACTCCCCAGGCTATTCGGTACTCGGCGAGCTGTGGTGTAGGGTGTTGGGGTGCCGAGGAAGATAATGGGGTTGCGGAGAGTGTTTTTGGTTGTTACCGCATGAAACACACCGCTGATTTTGACACCGTGCCGCTCCTGTCGAACTGAGAACCACGAGGGTTGCAAGACACCCCAATTTTTTGCTTTCTTTTAAATGGGAAAACATCTTTGGCGGGACGTCAAAAGCTCGTCAAAAGTGTTCCCATCATGTTTCAGGGTTCTTCTGGAAATTGAGTTGTATAATCAAAAGTGGCCTCAATAAGCGTCACGGTCCTTTTAAGAATACAGAAATATCGTCAAAAGTGTCCTCTTAAACCGTTGATGCTCCGGAAATTGAGTGTAATGCTCTTAATGAGCACTCAGGCTCTTCTCAAATTAGCGTAAAATATTGAAAGGTTCCTTCAAAAAGCGTTAAGGTATTTTTGGATATTGAGTAAAATGGCTAACAGTTTCTACATAATAGAGTGAGCACACAACGCTTTCTCGTTATTTCTTTAAACGTTTCATCAGATCGTTAGACTCAACAAAAAAAGGCAATGACATGAATAAAAAGACGGACGAAAATGTTCGAATTATTTACGTGTCATTCTTCGTGAATGTTTACCTATTGAAAATTGGGAGGGTGGCAAAAAAAAAAAATTCGCCCGCGTTGGACAGCCAGACGCCCTCTGAAATTGACATGTATAGATAATGCTTTCTCTCAAATTTATCGACCTTTCGCCGTAGCGCTTCGGCCTCCCCCGACCAACCGCAAGGGGCATCAACATAGGGCGCACATTTGACATACTGGAAAAAAGTTCGATATATCGCTCTTCGTAACATTATATTGTTCTATTATTTTCGTTATTTGCACCATAAACTCTTTCTCAATGAAAAAAAAAGCATGGCCTGTCATTTTGAGGATTAGGAAAATATGTAACATGAGAGAAAATAATGTAACAATCAAACTATAAATTGTAGAACTAACGTGTCGCAACTACAGTTATTCCATAGCAGATTGCCTGCATTATTTCCTTCGCTTTTCATTCTTACTGTATATCGATCGCCGGCGCTGCACGTTCCGCTCTGCGGATTCTTATCCACGCCCTGAATGCAAGTATCATTGGTCATCGAACGCTTCTTTGGCGCATAAACACCTTTTTCTTAGTCTCTTCTTGCTTCATTCTGGGCGTTGGTGAGCCATAGCACCAAGAAGGTTGGTCTATGGTCGCGGATAACGGATAGCAACGGCTTATCCTATACCGCTAATTCGCGCGTGCTTCTCGCGATTGAAACTGGCATAGCGTTAATGTACCATCCACATAAATATGATGAGGAAAGGGAAACAAGAAAAAAACTGAATATACAAGTTGCGTAGTCCATTTACCGGGTATTATTAGCTCCGTTTTATTCAGTGCCCCACACGTGCCCGGATGTCTTGATAATCATGATGCTGCTGATGTTCATGATCCTGGGTGTGGCCTCCGGTGATCCAGATCGATAAATGATAGATATACATAACAGGAGCGGAGAAAAGAGATTGATTATTAACTGAGTCCGGCGGAAAAAGGATGTCAAATGAATTTCTAATTAAACTAATGAAATCATGGATATCGTCAACAATCATTTGGCTCAGCAGATCAATAGATTTTTATGACGAGCAAAAATGTTGTTGTGGTGGTTAAAGATTTATTTATTAGCTCGGTTAATTTTTAACAGCCTAATGTCATTTTTCAGTGTCGAAAGTTTGACAGCCAACCTAAATGCGCCTCAAGTACTGAAGGCACGGTTAATTATCTTATTAGAACAATACCTTTATAGAAATTTATCGGCCATAAATAATGTTTATGTGCAAAAGTCAAAAGCTAGTCCAACGAAGAGCAAACAGATTCCCGTGTTGGTGATGCTGTGGGCAAAGAGTCGTCGAGCCCGTGGATCACTTCCTTATAGCCATTTCAGTGAACTCTAGCCCTCTTTTCTCACTGTGCGGTCGTAACGATCGACTCTGGCCGTGAGCGATAAAGCGGAATCCATTTAACGTGCTCGTTTTATCGTTTCACGCGAATTGTTAGCGTGATTCGGCCCTTTCCCCTTCTTTACAATTTCTCCCAACATCTCCACTCGTCTGAGCTCTTCCTCAGCCTTACCTTCACGTTTCTCCAATGACGACGGGGTCGATGATCCCATAATTGGAAAAGAAGATAACCCGTTGACTTTGAAAACTTATCCTCTCCAAGCCGTGTAATGACGCGGTATTCGTATATGGTACAATATGTTGCAGGAACAAAATATATGATTCCTATTGGGTAGTTCTTGCTTGATGTACGAATCACCTCCAGGTATAATTATATCTTCCCTGTTCTGAGACGCCGCTCAAAGCACTACCGAGGACCGGTTTTTCGACTCAACACCTATATGTCATTCAGCCTATCGTCTCCTCGAAATTCTCGTCTTCTGGACGAGGATAATTTTTGCCGAGAGATGAATATTCATTTGCATAGTTAGGAGAAACTGTGTGTATACTGATCTAGGCTTCAGCTATGCAACACTTGAAAATTGCGTAATTTTGTGGTAGTTATGTTAGAGGATAGCACAGCCCAGGAACACACAAACAGATACAAGGAACAAGTGTCGTCAACACAACTGCGGCGACTCAACATATTTAATTTACTGGAAGGTATACATGAATACACGCCTTGGCTCACCGGCGACTAATCGAACGTTCACCTTTACGCACATACCTCGGTGATTACTTATTGCCTCCCTGTACTATATATGTATGTGTAACTGTTATTACAAGCGAGTTACGATCTACAGAGCGGCGAGTCGAGAGCCACAGGAGTTTGCTTTCACCTCTCGTACTGTGTTGAATTCTTTGACTACCCGCGAGCGACGGCTTACAACGAAGATTTTAATATTTTGTTGCATTCTGTTACGTGCATTCATACTGTTACTACATACGTCCATCAATATATCCTGAGGTATAAAAGCTCGTAAGCATTATTGGATTAGTCAATAGTTGATGGGATCTGACACATATGAAAGGTATGTTAGGTAGACTGGGATGTAAAAATATACAGTATCTCGTAATGGATATTTATGGTTGTCACTTCAAAGCAGCAACTTGTTAACTTGTAATTTAAAAGTCAGCTAAGCTGAGTAAATCTAATTAAGAGTACGAAGTTAAATACATGTCGAATGCTAATTTTAGTAAACAAAAAATAGTTGAAATTGGAATTATCGCCGAAAATATCAGGAATAACATGGACTAGAATGCGAACTTCTTGTATATCATCAGAAAATTGTAGAGATACTTGCGTTGATTCCCGAAAGCAACATTTGATATATCTTCTAGCAAAATGTATTTAGTTTCTAGTAAAAAGCTATTGAAGATCATGGTAGCGTGTACGATGACTTGACATGCGATGTCATCACGCAGTGTTTGTTCAGCTTTTAAAGAATATTTGTTAGACAATTGATGCTTGTATTTGTTAGAATATAACGATGGTCTTCATCTACTTGAAATGTATGGCTATTTTAACCCGACATATTTTCATCAGCTTCTTTTCTCCATTGTAGTTTCCCTCAATTGTGTTAATTACAAAATGGAAGTGAAGCTCTCTACGCAGCGTCACATGTATCCCGACAGTTGCCTTCGCAGCTCTTTGTCTTCTGTTCTCAGTAGAAGTTGAATCGTCCCTCAGTGAATAGTGATTGAAGCTTCGTGTGATCTCCATTTGGTTAGAGTTAAGCTCACTGTAAGGGTTGGGATGCGTTATACTTGGCAATGGAATGGAATGGCGAGACTTCACCACGTTCTGTCCGCTAGAAACAGCAACAGAAACGGTCACCCTGCCATTCCTCCAATGCAACGAACGTTCCGCAAGCCGGGAGAGTAGAGATTCAATCGGAGAATGGGTTCTTTGACTGTTGAGGCCGCCTGAACCTCCTATATATATAAACCTACTAGTATTATTGAGTCCGTTGGGTGGGCCGACAAACAACGAACTCAACATCGGCAGCAATACGTATTGCGCTTTGCGCTCCCCGCACAGAGAACGACGATGATTTCCCCCACGTGCTCTGCAGCGCGAGGATTCAGGTTTGAATCGGACAGTACTGCGGGATTATTCACGTTTGCTATTCGAAGCATTTGTAATACCCTCGTGATAGTACATTAACGACGCAACCCCCGGGAATACCTTTGGAATGGTTTTAGAGTTGCATTGATTCATTTGATGAAATACTCAGTTTAATTTGGTGGTGTTTGATGATGTTGGTAATGGAATTGTTTGCGGAGGAGCATACTGTGATAATGGGTTCACGTACAATGGTATAATTAAAAACCGCAAGTGGGTGGTATAAGCGAATTTGTATTAAAGTTCCTTATGCCTAAACCTTAACTAAAAACCCCTAAATTCCTTGGTTCACTTGAGATTTTTCAGCAAGTCAACAATCAATTGAGATTTTTTTCACTTCAACATTTCAAGAACGACGTCAATTCGAATACAACAAACCTTTGGCATTCGAAAAACAAGGCCAGGTTAAAGAGACCGAGAAGAAATAGAAATGAGACTGGAGACCCGAGACGTTGTTCGTAATGCGTGTTCCTGGACAGTCACCAGAAGTTTCCACACTGGCGTCAGTCCCACAGGATCTCAAGTCGCAAGCACTAGCGCATCCACCACCCAGCTTTCTCAACGATGAATTGATTCTCCTCTTCCAGGCGAATCAGAGTGTGCTTGCGGAGAAGTCGCTGCATTGTTCACGACGGTTCATGCCAGCATAGTCTACCAACCTCTGTACCTATGTGTACAACTGGTAAAGATAGCTATAGGTACTGTTGCCAAAGTTGAGACGGATTTCTATAGTCTCTTGCTTCGCCGCTGGTGCGAAACTCTTCGTGACATCCCATTGATGTCGATGCGGTCGAATATCGAGCGTTAAATGACGAGTAAATTAAGCTCCGGTTACTTCGTATTTTCAGAAACCACTTTCTCATAACAAATTCTTGTTACCAGTCCTCGCTTTTGCGATCTCTTGTCATGTTAAACTGAAGTATTGCGTTTCGTTTAACGATCCTTCGAAATCTGAAGCAATTTGCTAGTGGCGGAATTAATATCCATTAGCTTCATTAATATCCATCACTTCAAAGGAATTTATAATCAATTCGGCGATTTGACAGAAGTTGATGAAACGGAGATATCTTACACTTGCAAATTTGCGTTTACTATCTTTTGTGGGAAATCCTATTAGCAACAGAAGCACCAAGTGCTCATCTGACACCTTCATTGTATATTGGTATTGTCTTTGAAATAGCTTAGATTGTAGTTGCTGGGTAATTATTGAATCTTCAATTGTTTTGGTTAGAGTTAACAACCTGGTGAGATCTCAAGTTTGGCAAATATTCTGCTGCTCTCCGTTTCTAAGGAAATTCCGTTGACAGCAAGAGCAGCAAGGTCTCTTCTTGACGTCTTCGTTGTCGTCTTCGTTGTGTTCAGTAGCCGAAGGCGCCAGAGTCTGGATTCCACGAGCGGGTACCTCGAACTAGACCGTAGAGCGACTCAGGCATTTCTCGACATTGGTGTAGGAGGTAAAGCTAGAAGTATGAGGAGACGGTACGTCGCGCTTTCAAAGCAGGAATGCCGACGGCGTTCCTTCACACACATTGTCTTCACTCCTTCTACTAGAAGACTTGCAAGACCTTTGCCTAGTCTTTCCTCTGTCCTTTCCTGTTTCAGAACTTGACGGGGGATGAGATGTACATAAACATATATACCATACAAACACCACACAGGCGACTATTTACGAGCTGAGGTATTCTGACTTTGGCAGGAATGTCACCCCTAATGTGCTACGTGTTTCAAGGAAAGCACATCGACACTTAATTTGTTGTATTCCAAGTCTTTGTTGTATTTTTTATCTTCCTCTGCTTTGAGAATTGAAGGGAGTTGACGTATATAAATAAATATCATACAAACACTTATGAACCGGTATTTTATAGATGTCACGTGTACATTATATCTCTTGTATATTGGCGTCGGATCACTTTTGTGATAACTGGGATCTGTGTCTGAAATTGCCGTTTCTTTTAAAGAGATAGATCGACCCCCTTCCCTAAAAATGCAAAGTGTTTTATTTTACGGATGTCAATCGACTAGACAGACAATCTAACAGTCGTAAACTTTTCTGCTTACAGAATATTTTGGACAAGTTTAATCCCGGGGCAAGACAACTGATCAACGCTGGAAAAGCCTATCTCAAGGCTCTCCATGGTGAGTGAATTCAATGGTTTTGTTATATATTTCCTGTAAGTTATAGCGGAACATGATGGGGGGGGGGGGGAGGAGGATTGAGATACAGAAAAGACAGACTGAGAAGAATATTAGAAAGAAAGAACACAGAGTGAAATAGAGGGGTGCGGATCGGAGTACGAACTTTGTCTCGTCTCTTGGGTACTGCTCCGGAATCGAGTGTCAGTTTGTCAAAGTTTCTCGAGAGGATCTGTCTCACTCCTCCTGTAATGTTGTTTCCCATTCTAACTCCTCCAACTCTCCGCCCCGTAGATTTGACTCTTTCTTCGTTTGAACGAGAAAGAAAGCTCTCTTCTGAAACGGGACTCCTGAGATAACCCCAAATCGATCAGTGTAGTATACCTTCCACGAGGGACCAACGTATATCTTGGCCAGAAGCATCACTCGGCGGGAACTCGCTCTGCTGGACAAATAAACACTCCACATCTGGACTTCGAGAATAAACTAACAGGATACGAAAAGCCACTCCAGCTGTTCATTCGATTACACCTTTTCTGTTACTTTTTTTTCTGAATGGATTAAAATATATATATATATATGTATGATAATATTAACTAATAATGTTTTTTCTCTACCAGAGCATAAGAATTTGATTTTAAATTTAAAACTTTTCATTCAGGAAGTCACTTTGTGTGTGTGTGTGTTTTTTTTTAATATGTGTTTTTTAACGGGGTAAAATGGGTTTAAGAGGTGAAAACACCCATCATATGACTAAGATTCCTTAATGCCTTTTGCTTCCTTATAGAGGAAGCTGTATTATCGTGAACATTTTTTTTTCCAAGATTTTTATGTCAGGATATTCAGAACGGTATAAAACGCCAAGCATTGGCATTCTGTAAAATTTGAATTTTCCAATTGATTTGCGTCAATTGCTATCCCAAAAGTTGTTGTATGATAACCCAATTGCGTACCAAATTTGAGAAAGATACATGAAACACATACAGACATTTTTTCTAGACCATTTTTCACGATGTTTGAGGTGATTCTGACGTGAAAAAAAAAACAATTTCATGGAAACAAAGTTTTATGAGGACGCAAAAAATGAAATCGGCAGTAACGTCTAAAAATTGGGAAAAATTGACATCTAAATAAAATCGGTCTTCCTATAGAAAAAATAAAATAATCTTCAAATAAAATTAGTGTTACTTAGGTCGATAAAATTATTCACAATATTTCTTTAAAAATCTGATATAAACCTACAACTTTTACGGTGTGAGATATTTTTTCTTTGACTTATAGCTTTCAAGATACATTGATTTAAACAAATGCTGTTTTCTCAAAGGTTTGATTTAAAAATCTGAAAAAAAAAACTCACAAAATGTATTCTCAAGTAGTACTAAAATCCGGCTAATTATGAGAAACATCTCCAAGGTTCAGAAAAGAAGTTGCTGAATTGACATACTTCAAATAAGAGTAATTTCCCATGATGTTAACAGCAGTATTTAAGACTCAATATAAAAAAAGACTCTCCCCCTCTGCTTCATGCTTTCCTCTCCCGCCGTCTGAATATAAACCGATTGGAATTCAAAACAGGGTGTCGAGCAGCAGATCGGTGCTGCAGTTGCGTATAGCACGTAGATATACCGAGAGCACGAGGGAAGCCTGGGGCCAGCCTGTGGGAGTAGAAAAGCTCCTACGTAAGCGGAGCTTAAATCTGGCTTTGTCACGGGGAGAGCGAGACCGAGCACATACCGATCGTGTAAAAGGGATTCAGTATAGGAGTGACGAAGAGAAAGGGCAGGGTGTAGCATCGTACCACGCTTCGGGGGTTGCGGAGGTACTCGCGCCGTGCAGCACAGCGTAGGGATGACGGTAGAGTGGAGGGCAAGAGGGTTGTTACACGGGGAATTCGACGGGAGTAAGAGAGGAGCGGAGAGGAGAGAAGAGAAGAGAAAGAGAGAGAGAGAGAGAGAGAGTGAGAGAGAGAACGATGCCTGCGGAGACGACGCGCAGAGCACAGAGAGCGATATTTATGGCGTTCGTGCGAGCGGACACCCGAAGCTCGAGAGTTCCGGCTTGCATCAGCTCGTCTATCCTCTGTGCAAGCTCTCCAGCTTCAAGCTCTACTCCAGAGCTTTCCTGTCCTGTGTGTGCTTACTCGCTCCCTCTCTCTCTCTCTCTCCCTCTCTCTCTCTTTCTGTCGTAGTACTCGTGGAATATCGACGTGTACAACGCGCCGCCAGATTTACGACTGGCACAGGAGGGCACACGCGTACGTACACCAGCCTCTCCTCTGTATCCTTGGGATTCAGCAGCATTAGACTCTTGGGCGCGTTACTGAAAGGCAGACAGACTTACGACCTGTCTCGAGAACGACATCCCTCGAATTCCTACCCTTTCCTGTTTATCCTCTTATGCTTATCTTCTAATAGCGAGCATAAGCAGTCGAGAAGAGAATTAATTTGCATTCGTATTCATATACATCGTTTGCAAAGTTGCCGGCACAATGTTGAATAAGTCCTCGTTATCAATGTTCACAATATTCATAGGAATTAGAGTCGAAATTTCAGTCGAAAGATTCAGTTTTAGATCCGATTTAAGATTGTACTTTAGGCGAGTTTTTAAAATTAAATGACATCTCGCGGCGATGCAACAGCTTTTAATATTATTGCGAAAATTAGATGACTGGTCTGGCTCCATTATAACGATTGCACAAAGTGATGGATTACTTAAATTTGTTTCGTTCCTAAGTCCAATTATAACATGGATCTTAAAGATTGTCGGAAAAGGAGTTTTACTTAAGACATGATTACTGAATGATTTTTTTTTTGGCTCGTAATCCAAGTTTCTGTTCATGTTACAAGATGACTAAATGTTGTGTGATTCGGCGATTTTTAAACATCATCCGGAAATGCGTACGAAATCTCGTGCCCTGACTCACTCACTCACACCCTCGTTCTCCATTTCCGTTTTCTCCGCGGGTGTTCCAAAGTCGCGCCTCTTCTCTCATCCCATTTTGCCTACTTCCGGCTTTTCCGCCCTCGAAATTCGATACGAGGGAGAAACGAGAATAAGAGAACGTCTTCGCATTTCCCTCTTGCGTTTTGCAACATTCCACCTCGATTGGCTTATACTCTTGGAGTACTCTATATGTATACGTAGGAAAGCTTCCTCGCTCGGCGCGCGTGCAAACCAGCCCGATTTTCCATTGGGTCGATTCAAATTGGCAGCAGCGGGAGGATTCTCGAAACCCAGACGCAGACACAGCACAGTTTCTGCTGCCTCGCTTACTCTCGTTTCTTCCTCTCAGTTTTCTCCTCAAGATTTCAGCCTTTGTCTTCCGGTTCGTTGTTTCCTATCTTGGCTTCGTAAGCTCTGCAAAATTCACGATTTAGTTTCGAAGTTCACCTCGAAAATGCTCACGATTTGATAGAACAGCAAAAAGGGTTAATGCTTAGTGAAATTACAGGAAAACAGCTCTTTTTAGGGCTTCATTCCATTAATACCAGACGAATTAATAACCTTTAGGATTTTTTTTATTTAACAAAAAAAATTTTTTTTTTAATATAAGTTTATAATAGCACTTTTAAATTATTAAAAGCATGTTTTCTTTTGCCATTTCTTTTTCTATTGCTTATTAATAGGTTGTGAGAGTCCCTCTGCAAATGTGTACGTCACTGACGTAGATCAATCAGTATAAATATCCACAATCACTGAACCTACCGTTAACCCTAAAAGGAAAAAAAAGAAGAAAAAAAAACGTGCATTGAAAAAAAAGATATATTTTTTTTTTCTAATTCTTAATCTATAATAAAATTTCAAAAATAAAATATTATTATTTATTGAGTTCATTGAAGAATTTCCCTAAAGATTCCCTAACTTTCCACTCGATGTTCCCGTTAGTACTCTCTGTTACATATAAATATTTGACCATTCACTGTTGATAATTAGAAATACCATACAATTAGCATTGTTGCACTGGGTTGTGCATTAAATATTAGAAATTGTGACGGTAATCGCGGTAACAGTGGAATGAAGTTTCTGCTTGAAATGACGGGATGCTTGCGCCATCGGTTTTAACGACACGCGGTACAATGGCCACATTATGGGCACCTCCGGACTGCCGGACACGCTTTTGCCCTCAGCTCACCCCCGGAGCGTCGAGGTGTCAACGGCAGACTTTGGTTAGCGCCGCGTGCGTTAACACACCAACGGGAGCACCACCGGGAGCATCGAAACTATAATTATGCGCGGGTTGCCACAAAAAAGAAAATAAAAATGTGCACTGGCCACTGACGCTTGGAGTATACACAGTGCACTAGCTTTCTCGTGCATTTTCCGGGTTCTGCATTCGCTGCGACCGAGTGTTACAGACTGGCTGACCAGGACTGGTGAGCAGGCTGTAACTACTGATATATTTTTAGTTACATGGTTCAAGTAACAAAACAGGAAAGTTGAATATATGACATTCATTTTTCGTAACCTCAAATTTTACTCGATTTTCTTTTGGTGAACAAATATTTCAATAAAATTCATGCTTTGTTTATGCTAGGAGCTGTTTGATTATTTTTCAGGATTATTTTTCTATGAAATTAAAGTGGTTTGAAATTGGGAAGATTTTCGGAATAAGCATAAATTAGAGTATCTGTCATGATTATTACAACTGTGTTGTGGTACTGTTTACACTGCTAAATAAACCTGAGCTTACTGTATTATTGAACATGCACCAGAAAGCTTTTTACATAATCCGTTTATGAAATTCCAATCGTGTCATTGAATATTGAATAACTAGTATATTAAAAGTGAAATGGTCGGTCAATAATATTGCAGTTCAAAGTAGATTTGCATACACAAATGGTGTTGTTTACACTCATAAAACGAATCATTACAATACATGATAATACTTCATCTAGTTTATAAATACTATGTAAATTCTGCATTATATAGCCTCTCAATTATATTGCTTCCATGAAGGAAACTTTGATTTCATGAAGATATTTTTTTTTCAAGGTTTTCATTCTAGTATGCTCAGAATGATTTTGAACGTCGAGAAAAGTGGTTTAGAAAAAATGTATGTGTGTGCCAATTTTCTTGTTGGTACGATAGCCTTCGTAATTTTTTAGATATTGGACTGAAAATTGCTACACAAGTTGACTAATTATAAAACAATGTCTGGGATTGAATAAGTCGCGATCGTTCGAGGGGCTCAAATTTAGTTATTTTAAAATTTAAAAAAAAAAAAAAAATTCACGCTTTAACTTCAGTATATTACGATATATCGGACTGAATTTTCAGGTACAAATGGACTAACATTGAATTATGATTGGTGTTAAATTTGGGGAGATACGATTGAGTGGGTCGAATTTTATGACAATTTGAAGCTTTTTAAATATGTCAGTAAACACTCCAACTCCTGTTAATTCTGAGTTATCTGGTTGCAATTTTTTACATAAATTCATGAGAAAATTAACGAGGAAGTAAAAATTGTTCAACATATACTTCCTCATATGAGGTGTCTTTGTCAAAGTTATAAAATCATGAGAATGCAATTTGCAAGATTCTGCGTTGCAGGCTTATTTTATATTTTACTAGATGCAACGCTCTGTAACTTTCTGAAATATTAAATCAGTTGCCACAAACAGAACGTAGAGCTTTAGATTTCCATTTACGTAAGTAAATTGATGGTGAGAGAGAATTGTACCGCATTCCACGGAATTCTGATTCATCTGCAGATAAATTCATACAAGGCTTGCATACTTTGCTAGACATACATTGGAAGTCTCTCATTTCTCGTGTGCAAACCCTGGTTTCCCGAAACTTTCGTGTGTTCAGGAAATGAAGGAATGCTGGCGAACTAGGTAGATCGATGAACAATTTTGAAAACCCACCTGGGAATGACGAAGGAGTAGAGAGTAGCAAAACGAGAGACGGGGTTGTAGGGCTTACCGTGGTTCCCGAGCTTTCTGCTGCACGAATGACTGCATTTGTGTGTCTGTGTGTATGTGTGTGTAAAGGAGACAGAGCGGAAAGGCCACCGGTGGCCAACTGCTGGGTCAACCAAAGGGATTCTCGACGTGCGAACTCCAGCGAACCATGGAACTCTATAATTAAAATCAGTCCATATCTACTACCCACGTTTTGGTATTCCTCTCGTCTCTCTCTCTCTCTCTCTCTCTCTCTTTCTCTCTCTGTTCACCCTTGGTTCTTGTCCAGCGGGGTTCTCGTGACGCTATATTAATAGTGTAATTACAGCAGCGGTATTCGATTTATTTCATTAAACTTCTTCATTACTGCTGCATACCCAACGCGCTGCCACTACTGCCACACCTAGTCGTTTCACGCCCCTCGCCTCGCGACTTCTGTGTAGTATTATACAATGAGAAATATCGCAGCCCGCCGGCGCACCGACGCACACAAATCGAGTGGTCTGGTACACTGGAGCGACATAACGAGACGACAATAAATCAAGTAGTAAAGCTCTGTCGGGTGTCAGACGCTTTTTAAACTCGCTATATGTTTCTTGAAGCGCGTTAAAATCTTTTCCGCGGACACCCTAATAATTCAGTATCTGTTTTTTCGGTTTTTCAGGATTTCGAAAACTATTATTATATTGCAGCATGTAGTTTTCTATTGTTCTGTATTCGCGATAAAAATTATTCGTGCTTTTATGAAGTCACAGAAATTGTGAACATTTTTCATACGGGGATTTTTGCAAAATATCTTTCCAAGCAATAATTTACGTGTATAAATGTTTTTTCCTTGGCATTAATTGTAATTTTTTTATGTATATGTCTAGATGTTCATATAGAGCAATTATTGGTTATTCGGAATAGCATACAGTATTAGTAATAAGTTGAGACTTTATCGAGTGTTCAAATACCATATGTTGTATTTGAAACTCTGTAAAAAAAAAAAATCTGTAAATGTAAATAAAAATAACTACTACATTCTGGTATTGAAATTAAATCGATACCCTGTGGTTGTTGTGTCATTTTTTTCGAGCCACTCATCTGACGTTATCGTGGCAGTATGAAAAAAATGGTCGACTGCATATATGTCAAGCTCTTGGTACACATAACCATAGATAGCAGGTGCAGCACACAGTAAGCATATATGAGGCATTTTCTAGCTGTCAATTCAACCATTTTTTTCTAGCCTCAATCAGGTATTTTCATAATTATTCAGATTCACAAAATCAACATTTCAGTAAATATAACTTTTTTTGTTAAATGAACGTATTAGAAAAATTATTAGTCAAAGAAACAAAATGTCTCGCTATAAAAGAAATGCATGGAAAAGCCATATACAAAACTTATATAAAACAATAGATTTTCTGATGAGACATTTTTTTTTACTGTAAATTACAGTTTTCCAGATATATACCTTTAAAAAAATAAAACATATTGGAAAATATTGGATTCGATAATCCGAAAAGAAACAAAAAAGAGTGCTCAACCGAACGTGATTTTAATGACAATATCTTTTTCAATTACAATTTTTCCTAGTGGAAAATCCTTGTACAATTACGACTCAAAATGTCCGGAACTAATTAGTGTTTCGATACCGATAGACTGATGAATACATATGGGATTTAGCATTGATTGTAACCTGAAGACCGAAGAACAGTTCTCGCATGCCATTGTTCACGTGTCACTCCACGGGGAGTATTACGTTTCACTCTCTTGTGAAACCATCCCACTCGTCGTTGAAGAGGAATCAGGTAGAGCTTGCAAGAGTTCAGTTTTCCGCAAGTCGCCGCTTCCGGGCTTTCGTCTACACAGGGGTATCCTCTGTGACGACTGGTCTCCGTCCTCATCTCGTCTCTTTTGCATTTGCGTTTTCTCGCTTCGGCAGGGGCTTCGCCCCCCCCCCCCCGCTCCTTCGCCACCGACCCCCTCCTCGAAACCCTTTTTTTTCTTTCATGCTTGCCTCGTACGTCACCCTCCATTTTTCGCAATTTAACGAGAAAACTTTTCAAATTACATCGGTCGCATCGGCAGGACTCCGACCCCGTTTTAACGAAAACTCCTTGGGACGATCGCACTCACTCATTCAAAGCCCCCCTCCCTCCCGTCTTTTATCTATCTCGAATGCGAATGCGGGAGGATCCGAGAGAAATCTCTATTCCGGTGTCAGTAAACATCTGGCGAATTGCCTATGCGTTTCAGGAACTAATTAATTTTTGTACTGTCACCGTTGCTTCGTGAGCTTTAAGCATACAGGTTTAAACCCATATTACACTGAATATGGCAAGAAATATTGCAAAAAATTTTCCCATATTTCATTACAATTGAAATATTGTCGAAAATGACAAATGATGACGATGAATGAATGACAAATGACGTGATCATTGACGAAAAATGTAATTGAATAAGTTACAATTTTTTTTTGTGAAATATTGTTAAAAAATACCACATTTAAATTACTCCAGAAATATTTTAGGATTGTACTGTTGTTAGCCCTTTCTTATTTCGATAATGTTCCTGAAGGTTTTGCACGGCTATGCGATTCAGGAACTAATTATTTTTTGATCTGTGAATGTTGCTCTCGTGAGCTTTAAGCATATTGGTTTTAATTTTAATTTATCCGATAATATTTATTTTCAACAATGTTTCTTTTTTTATTTTGGGCATGCCTTTGTTTGGTATTTATACAACAATAGTCAGATTGATAGGCATTTAAAGCTAATTCATTGTTTTACCGTGAATAATGAGTTTATTATTACATTAACAATTCATTCTGCTTCGCCGATGGATCGATTCATTCGTTCATCAAACGACCAAATAGGTAATCAACATACCTACCTACTAAATAATTACTTCAAAATTACATTTTTGAACATATAAGCTTCGTCAGAGTAAACAAGAACTGGAATATTTACATAATTGGAGCATATGAATAGATGAATGCTGCACACATTACTTCATAATTACACTTCCCATTTTTGTCAATAAAAAAGCACCATCATAAATGTTCACCTAAACAAAAACGATAAAATGTGTGCTTCGAACTTACTTCTTTTAAATAAAAAATGAAATTATATAAAAAATAATGTATCGTTTAGTTTTTTTTTAGTAATACTTAAGAATAAATGTAACACTTTTAAAGGCTAATTATTTCAAATTATTCACTTAAATAATTACCTGAAATATAATTAAAACTTAACACATTGTAATTTTATATCGGGTCGAATAACTATGAATAATTATAAAAGAGTTGTAAAATTGATAATAATTTCTTGAATAAAGGAAAATAACTTGAACTAATTATTCTTTCAAAATCTTACATCTATTTTTAATAATGATTTAAAAAAAAATTCTTAAACCATAAAGTATTTTAGACATAATTTAATTTTTTTTTTTTAAATTTAAAAGCACTAAGGTTATAAAACTTACATTACAGATGTATGTTTCAGTCCACTGAGTTATCTGCAATTATCTTAAAGTCAATTATTACGTTGTCTCTTCACTAACGCCGAAACTAAGGTGTTCGCACAGGCGTTGATTCAGTCTCCTCCTGTTTAGCTGCCACCCCTCTGCGGGTTCCCTATACGTTTGCGGTTATAGCTCGTACCGTGGTTCGCGATAGGGTTAATTAGAACTTGGTTTACGCGGGGCTGGCTATGATTAGTCGGAAGTGATCGATCTACGTGTCGACTGTCGAGCACTTGCCATCATGGTCTGACGAATCGGTGCATAGTGGTCTATGGAGGTTGCTATTACAGGAGTTCGACGGTATGAGACGTAAATGGCACCATTAGTACATGCACATACACGCAGACATCAACTATTGCGGTATGTCCGTAGAACTGCGATATGGCTACGAATATCTAAGGTATTCTCGATTAGTCGTGATCCACGCGCCTCAACTGAATTCCAAGGGGTGTGCGTCGTGGACCAAGCTATCCCAAATCCTGCAACTCTAAGGGCGGCATAATATAATCCCTTCAGCAGGACAAATATTTTTCATAATAACAAAATCTTCTAACCTTTAAATGTAGCAAATGTGAAGAAATATTTTTATATACAATCTTCAATTTTTTCATGGAGGAAATTTTGTTATCGTAGATTTTTTTTGTAGACTTTTTCAAGTCAGGACACTCAATATGACGAATATGTTTTGTTTTAATAAAAAATATCTTGTTCATATTAAAGAAACATTATTTTTCTAAATAATAAATTTAATCGCAATATTATTTATTTTGACAAAATTATTTATTATCTCAACTGTAGTGATAAATGTTGTAAACATGCTGTATGTATCTCATGCATTATCAGCACCGTATAATGAAATCGATTACATTTGCGTACAATCGAATTTGTAGTTTTTATATATGTGACTTTCATGGGTGCTTTGAAAGGGATGATTTTAATAAGAAGAAATACATTCGTGTCACGAACCCCCACGACGAATAGATACGTTTTCCACCCCTGGCTTTTTTTAATTATCCCTCGCGGCATATTCTCTTTCCGCAGCAGGGGGGGATTTGCGAGTCGTTTTATCTTCACGATATAAAAAGCCACGTAATTCCCTCGATTATTCCTTCGCCACAGGGACAAATTGAACGGAGTGATAAAAAAAAAAGGAAATAAAACTACCCCTCGGCTTTCAACACTCTCGCTCGTCTTACTTGCCACTTTCTTCGGAGCGCGCATGTATATACATACATCTTCATTTCTACTCTCGTTAGTTCTCAATTTACCTCCGTGGCTGCAGAGTGCGAGACGAAATGCTGGCAAGCGTACTTCCGGAAAAGGGAAATTACGAAATTATATCGTAATCTATCAACGGAAGAAACGGCAACGGGTGAGACGAAAGCTCTGGAAGGAGTATACTATATATGTGTCGTGAAATGGAAACGTCATAGTAGAAAGAATGAAGGGTGAGACGGTTTGTATGCGTTCGTTTATTGCAGTACACGGCTAAATGGATTCAGCGTAATCCAATTTGCCGGCTCAGCGATATTAATGGTTCGAAACCTTGCCTCCTACTCGTTGTGATTTCAAGTGGAATAATCCTTAAATATTATTCTCAGATCCTTATCCAACGGTCGGACATCGAATATCCCAACTTCACTGCTTTTCAGATACTTTTGAACTATCGATAATTTGCCAAAGATCGTGGAAGTAAGCGAACTGATATTCCCTCGAGGGAATCTCTTGGGACGACAGTGAGTTAATGTCCAACTAACTAATTTGCCAAACGATTACTCAGTTGCAATAAGCGTTCACACCCTTCGTGGGGAAAATAAAGACGGAGAAATTAGCGAAAATTTCATATGGAATGTGTTAACCATTTTTTTTCACTAATTTACTAAGAACTTTTTGGTATTATTATTATTATTCAAAGTTAATATTCTTCATATTTTCAATATAGTATTCTTTTCAGATTTTTCCCAAGTATTCAATTTACTGATGTTTGAATCGAAATCAATACATTGAGCGATCTTAATTTTCGTAATGATTATAAAAATTATTCATACTATTCAAATTATTTATGAAAAAAATGTATTTCTGATATAAATCATAGACTTTGTAAGAATTCGTCAAATTTTTTTTTCAACCAGTTATTTTAATCGGGCGACAATGTGAAATTATTTTTAATTCAGCTGATGTATATATGCAAAGTAAAACCTTGTAAATTGCCTTCTCATTATTTTGTACTTTTGACTTCCTCTATGAGAAAGTCATAATTAATCCACACACTTGCTCGTAGAGGTGACTTTTTTAAAGGTATAAAATAATGAGGAAGCAATTTGTAAAGTTTCACGTTGCAGGATTTTTTAGAATACACTATCACATTTTCACAATAAAATGTACAAACATTTATGTTGTTTTTCAACAAGTTTGTTTGTCAAAACTTCGAAAACTCGAACTAACGGGGAAATATATTTCTATTGCTATCGGTTAATGATTAATACACCAGAACTTTATTTCATGTGTATTCTTCACGTTTGCCTCGTTGTCGAATCTGTCGCGTTATTGAGTTGCATTAAAAGACTAAGGGACGTCGAGTTACTAGAGTGGATAACCGGAAGATTGACAAAGAGTGAGCGAAAAAACAAAGAAAGCGAGAGTTCGAGTGGATAATGAAATTACGAACGCGCGGTGTCTGGGAAGCTATGGAGGTTGAAGTGACAAGGGGGTGCGTAGGAAGACAGAGAATGAAGAAAGGAAGAGTAAAACAGTGAAGGGAAACGAGTGCAGAGGCCGACTGAAAATAATTGAATCGTACACCAACGGCCAGCATTGTCCTCCAGAATGAAGTTTACGTTTCTCTTCTACGTACCATACCGCTCTATACGTCCTTTTTATCCCTAACCGAGTGTTTCAGCTCGTTCCGTCGTGTTGTCCGTCTCACTTCGCACAATTCCTCTCCCTTTCCCTTCCTTCATTCTCATTCCCTGGAACGGTGAAAGTCCTTGTCATCCTGGCGATAATGCGGTTTGCCGTTACTGCAGGGCTCTTCGCTAACGTAGCCTGAAAATTCCAGAGCCTCAAAGGTCGTCGCTCCTTTCAGCTCGCTGAAACCTGAGAGGTACGAAGAGAATAAAAAAAAGGGGTAAGGACCATACTGCAGACGTATATAGCAGGAGTGAAAGGAAAAAAGGAAAGCACGTCGTCCTTTTTGCCATATCAATAGCCTTCCACGAAAAGAGGCCATATTGTAAGCTGAAAGTAAATAGAATAAGGGGGACGAATACAAAAAAGAAGAGGTGTAACAAGGTAAAGTAAGTGTACTCGAGGATCACCAAAAAAAAAAGGGGAAAAAAACGTGAACCTCCTCTTCATTCTTGAGTATCTCATACAGAGGCCCTTCGTTGCCCTGGGGAAAGACAAACCTGTCTCTTGATACACGCACAAAAAAGCGAAGGGAAATAAACGACCATTAGGGTGCCGCAAAATAAATCGATGGTTTTATTCTTCACTCTTCCTCAGGGATTCAGTTTCTATAGGTCTCAAATGAAGATCTTGCTATTGTTATTTAAAACAAAAAAAAGTTGAAAAGAAATTCTGTCAAAATCAGTATTCTGTAAATTGATCGATAGTGACGTTAACTTTTCATTCTTAAATTTTATGCAAAGCTTTATGAGGTTTCAAAAATCAGTGCAACGTAGAGGATTAGTTTTAAAAAAAATGTAAATTGCATTAAATATTCTTGTGCAGGGGTCACTTAAAAGTCCTGAAATTTAATTTCCGCACTAAATATTGCCAAGTCTTTAAACACTTCTTTCTGTTTCTTTCAGCTTTTGTAAATTTGATTTAAGATGAATGAGAATAACTTATCATAATCTATATTTGTGTTTATATTTCCCACTGATTTTTGTAAATTAAAAAATGAAAATGAAGCATCACCATTTATCGATATTAAAAATACTGATTCATCGAAATCACGAATCGTAATCGCTACTTTTACGATCTACTTACAATCTTTAGGCTTACAAAAAATCTGATTTTAATAAAGATCAAAGAAAAAAAAATAGATTTATTTAGCTGCAGCTTTAACGATCATATATAGGACAACTCACCGTAACAGGATAATTGACGGGCGATATAGTGTGGTATATTTACTGGAGCAGTGTACGTAGGGCCATTGGGTGTACAGAGCAGGAGAATGAGCGAATACGGGATGATTTAGAGCCGTGATGACCACAGGGTCCTCGATTCTCGCCAGCAACATGAACACCCCTTCTGTCCCCCGCCATTTGCTGTCCCGGAGAATTTATTTTCTGGACGAATGTTGATTTCACGCACGGGACGTGTATCTACATATATATATATATATATATATGATAGTGTTATGTAGGTATGTATACTTCTGGGACCATTCTGGTCGTGTTGCGAGGTTGGAACAGAGGATTCACGCTAGTGAGTTCAGCCTCCCCGTATAATAAGGGTTCCCTCGTGACCGTGGCTTCTGCCACTCACCTCCTCCCCTATACCTTCGATTTAACGTGACAGAGACTCTACTATAGAAAGGGGTTCTATGGATGTTCTCTCTACTCTCTGTACTTCGTAATTGTACCTGACGAATGTGCATCGCTTCTCCACGCTCTGTTGAGCCTGAGGGAGGAACTTTAGGCAACAAAACGTAGGAGAGAGAGTCGCAGAGACGAGGAAATTCGATTTTTCGAGGGACGTTTGCGCTCGTTTCGTGTTATCACCATCACGCCGGCACCAACGCCCGTTACTTAAGCGAAGGCGTGGGGGGAGATGCCAGAGTTGAAGTTGGCGTGGGAAAACGAGCGGCGAATATTAATTGGTCTTAATTATACCGAAAGGGAGAGAATTAAAGGCGGGTACAGCACAGACTATGTGCCACAAGCTCGACCGCTTCTCGTTCAAAGTTTCGCGAACGCTTTAACGCTTCACCTGCCCTTTCCGTGTCCTTAATAGGGGATGAGAAGCTACTCGTGAACAGGGAATGAGGAAGGGGAACAGGGAGTGGGCACGTACTCGCGAAAACGTGACGGTGGCCAGGAAAGACATTTTCTGGTATTTCTTCTCGCTTGCGTTCCGTTCGACCTTCCCACGACACGTTGATTCTTAATCTTCTTTCGTATAAAAAAAAGTATGAGGACTTGTTGAAAACGTAAAGAAAAAGTTCGTATAACTAGAGTGCAGTTTGTTGAGACATCAAAAACTTTCGGGAGCGAACAATTTTTGCATTATTTTTTTATGCAGTAAGGTTAGGAAAAGGAGGCGAGGAAAGGGAAAGGGGAGGAGCTCATAAAACGTCAGGGTGTCGAGAAAATATATCCCTGCAACTACCCTTCATTCTCCACTTCACTTCAGGCAACGATGATTTTTAATCTTATCCTCTCGTCCCATCATAACTCTGCGAGAATTGTTCTGTTTGACTTTCCTAATACTCCTACCTATAAAAGTGGTTCCGAAAGTTATTTTTCTCTCCAGATTGCAAACAGCGGTAAGCCACGAGTTCTTCGTACTTATGTTCTGTCTTAAGCATATACATTTATGCATAATAGGAAAATTTGACTGATTTTTCTGACAGGTCTTGCTGAGATCACTTGGTAGGAGTGTCCTGCGTGAGGCCTAACGCATTCGATACGACAAAAATGATTTTCGATGAAAAGTCTAAATTCAAAGAGGATTTACTTACTCTAGAAATTATAAGAAATTATTTAAAGTATCATAGTTACTCATTATCCGTTGTTTTTATGTTTCATCTGACTTTGAAAATTTTTAAACTATAATTCTAGTTGTATGAAATAATTTATTAAATTATTTGAAATCAGGTGTAATTACGTGTGATTTCTGAAATCAATGAAAACCCTCATGATATCGCTGAAATCACATATAAATTCATAAAAAATCGACATCATTCTAAAATAGTTTTTGCACGCAAGTCGTTGGTGAATCGCTCCTGGGTCGGAATGTAAAGATTTTAGTATCTCGCTTATTTTTTCAAAGAAATTAGAAACGTACTTGCTAGTACCCTTCGTCTTCAACGAAACGCTTTACAGAAATGTGGGGTGTCTGTGAGGATGTTTCTGGCGTGCTCTATAGCCCATCCCGTTGCAATTTCTCGTCGTTGTGGGGAAGGAACACGATTAAGCGTTGATGGCTTCCTAAATGCAAACAACCCTCCTACCCTGCTGCAGTGCGCGTAATCAAGAAGGACACGGAGGGCCCGTTCGTCCCAACTACATATTATACTCGACTCTCAGCATCTCTCCAACATCCACTTTGTCTTCCTCTGCACTGGACATTTTAGGGGGTTGATGCGAAGCCTTCCGACGCAAGGTTTTGTTGTTGCGAATTAGGCTCAGTGTAGACGCTATGTATACACACAGTGCGAAGGTTGAAAGGGTGAATCAGCACCTAGGGAAGCTGTCACTACTCGATTATTATTTCCTATTCGGGGCTCAATTCCCTACTAGAAGTGGATTAATTATTTAGGATTGAATTCACTGGGGTGCGGTGCGACAGAAATAAGGGAAGGTTTTACAGAGTGAGTTTACTGTATCTACACATTATCAGGATTGCATGCTGTATTGTGATTTCTCGAGAGAGGCTCAACCCAAAAGGATTATCTCGCGCACCGTGTATCACAAGGAAAAAGAAAGTGTGAACGGAGCTGTTTTCACTTTTTCATACTTTTTCCCACTAGGGATATGGGTATCTCCATATAGTCTCCACGGTTGTCTGCGTTTCTCAGCTGGAATAGAATTCCGAGGGAGCTACATCTCGAAACCCTTCGTCGGGAACCTCCGGAATTTCCCGACGTGGCGGCATCCGGCTTCTCTCATACCATCAACTAATCCTCAGCTTCGAAATATACATGTATGTGTGTGACTGTCGGAAAGCTGCCAGAGACGCGAAGTTTATATTAAAACTACATTCACACCCTCTTTCGTAGACAAGTTTCTATTCCATATTCGTGTATCGGACATTTTCATACATTCATAAAAATACAGGTTATTAATATAATTATTATTATAAGATATTGGTTCTTATGGCACTTTTTTGTAAGCATACAAGCACGCACGAATATCGTAGAAGTAGTTTGTTTTTTGAGAATCTGTTACATTTTCGAACACCAGTTTCGTCTTAGATCATTTTTTAAAATCATTTTTTAAAATGACACATCTATGGCGTTATATGTCGTATATGTAATTTTTAACAACTAAATCGCTTAGGGTATTGTATATATGATAACCACGATTTTTTTTTTGTTCAATTTAGTATAAAAGCTTGTTAATGTAGGGAGTGTTGTTGACACGTCTTGTCTGCTACATTGTACAAACATTTCCTCGCTTATTTACCATCCAACGAAGTGAAAGAGAAATGTACGGTATTCTCCAAGTAATATCGCAATTTCTATTTTCCGACGTTCCATCACGAACTTCTCGACCATAACTCCCTATTTTACCTCGAGCGAAGCTTGTGCTTTTCTCTCGTACTCCATTTTTTTTCTCTGAGATTTTCGCGTTACGCACCAACCCCAGGATCGACTACTAATAAGCGTGCCTCGAGCGCAAAAACTTATATATTCACGAGCTAGTGCGCTTATATACAGCAGCCCAGTCGATGAAAGTCTACTTTCTAGCTACCTCACCCTCTTTACAGACTCTCAACCCTTTCAAATAATATTTCCACGCCACTTCACTCGAGTCTTTTCGCGCACAAGCCTTTTTTAAACTTGCCTCCAAACCTTCCCTACCTTCTAAAAAAAAAACATCAAAAAACAAAGAAAAAAGAGATGAAAATGTTTTTTTTTACTACCCCTCTGCATGGGCAACGTTGGTATTCACTCGATTTCACGAATCTCTCGACGTTCGCTGCATTGAATCCTCGTTGCATAGTTACTCGCCAAGCATCGCTCCAACTCGCCCGAGTAGAGCCTGAGTCAGCGAGAAGCTCGATCGTCCGCAACCCCTTCAAGATTCTTCAACTTATTCATTTTTGTTCCTGTCCATTTTTTTTTTTTTTTAACTCGAACTCCGTTGTACAACGTTGGATAAAATCTGCTTGGAAATATCGTGAGAAATGATGAGCTTGGTAGGATCTTCAGCAAGTGGAAAATGTAAGAAAGCAGCGAGGCAAACTACTACAACCAGATGCGTCTGTCTGTTGCTGCGCCAACTTTAAAAAATTACTCGTAAGCTGTTGCACCCTAGGGAGGAATGAAAAATTGCTCGATTGTTTTCTCATCTAGAGGCGGTGGTGCGCTCTCTCGGTCGTTTTCTATCGCTATATGGATGAAAAAGCAACGGTTCTTTCTCTCTTTTCGCTTTTACATGCCGAGTGCACTTTATTCCAAGCTTACTCAAAAGTAGCCCACTCTCAATGGTAATCGATGGGTTCTGCTGTTCATGCTCTGCTCTTATACTCGGACCCTGATGTACTTCTCGTTTTGGGTATGCGAAGTGCAGAATCGTGGAGAAAGCTGAGAGAGCCGACGTTGCCTCTGGCACAGGAGCCAAAATGATCGGGCGAACTTTGACAAACGAGCTGAGCCGCTGAGGCGCTAACGCACGCTGCCTCGGCCAATCCACAAACCGAACCTTGATACTCTTCTCCTCTGTCTCGCGGAAGTTTTGACTCTCTGGTTGATATTACTCCGAGAGATAATGGTAATCGATCAGGGAATCGATTACGGCATCAAGGATATTGATGAAATTGGAAAATGGCGTGGCAGTTAGGAAGAGATATGTTGTAAAGAATGTGAAGGAATTTTCCTTTTTCAAGTCCAATTCATGGGAATCGTAAGGATCTGCTAACATCAGACGACCACAGTTCGTTACGGGTTTCTTTTATTATATTCGAAAAAGATGTTTGGTCCGAATATAACAATTTCTTATACTTGGGTCTGGGCATTTTTTTACATGACCAGAATACCGTTAAAAATAAAGAATATTATTGGATTTTTTGTACGATCTTTTTATCTGTGAAAAACGTCGATGGAGAAAAAATTCCTAAGATAAACGACAAAAATTCACATCGATTGAAATCACTATATTCAATGGCGACAACGATTATCGATGGTGGCAATGAATTTTACATCTGTAACTCCCGGCTGCCCGAATAAGGTAAAATGTGGGATGATATGTACCCATTGTGGTCATCTAATTTTTACCATCGGAACGCACAAAAATACACTGCTTTCTTCGTTGAGTTATCAGAATAATCTTTTTTGGAGTTTAAATATCGTTTCAAAATATTCTTCATCTTCTTCTTCTTATTATTATTATTATTATTATTATTATTATTTCTCTTAATATCGTTTATAGATTTACACAGAAGTGTAGATCTATAAACTGATTGTACTTATCTTTTTAGTTTATACCGGGGAATCGGGATTTAACTCTATAACGATATTCACCATTCAAAAAAGCTGTTATTCTGTGCGTTAGGCGAGGTACGCCCCAAGGCTTAAACATTTTGCAATGTAAATTGGAAGCGCGTGCTAGAATGCTGCATGTCTATGTATTCCAATGTAAACATAAACGGAACCCCTGTTAAATTTTCGTTGTTTAGCATTACCTCGTTTATAGGGAAAATAAAAATATATTTTTATAGTTATAAACCTGTTTTCTCGACGTTTCATTTCTTTTTTTTATCTTCCTTATGTTTTCTGTATTTTTTTATGTCGATTTTACGCTTTTTTCTTATAGGGTATAAGAATATTATTCTTAATAGAATATTAGTATAGTAAAATCCAAAATTATTCAGTTTTCACATGTGAATAGCTGGTCGTACTATTATTTATTGTTGGGTCAACTATGAAAACATTTTTGTCTCGTACTATCAGTATACTGTGACTCATTGTTTTTCTTATAGACATTTACAGTTTGATGCAGCTCGAACTATTTTAGTTGTGACACACCCCGACGTGGGTAGGGAGTAGTCTCGACGTCTTTTAGCGCGTATAAAGGGATCACGTGAACAACGTCGAAATAGCTTTAATCAAGAAGTATTGTGACTACGTAGGGGTGGGACGATAAGGTTTATATACGAAGACATAAATAACGATCAAGAAGCGCAGCTCAAGGCTTCTTCTTCTTCATCTCTTCTGCGCAATGATTGCTAAAATGGCTCAGGGCGTTCAGATGAACAAGCAGAAATTGATTTCATAATTTTCTTTAAATATTTATATACAGGATTTTGGTGGGAAATTGCACCTGGTCCAATGTCGCAAATCGAATTTTATATTACTGTAAACTGTGTACGCGATTTCACCTACTGGTATGCGTTTTGGCATCACAAAGCCCTGATTGTACTTCCTTATTGCTGTTCGAAAAAAAAGCTCTGCGATGTTTGTATTTAACTCCGAGGGTACTTAATGAGCTTTTTGTATTTTTTAGGTATGTCAAATACTGAGGGCACTATCAAGGGGCGCTCATAGTAAAGCTTGTTTTTCACAATTCCATTGTACTTTTCTTTCCCCCGATACACTCAGCTTTTATTTAATCACTGTTTCGACAAAATCGTCTTGATTATTTCAGTCGAGTGTAAAACGTCAGTTAAAGATTTATTCCATGTTGAATCGAAGTCGAAGGAATTAAGTAAACAACGTTATAGAATGAAAGCGCCGGATATTGCTTCAAGATCTCGTTTTACGGCAGCAGAAAGCCACGGAAATAGAAGAGGGTGGTCATAGAGGCAGGGGTTTGGTAATTAAAGACTCCTTTGTTTCTGCCTCGGGACTTTTCCCTCTGGTGCACTCTTTTGTTTTTTCTCGTTCCTCTCTGTATCTGTTTCTCTGTAGTACTCAATCAGACGCTACTCTTGGCCAGAAAAACTGTAGGTGAAATTTCGTTGAAACACTGAGAGTACTGACGTTAACCTGCCATTGGTCCGAGGGAACCTGAAAATCGTCATACTCTTATTTTGCGCAAAGATTAAATCTTTTTAAAACTATACTTTGATCATGGGTTACAGGGTTAACAGACAGAGTCGGTAGTTAGGCCTGCCTAATGGATAAAATCGAACTCAAAATTTAACAAATAAATACAGTCATTATTTTTAGTTAATAAAAGAAAGTACATTCATTCATATTTTATATGATATTTACTTCTGACTCAGAGTTGAAACCAACGCGAGTAACCGCAGCGGATTAAATGGTTAAGCGAAGAATGCCTGAATAACCAATCTCCAGTTATGTCAAACAAAACATTTGCTTAGAAAATAATCTTTCTCATAAATGAAGAAATACTGAATTTAACAATCTGTTTATTAGACGAACAAACAAAAGTATTCCTTTTAATCAACTCAATACTTTATTCACCATTAGTAACCGCAAATTTAGTAGATATCAGAGATTTTTTTTCTGTGTGTATATCAATGGCAGTACGGTTTGTCATATGGATACCACAAACTGAAATCCTAAGCAATGGCTATCTTCAGATTCTCCTTCGCGAAACTACTCCCATTCTACTCACAGATATATGTATACAGATACGATAAGAGATGCGCAAGGGTTTGGTCGGAACCCCGCAGACCAACCGCAAACAAGAAGGGGGGCAATTTCGGTCTTGCTCAGCGTTTCCACCCGGTCGGATCTTGCCGAGAACCTAAAGCAGCGTCTCATCCCTAGTTTTCGGTACGTCCCCACCCCTGTAACCCATCCCGTGATCGTCTTGGCCCTGCGCCCTCGTCTCAGCTACAGTTCGAATCAACCGCAATGTTCCCAAGCACATGCTTCCACGTCTTGGAGTTTCCTTGACGATTCACCGCTTCCTCGTCCTATTCTACGCTCGATGCTACATCAAGGAAGCGATGCCTTGTGATCGAGTTTCAACCTCGATATGATCGATGTGTCTTCCCGGCCGCACTATATATCTCCCAGTGGAGTTTCGGGTTGAACTAGGACAGAGCCAATATAGCACAAAGCTTCAACTTCCCAAACTGAACAATCCAAGTCCTCTGAAGTAGGGTCTTTATTGTATACACCAACGGGTGATGACTTCCTTTGAGTGAATCATGATTTTCGATGAAATTTAAATTAGCTTGAATAATTTTATACCCTTTGCTTATATTAAACAGTATTCTGGATGAAGATACGGAATAACCCGGACTTGCAGGAGAATGATGTTGAGGGACTCATTGTCAGAATAATCCGGGCCTGGAAGAGGGATTGCGGGATTTCTTGATATGGACTGTCCTACATATTCTAAACGATGGCGATGGCAGAGCTGGCGATATATTTCTAATATGGCACTAACGCCTGAATTTTCTCGTTGACAGAAAAATATGATATTCGTACCATACTATAAAGTGACAACAATTCATTTGTAAACCTTGCGACTAGTTTTTCATAGTTGCAGCAATTATAAAACGATTATGATAACTATGAAAATTGTGGTATGAGCTAATAAAAATTAACTGTCACTTTATAGTTGCCATGACTACCAAGATTTCTTTGAGTGGCTAGACTGAACAATCCAAGTGACCTAAAATAGTATATGTTATGATGCACACGAACTGATAATGACTTCCTATTTGTATTGATCATAATTTTTGACGCCAGTACGGAATTCGAATCTGCTTAGATAATTCTATACCCATTGCTTACGTCAATTACTCATCTAAATGAAGGTTCTGAATATCTGATGGCATGTCAAATAGTTTAATAGGTATAGCGGATCCTTTTGTTTACTGAATTAATATCACAAAACTATCATTTGTCACTGAATTAAACTAAAATAGTATACCAATGGTTTTCCTCTACCGATAATTCCACAAACGACCACTTTGTTCCCAGCAATATAAAACCCGTAGATTCCACATCACAACGAGTACTATAAATTCAGAACTTAATCAAGAGTATAACTGGTCATCCACTTCTTAGTCTCCATTAACCTTCGAGATTGTGCAGAAGTAGATATAGATGATCGCGATAACCTATCCTAAAAGAGACTAAAGAATGGACCGTATAAACGGTTGCGTAATTTTTCTAGAGTGCGATGTTATGCCCGGCAGTATATACATCCAGGGCGGTAAAAGCAGTGCACGGCACGATAAAAGCGGAAAGACACAAACGCGGGAAAATAAGTTTCGCCCCGAAACATTTTAGTGCAGGGAGCAGTTGGATTGTGGGGTATAGTTCTCGCGGTAGCCGTAGAATATACGGAAGTGGTCTCAACGGAGGTCTGCTTTTCTCTATAGCTGCTTGGCTGCGGGCTACTCGTGACTGGAGCTTTTCTTCCAGCAAGCTCCGGTGCCTCCGGGCTTCTGCTTCTTCTGCGTTTATTGTATATGCACGCGTTAATGCCGAGTTGCTTTCTCTCTGTCTCCATTTCCCAGCTCTTTCTCTATATCTTTCAGACCGTTTATGGTCTCTCCTGGTTTTTCGACAAAAGCCACAGTGAAGCCGGAATGTTTGAGATACTTCTCTGGGCCGGCAGCTGGTTCTCTTCTAGCAAACCCTCTGTAGTAGGCAAGCGTAGCAACGCGCTACCCTCCGTTACTATCCTTCGCACCCTTCACCCACAAACATCCGGAATTCCCCGGTTAAAACCTTTACATATAGCACGTCTTCTGCATTTCTCGCACTTTTTTGTTGGTCCTCTTCAGCCATGACTTCTCTCGCCTTTCTTGCTCATTCCAACGGAAATTATGATATTAGTAATGTTGGTCTAGGCGCGCGAACTCGCTTTAAGCTTATAATAAATGTTCTTTTTCTTCCAGGGTTATAGCTCGGCCTCATTTTTTTTTCTTTCTCATTCCTTTCTTCTCTCATTCGTTCTTCTCAGGATAACTAAACGGTGAGTTTTCCTGGCCGGAAACAGTGTGTGTATGTATACGCGTTGCTTGCACTGTGAGCAAATTTATGCTTTGCCCCGTGTATCGTGCTCTACTGTTTTCATTTCACGTTTTCATTCTTTCGCATATAGTGCTGCTTTGCACACAGTACGAGTGTGCCGAGTGGGAAAACGCGAAGCATCGGACTGAAACGTAGAGCCCGGGAAGAACGGTCTGTACTACATGGGCTGTACAACATCCACGTTATTCTCGAGAACATCCCTGACCTTCCCCCTCAGCTTCCGAGAGCACCCTGCCTCGACGTAACCAACCCTCCATGAGCTCCTACATTTATTTATCGTTTGCCTAGTCGTTGTTCCGTGCTTATATAATATCTCCCACCACATATATGTAGATACGTATTGCCGGCATACAGAGACCGCACCGCCAAATGGCGAGATAAAATTTAATTTTTAACGCCCCACTCGTCTACCACACTTCTTAACACGTCCGGTATCCATCTGCGCGTATATGATATACACGTCGCTATGGGATATGAAGTGGAATTTTACATTCGGGAATTCTCTGATCGAAAGGTTATCAGGTTTACAGACACGTAAATACATCTGCTTATGAAATTTTTATCAGACCCATGAGAAATCATTTGGTGGTTGGAATTTCGTTCGTAAAGTATATCCATGGCGGCTGCGAATGTTTCAAACACTCAAATAATCATGCTAGTAACTATAAAAATAGTCGCAGCGAGTAAAAATGTATATTTTTACTTTGCATTTAGTCAAATACTTTTAGTTACCTATTTATTATACAGTATAGTTTTTATATATATCTCGATCATAAGTTAATTGAAAGCTTTAAAAGGTATTTTAAAAGATTTAATACATAAGTGGCCAATTGCAAATAGACTGCGAACTCTATAAGGAAAAGTCAAAACGGACTAATTGACTCCAACCATTTTTTTTTCTCCAAGGAGTGAGTTTGAGACGGTCATGGACTCGTTCAAGATTCGATTCAGAGATTCAAGCTGGGAGGGGCTTCTCTTGGACGCGCGTATATTGGGTCTCGAGGATAGTAAAAGGATGAAAAGAGAGATACGGTTCAGGGATTGCTACAGAGCCAATTCGTCCACGTCCAAGTTCGAACTTTTCCATTACAGTTCACAAGACCAACCGAGCCCCAACATTCATCCTTTATAGCAGTCTCCCTCACCTCCGTTTCCTGCTTAATTTGCCCTCTACTGAATCCGGCTATATACTCTCGATGCGATTCTGGTACTTTCAGCGCAAAGTTCACCATTTTTTTGATTCAATACAAAATAAATCTGATACGCAAGAGCCTTAAATCACCGAAGCATAATGCGCACTTGCCAGGCTTAAGATTACACTGAAAGAAAATGACTTAATTAGTTTTTAATCGCCCAGAAGGTAAAGTTTATTTTCTACGGTGACTTAACTGATCTCAATGTAAAAGTTGACCTCTTGTTACTGGAAAATTGTCATTACGTAAAGTAACCTCCCACAGCAATATTACTTAATTAATGAAAAAAAATGTTTCTCAAATGGAACTCTTATGCAATAAATAACACGTTGAATATATTACTCAACTAAAAGTCAACTAGAGTTTTCAGACTGTCGTCAAATTGTGGACCTTTACGTGACCCAGATTATCGAACTTTTTTGTAGATTGATGACAATAAATCCGCTAGTACAAAATTTATTTCCACAAGATACTTTGTAGAAAAAAATCGTTGATTGATAGTTTATAACTATCACTATCACGAGCTGCCCCAAACATACGGTGTTTTTCAACAACCCTTCTAATTCTTCCAATTCGATTGAAGATAGAAAAAGGCTGCGAAATAGAAAAAACGAGTTAAACTGAGCAAAGTTTATATGAGTTAAAGCTCGCCAATTTTTTGAGTAATTCAAAGTTTACTAAATTTAACCACATCGATCTTTTCAAATTTATTAACTGTCAGCATTGAAAGCAGTTGTGACATTAATTTAATCAATGTTATTATTCAACGTGTAGTTGTATTACCCAGCTAATACATTTCTGCTCAATAGCACGTTCAGAATTAATCTCAATTATAGGTAATTAATTAGTTTTTAATTAACCACCATCCAGAGTTTCTTTCCGCATTCCTATTTCATGCTCTAACACCCAAATTCCAACGACTCGTGAAATTATCCAACAATTGTTACGGGATACCGTACGGGTGCGAATCGTGCCATTCCCGGGACGTAATAAATTTTCCATTATTGGCTGGGATATCGCTCGTGGGGCTTTCGTTATAATTTTGTATTGCGCTATATTATGCCACCGCGAAGTATATTACTCGAAGTGAAAATCTTTTGTATCTTGTGTGAGGAACGTGACGTGTCTCCAAGCTCCATGAAAGCCATGACACGTAATACAGGGATATATACAATAGTGAGGGTAAAGGAGTTTGCAGTACGTGTAAAAAAAAAACGCGAGATCCCGACCTCCTGAGACGATACCACGAAAAAAAGATGAGAAAAAAAAAATGATAAGAAGGGTGAGCGAAGGTCTGCTGCTGCTTTTCAGGATCGCTTCTTTTCCGTAGACATACTCGCAGTGTGCAAGCTTTTGCTCTGGCAGAGCTTCATTTTCCTCTGGTCTCGTCTTGCGTTTCACTCTTTTGTAGGTATAAAGAAGATCTTGAGTATGTAGTATGGCTTAATGCGGGAAGGGAGTCGTTAATACCCCACTCGGGCGGGACAGAGTGCGGGAAAGAACCTCTCTTTCTTCCCCTTCAGCCTCTCTTACTTTTCTCACGGCACCATTGCTTTAGCGTACACGAGGGTAGAAAACTCGTTTGCTGGGTTTTCCCGAGTAATAGGGGTTCACAGTGAACTGAGTATATTTTACATAGAGATATTCAAACCTTCTTAAGATTTCAGCCATTTTATTTGTATAACGATATTTTTTTAATCCCAAGTTTTGATATTTACCCTTTAAAGATAAAAATAGATAGTCTGCTCATATAAGCTGTAGTCACCAAGATATCCATTATATGACCACATAAAGTGAATTAGTGAGATAGAATGCAATATTTTTCACTTGTTGCTAAAGACAAAAGAATTAAGATTTTTATGAGAACATTTTCAAGATTTCCAGGTGGGAGTTCACTTCAAAATGCATCAAAGTTGGTAGGTGCACGAGGAGAAAAGTCTGATAAAAATGACCAAGTCATGTTCGCTACATTGCAAAATGTTTAAAAAGAACATTGTTGAAATGTTTACCGGACCATTATAGTCATTTTTTTCGTAACGCCGATTGACGAACATATCCATATTTACATCAGGATTTTGCCATTTACACTTGCACAAAACTATTTGCCAGAAATTCCCTGAAATCTCACGTACTTCAAATTTTCTAAAATTGCTGCACAAGATGTTAATGAAACTGTCGAATTCGGCGACTGAAACAAATAAACAATATTTTCGATCTCAATGTAATAAAAAAAAAAAAGAATCTTACTACCATGTCTGTAAATTGAATTTCACTTATTAGAGTCGACTTCACGTCTGCTATCTTCAAAAGAACATTAAGTATAAGTGAAGAGCAATCCATCTTTATCTAGCGAAGGGTGAAAAGGTGAAAGATATAATACTTCTTCAGGAAGGCTGTAGGTACCGAGTGATGAAAGTCCGGATCAGTCAACGCCCTCAAGATCGACATCCAATATACCTACCATCAATGACTATAGGTATAAAAGAAGATAGAAGTCTCCTCGTTTCCGGGTTCCAATAGCGTTGCCTTCGTGAAGGCATTTAGAATTCCATGGGAGTGTCCGTCTAATGCGACGCTTTTGTCTTCTCGGCTTTACCGTATAACGGTGACTTTTCTTGAGAGGGTGATAATGTGAGGCACGCGGCAGTAGCTTTTTTCTACTCTCTTTTGTTTGGAACCACTGCCTGTCCCGCGTTGTGTGAAAATTCGTGAAGGACAAGGGAAGAAGTTAGAAAATGCCGAAGAGGGGCTGTGAGGATAGTAAGACGGTGGAGGGTAGTTTCTCTTCGCGTTAGCCTTAAATAGCAGACGTTTGATGTAATCCACTTGGAAATCGAGGAATTGAATTCGAATTCGTTGATTTTTAAAAGAGGGGGTAAGTTTCTCTTGAGCGGAGATTGAGTGTAGTGGGTTTTAATGGAGGGTGTTTCAGGAAGCGATGCCCCTTCCTTTTCTTACATCGAGTATTCGAGGACAAACCACAACCAACGGGACAAACTAAACCCTTGTGCGTATAAAATGCGTAACCCATGTGTGTGTGTATATATATGTATATATATATATATATATATATACATATATATACACATATGTGTATATATATATATATATATATATATATATATACACATATATATATATTTGGGGGTTGAGAACTGGCTTCACCCTTCGTGATAGAAGAGAGAAAGACAAACTAAGGGAGTGAGATGACTGTTTGTGTCTGCTGTTGAAACTTTCCGGCCCGTTCTTCCGGCCAACCCGTCGAGAGACGAGCAAGCAGCACGCGCGAGTTTCACGACCCTCGTATTTATGAGGGATGCCGCGAGGGTAAGAGGAAAACAAGGTACACACCGCCAATTTTCAACGCCCAGATCGAAACTAGGCTGGGAACGCGAGACCGAAGTCCGTGGAGTGGAAAAGCTTCGCGAAAGCACCGCTTCAATTCGACGATCGTTCCAATTTCTTCTACACCATAACCCTCTAACGAGAACAAGAGGGGTTACTTCTACCTCGATTCATCCCTAGAACACTGATCTTTCGATATTTTTCTTCGCATTCCAGGCTGATTTTATGATGTCCCTAGTGAACAGGGGACCTCTCAGATTTGTATGAAATCTGTATCAGATATCAAATTCATTGGTAACTGAAGGTGGTCGTTTTATTTTTATTCAAAGAGATAAGCTTGAATGCCTTATTTTATGTTTTAAGTATAAGTATATTTTAGTCACATGTTGATACTGGTATATTATTAACTTTCGAACTCCTTCGGCGGAAGGATTGTGTCTAAAAATAAAGCCACGACGTACTTATTGCATTAATGCCAAATAAAGGTGTTGCGTAAAAATATCGACGATGAGTTTAAAAGTTACATTGCTTCCTCATTGTATTCGTTATTCGCAGAGTTTCCTCTATGAGGAAGCTAATGTCGAAAATTCTTCCTCAAAATAGTTAGCTTTCTAAAAAAGGATAATAATATGATGTGCAAGGTTCGTCTTTGCACCCTTGTTTCCGGTATCAATCGTTACCACTATATTACAAAAATGAATTGATTCGATTATAGAAGGCAATGTCGAAAGCCACTAATTCCCTATTTTGTCAATGTTTTTTTTTTGTTCCAGGAGCAGCAGCGGCATCACGTGTCTACGTCGAGGCACTGTCCAGGCTGGCGCGACAAGCGCAGCTGGGAACTTGGGGTGGCTCTCAGGATGTCGGTGAGTGGAAATTGATTAGTCCCTAACCGAGAGTCGTTTGCCCGTCAACGCCCTTGTCCAGCTGTCTTGCCCACACAAACTCCAAATATACACACATGCTGTGACCGAGAGCCAACCATTCCAGTGGCCCCTATCCGGACAGCATCATCTCTTGCTTCTTCGACCCCCTAACGAATCTCTTCGCTTCCTTCACTCACCAAGCCACGATTTTCTCTCGTTATTGCGTCCACGAGTTTTACGCCATATATAAAAGTATTACATACACTCACTCCGAGCGTGTCTTCACTTTTTTTTCTACGATGAGATTTAGAAGTTTCTGGTCTCGCATGGTGGTTTGCGCCAGAAAGCTGTGATGTTGCCGTGCCTTCAAGGCTTCCTAAAGCCAATAAAGGGCAGCTCGTCCGCTTAACCGACCTTAAGCCCCTTCTGTATGAAACCTCCCACCTCCACTCACTCCAATTTTTTTATCCCTCTGTTTCTTTTGCTTTTCTCCGATGCCTGCCATGATCGTCGACACGCTTGCAGACCTCCTGGCCGCATCTCGCTAACAAGATTAGAAAGTGAGACAGAAGGCTGCAACGAGAGATATGGCAGAGGTAGCGCACGATGAAGGTGATTCGCTAGCTATAGTTTTTGATGGAAACCTATGAACAGAGCTTGTAATAAGACGGTCAGCTTCACATTATCACCGACATTACACTGGGTATTGAGGTCCGGAGGTCACTAACCGCAGCATCATGCGAGAGCTATTGACTTATATTTAGGGTACACTGTGTATAAACGTATATACTTAACACTCTGAAACTCTATGGAATTAAGAAGCACCACCGGTGCATTCGTGACAAGCTCGTCACTCGGCCTGCTTTCGCTCTCGTGTCACGGCCAATTACATCGTATCGAGAACACACAGTGTCCACAATGCTGTGCAAGGGAGGCCATTGGCTTGTGTGCAGAATCAACGTAAACTACCACGCCTTTACCGCAGGGAAGGTGAATATAGCACTGTGAAATCGGTGTGGTAGCATTGACTCTGGTCAATTTAGTGGCAAATAATCTCATAGAGAAAGGGACTGTGAAGGGGAAATTAGGAATGGGAGAATGCTGGTGAGAAAGGGATACAATCCTGAGGGTCAAACACAGAAGTGATACCGTTAGGTCTACTGCTGTAACGATATTGCAAATTCGCTGCTGATCAGGTTTACCCTCAATATTCTCGTTGGCCATACTCGGGAACTGTGGATCTGAAATCCGAATATTCTGGTGTAGATATCGGGTACCCAATGGTGATTGGCAAACCTTCTACGATGGCTCTAACTCCTCTGTGAATTTAGACCCTTTGCACTGAGAATGATTGCTTGATTTTAATCAATCTATTTGAATCAAATCAAGTATTTGCGTATCGGCCTAAGAAGTTTCTACTCTGATATCCAAATACACTTTGAATGATTGAAATGCATTTATTGAATTCACCAAATTGTTCCTTCGAATGGGTTTGGATTATATAGATATGTCAAAAAAGGAAATGAACAATCATGCCCGTATTGTTGTTATAAACAAAAATAATCAAAGTTTCTGTCAACCCAGTCTTTGGTACTTCAAGGGTTACTTTAATCACGTGGAACAAAAAAATGTACAGAATAGGATGAAATCAAGGTTCTCGTCTGAAATGATATTTTTTCTCTGTTTTTTTGGTAATCACAAGTGGGTTTCGGAGACCGCATATATGAAGCTGATTGCAAGCCATTTCCCGGTTGAATGTCATGCGGCTTGTCGTTCGGCCGCATCCGCCGTCTTTCCTGCTCGGTTTCCGTTGATTCCCCAGCATAAACCTCACTTTGCGCTTACGACCTGAGTTGGCTTGCTGGCCGTATCCAGGAAAGGACTTCGTGGCGAGCCAATCTCGATTACGAAGTTCAGAAGGGTGCACAAGGTAGGCTGGATGTCTAGGGGTCGAGCGGATTCAATAGTCAAATGGTCGTTGGGAAAGCAGGGCTTTCCTTCCCCTCTTCGGGTTAATGAGTTTCTGGGAAAATTCATATAACGCTATCTCCGACCTTACCACATTTAATAGGTGTTGTTGAGTCTCGTCACAAGATTTCGACCCTTGAATATAATTTACGAATTATGAAAATATATATTATTTTCGATTCACCCTCAACAACTGTAATCAAATTCTTAGCATACATTTGTATGTATACAACCAAATTGAACAACAGGCTTGGCAGCTATTAAGTAGCAGCTATTCATTGTTAGTCATTTCGATTGTCACGATTACCACGATTTCTAGCTGTGTAGAGTTGTAGAGAATTTTTTAATATCTTTAAAAAAGTAAATTCTGCTGTTCGTGAGAGAAAGTTCAAGTACACGATTCAAGGTTAGCATCTGTCGCAAAATTCTTAAGAATTCAGTTCACGCTTCTTTTCTCTCGCCCGATGCTCTTCCCTTCAGCGTTGAATCCTTCGTAAGAGGGGCGCTTCGTGGAAATGAGAGTGATATCGAAATTGGCAATATCGCTCGCTCGAACGAAGGGTGGGGTTGAACTACCACCCCGTGTACACTTCAAATCCCTACGTAACGCCACTCTCTGCGTCTCTTGGTCTCGACGATCGATCGATTCCAATGTGCTTCGAGAGGAAGGCCCTAACCATCAACGGGGACTGCCGTGAGGAAAGCGAAAAACGTAGAGAAGGCACTCCCTCGATCGGTCGCCTCTCGCCGGAAGTCGAACCCGTCGAGACTGCGGCGCCGTCGAGGGAACCTCGAGACTACGAGGGTCGCCACACCGGCACTGACAAAATTGAAACTCGGTTAGCGGCATAGAATTTGCTTAAAAAAAGGAAACAAAAAGAAAACGAATGTCGATCCTGTAATGAATAAAACCAGTACTTTTTTTCTTTGTTCTTTCGTGCGACGTTAAACCTTACTATATTGGATTGAAATCGAACGCCGTGCTAACAATTTCGAGAATTTACAATAAATCAATTATAGTACACAACTTGAATAAGCATAACAACAAATAAGCTTTTTTTTAAAGATAAGAATAATTTTTTTTAATTCGATTTTAATTGTTTTTTGTTATTCGCCGCTATCAGAATATTCTGCAATGTCAATATTGCTTCTGGATTTATAAATTGCGGGTCTCGTACGTTCTGTCATTCTTTATATCTCGCAGAATGAACCTGTGTAATTATATATATTAACTTTTTTATTGTTTTTAAAATTATAGTAATTGCTAATTGCTTACGTGCTCTCATACCGTTATTAAATCTTTTTGTCACGGTCTTACATCGACTTTTCAATAAATACATTTTTTTTTACATAAAATACATGGTTGAAACATCACGCTACGAACGACTCACAAAACGAGTATAATTCGTGCATAGTATTGACGTAGATACCCGAATTACATTTTTGCAGATTCTAATACAAATAAAAAAAATGCAACGTGTTTAAAATCATAACACTACAGCAATTGAATAGAGAACAGATTGGAGGTTCAGCATATGCGACTCATGGCGCTCGCTCAGTTCGAATTTTCTGGCACGGGGCGATTTTCAGAGCCGGAAACAAAATTCTCCTATATATGCGAATAACTGTTATTCCCTCGCTTTAACACCCCAAAAATCCCTGCGATAATTTCGTTAATAGCAAATTATTGTAAATTCACTCAATTCGAAGAGCTTAACGAGGTCAAAGTCTCGTGAGGAAATTGGGGTCGTTTATGTAACAGTGCGAGAGCGAGAAAGACATACATACAGATATATAACAAGCTTTGCCGCTACAAACTAGCTGAAATCACTGAGTGCCAGCGCTCTCGTGATTTCCTACTCGCTCTCGAAATTTCTCTGCAACAATCTGCTATTTCTATCCTCTTTCATTGGCCACGTCGACGTGATCCACCTGTGCGAAAATCCCCGGGGTTTCCTCCTCCTCGCCCACCGAGGACAATAATTTGCAAGCAGCGTACGGAGGTCGGGGAGCGAGGTCGGAGAGGGCTCGTGCACATCGTAATTTTATACAATTATGCGTATTGCCACCTACTAAAACGCTCGACGCGCGGCATCAGAGCGTTGAACGCCAGATTCCGGACGCGTTCGCGGACCTACAAGCACCCCTCTCGCCCTACAACCCACTATAAACCCCTTCCCCCCTCGCCCCTCGCAACCCCCATCGTTTCGCCCCGCTGCTCGGCTTTGGCTTTCCCTCTTCTCGAATCTACCGTCAAACCCTATGTACCTCCTTCCACGGGAATAAAACGTATCGTCCCCCGTTTCACGGTGACTCGGTCGTCCGTTAACTCCCATTCGTTACCCGTTTACATTATTATTAAAGCGCATTTACACGGCCGTTGAACAGCACACGTGTCGCGTGTTGCTCGAACTCACGACCCTTGTTGGAATTTTAATTTTGTATATACGTACATATATATACTATACACGATTTGCGATCGTTTTTAATACGCGTGGTCAGCATTACGCATATTTTTTTTTCTTTTTATTTTCCACGAATCCGTCGCTTCGAGCACTCGCGAATGCGTACATAGGGGAATTCTGGAAACTAATAAATGACAACGTTTAATTGTTAGTTCATGCGACTATTTTTTTAGTCAATATATTTTTTTTAAACTTCAAATTATTAGAGAATGGTTGGACACAATTATGGTAGTTCTGGGAATTATGAAGTGACTGACGACTATTAATTGTTGCTCCATGCAACTATTTATAAAAATAGTCTCATACTGATTTTCTTTTTTTTAGGTAATAAAAATGTATCGAGAATAAAAAAAAGTGCAAATTTTGAAATAACAACACCTTAAAATTTTTTTTAAATAATATGAGACCTGAAGAAAAATACATCACCATAGACTGATGCGAAATGAAAAAAAAACTACTGTGAAATAGATTTTTTGTGATAAGGAACAAAAATCTCGAAAAAAAAAAACAATGAACGCAACAACAAAAAAAGTGATTAACAATTATTTTTTTAATCAGTTAAAAATTCTGTAAATCTTTATGAAGCTGAATTTCATTACCACGAATAAATGTATACAGTTTGCGAAAGCCTTCTGTGTGGAATATAGCTGAGTTCAATCGAAATAAAAGGATGTGATTGTAAGGGGTATTTGCTACGTACTATCTAACGGCCCCTTTCCAACAACCACTACCTCACTGACTGTATAATCACACGCAATTTCGCAATGGGCCCAATTTCTACGTGCTGTGGTGAGCGTTGTTCGATGCTGACTGGCGTTTTACCTCGAATTCTCGTACACCCTCAATGCAACGAGGGCAATATCATAGTGATCTCGTTTTCCGCTCCCTTTCGATACAATCATTCTACGTATATATCTATGACTTCACCTATCTGCAAATCGGTTGCAGGACCTCAACCGAGCTACTGTAACCAAGAGGCTCAACGTTACCATCGGCGCAGTTGCAATTAATTCGTCAGGGTGCACTATTACACGACGACATCGATGACCAGATGGCTTTGATGTTACCGCGCGTATATCCGGCACGTAGAACAAAGCCACTGCGACAAATATTCCGTCGTCCCAGAATAGCTACACCAAAACTATACGAGAGATCAAAACCTATTCGGCCGCGATTTGATCCTACTATCCCTTTGTGTCACACAGTCCGATATCGACGGAGATCAACGATCAGCGTATCATATTTACCAAATTCTCAGTGACGGACAGTAGAGGGATATTAGTTTCAAGCGTATCACATTGAATTCCAACCTAGCGTCATCCGCGTGCAATAAAAAGGTTGCCTATGGTCGAGCGGTATTGGTTGTAGTATCAGTTGAGTCTACAGAAAGTACGCCATTGAAAACGTGTCTAGATTTCATAATGCATTGAAAGAGCTCAAATTTATATACGTTTGATTCGATAAAGTTCGTTTACCTTCAAATATGTGGTAACGCTGTTGTTCATTTTAACTCAACCTTGATCTCAAGTTTGAATGCAAATTTAAACTCAATTTTAACGTCAAATAAAAAAATTTAATTAAACGTCAGATCAAATGTCGGTTCAAATATAAAATCGGATTTGCGTTAAAGCTTAAGAACAAAATTTAGTTCAAGTAAAGTGTATTATAAGAAAAGAGATACTAAAAGTGACCCTAAGTAAAGTAGCTTTAATATTTATTTAAAGTTAAGTGGATCTTATAGTTGAAATGGCCTTGAAGTCACTAAATTATTCGGTTTAAAAGTGATCTGACTTTAATGCCAGCTAAAGGTTATACACCCTTTGAGGATCGAATTTATAGTCTCAACTTAAGTCTAATCTTAAGACAATTAATTTAAGTCTGTCTACGGACTTGTAAATCTACTTAAATCCTATATTTGTCGATAAGTCTGCAGCTTTATACACTTTTCATACTCACATAAAAAGAAACTTAAATTTGTATGTTTTGTGACGGGTTATTTTTGACAACCGTCACAAAGAGCGAAATATCCAGCTCTCGTGGGAGACGGCGTTGGCAGCGACGTCGTTACTTGCGATAAAAACCCCCGAGGCGATCCAACAGGTCATTTAAATAGCTTGTCCGCATTATTTATTAATTTTTCGATGGGGTTTTCTTTATTTTATGTAATTCTCCCGAGCGTGCGGTGACCTTACCGCCGCTGCCCCACGGATGGAAGATCGAATGCCACAACATCCAGGCGAGATTTCATCACGGCCTGGACCACCTCTTCCAAACGAACGCAAGGCTCACGAGGAGAGCATCACACGGGATCATCTCACATCGATACCCGCTGGCCACCATCATAAGGCCAACCACCGCAGCAAATGATTTGCTACACCGCTACGAGCCTACGCTGTTGTACACTGCTGCTGTGCTTCTCTAGCGTAGGCCCTCGTTACCGCAATAACATTCAAATTTGAAGGCGCGTGCGAGGACCCTATATCGCTGAATTCGCGACAGGGGGCGACAAGTAGCCGAGAGCGAAGGGGTGGGAGATGATCTTCGTTCCCGAGAATTACCGAATTCTCGGGGACTTCAGCGTAGCGTATCGTAGAGTAAGGACGTCGTCTCTGGAGCCGATCTCGTGTTCGTACTTCGAGAAACCGGCACCTGCCTCCCGCGATTCGGAACCACTGCGAGGTTTTCCCGAGAGGTTCTCCGATACAGCATAAATTTGGTAAGGCCGCCGTTCGTTTCTGGTTTGAGTAGTGGTGATTTTTGTGTTGAGAAACCCGATCGATATCGTTGTTACGGCCAGCTATCGCGCCCGGATTTTAACTTCCTTTTTTTTTCTTATGAGCAACCGATCAACCGTTGCACGGTACTAAAAATTATTTCTTAAAATTCGCTTCTCGAGAAATAAAGGATCGCCGAAGGGGTTCCATTTTGATATATTTTGGTTAATAATTTTTAGCTCCTGAAAGTCCATAGCTTTAAGTCGTGATTGTAATTTTAATTGTAAATTAGTTAAGAACGGAGAACCATTGGTGGAAAATTCAGACGCAGTAAAATCCTAAAGTTCAACTCACGCGAGAAATCCAAATTGTTTGTGTGATCGATCTCTTAACTTTTGAATTCGCTCAACCTTCTGTTGACCTTGACAATATCCGTTGAACCATAATTAAGTTCGGAAATTTTATCGTTGGCTTCCATTTTATTGCCCAGGACTAACCTTTTGTTTAATAATTCCGGATATTACCTTATATTGAGTAACCTAGAATAATTTAGCTTATGACCGTTATTTAACAATAGATAATTTTATGCAGAGACCCGATCAGATCTCGCGATAACCCAACATCAATCTAGTTGAGCCATTTTATTAAGTCATCTTTTTGGATTGTGTCGATTCTCCGAAAACTATTGGAATTGTGTGGAATAGTGTAGTTTATAGAGATTGGGAGAAAATAATGGTTTGTGAAGATTAATTAAGTGAGCGGAACCTGAGCATGTTAACGCGCAGTAGATTCTCTACCGTGCTCTCGAGATTTTGTTGAGTAGTTGTGTTGAAGAAAATACATTTGAGATTGTGAGTTCCGCCACTTAAGTTTGAAAAGAGTCAGAAATTATTTCACGAGATCCTATGACTAACCCTGCCCCTCTACCATTCGCTGAGACTGCGGCAAAGCCGAGCTGGCCTCGTTGTCGATTCTTACAAACCAAATTTGTCTCGTGGGATATTTTATCTCACGGGGCTGGCGCCCAGTATGAATTCGATCTCGAGCTTTGTAACCACCTGTCGTTAGTAACTTGAATTGAGTGGAGAATTGAATGTGGTGGAAAAAGTAAAAGTAGGTTACAGTTTGTAACTGAAAGATTTTGTCATCAAAAGACCACAATTTTTTTTATTTAAGGAAAAAAACGGTTAATAGTTTTTAGAAAAAAAATACAAAAATAAATAAAAGAAATTGGTAAAACTGTCTATTTACAGTCGTCAGACCTATTCCGACACTATCTACTAGTCTAGTATTCAAGCAATAGATTCTCACGTGCTATTGAGGTATTCATATTTAGTAAACATAATTCAGGAAACCACAGAGAGAATATTGCTTTATGCATTTTACTGAAATTATATACATATACGTGCCTTTTTTCGTGAAAATACGTTACAGACCAAACAGCGGATTAAACGTTTATTTTATGGAACTTTAATTCCAGTACAAACGTCGAGTCTCCTTGTTTGTCATCTCGGATGATATTCAATCCTTGCTGACAATATCTACTAGCGACTAATTTAACCTTATGCTATGTTTATATCCTACATTGCATGTGTACCATTAACATTTATTCGTACTTTCTACTTCAATGTATATCTATAATAGAGCAACAGAAATGATGTATTTGTTACATGCAAAATTTTCCTAACTTCTGGAAAGTCCCGATACTCTCATATTTGTCAATTTATTCACCATTAAACAGTTTACATGCATTTATGTGTTTTTTATTGTTGTAGTACCTAATTTGCGGTCGGTGGCTTAATAATAATAATAATCTGTTCCCTACTGAATACCGTCAACTAGTAGCTGATTCTACTGTAGGGATATGTTATATTTGCTTCCAGTTTATCCGGAATGTGTTTGCACTAATTTACACACACGGTGGAATCAAGGTAGAGGTTTGGCAACTGTTAATTTTCAACTATTTAGTTTTAGTACGTCCGGCTATTTGTATATTTACATCAACGTTCACATTGCTTTCACAACAACTTCTAATTAGTTCCATTACAGCAATAAAAGATGTGTATATAATTACAGAATTACTGGAAATACAAAAATTAAATTGTTTGTACCGTCTTTTAACAAAAAGTATTTGCTGACAAATATACACAATTTCTTTTTCTTCATTCTACAAAAGATTTTATTGAGAAATTAGTTTTTAATAATTTGTATTTTTATGTTCCAATATATTTATCATAATTTTTCACATAAAAGGAGTTCTTCTTTGATTGTACAATATATTCGTTGGAGTTTATACATTGAAAATAATAAAATTATTTTCAATTATGTAAAATTTATTTCAATCAAAGTAACACTTAAATTTTACAAAATACTGTTTTACTGTATACCATGATTTCTCTCAGTACAAAGAATTTTTTGTTCCTTTTTTTTTCGTTCTCCTGGTTGAACTGTGAATATTTTAGAGCTGTAAAAGAGTTTTTGCGTTGTCTGCTGTATTATTCAAGGTGAAACGGATTAAATGCAATAACCCATTTTCGTATGATTTGATATTTAATTAAATCAAAACTGGTTTGCCTGAAAGTACATTATAACAATGTCTGCGGAAGCAGATATAGTCTACTAGTCTCAACTTTAGCTGGCGAATGGCATACGTTTTCGTTTCAGGCTTCGATGCATTACGAGACGTACGTCTCACTGCACGAGACGAGACGAAACGTCACGATGCAACCGCTGCCGCATACAGACCGTGAAATCCTCCTAATTCAGTCCGGGTTTGGCAACGAGGTTCTATCCACCCATCCTTCTCACACGTCCTTCCTTCCTCTACCCTTGCGCTGACGCTCCAAGCATGTGCGTATGTGGTTGCTGTATCTCCCTACGTAATAGACTGCTTCCTCTGCTTCTGCCTGTCCAGATGCAAACCTATAATACATATGTATGTGGCATAGATGCAATAACCAAGATGACATAGATTGCTCTATCGACCGCTCGGCCCAACATGATTTCCTATCAGTGACACCGTGTCGTGAGAACAATCTAACGTCCATGGGCTTTCGATCATCAGAATTTCCATACCGTTCTCACGATAGCAAGCACCTCTGGTCTATCTCAAGGTGAATCTATTACCACATTAATTTCTTCTACTTCGGCTTATACATATAAATTATAAAAATGATCTGTATTTTTACCATCACAATACCGTATTTTTGCCGATGGATAATTACTGTTTAGAAAGAAATAAATAATGAGTACACTTTGTGTACTTATTGTATTAGGCAGAAATATCTTTTGGAGTAGTTTTATCATATGCGAAATATTTATGATGTTCAAATTTATTTTCAATTTCGGAATTCATAATTAGGATAGATTATTTGGAGCTGATTTGAGATTATTAATTTACTAAATTCTGAACAGATATATTAATATAACAAATTATAGTCGTATAATAGTGATCTGCCAAAAGCAAACATTTCAAGCAACTAATTTTAAATTATTTTAATATTCGCTATTTTGATATTTCGAAATGTCAGTCATTGTGATTTTTGATGATTCGAAGTGTTGACCCCTACCCGAAAAATATCGAATAGAAGAAGATCATCGCGGAATATTTAGAAGTTTCAGACCAGGTTTCGTTATTTTGAAAATTCTAGATTTCAGCCACGAAAATCTTTTTCGAGCATAGAAAGCTTTTTTTTTTTCGTATTTGTATTTTTTTTTAAATCCATAAAAAAGAATCCAAAAAATCGTCACGATTTTTTGATCGAATAGAATGTTCGATATGCGATTTTGCCTAAAATTCAGACATTTTTGCCTAAAATTCGTGGAGCCATCCTGTAATTGAATCAAGCACAAAAAATTCGTAGGTAACTTTTGAAATTCGTTGAATTGTGGCGGTAACAGCTGTACCTCTATTCGAATGACAAGCGTTTTTTCGTGGATCTCTGTCTTGTGTTTCCAATGTCTCCCACGGGAACATGGGTGTCTGTGCATCCAGCACGTACCATCGGGTAGCGGAGTGCTGCATTCGCCCCGTTCCCCGACCGCCCCTACACGTGTACATTGCTACGCTTATACCTCTGTAGCATTGCTGAACACGGTATAGTTATATGTACACGGCTATAGGTAACCCGGAGCGCGTGGTCGGATTACCCGAACAATTTCGCTCTCGCCAGTCGTGCGTTAGTTCCTCTTCCTCCTCACCGTCGCTTTCTCCGCGTCACCCTTGACACGTCCCCGTGAGCCGGGCACCAGAGTGGATTTTCCGCGCCTCGAAACCAACACCATCGGTTGAACGGCTGCTCAGGAATCTCGTGTACGTCTTGCACCTCATTCTTCCCTCCTCATTCTCTGTTACCATTCTGTATCAAATGTCTCAATATGTCATTCTTCTTCACCATATTTTGCTGTTCTTTTAAATTAAATTTACTTAATAATTTCATAAATTCCGATTTTACAAAAAGCTTATAAAATAAAATAAAAATGATTTTACTTTTGTGTTTTTTGTTGTTGTTGTAATACTCGCAGATCCTTTTGAGATTGTTTTTCTTTAAACTTAAATTAAATTATATATTTTGTCCACAAATTTATATTGTTAATATTATAACGAAATGTTTATAGATTTAAAACCATGACAAATAAGAGTGCGTAAGGAAATTTGTAAAAAAAATGGTATCGTCATTTTATAAAATAGTTGTAATTTTTGCAACAACGAAAAAAGGAAATTGTATGTTTAACAAAGAAAAAAAGTATAAATCCGATAAATATTTTTTGATAACTTCAGTGACATAAAAAAAAAATGCGTATAACAGAAACTATTTTTTCTTACAGTAACAAACAGATTTATTACTGAACACTATTTTTTTTTTAGAAAAAATAGCAGCACTCCGATATTGCAAAATTATTCGAAATAAATAAAAATGTTGTAATAAATCGTTATATCATTACACTACAATGTTACCTACAGCGTTTACAGTATATAATAGCAATGCTGAAAATTGTCTGCTGAAAAAAAAAAAAAATTCTCATTTAAGTAGTGACATCAACTCGAAGACCGTTGATGGACCTGAACTAAATTCAAGTGATCTCTGTTTTCCTTTATCAGAGAATAAGCTTCCTTTCTTCTTCTCTTCTTAACCAATCTCCTTTACCGTTCATCTGTTTCTCTTATTTTGTAAAATCTCATTAGACTTTGTCGTTTCATATAGCCGTGGCGCGCGTATTATAACTGTAGATAGCTACACGAATGGCGCGATCAAACCGGCCATGAGAATCCATACACCCGGAAGGTCATTGTGACGTCTCTCTGTCGCCTCTCGGCTCGTAAACGCGAAGCGCCACGAGCTCGGTTGTCACATTTCGCAGTAGCAACCTCTTTTCACTTGCTATCTTTTTTCTTCTTTCCTCGCCTTGCCTTCTCTGACGCTCATTTCCTCACCGAACGCTTTGTTGGATTTTTATTTTTTATCCAACACAGCAGCAGAGAGATAACACGATCTCGCGGATTCACAACCATCAGACTCTGGCTTATACATGCCGCTACGCCAGAGGTCGCGTGATACGCGGAGGGTGGAAAAGCAGCATCGTTAGGAGACGACGGCCTGTGTTAATAAAGGCACTAGTTGAGGTGATTAACGGGGACGAGACTTTCGCTACTTTTGCGTTAAGTTCGTTGAGTACGTGATGTATTCGTTAAGTCCATTAAATTAAGTTTAGTTCGTTAATTACATTAAGTTAAAATACATTAATATTTTTTACAATTTTGTTTATGCCTGGGCAGAAATTCTTTTTTGTACTGGAATAATGCATTTCACTTCATTGAACTTGCATTAAAAAATCAGAATTTATCTGTCGACAAAGCGCGTCCACAAAGGGGACTGTCAAATGATTCCCTTTGTCACAACGTATCAAGGTTTCCCCTAGTAGCAGCACGAAACACTAATTACAAAGGACCACAAGTGCTGCACATTGATCGCACGAACGTCAGTGTCGGTTAATAGTAACAGACAATAAAAAAATATTGATTTCCATAAAGCAAAAATATTTTGTCAACGCCATAAAAAATCGGGGGGCTAAATACATCGGTAGTACTGTCAATCTCACGATTATCAAGTAAAAAAAAAAAAAAACCATCCAATGTTTGTCAAATTCACTATATTCTTCCCTTACATTCGTTAGACTCGGCAAGTTCGTAAAATTCGTTGATTTTGTTAACTTCGTAAACTTCGTTAAATTTTTTAGATGAGTTTCGTAATTTTTTTTTGCTACTACTAAATTTTGTTCTTTTTTTTTTTATTCAACACAATACTGTAGAGATATCGCGTTTCCCCGCGAGAGTTAACGGCGCTTCTTCCCTATACGTGCCTCCTCGCCGGTGGTCGCGCGCGTTGCGCGAAAGGGTGAAAAAGCAACAACGTCACGAGACGACGGGCCGCGTTAACAAAAGCACTCGTTGAGGTGATTAACGAGGACGAGACTGCTTCTGCGTTACTGGTGTACTCGCGCTATATAACAGAGGCCTGAGTGTATATATACCGCGGATAGAGCCGGCGAGCGATACCAGCGGTCCACGGGCAGCGCCATTACGGGCTTTATTAATTGCCCTCGTCGAGTAATTTGCTACGGTAGCAGTAGCACAGGACTATAGTAAGAGCGTATAGGCAACGTGGCCGTCCAGTATAGGAGTACATTATATATATATATATATATATATACATATAAACTGCGAAAGCCTGGCAACGAGGCGCGAGACCGTGCGGGCGCACGCTCTCTTCTCTGAGAAATGGCTTGGGATTCACCCCTTTCGCGGTTATCGCAGCTTCGCGTACTCGGCCAAACGCCCACGATCGAACGAGCGAGAGTGAGACGAAGTGGGTTTTCTCCTGGTGCAAGCGTTGCATAGAAGCATTGTACTACAGGACCAACGACGCCACCGAACGGCCCACTTCCTTCTCTCGTAAATCGCAGAAAATCCGATTTTATACCCAACCCCCCACTCGCCACTCACTTGATAAATAGTACCCAATGTGAAATCGTTCCCTGTGCTTTACTGTACTCGAGCGCTTATATCACTGTAAAGATGTCTGTAGCGATAACGCTTATACATATCGCCCAGGCGACGTATTTTCTTCGAGCAATTATTTCTGAATTGCGCAGCAATATCGTCGTTACACGATGAAAGGTATTTTATTGCGATGGTTTAAAGTGTTCAAGACAATTGGCGAAAATTGGGCTTTGAGATTTCTTATGTTTTGATGGTTTGATGCACTGTTCGAGTAGAAAAGATGGCTGATAACGTTATCATCTTTCGTTGGAAAATATGTAGGCTTGATACGATGTTGCTTATTCTTAACACGAAAATTAATGACGAATAAAGCAATACTAGGAAGTCGATTTTTTGTCACTTAATTTTTCGTAATATATTTAACTGTGGTAGCGCAAATTGATTTTTTTTAAATTTCGTCTACCTGTATCACGGAGGAAAATGGCTAGTTGAGGCAACAAACTTTTAAATGCTTGAGGTATGTTAGTTGCGAAACATTTCAAATTTGTAGCTACAAGTTGAAATTACCTATCGATTATTTGACGTTACCGATCAGTTAGTTGGCTTACGAACCGATTGATTAGCATGACCAATTAGTTACTGTGCTAATCAATCGAGATTATGGATGATTGACACAACTGTTGTCGACTCCATCATCAAAAATTGAAGAAAAATTGGTTCTTATATAGAACATCATATTTATACCATATCTCATCATGACGGTTGGTCCTATCAATTCGGTGATTCTCCCAACTACTCTTTTTCCATCATCTTGTAATTTAACCAACATTTTAATAGTCGTTATAGCTAAAATACAGCGACATATATTTACAGCACTAGTACTTAAGTTGTTAATGAAAAAATCGTAAATAAATAACAAACGTCGTTTGGATAAAATAAAATTGGCTTTGCTACTTATTAAACGAAATAATTTTTTACGAAACGTAGCAGTCCAATTTTACGAAATGATTTTGTTCGAATATATTAACTATAAATTTATAACACTCAGTCCTGAGAAGATACATGACAGGCAAGATCGAGTGGAAATCGACAGTGCACGTATACAAGCATAAAAAAAAGTTATACTCGTGAAGGTAGAAGTGGTTGGAAGCAGTGGGAATACCTACCAAGGTGCAAACGCGCATTCGCACGAGAAAAGCTCACTCAGGGACTCGTCTCGTTGGCAACGAGATTGGGTTGGGTTGGATTGGGTTGGGAGGTGCATGGAGCGTTGCTTTGGAATTTAATCTAAAGTAGAATCGCGCGCCACCCACCGCCGCATCCCACCGTACAGAGCATCGCGAGTAAGCACTACATTGCTATGTATCCTGACGGACTTAATACCAGCGACTCGACTTGGCTGGTCGACGAGTTCTCTGACTTGTGTATATCGTGCAACACGTTATTGTATTTCACTTAACGCCTTTTTGCGTGTTCACGAAACGCCCGGCTCTTGTTGCACGCGAACACGAAATCTACAGGTAAAGTACACGTTATACGTGATATGGCTTTTGAACGCCTGTCGCGTCTGGCATCAGTGAATTCACGCGTGGGTAGAGATGGAAGGGTGGATCTGTAGTACTGAGGGATGAAGATACGTGGAAGTTACATGCATGTATGTAGGAAGCGTATACGAAAGCTTATTTCACGTGGGAATTCTCGCACTGTTCGTGCCATCTGCCTAATACGGCATAACAACGCGAGAGAAGCATCCATATATCCTAGACAATACAGCGTAATACACGTGTTGGAGAAGTTTCACGAAGTAAAGCCTCTACGTACGAGTCAGGTTACTCTCTTCGTGTATCTCACTCACTGTAACGCTCTATGAAGATGATAACGAAACGGGTGGTCGTAGACTATAATCAGTGTTTGCGTGAGTGTGAGTACCACGAAGACAACAAGAAATAGAGATCTGCTTCAGGCTACCATAAATCATGTGTATCATGTGAAACTTGGAACAGCCATTTTTTTACCTCTGAAAACTTAGGGGTATTTGTGAGGTTTGAATTTTTAAGAATTGTCTTGCAGTTCATTTTTTTCATCTTGCGTAATATTTTTTTCCTAATGTTCTGATGAACGAAGATTTGATATGTTATTGGAGGTGTATAATATATAATAATATAATTGCGTGCGATATGCTTTTTCATTGCTATCTTAGTTGGTTAAAAATTTGGAAACTACAGTTTCTTTGAAAAATATAAGCATAACACCAAACATATGGCGTTGTTTTTAATAAGCTGGAAGGATGTCAAATATTTTGAAAAAAAAATCGAAAGCAAAAAATAGCTCTACCAGCGCCTATTGTGCATAACAGCAGCGACAGCAAGTGCAAGAGAACATAAGTTTCGCGAGATAATGCTTGCAAAACCGTAAACTCGCCACGTTGGTATAACTAACACGTAGTACAACTGGCATTTATACGGACGTGCAATTTATACAACACTCGTATACGTATGAATTATAATAAAGTGTACGAGAGATGAGTTTATACGTGTCTCGCGAGGTGTACATATATATATATATATATACATCTGTAGAATGGTATAACACAAGTACAAGAATATAACGAAACATAGAGTGTATACCGAGTGGGTAGCACGCGCTAGCTTCATCCCTCTTCCTGACAGCTCTATCTCACGCTTATCCCGTGAATCCAGCTCTCGTGCCCTCTCAACCTCTCTTCCCGACTTTTCCTTCTTCCTCTCGTTCTCATCCCCTTCTTTGGCCCTTGGGAGCTTCACCTCGACTCGTCTCGTCTCGCTACAACCAGTATATTCCCCATCCCACTTTTTGAGTACTTCACCGATGCTCGCGTCCTCTCCGCTTCCTCGTCTCGTCTATCCTCTTCGTACCTCAACCGAGGAGAGGGCCACCGTCTACGTGGATCACGCAAGAGACGCGACCCATTACTCCACGTGAAATCCCAAAATCTTACGTCTCCATTTCCCTTTTCACTCTTTTTGTCGCGCGTTTTCTACCTCCCTCTTGACTCGGTTCTTTTTCCGTCAAGACGTTTCATATTGTGCAGGAAGGAAGATTTTACCCAGAGCGAGAAGAAACGAATGAAAAAAATGAGTCTGGCGCGTTTGACTACACTCGGTATTTACCTAGTAGCGAAGCGAGCTCTTTTGCCTGCACTGTCAGAGATTTCGTGCGGGAAATGCGATCCATGAGAGACTTTAGAGACGATTTCAACGGTTAAACCGACCTTAAGATTCAAGCTGGAACATGCTAGGTCCTGAAACAACGAATGAAAAAGTTTTTAAAAATTGCTTCCTTCAGACTTTTAAGTTAAACCCATTTAGACATCTTGCTACTTTTTCATAATATGAAAAGTAAATCATATTCAAATTCTCCAACGTTTTTTGTTCGAATTTATAATAAATATGAATATACGAGTAATGTATAAGAAAGGAAAGGATAGATTTACCGGTTGTAGCTCTGTACCATTTGTATGACTGCCTGTAGTATTACACAAAGACCATATGATAAATCGGTTTCAGAATGAATTTATGGCAGGAATTCTTTGATATTATAATACTGCTTATGACAAAAATAATGTTAACGTGAAGTCCAAAAACGTAGATCAGTTATTTTTCTCCTTCTTTCAAAGAACTTGTTCAACCACAGAATTTGCAAATTTCTGATAAAATCCATTTAATCCACTATTTCCATTGAAATTTCATGAAAGCTACTATTTTGTTCGTCTTCATTTAAATATTAGATGGTAAGTTTTTAATATGTAATATTCAAATTTGGTAGGATTTAATGTCCGCATTTAAAAATATGTCATAATAAATCAATAAGATACTTTTCCTCCAGAATAAAGCATCAGATACGTAAATATACTTAACTCCTGTTTACTTTCATTACCTCAATTGATTCCGGTCATTCGCCTTTCCAGTCCAAGTACCCCACAGCGACAAGTACGACCGTCTCATTTACCCCTCAAATTCGTAGTCTGCACGCACACAAACACGCGACCCCTTAGAAGACCGAGGCGTCAATGTCGTGGTTGTGCCGGGTGGCAAGGTTGAATGTGTTGTCGGTGCACGCGAGAAAAGTGGAAAGACGAAGCTCCCAAGATGGCGCCGTCGGGACGTGTCGGTTCGAGTTATGAAACCTTCGCAAAAGGGTGCTTGCCGCCGTTTCACTACCCGCGACACGCGGAGCACACAGAGAATACCACACCAACGGCACCGGCAGTAGAAACTGGAGAACTCGCGCGAAGTCTTCGTAGAAAATGGTTGGAGGATTCTCATCCCCGCCAAACCACCATTCAAGGGGTGGTAAAGGGTGAAACGGGCTGTGCAACCACGTTGGATACACCGTACGGAGAATATATCCATGTATATATATATATATACATATATATATATATATATATATGCTTACGTGATATCAAGCCAAGGAGCAAGGGAGACAGAATCTTAGGGCGCATTTCCATTTCAAATGTGCCGATACGGGATACGAGGAACGAAGAGAAACGCGACGAAGCTTCCGAGTCGCTGGTCGTCGCATTTCCGCACAAGAGCGTAGGCACCCTTTTCTCATCCTCCTTCACGCACTAAAGAGGGAAGGACTTTTCTGTCCTTTCCCTCTTTGCCTTCCTTGGATGAGCTTCGCTCTCTACCAACATCAACCCTTCCTACGTTTCCCAGTCCCTAAAGCCCTCGCGCCCTCTCGGGAGGAGGTAGGAGGACACCCCTTTCTCGTTTTCGCTTAGTTACTTCGCGGGACGTTTGCAATGCGACGCGATGCGCTTCGCTCCTCCTGACTTAGCCGAGAGACGAGGAGACGATGGAAAATCATCCCTCTTCACGGCATAGAACCACCCACTCTTCCACCCGACTCTGCAATTTAACGTAATGAAATGTTTCGCAATGCGCGAGAAAGCGAACGAGCAAACGGCTGACTCTGATGCCACTCGAACCACTTGGAGATATATACCGTCGTTTTACTCTGTTCCTCTTACTCTCTCGAATTCCCTCGGTATATATCTTCTAGCATTTGGCGAATTCTACCAGCTGCATTCTGTAACTTCAATTGGTTTGGAATGAGCGTTTTTTCATGTTTTGTCGAGGAAGCAGATGTGCAAAGATAATAATTAAAATTCTATGAGGACAACCGCGGTGATCGACTTCAGCTTACTCTTTCAGGAGGCTTTGTGAATGGTGTCTTTTAAGAAACATCGAGCTGTATATATATATTTTAAAGAAACTTGCATTGGATGAAGAGTTTCCTCTGCTTTACTTTAGCTTAACAAATATTAATCTTGTTGCTCAAACGGTTCATAATGTACTCAATCTAACGTCATATTTAATCCCTTTATTAATTTTGTTCAAATGTCTCAATATTTTCGGAATCGGCAATTATAAAGAAATTGTTTGTTTCAATTAATCCATATGCTGATTTAATTCTACCAATTGTCATTTGATGAAGGTAAAGTTCTGATTTTTCCTTCAATTAAATATATTCCTTTTCTATTTTTTTAGCGAATATTTTTAGTTTAGGGCACATTTGAAAGTTCTGTCAGATGCTACGTAAAAGTTCTGGTAGGAAGTAAAGGAAAAGCTGTGCGACGAGACACTCTTTCGTCTTGAGTTAGCCTCAATTCCACCCTCTCCACAACGTAACGGACGTATCTTTTCGGCATTAAGAACACGTGTGCACGCAACTCTCTGTCGAACCACTCGGCAAATCCCTATCTGAAGATTTCTCCACTTCTCCCTTAGACTGTTGAGACGTGAACCACGATCTCAAGCACCAGGGGTGGTATTCCAGTCGTCTTAGCTGTACACATGGATATATAGATAGAAACGTCTCGAGAACGCGATCAGCCCCTGAAATCCTACTCCGCATACGGCCTTATCAACGGCCGACCATCAAATCAATTTTCGCAGGAGTTGCTTGAGTATCCAAGTTCTGAAACGTCCATCAATTCACCCAGCATGAGGTTTCCCTTCGCTTTCAATATTGCTAAAGAGCAGAAGCAGCTTTTTCGACTACATTTATAAAGAAAACAAGAAATCGCTGACGTGGTCGAAAATCCTACGAAAATCCTGTCTCATTGAAGGCAATATTGACTAAAATCTGAGTGTTGATTGCCGTAAAAAATTATTTTGTTAGATACGTTCAACAAAAGCCTTTAACGATAAAATAAAATTGTATTTTACGAATTTATCATTAAATTGGTATTGACACAATCTGTGAATTTGTTAAATCTACAATCTTTTTTTTTGTTTAACTCGAATGGATAAGAAGAAATCCATGATTATCCGAATTTCCATGATATTGTCATCCAGTCAAATTTGGTATTATTCGAAAAAAAAAAAATTTCAATTATAAAAAAATATAAAATGTAACTACTATTTATGTAACTACTATAAAATATCAAATGTAACTAATATTACATTTGAAATTTCAATTAAAATATCGATTCTTTATCTTGTATTTATTTTCGTCCTTTCCAAGATACAAACAGTAAAACAGTAAAAAAAAACCATACATTTCCGAGGAAAAAAATCTGTATAATTCTCAGAACGTACTCTGAAGTAGTAAAATCAGTTTAAATACGTAAAATATCAGAGAGGATCCGAAAAAAATAGTGGTTGAATTGACAATGAATTCCTCATACGACCTGCTATTAGTTTAGCTTTATGAGTTTACCTTTCTCGCAAGCTCTGGTAAACTATAGCGGTACATACATTTCCGGCTTGTTTCGCTCGACTGAATGAACGAAAGGGAGAATGTTGGAGAAATCGACGGAGGAACGAAGGATAGAAGTGGAAAAACTCACTCGGGCTCGGGGAGAGACTGATGCTCGCGAGAATCCCACGTTAATTAGTTCGAGACGGTCGAATGGCGCAAAACTGTTTGTCTTACCCTCGAACGTAGTGAGCGAGAGGAAGTGAAAAGTGGAGAGAGGGACCGAGATCCAGGAAGCACGATAACTCGCACGATTGTTGTTTCAAGGCCCCACTCCCCCTACGCCTCCCCGCTTGCCGCCCTTTATACTCACCCCCACGCTCCTATTCCTTGTCACGATTCGACTTCGCTCCTCGTTGCACCGCCGCACCCTCAGGCGAAGCGTATACCAGTGCGGTGCTGAGGAATGGGCAAGGAGTCGGTTAGCACTAAAGGGATACCACTTCTACAGTGCCGACACAGCGTCGCGGGCACAGATGCGGAAAACTATCTTCCTCCTTCTTCCACTTGTCTCTCTCTCTATCTCTCTCACAGCACCACCTTACACTCTCCTCATCCTAAGGAGTTTCAGGACAGACGAGCTTTTCTTTCACCCCACTCTTCCAGCATCTTCCATCGTTTCCTCGTATTGCTAGGTTTTACCCTCCGTTTCTATCTCTTTGGTATAAGTTCTCTTTTTCCTATTAGTTATCCTTATTTATTGCTGAAGGTAAATGGGCATTTCTTCTGCTGGATATCTTTGAGGAAACAATTTTTCCATAATAGGAAGAACTGTTGAAAATTTGAATAGACTTCTGACTGAAGGTTCATTTTTATGATTCTTTTTATGTGATGTCTTTTGCGAATTTTTTGAATATCTTCTTTACTCCTAATTGGCTCTAGATATCTTTTTTAGGCTGACAAGCTCTTTTATCAATACTCTTATTACTTACTAATTTCAACATCTTATAACAAGGTTCCTTATTCCTTTTTAGTTGTATTACAATTATACTATATTACAATTACTCAAATTATTCTCAAATTACAGGCATTTTGCATGCTACAGAAATATTTAATTAAAAAATTCAATTTATTATCAAATTTGAATGTCCCCATCGATTTAGACTAAATATTTTCTCTTCCAAAAATCCTCAGCCAAAAATTATTTGTATTTTCGATATATGTGTTCTTGTTGTTTTATTTGTTCTCTGATTCACTGTTAGAGGTATCTGAAATCTCGTGCTGTTCCTAATGTATAATTCCGATTTAAAATAAATGTACTTTCATAGTAAAATGAAAGTGAATTATCAATATTAAAATACATTAAATGTTTGCGATACATAGTAAATTGACTGTACCACTTTTGTTTCATATTCAATTTAGCACTTTATGCATAAAAGCTTTCAGTACCAGTACATTAAATTTAATGTAATTTTTATTAAATTGTAGGCAGAGCAATAGATAGCAAAACGTAATAATATTATGTAACACTGCGAATCGCGTATTTTTTATGCTTGTGTACAAACAAAAACCTCTTAACCTTGTTAAGCATATATTTAAAGCTGTAGATAAATTTCTTCAAGTTTTTCAGAGCTATATCGCAGTGACAAATTGCCTGAAAGTATAACAATTATTATTCAATGCATGCTAATTATTGTTAATGAATTTGTCGATTTTTAGGAAAATTAGGAACATTCCCAATAGAGTTTCAAATTGCAAGTTTTCCAGGTCTCCAATTCAGCGAATCATGTATATTTGACTTTGTGTGTATATGATACGTGCAGCCGTAGTCCACGGTCAATTAAAACACGTTAAACTATCGCCACTTGGCAGTCACGCGAGCGAGAGTTTCGACGTTGGCATTGAGAGGGCCAACGTCGTAATAGTCACTACCGGCGTCGGCGTCGATCCATTAATTAAACGTCCCAACAGCAGTAGAGTCGAGAGCTAATGCCGTCTCTCCGTATTGACGCGCTCTTCAACTTACCTCCGTACGGAATCGCGTGGCACTCGGTTGCGTTTCCAACGAAACTCACCCCTTTTACCGCCGCTACTGGCTGCTACTGCACACCAACCCTCTACAGTCTCGTCGTTGCGACGTTAGACTAACTAACCTCCCAACCACCCAGCAACTGATTTTATTTATCTTTGACGTTAACCACCGAGAGAAGTATCTCATGACAAAATAGATATTAATTAGACACTTTTCTCAAGTTGGTTTTTTCGATGGATTGTCGCTTTTTTAAGATGTCAAATAAACTATGTTTATCTAAAATTATTAGTGGATGCAATGAGCGTTGACTTTCAGGATAGATATCGTTTCAATGAAACAAATATTTGAAATATTTATTTTTAAATGATATTTATAGCTTATCATAGTGACGATAGAAAAATATTCACAGTTTTGTAAAAATTTTGATGTTGCCAAGGTTGAAATTTCACAAAAATTAGAATACCGTTTTTAGCATTGGTAAGAAATTTGGTGTAAATCAACAGAGGAGAATTTTATAGAACATTGGATTTTAAAAATTGAGAATTGTCAAGGCTTGCATAAAAAAACATCCCTCAAATTCGTAAAAGCAATTTATCTAAAAATGTTCCACCAGAAGATGTGCGTAAAATTAAAAATAATCAGGAAGCAGTGTGCACAGTTCAAATGCCCAATTATCGCGATCTCGATGATTTAATTATCGGATTCGCCGTAATTTAACAAGCAAATGGATACAATACCCAATGTAACAAAATAAATGATGGTATAAAACAAATAACAACAACCTTTCATTAACAGATGACACAACAGTGCGACTCGCAAAATTGTTATTCATTCATATTCATCCTTTCATTGCACTTTATACAAATCTATTGAGCCATCAGTGTGCATCTATGATATGCCGGGTTCAATAATCAATGAAACATGAAAATCTGCATAACATCGGAAGCATTCGATGCGTAATTTAATGGAGTTTGAACTGTGTATTTTCAGACCATCCTACTGCGTTGGTAGGAAAATATTTAAACATTGTATTGCAAGAAAATAGAGGTTACCGATAAAAAATCATTAAAAGAAAAAATGTCGCATAAATAAACGTAATGGAGAAAATAATGGGTCTCTATTTTTCATTCTATCCAGGATCCTTTATTTCTTGGTGACATTTTAAAGCACATCTATGTGAGACATGCTTTTTTTCTATTTTTAATCAACTTTTCATACATTCTTTTTACGAATATGATAAATACGAATGATACACTTATTTTATAATTCCTTAGCGATACTTTATCATTTAAATTGGGAAAATAATAAAAGAGATCATATTGGACGTAAAACAATAAATAAAAACCAAGCCTTTTTGATACTTCATTTAGCTAACCGTAAAGCATCAAAATTTGAAAAAGCTGAAGAAATCCACAACCAGTACATTTACCGTAACATACAACGAATAATGATTTCCACGACTACATGCAATGATTTTTGTCCAATTTTCCACGAGCTTGAACTGATGCCATCTCGATAATTTAATTCTCGGTTTCACTGTAATTTCAAATGCAAACGAATGCATCGTCACCACAAATAACAAAATAAATGTTGGGGTGAAATGGAATGATAGCAACCCATCATTAACAGCTAACACAAAAGTTTGACGCGCAATTGTTTTTCATTTAAACGAATCCTTTCATGGCCCTTTTATAAAAATCCACTGAGCCATCTGCGCGCAACCTATAATACGCTCGGTTCAGTATAATCAATAAAACATGAAAATCTGTATATAAAACCGAACGCATTGATAAGCCTGCGATGCATGATTTTATAGTGTTTAAACCGTGTATTAAAACACATTGAGGCCGGACGTGAAATAACGTATTTATGCAAGTTTGCGTGCCGTTCACGTGGACATATCGCCCCCCCCCCTCCCCATTGTTTCGCAATGCAGCGGAATAAAACAATATTAAGCTTGGGGTGAGCGCATGGGTCGTGTCATAACGAATGAGATATACACAGTACGATAGTAAAGCGGAGTTAGCAGAATTTGCACGAACCCTCGATGCATCGAGGGGGTTGGAATTCGTTGTAAGGATTGTCGGGTATAGGAAAGGGAGTGGCTCTCGTGAGTCCGTCGACGGAAGTACGGCTCCCCGGGTAACGTTGCCAAATGTTCTTCCGGTCGGGCGCGTGCTCGATGGCCGACGGATCTACACAGCCAGAAACGTGGAATTACTATCGTAGGGAAGACCGGGGCTATTTAAGTCAAAGGGTGACTTAAACCAAGCCCGATTTAGAAATCGGCAGTTGCCCTAAGAGGCGTCTTAGTTCCGAGATAGCTACATTTATATCGCTAATGTAAAATTTTCAATGAAATTAGATTAAATATTATATTAAGCATCTCGTAACTTTACTATGCATATGAGGCATTCTTTATCAAATTGGGCCAATGTAACTTTTACAAACATCTTTTTATCCATGCAAATGTGTTTTGTACACTCTACTAATTTTTCTATAAGTTCTCAATAATACCACTGTAGGTTATATATAATTAAGAGTAAAATAAAAAGTGTGGAAATTTGTGAAAAAAATATATATAACTAGAAAAAAGTGGCCCAGTTGATAAATGTGGCATTCTCTATCTTCTTTAAAAATGTGGAAGTGTTTGTAGCTAATAATTACAACACCGAGAAAGCGTTAATTTTAACTTGATGTGCATAATGAATTTTTTTTTTTTGACAAAATTCAAAAGTAAAAAGTGACCTAACTAACCCCCGTCTCCATTTGAGTCCGTCGAACCTCGTGTGTTTCGTAGTCTCGTCGTGCAGGTCCGTTCAGCTTCTGAAGCCGGCTATGGATGGTCCCGGAAGTGGAATCGAGTCAGGCTGTCGCTTGGGCCGAGCATCGAATCAAACGGAATGGATAATCGTGCAAGTCAAGGAAGGACCTATTCGGGACTATCCAACGGCTCGAATGCGTACGATGCACCGGGGAGTATACACCTATATAGACTATCCTGACGCGCCCGGGACTCATGCCAAATATTGGAGCTCGGTAAATACAGTTTGTTGGCGATTTTGGACGAATCCTCGAACCCTCTTCTACGTTGTCCCCTCATGTGGTGGGAGTGAATTTACTGGGTGTACTTCAGAAGATTCTCGGGGTGAAGTACACTTTTTCAATGCTGGATGATTTTTTATTCTCTGTTATCATTCTTCGCGAGGGAAGGGTCTATTTATCTGACAAGCGTGTGTAATAGCATCGTTTATGTGGAGATTCGGCCTGAACTGTTTCTTATGACTCATTTGGACGATGTGGTTGGTTTATTTCAGTTGAAAAATACACTTAACGTTCACGTGAGAGTATTCTTAGATTGATAGCTTTCAACAGCTCCAGGAAGTAAATAGGCTGATGATTAAATATTGTTCACTACTATCATTAATATGAGTATCGATATGTTGGAAAAAATGCTATGTTTAAAGGAACAGATTCATTTATGAATTCGAAATTTTGATAACGCAAAAGTATCTTACCGCTTTCAGGCGAGAATTTCATGTTTTATTTAATTTATCGGTAGAAAAGGATCACGTACTTTTAATTTTTCGCATTAAAAACAGTGATGACGTGACACTAGACAATCTTAGTCTAATTTCACGTAATATACAAGTTGTACAATGTATAAGTTTCTTGAACAGTTGTAAAAACTTTCATCTGCATAGCTACAGATTTTGTAGGCCTGAAGATATTTCTATTAATTCTTCGAAAAATATTAAATTTTACAAAATTTATATGCATGCGTAGATTATGATCAAATTCTATTCCAGAATTATTTTGGCTTTGTTAAACACTCATATAAATTATATGTATAATAATTATATTAATAATAAACATTTTAGCTAGGTAGTTCAATACTTGGCCAAATCGGAAGATTTGTAGACATTTTTCATAAAATTAGAAAAACAAAAAATCTGATAAAACTTAAACATTTCGAGTGATTCTCACAAAATTTAATACCGAACAGCGATCGGCATTAGTCAAGTTTTGACGAAATATTTAGACTGCCAACCCATAAATTTCAAAAACTCATAAAATTTTAACGGCTACATAGAATTTGATGAAAATTGGAAGAAACGATGAGGTCTATATTATAATTTCTATATTAAAACACATATTTGATAATTTTGAGCTTGATACCTCTGACCGTTGTCGAGTTATAGTAATTTGAATTTTCCGAGTCTGATTCACACACACACACACACACACACACACACACACATATACATCTCGACATTTTTTCTAGACAACTTTTCTCGACTGCTCAGACAATTTTAAGTATACTGACATGAAAATGAAGCTTAATGACATGAAGCTTTCTCTATGAGGAAGCAAAATGATATTTGAAAAAATTAAACTCCTACAATTACATATACATTCGGATCCGGAAATTTTCTTTGACTGCAGATAACAATCAGTGAATATCCTGAGGGCCATTTCATCTTTAACAGAAATTCCTTTTACTCATCCTATTTCAAATATATAAAACTGCGTATTGTCTTTATATACGAGACCTCTGGTATAATATAAAACACAAAGGGTTGCAAGCCCCCTGCAGCCAAGTTGTTTTAGTATCGACGTAGCAATCGCTGTATCTTCAAAGCACAGCCCTTAAAGAAATTTCTACTTATCCGTCGCTATATACCGTAAAATGACGCGACCCTGTTTCCTTACAAACGAGAATATCTTTCTTTTATGTCTGACGAGCGTTATACGCTGTTTTACTACTCGGTTTAGCTCGGTTGAACCAGAGAGAACTCGAAGACGACGGGGTGAGAAAACGTGCTTGGGTTCTACGTTGACGAGACAGAATCAATGTATATATGAGTCAGATTATCGTCGTTGGTAGTGGAAACGTGTTCACCAACGGTGAAAGAGAGCTGCGAGTGGAAAAGAGAGCCGGGTGTGGAAAAGAGAGCCGCGAGTGGAAAAGCGAGCTTTTTACGCATCACGACTTAAGCGAGAACCGGAGTTAAACAGCCTTGGTGGAGCCACGTGGCACACGTCTCTGCAATTCAACGTTGTTTGCTATAGCATGGTATATGTGACTCTTGTTCCTGCGGCTATATGAGCTATACTATACAACCGATGCACCAGCTCGCTGTAGCTGTTGTTGTTGCTTGTGCTGTTTACGTTGCCGCGCTAAACCCATGCCCCGAGCATTAACCGGATCCTGGGGAAGCCGCGCATCGGGGTCCAAAGCCCCATAAGCGTCGTTACGCCGCGTTACACCCTCAACCCCTTTGCTCTTCATACCCCTATTCGCGCAAAACCCCTTCTTCGTTGCTCTGTTCCTCCCCATCAGCAACACATCTATAGCAACTAAACCGTGTTGCGTTACGCTATATATCTGTATATACGGCGTATAGTACACTGTGCGATACGCCAGGCCCGAGCTTTACGTATTGCGAAGGATTACGATATTGTACAGTTGAGATACGACATCACGACGCTCAGGCGCCCTCCCTTTAACTCACTGCTTTCCTCCCTCAGACCTATTCAACCCTCCTTTCCGGCAATACACTATTGTATTTATTCATGAGTTTTGTATTGAAATATTTTTTGTCTTAAGGATTTTGTATTAACATGAATTTATATCGGGTGAATCATATTAGTCAAACGGGTTTTACAGCAGTTTTGTTTTTCAACACCTTCAATCCTTTGTTATTCAGCAAATCTTTTTGATAATCTAATTTGAACGGTTGATAATTTCTTTTTTTAACCAATTCACAAATGATTCTTTATACTGTACACAGTAGATGCTTGTTAGCATTTATTTTCATTTTAGGCGCCATCGGGGAGTTCTGTCTTTTTTTTTTTGCTAGGAATAGGCTCCACCGATTATAGGCAAAAGATCGAGTCTCTTATTTATTTAATCGGTAATAAAAAATTCTATAAAAGAATAAAAATTCTGCAAGAATATCTCCAGATCTGGTACATTAAATTGTACATGTGTTTGTTTTTTTTAAGAACAATTTTTTATGCATATTTTTTTTTGTAAATCGAAAAATATCGTCCATTTCTACTAGTAAAACTGTGTCCCTCTCTGCTTGTGTCACCACAGATAATCTCCTGAACATTTTATCGCATTGTCTTAACGTCCTTTCACAAGAATCTTGAACTTTCAAGAGTTGTCTAACATCTTTCCGCTTAAAGCTTTAATTCCCAATAGTTCCGACTTCCACTGTAAGTCACTCGCAGCGAACTAGAGAAGAGGATTTGTTTTCGTTCGTTTCATCCGGCCGGAAGTGTCGTAGCATTTGGACTTTTGTGCATCCGCACACATTCTCTCTAGCGACACGCATGAACCTAAGAAAAGAAAGACAAGAAGATAAAAAAACGGACTTTCTACTGCTCCCTCTGCTAAGCCACCCTCCTGTTTTCCAACCTCGCTGTCGAAAGCTCGATCGCGCATCACCGCAGCTTACACAAACTTTTTCCAACTCCCTCTCATACGCGTCGCGAACTTCCGCCAATCTCGATTCTCCGCGACCAATCCGTAGCTGTTTGTTTTTTACGTCCCTGGTATCATCCCATCGCTTTGCTCTCACTCTCTCTCTCGCTCGAACTTCTGACTTCAACGTGAAAAATCCTATGTTCGAGCCTTTTTCCATGCTTCTCCTATTATATGTATATACCCCTGTCTCATCCCTCGCGACTCGTCCTCTCTTCGGCCAGCTCTCGCGGTTTCACAGAACCCAGCTTTGAGAAAGTCATTCGAAAAGCCCTCTCCCTCACCCTCTCCGGTAGTCCTCACTTAAGACTTGCGACCCTGGGCCAAACCCCGGCAGGCTACACCGGGACACCAGAGCGCCACCCCGGATTAAAGTATCGTCACGCTGTCGCTGCTGGTGCTTTCCTCTGAATAATTCAGAGTGCCGTGCCAGTGCTCCCATCCTTCGACGCTCATCGTCGTCGCACGAGCACACCGAAACTTTTACCCCCCGGTAACCGCGTTTCCATCGTGAAAATCTCTCGCGGAACGTCTCCTCGTATCTGGAATGGGTTTCAGCTCATCCCACACTTGCTGTGTATACCTGTGGGTATAGGTGTTGATACTTTTCTCTTGTAGCTCCTGGTCTCTGCACTATCGATTTCAACGGGTTGAAGTGACTTTTGTATACTCTCCGTTGATATGTATCTCTATGCATATGGTTGGATTATTTTCCTGGTTTCCTTTTAGTCTGATTGAGCGACTTTTGTATTTTAGATTCTAGTCGCGATGTCCTGTACCGTGTTTATCTTAAAATTAAAATCAGTATTCATTGTATTGTACGAAGTATTGAACTGTCATAGTGATTTCAGTAGCATCGGTTTGACTATTTATTGGGTTCTGTGAATATTTATATTGTACTATTTTCATTTTCTACTCGTTTATTAACTGATCAGAATTGTTTCAATGTTGTTTCAGGATCCGCATTGATGAGAATCGTTGAAGTCTATAAGGACATCCAGGAGCAAGAAATGAACATCGTAAGTGTATAATTATCGACATACCCATCACATAGCCCAGAATATCGCAGAAATATATTTAACTTTTCATTAGAATTGAAATACGGGAATCTAACTTTAATGTTTTTAAAACGAGGTTTTCAGTTTTTATGACAAAGAACAAAAATTTCGACGTCTAGATGTAGAAAAAAAAAATAAAGCGTTCATTTAAACTGTCCAACAGCGAATACAAACGTGACTTTGTAAAGGTCGGAAATAATGAGGAAGCAATGTGCATGGGTTCACTTTGAAAGCGTTTGTGTTTCTGACAACGAATAGCGTAATTTTATACAAATTGACGTGCCATTTTTAGAAAATCCAGAATATCAGCCACGGGTGGACTAAAATAACATAATTGCTCATGCGGTAACCAGTAAAATGTGTGGTATACATTTGTATACGTTAAAACCGACGTTTTCGCTGTTTTGGGTTGTTGGATATAAGCGTAGAACAGTTCTGCTGCTGTTTGCTGCTTGCTGCCGGACGACAAAGTTGGCCTGGTACCCAAATGAAATTGAATAGTCGACATCGTTCGCGCCCGCACCCTTATAACCGCTCGTTTCCCAAGCTGTAGCGTTTGGTGATTCTCTACCTCCTGCAATAGCAGAATCACCACGACCAGCAATAGCAGCAGCAAGACCGACTTTGCCGTTTCCGCAAAGTCACTGGCGTTCAAATTATTTAAATAAACCTTACCGAGGCAATTAAAAGCGAGCTGATTTATGCGACAGCGTTGCCGAGGCCAGGGTGCTTGCTCGCCGCTATAGCCCCGGTAAAATGCCGGTACGATATGCCGTTGAATACGCGTTTCGGTAAAAGAGACGGAAAACGAGAATAGAGCGCAATGCTACAAGGCACAAGAGCTTTCTGTGGTTTTGGATTTTCCATGGAATGTTGTATTAATTGGAAAGTTAAAAGAGTTTCAGGTGTTGGACTGCACGTAAATTTTGTTCTGAAATACATCACATCATGAAGCCGGTCAGGTTTTACCGTATTCATTTTTTCGAAAAGATAATAACAGAATCACAGTGAATCCGCTGAAATATGCACCGTTACGAATGATCGAGCATATGTGTATGAGTGAACCAAAAAAACGCTGTACGTTTAGAATTGACATTTTTTTCTCAACAATGTGACACTAACTTCATACAAGTCGAACAGATTCGTAAAAGCATCCCTATGATCTCACTTTATCTGTAATACTATACACTTTTTTGTACGCTTTTACTGTTACATCACATACATTTTTCACATTGAAGTACTGTTTCGTCTCTCAAAATCTGTGACACCCTGTAGACCTTGCGAAACGTATTGCACACTATAACCCTGCATACGGAGCTGCTTTCACAACAAGCAGGGGTACTTTCGAACAATGCACAGAAAAATGTGGCTCTTACCGGTCTGCTTAGGGTGCGCCGAATGGCGCGATAAATATTCGGGTTGTATACTCACATACTGCAAAGTGAAGCATGGTGTCGGTGAGCCTTTTTCCACACTCGAGTTTCCCTCTCATCTAAGTAGAACGTTACTCTCGTTGCGGTAGCAGTAGCAGCAGCAGCAGCAGCAGCAGCATAGTCTCGAGTAGATTCTTTGACTGTCTGAGTCTGAACAGATTTTGTATAATAGACTGTCGAAACGAGCCATAATAATTCTTCTTCTTGCGTTTTACACCCACTTTTATTTTCTTCGAATTTCGCGTCCTTGTTTATCCGGTCGCATGTGCATCGCGCGTCATTATCTACGAAAAAAAAAACACAAAGTGGCCACGAGGATAGGAACAGGCTTCACCACACATTTTTCTCATTCGCTTTACTGAATATAAAAAAGAAAGAGAGAGAGAGAGAGACAAGCAACGACGAAGAAATTGGATTGCTGAGATATGGTTTGCCAGACGAACGCGAGTGAACGCGACCGGCAAAGAGGCAGAGCGATAAAGTGGAAAGAACGCAGTAAAGGAATAAGAAAGAAATGTCCTGTCGCGCGTCTCTGTCGAACGACAGCAGAGGGAAGAACTCCTCGACTGGGAAAACTCTACGAGTCGACGAGCGATAGTAGAACTGGGCTCACCAGCTATTCCGCCGTTGCCACTATCACTGCGCGTAACACTGGCACTCGCTTCTCGATTGCTCCGGTCCGCCCCGATGTAATATGCCTGATGGATATTTCCATTTCTCCACTCTTGGATAAGTTTCGAGTGGAGTTTCGCTCTTTGATTCTTACAGGCTCTTTGATACTTGCCCTTTCGTATCCACTCGTGTACTCGTACCAGTAATTGTAATTCTACGTCAATACTTATTAAGGACTTAAGCCAGGCCACTACTTTGGCACATATAAAAATCTTTCTTCAACTCTAATCACTTTTGTATATGATGAAACACCTTTTTTGTTATAAACAATAGTTCTCAGACGTGCGTAGATCAAAAAATAATTTTTAGACATAAAAACCATGTAATAAGACATATAATAATAATAATAATCACAAATGTGGGTAAATTATTGTACTAAATATCATTTTTTCATGTACTTAGCGAATTCTATATCAATTTTTCAAAGTTTTTTTTCTTCTTTTCTTTTTCATGTCCATAACTTGAACTGTACTCTTGTCTTTTAGCAAAAAAAGTTTAGAGTGGCTTTTCGATACTTTATCACGTAGATTCTGTTCCGTACTTAATTCTGTCGCCCATCGACTCGTCCTCTCGACAGTAAGTAGTAGTGTCCAGTAACTGGCTGGACAGTCTGCGGGCCGGAGACCCAAAGAGTTATGGCTAATCGATAGCCTCGCGTGTGAACAGTATTAGCGACGGTGTTTTATAGAGATATATACTTTATATGTATATGCATATTTCCACGTGCTCGAGGTCTTTGCTCTCAGCCTCTCAGTCACGCAAAGAATAAAGAACGACGGAAAGAAGCCAGTATGAATTAACGAAAATAGGTTGATTATTTATGCGAAAAAATACGACACTCACTAATTTAATTAAGATTTGATATTTTTCAACTTTGTTACAATACAGTAGATACCTTGTACATTACTCCCTTATTATTATTATTATTTTCATAATTATCCATTGTCGGCCAGCTTATGAGAAAGTTAGAAGTTACGCACTTCCTAACAAACATGCATGTCATTGTGGAAAATAGGAAATAATGAGGTAGCAAGGTACAACTTTACATCCAGTTTTCATCTAAAACTGTGTTTTCAACCAAAATTCACAGAAAATTTGTGTTATTCTCTGATGCAATTCTCTCTAAAAATCCGTCTCTTTCATGAATCACTTAGCTATTCCGGATTTTTCCTAGTGAAAGAAGCGTTGCGAAAAATGTGCAAGCCGAGTTGTAAGCGAACCAACGGGGATACAAAAAGCTGCTACAGTAAGGGAATGAAAATCAAGGGGTAGGATTAAAAATAAAAAGCATTGACTAAAATTTCACGTATCCACAGTGCGTATGGTGAAAAACATAAAAGGATGAAGACTCGACCGAACGTTGGGCATCCTTTGAAGAGGAGCGTTGTGGCTGGATGGGATTTTCTCTTTCTATCTCGTTGCCAGGGGTTTCGGAAGCTCGCGATGGTAACCACGCGACGCGAGCTACCGGTTGCTCCAGCAGTCGAGAATTCGCATAAAAGCTCGTGTCGATGGCTTCAACAACGAGTCGTGCGATTCTGCCGGCGATGAGGCTGCTGCTGCTACGAGGAAAACTGTACAGGCTGTGATGGTCATGGCGAGGGCGCGCGAAAGGGTCGATAGGGGTGGAAAGAGCGGTAGAGAAGGCTGGCGAGAGTTTGAAAAAGCACGAGAAGAACGACGCGAAGCGGTAGTAAAGCGTGCTCGCCGCGTGCGTTTCAATCCTGTTCAAATTTACACAGGATGAGTGAGAGGGATGTTTGCCAACTCGGTAATTCTATCTTTTTTTTCCTCGTTCTCCTTCCTACTTCTACGCCTCCTGCTTTCTCTATGGATACCACGTGTGGAAATCGAGAGCCTAGATTTCAAAAGCTTCGTGACTCCACATGAACATCTTTCTTTTTTATTTGGGTGTCCTTCAACCTAACGTTAACCCTCTAAGCTGTAAGGACTTTCGAAAATTATGGGATATGACGGGTATGTTATTAGGTCGTTACCATTTCTGAGGACAATGGTGTTGGCAGTTACAGTACTCCAAAGTTGGAATTGGAAATGTATTAAAATTAGTACATATATTATGTAATTACGGGGTATTAAAGTGTGTTTCCTTGGTCAACAGATTTTATAGCACACTACATTGTCATTGAGGCTCTTTTTAATCGGTCATCAAAGGTGCCTTCTTCAAATGTAAATTCTCTAAACTAATATTTTATGTTATAGAGGTCTGGTTTTGGAATAAATTATTTAAGACTAATCATTTATTCCAAACTGAAGTGAAACTTCTAGTAACTTATTCAAGAAGACTTTAATAAATTACTAGGTTTAGTATAATAACAAATTTACCCTACTAATATATAATTAAATTTGTGAGGTAATTAAATTCAGTGATTCTAAAGAACTAAACATTTCAGCGCACCGCCATAAAACGTAATTAATGCCCTTTTCAATTGGTTCTTAACCTCTTCACTGCCAGTGACTACTGCATCTTGAAAGAATCGTGTTTATACAGTTATGTAAAATAAAATGGTGCATCTAATAATCATTTTTATCAAATTCCAACATTTTTTCAATGTTTGATTCACCATATTGAATTTTGTCAATCTGATCATATTCGTATTCAGCGATCCTAAAAGACTTTACGATAAAATCCTCATGCGGTTTTGATTACTTTTGATCCAACACATTTTTGGCATGAAATGTTCTTTTCACGTGACAGCGAAATGCTGCTTTCTTCAACTGTCAATTTTCTAGAATAACATTTTATGCACCAGAACCATCTTTAGGATAAATAATTGGAAGACTAAATAGAGTACGATAGCAAAATAGCATTACAAAAGATGAATTAAATTAGCAATATAATAATATCCAATGATGCCAAATGAACTGAAAAATCCAATATCATCTCTAGTTCAAAAAATAAGTGCCACCTACTTTTTTCTGCCATTTTTTAAAAATCATGACAGAAGCATAATATTTTTCCTCGTTATACCTGATTGACTTATTTCCTAGTCAACTAGGGAATCGATTTAATATGCAGAGGAATAAATATTTCGTATGCTCGTGAAGTTCGTTCAGTAAAGAGGAAGAATTTCAGCTTCACTGAAGCTGAAAGAGAAGAAAAAAATGGTGTGTTAGCTGATATGCCGGAGAATTCAACAGTATTCCGCCATAAGCAAAATTCTCGCGAACAACGAGGGTATCAACGAATCGAGCGACTCCTCTGATAAAACCTCTCCGTATCGCTCGGTTGAGCTGTGGTGCATGCGAATACACCAGAAACAAGCCAAACTTTTTCTTTTCCTCATACGCGATGCTTCTTCGCTCGTCGCAGTACAAGAAAATGAGTGAGTCGGGATTTGAGGGTGACGCAAGAGTGAATGAGAAAAAAAAACAGTGGAGCTTTTATTGTCGGAGGCGAGAACTGTACATGTTCCACAATTCCAACCCTTTCCGGTTTTACCAAAGCTTCGACAAAAAAAAATTGCACAGAAAATACTGGAGTATATAAATATAGTATATATCGATACCAGTGTATTCTATCTTGGTCTGCAATCGTTGTTTATCGACTCGGAAGGTAAATAAAAAAAAAAATGCAAGCATCGCGATTGAGCATGTAGTGCAACGAATGCGGCGATATGAAGGGGCTGTGTGTAATTTGAGGGACGCGCTTGAGGGGTTTCGCATTTCCCTCCGGTATCAGCATCGCGGAAATTGCTGCGGTAAGAGAAAAAAATCGACGTTAAACCAACGATTCCTTGTATATTAATTATCGTAAAATTCCATCACAGATATTGCAATACAAACGTTCTCGTATTTATTCATCACTCAATTGCAACGTCTGAGAGAATATACCTATACCTGTAGCCCTACACTTAGTGGGATTTGAAAGAGAAATATTCTGAATTCCCCTGAGCTTTATACTTCTTTTGACCTGTTTCGTTAGTTCGGCTGAGGTAGTAAAGAAATAAAGGGGAAAACACATTGTTGGCAATGATGAAACGCATTTGTAATTATTTTTCTCATACAGGAAGCTTTGTTTTTTATCCAGATTTTTTTTTTAATTTTCGTTAGGTAGGTTATGAAATTGTTGATTACAAAATAATTATTTTCATAAGTTTAACAAGTGCTAAGCTGAAAAAGAATTAAAAGAAGCCTACTAAGTAAAATCGTGTATATTGTCTGTCCATCATGTACCACACATCTCATTAATTTTTCTCTATGAGTAAAGCAAAATCGATGAACACACTTCATCATAGAAGTTGCTCTAGGAAAAGAGAAAAATAATGAAATAAAAAAAATGTGCAGCGTTCTACTTTGCAGAATTTCTTGTTACTGCCTCGTACATTTTCCAACAAATGACGGTTTATTTTTTCTATGTTTGTTTTCGTGTTTTGTTTGCTCTTATGTTAGGCGAGGTAGTTTCAATTTTGTTTTTTTTTTTTTCTGTACTGTCGGGAAGCCGGTTTCCGCCAATTAACCAACGACGATCTTTCAGTAGCATGCTCATGAGCTTTCTCGGTAATACCGCATCGTCGATGCTTCGCCAAGCTTTTCAAAGGAAGCTCGAAAAATTTCTATTCACTGTGCTGCTTCTGCTTTTCGCGTGTAATTAAGCTGCTGCGAAAAAAAACCAGGTCAAGTCAGGGGAGATTCGTGCAGAGGGTCAGTGCAATTCCTCTCTGGCCTCGCTTTCTCAAGCGTTCTTCTTCCTCATCTCTTTCGCCAACCAGCGTTGCTTCAGCTTTTTCCAGACTCCGTGTTTTTACGAGACGGGAAACGTTTAAGCACCTCGTTTACTACGCTAGCTCAGTGATTTCACTTTTTCTCCGAAGGAAGCTTTGTGAGCGCGAATTATTTTTTCTGTCATTTAACTCATTCTTGTTAAACCATTCTTAAGGTCAGTAAATCACACTTTTTTGTTATTGTGTGCATTAAAAAAAAAAAATAACTATCGATCCGACAACATTTTGGTAATTTTCAACTTCAAGATAAAATATACACTTTTGAAAAGACGAAAAATGTACAAAATTTAAAAACACCCTAAAATAACACATACAATTGTAAAATTAATTTTTTATGTATACAATTTGTAAACAAGCCTGCAAAGAAGAAACTTGCAAATAGCTTTCTCATTATTTTATACCTTTGAGAAAGTCACCCTTATTGGGGGAATATGTTGATCAATTGTGGCTTCCTCCTAGAGGAAAGCTACATCGAAGGTATAAAATAATGAGGAATCAAAATCACACATAATGAAAAATGTTATTTCAAATTCATACTTTTTTTAACCGTCCCCGTGAACTTTGCTTTCAGTTCACGACAAAATACTGGTTTTCACCAAATTAAAGCCGATGGAACTTTACCGTTGGAAAAAGGTTCTCTAATCATTATCAACAATTTTGTTAAATAATCAAACATTTTATCAAATTAATTGTATACAACAGGAAAGAAACATCAAGCGGTAGCGTCTCAACGTCATGTACTTAAAAAAAAAATAACGCCATTGTGGATAGTTACACATTTTACTCCAATGAAGATAGTATTTTTAAAAATATACATTTTTTTTTCGTCACGTAGAAAACTGTTCTCGAAGTGACCAAATTGTAACTATATAAATAAAAATTCATAAATGTAAATTTGTTTTGCAGTTAAAAGCCTTCTACGTGGATCTTTTGGTGCCGCTGGAAACGAATCTGGAGAAAGACACGAAGGTGGTGCAGAGTGAACAAAAGAAATTTCTTCAGCAGCACAAGACGAGATCGGAGACATACAGCAAAGCAGCAGCGACAATGAAGAAACAACGAAAAAAGTCACGAGGTGCTAGTAAGAGTGGCTTGGCTATGGACAAAGAGTTGAAGAATATGCAGATCCTTGAGGAGGAAAAGTCAAAGCTGGATGCGTTTTGCGAGCAGAGCTTGAAGAACGTGAGTATACACTCGTTGAATGTACCCAAGGTATATATCCTCGTTTGTGACACTATACAGACTTCCAAGTTTGCCAAGCTTTTTCTCAGTCAACAATTTTTCGCTGGTCCTGGAATCTACTCAACTCTCTCTCTCTCTCTCTCGACTCTCTTGACACGCTGTTGCCACTGTGATCATACTTTTTGTTGGTTTTTTTCATTTTCTTTTCTCTCTCTCTCTCTCGACACTTTAGGCGATGACCCAGGAGCGAAGGAGGTACGGCTTCGTTTTGGAAAGACAGTGCTCACTCGCGAAGCATTATGCCAGTTTTCACGAGGTTGCATTCGCCGCTCTTCATCCCTCAGTCGACGAGTGGCGCGAAGTCGCTGGAACTAGGGAATACTTGCCGCAATCCGTCGAGGATATGTTCGCCTCGAGACTCAGGGTATATTTTTAATATTTTTATACTCACATATAAACCAGGTTTTTTTTTATAAATAGATTTATACGAACTTTTGAGTTTTACAACAAGTTATACATTTTTTTTTATGAATTGCATAGAGCTTTTTTTGCTCTCTGCATTTTACATTTTTCGGTTTTAAAACACGATATTAAATTTGTATAAACTGCAAAGAGTTTTTTCAATGGAAGAACGCATGATCTTATCCAGGGAATATAAAATTGCTGTCAAATAGTTCAAAATATTCAGTATTTGTATTTGATGCGAGAAGTGTATATTTACATTTGAATGTATAAGCTGAATTCTTCGCTCTCCGACAAATAAATATTTTCCACTGTAAACATGATTGATATAAAAATACCATTTAAAAATAATGTTGTTTGAACCGAAAAATATGATTTCACATACGTCGAGTAAAAGCAGATTTGCCAGCTTGTACTACTTTATCGCATTAACATTTATAGTATAGGTCATTTCATAATTATTATTCTATAATAATAAACTACAGTGCTTATAATATGATGTGTCAAGTTTTGAATAACTGTAATAAAAATGAATTTTTTATAAGACATTACAACAAATTGTGAGAAAAAAATGGAGATTTATAGCGCTTCAATTATTATTGAATATATTAAGTATATTTCTGCATTTTTCAAAGACGTTTTCCGTAATTTTTTTTTAAATTAATTTTATAGCCATTTTTTATGAAAATTTATGAAAATGAAAATAATGGACAATGGGTAATGAATAACGTAATAACCGATTTTCTTTTTAACCCAAAAAAAAAAGTTTATTTTATTAAAGAATTATAACCTATCTTAACATTACAGACATTTAAATAAAATAATCAAAAATTGTTTATCAAATAAATAAATAAATAAATAGATTCGCGGATAAAGATATTGGTTACAAATGTGCTTTCAAATAAAATGTCAATATGTACACAGTCAAAAAAGTGCAGCTTACAGAATTTTTTGAAAAACCTATTAATCGTACACCTATAAATTAATGTTCTTTTTTATTATCGGAAAAAAAATGTTTACGTTTACAATTATTGTACCCAACAGCAAGTGTCTTTTTGGCCCGATGACGAGGAGAACTGTGGTTCAGAGTTGACGATGAGTTCCCAGCTAAGAAAGACAAGAAGCATGGACAGTTCGTGTCTGGAACTTCGTCTGGGTCCACCACCACCCCCGGGACATCCACCAACTTCCCTTCATCACAGTGGCGCTCATCATCTAGCGCCAGCCCTTTCTAGGGCAAAATCGGAAGCGAATCTTCATGCCTCGGCTCTCTCTCTTGGACCAGGTGAGGGATACCGAATTTTACGGTCTGCATTGCGGCAACACAACCGACATAAATCACTCGACAAGTGGCATACATTTATTTCGCAACGCGCATACTTGTCGATTACGAAACATTTCCGTCTGTCCGAAGAGTATAGTCGATGGGGCAAAATTATTTCCGGGCAAAATTTATGATCGTTCCACAGTTGTGAACACTTGACAGCAGCAGCCAGCTGCTGTATGCGATTCGATGGAAACACGGGTGAGAGCTGTTGACTGCCTGATACTCGTGCCTGGAAGGGAATCAAATATTGTTATCGTTGGTGATTCTGCAACCCTTCCGTGTATTTTCCACGTTTGCATTTGTGTGCACATATGAGGTATTTCATATCAAGCGGTTGATCCTAACTTTCAGCGGTGGTACTAAGTACTTGTCAATGTTAAGACACATGTGTAATGACGTACAGAAATATTTGTTATGAAATTGTATGACAATCAGTTTGGGGAGTCAGGTCAGGTCATTTTCAAATATTCAAAAAGATTAATATCTCATTTACGTGGACGCGAGTATTTTTTTAAATAAAATGTACTATCGAATTATCAACCGAAGATTATTTTGTCAGTTAGCAAAAGCTCGTGGGTAATGCGGGTCAGATACAACATTTTTATTTTGTTTTTATACTCTGTATCCGTTTGAAAGAGAATCGGTAAGCAAAATATTCACATATCATTTCCAGTTAAGTTTAAGATCAACTCTTATGGCATGAGTGTAGCTTTTTTTGTTGTTTTAAAAATTGGTATAGTTGTACTTAATTCAAGAAAATTATTGTTTAATTAAGCATTGAAACCTACGGCCTTGCTTCAACTTTATCTCTGTCGCAAACTGCTGCACTCATGCCAGAAATACTAATCTCAAGCACAACTAATACTTATTTGGAAATATTCGGCCTACCGGTGCTCTTTGAAGAGTGTACAGCATCTTTATTGTATAGGTTAATGGTACATTAAAAAAGAAATAGTGGTGGCCAAGTAATTGCGACAAGTCTTTGAATATCCATAAATTTCATCCTTTAAGGGTTTGGATTTCGTGACGATCTGAATTTTTTTAATTTTAGGAACAAAATGAGTACGATCTCAAGGTTGTTGAAAGTATGGAAAAAAAATTCCTTCAAAACTAAAAAAAAAGTTCCAAAGTAGAATCCTGCACATTACTTGAAAAATAAAAATGATGAAATACATATTTGAAAACTAATAACGATATTTGGGTCGAGAAATAAGGCTGTTTGACATAGAATGTATATGTCGCGGATAGATGGCAGAGAATATGGGTATTTCAAGAGGAGCCCTGTAACGCGGTTGTATCCCGCGAGACTATCATTCCCGGTTGTTCGCATTTTCCTGCTTCTGTCTACAGTATACGCTTTCAATTGTTCTCCTCTCAAAAACGTTGAGCCTGACTACATACCTCGTTGATAAATATACGAGTCAGGAATCGAGTGGCCTATTTCCACGCATGAACTGCGTGGTCATGGCTTTGTATAAAAAAGGGGACGAAGCGGAATAACGTAGTTTTTTTGTTGTTATTCATGCAAACTTTCGATCAAACTCTAGTACTAAAAGGGTCACTGCAGAGAGTTTTTGCTTTGAATGCTATTTATTAAGTCTTTATTCCATTTGAATTTATTTTCATTGCTCTATTGTCATCATCGGGTCATTCAATATTACTGGTGTAAGAGACGTCATTCAGAATTTTATTTTTTTTTAATATTCATGTATCTATTTTAATGGAGTTGTTTTTTTCAACTCTTTTTGATGGGTCGATACAGTAGACATTATTTTCGAATCTCTACCAGTAAAAAAAGGGTGTTTTTTTTTTGTAAACGAGAAACAAATATTCTACAAAAAATCACCAGATCCGAATAAAATAAATGCCAAAGGGGTTTGATTTTGCATTAATATTATTTTTGACTTCTACAAAAAAGAGAAATCTCTGTCTACTATTTTTTATTTTTGGTCTGAAAATTCTTACATGCTCAAACACCGTTGCGAAACATTCTTTTGCATGAGAACAATGGAACCTCTCCTTAAGGATTCATTGCACGTAAATTCCCAACCAAAAGTTTGATGCCATTGGAATTTCAATTACAGCGAGACGAAAGAAAAATACAAAATCAACGTGATTAAAGATATAAATATTTTGAATAATAATCATGTACAAGACTTATTAACAATTTAGTTAAAGAAACAATTTTTTAATAAAAATGCATTAGAAAAGCTCTATTAGTTTTTGTACGAAAGTAATACCATCATTTTTCAAAACACATATGATTTTTTTAAACGAATGTTTTCGTTAATACGAAATTTCCATTGTCGAAAATCCTATAAAGCTGTTTCTATAAGACTGTTCATACGAAAAGATATATGCAAACTATGCAAGAATTTCCATCCATTTCTAAAAAAGAAACGAAAAAAACTGAAAATTATACGGAATTCTATACAAAACCATACTACAGAAAATTTATTTCATGAAAAATAGTAATAAGTTTCCAACCAAATTTGTTAATAATTTATTTTTCACTTATTTATTAATCACTTTTTGGCATTATTATTATTCAGTATAAATTTTCTTGATTTCTTCAACAACAGATTGTTCGAAGTATACAGTATTAACATTAATTTTATGATATCGATTAATTTATATATTTAAAGGGTTTCTTATCTATATTTCAATCTAAATTATGTGATGATTATAATAGTTTGGAGTTTAAATAGCGAAGGGTGCAATGTTGGCTTCCGGTGACGTGCTCTGATTTCATCGCGAGATTGGGATATCGAGTAGAAAAGGGGCATATAGAAGAGCGCCGGGAGGTGAGCAACGGTACGGCCACTTATGGGTCTTCTGTTTTTGCAGAGGTACCAGAAACCCCGCCACGACCGAGATCCATGGCACCGGCATCGCGTGGCAGCGTCGGCGGCGGCGGCGGCGGTGGAGGCGGCGGCGGAGGCGGCGGAAGTAGCACAGGAACCGGAGTCTCAACCGGGGGTTGGGGCGATTCACCGCTCGCCCGGGCACTCTTCGCTTATCTTAGCTCCGGAGAGAATCAGCTCAGCTTCCTGGAGGGAGACCTTATCGCCTTGATGGGTGAGTACGTCCTTCGTAAAGTGGAAAGTGAAAAAAAAAAAAAAAAACGTCAACTAATGGTGGAGGGTATAAAGAACGGGGTCGATTGTTTTGCCAGGGTGTGGAAAAAAGACGATGTTGGCGAATTTACACAGGCCCTTTAGTACACAGAATCTTGAAAACAAAAGGCTTTGAATAATTGGCTGTCGCACTAATCGTTGACATAGTGTTTTAGGTGTTTAAGTCGTTACAGTAAAAAAAAAAATCCATTGATATATCTGGTATAGAATATTTGCTATATTTAGTTACTGCAATATTTAAAGGTATGTTATAAATATTAACCAGTATATGAGGCATTCTTTATCAACTGGGACAATTTTTTCTAGTTATATTTTTTATTCACTGACTTACACACTTTTTATTTTGACTTGACTTGATTTTTATACATGAATAAGTTTTTCTTAATACAATTTCGAAATAAAAACTTCCTATTCACAATGAAAGATTTAATAGAAAAATTTAATTAAAAACCGGTAATCAACATTTAACTTCTTTTTTCACGTATTGTTTATTCCTAATCAGGCGATCGACAGAAAGGCTGGCAATTTGGTGAGAACCTTCGCACTCAGAGTTCCGGATGGTTTCCTCTGGCCTATACAGAGATTTTAATCGACGACAATCTCGGGTGAGTATATAAAGGAGAGCTTTAATTAATTTGTTGAATTGAATTGGAGGGCGTAAAAAAAAAAGAGGCGAAAAAACAACGAAACGTGACGCGGTCTGTGAGTGTCCCAAATGATCGATGGGTAACGAGCAGGAGAAAGCGAGCGTGAAATAGATAGACCTGTACAGTGCGGCAAACGAAACGCGCTTGCACCCCCGAGCTATGCTGTTCACGCATTAAACAGAGGTGAGTGCAGGCACCCGTACATGACATTCAGGAATGTATAGCCCCCAGATGGGCGCGTGTACCGCTAGCAATGAGGTTAATTCGAACGGACAAGCCGAGACCACCAGCTCAACCTCGACAGCGTCTCGCACGAGTATCCTTCTGCGTGTCTGTAATGGCCTGCGGGATTATCCTCAAATCGTCCAACACTAGTTAAACTCTCGATACAGTTCTGCAATCTCTCATAAGAAATCCTGTATAGTTGTTGGCCAGTTAACGATGATTGTCCTGTGAAACTTAATGATTATACATCGTTCAATCCTCCATATGGATATATGGTATATTGTAAATGAAATAGTGACCGATTTTAAATGGTTGTGATGATAGTTATGTTGCGGCAATGATTTCGATATTGTGTGGTTTCTTTTTTTAATAACTAATTATCAGAAATTTATTTTTCTTCGGAAATAAATGACTAGAAATGTCTCGGGAAATGTTGATATCACCTTTGTTTTGTCCTGTTTTGTTGGTATAATGTAAATGTTTTAAGTTATTTAAAAGTGGGTTCCCCGATTTACAAAATATCATCAAATTAACAATCCCGATGGCAATATTCTCTATGATAATTATTCTCAATGATAAACGATTTCACTCTAGAAAACATGAATTGGTAGAAAAAAATGTTGAACTTGAATAACGGAGTTCTTGCTTTTGAATAGCTTGATGACTTGAAAGTAGAAGTTAATATTTTACCATGAGAATGTTTGCAATTCGATGGAAGGTATTCAAAGTTTAATTACTAACATTTGTCTCTGATTCATCTGTAATGGCCTGCAGGACTAAACACTCGAATCATCCAGCACCCTTCGGGCTCGATACATTTCCACAATCCCTCATGGGCAGACCTTTACAATTGTTGGCCAGAGAAACTGACTCATGTTTTGCCTGTGAAACTCGTCTATCTTGCGGCGTCCAAATCTGTATGTATGCAAGTGCAAATTGCCACAAAATTAATAGTCACAGCTACAATATTCGACATTCAGAACTACCTTTAATAACCCTTGAAACGTGGATTCATAGATTTAAAAAAATTGGATCATTGAATTTCTTTCTAGAGATCTTGAAGAGCTTGATGACTTATAAGAAAAGAATTTATATGTACATCTTTCTCTACAATCAGGTATGAATGGCAAAGTTGTGTTCTTGGAAAAAATCCAACACCATCTTATTTCTCACGCTAAGGTACATGTCTGGTGCCGTTTTTGTTGATTTATGTCCATGTGTTCAATAGACGCAGCTTATAATGAATGGAAAGACAACAACTTTTGCAATTATAAAATTATTAAAAATTCCGAAATTGAAAAACAAAATTGGAAATAGTAGTAAAAATACCATGCAGTTGATTATTCGTAACGGTGTTCTGATCACGTAAAAAATCCGTAGATAAAAACTTGTGAAAGTTCCATTTATTAAAAGGCCAATGACTATATCATTTCCCTCAGTTACAACATCGAACAACGTTGTACGTCGATTACATGCAATCTCGCTATAAACACGAGGGTCTACGGTAGTATGGTAGCTTATACCCCATAGAGAAGCAGTAGCACCAATAGCCTCCCCTAATATCGTTAAATAGCGTCTGTGACTTCAACCATACCAGTCTCAGCCGAATCCCCATAAAATCTTTTGTCGAGAAAGAACGAGGAGGAAAATATGATAGCGCCCAAAGTCGCATAGAATGAGAAAGAAAGAATGAGGCACGTCACGGTGTACTCGTAAACTCGTCGTCTAAGGAAAGGGGTGGCTCGTAAAATCTTGAAATGCACCAGTATAGTTATGATGTAATAACGGCCTGAAAGCGATTTCAAAAGGATTTATTTTTATATTACGATCGGTAAAATGTCGAGTTAAGAGCGTAGATACAAAAATCTCTACCAGATGTCTGAGGTTCTGTGTGTGTGTGTTTTTTTTTTCTTTTTTTTTATTAACGATTGATAAGAAAATGATCTTTTGTTCCTGAACAGTTCGCCGAGTCATGGTGTTAACAACGGACGTTCACCGGAGCCAAGGGTACTTCCACCCTGCAAACCGCCACCGTCTCGACCTCCAGTTACTCCAAGTATCGACGAGCTGTCTCTTGGTCATGGAGGCGCCGGCAACAATAACTCGGGGAACATTAGCGCGGCCAACGGCACCCCAACCAACGTCCCGAAGAGCAACAGCTCCCATAACATCACAACCCCAACGGGACGTCAGCCAAAATCCGTAAGATACTGCTTCATCCACGTTTTTCCATTCATCCCATCTACTCTCTTGCTCTACGACCAGTGAATTATAACCAAGACGGCATATTCCACGCACAATAAAAGAATAAAAGGATGAAAAAGCAGAATATCCTGGTATCATCTTCTGAAATGTGGTCTGCATGGAAGCCAAATAACAGCTTTTTCCGAATTCACGAAAGAGGAATGAAAAAGGATCACAAAGGAATCGCATTTTTCTATCTTTGCTTTCCTTTTTTTTCTATTTTTCCGTCTCTTTTACGCAGATCCGTCCGTCCGGCACCCTGCCGACAATGCTAGCAGGTGGTCGAAGGGTACAGCCACCCGTTCCACCGGTTCCACCACCTCAAGCTTTGACCTCACTTCACAGCAGCAACGACAGTGGATTCTCCAACGAGCCACCGGTACAACCGGACATCGACTACAGCGACGACGAGGCCATGAGGTGAGATCTAACCCGGTGACCCCTTTTTCTATCTCTCTCTCTGTATTATGCTATAGAAAAAAAAGAACCCTCTCAAAGTTTGCGAGCGCTTTTATCTCCAAGTCTTTTTCACGGTTGTTTCCATAGAAAAAGAAATGTACCTGAAATACATGAACAATGTTAATGTTTTAAAGCCGGCACTGATTTAGATATCTACAGAACTGTAGAAATTACGTTGAATAAGTTTTTACAGTTATTTATTGTTTTAGAGTAAAAATTAACAAAACAGTATGAATAGTATACTTGAACAGCTTAAAGGCATTTTATATTTTTTGAAGCCCTTTTGTCCAATCCTGTTTCTTTATGACAAGAAACTACAGTCTCAGTGGCTCAATGAAAAAACAAAGCTTTTTGTTTAACAATCCTACTGTACTATATTATTCTCTCCAAGTATATTCCATCGTTTCAAATTACACTGGAATGGAGAGCTCAATTGGATTTAATAGAAAATTCAATAGTTCATGCATTTTAGGTATAGTCTTTTTTCATGAAAGGGAACATATCGAACGGTCTTAGTAGAATCGCGTAACGCTTTATTATCTCTACGTCCTAGCGTTCTCTTATTATTATACCCCCCTCCTCCCCCCAAATCCCGAAACCCCGACCCCAAGCTTTGTACAATTGCTAATCTTGCTGATGCCCTTCCGGCATCTCATTCCGAGTGAAGAACCCGTTCGCGCGAGGAACCCGTGAAGGAGTTCTGGCCATGGTCCAACAAAAAAACTCGATTCTCAAGTAAACCCGTGGACTCGGGCAATTTCGAAAACTCGTTCGTGCGTATTCGGCCCTCCGCCTGGAGAATAGAGACACATAGTACCATTTGACTGATAAACGTAGAAACCTTGGGAAATCGTATAACGCTGATCTTGCTTTTAGCTACCATTGACAAAACTATTGGCCCATTTTTATCTGAAAGTAATTTCTAGACTATTCGTTACTTCCCACTGTATATCGCTTCCTTTGTTAAAGATTCATTCTTGTATTGTATATACACTTTGCTTTCCTTTATTTCTTCATAGAGCAGAGTAAAGATTATTTCTACGAGAACAATAATCCCTTGATGATCAAAAAGAGCGTAGCTTCGCACAAACGTTAAGAAAGAAATGAATAAAATTGGATTTTCTTTTAACTAAAATATGTTTTGAATGATCTGAATGGACGTAAATATAGAAAAAAGTGTCAACCCATTAAAATCTCTAATGAAAAAAGAGCTAAAAAATGTACAGTCATCCCGGATTTATGAACGGCTTAATTGGCGAGAAATCCCTTTTCATACCCTATTAAAAAAACAACCCCAATTTCTCTACTCTTTCGTTATTATTGTAGATTCAGCATGCGTTACCGTGGTCGATGGAATTAAAACACACGCGGGACGGTGGTGGCCCTTGCCTCTCTTCGATATTGCGATTACTACCTACTTTGTTCGCGAATTCTTTCTCTGGAGTGTATAATCCTTTTTGGGAGCGGTAGCGCGCTAGTGGCAAAAAAAAAAATCTTAGAGCATGTCACGTGCGCGCGGTGCTTGGCACGGGCTCCGCATACCCCGGTACACACGTTACCGCAGTATTCACTCCATTGTCCTCTATAATGTTCTGTTCTTTTTTTTTCATTTTTATTTTCGTTACGTTCGTTCACCTCCCGTTCGCCACCGAAACGAAACTCCCGGTACGTAACCCGAAAAAACGTGACAACGACGAATACGACAAAAAAACGACGACAATGACGTGAACGACGACAACGACGGAAACGTAGACAACGACGAAGAAAGACCCGGGTGGATCGCGCCGAGACTGCGGACCGTGGAAAGCAGCAACATCAGCAACAGCAACAACAGCAGCAACGTCAATCAAGGGAGGACGAGAAGAATTCCAGCTCCAAGGAATGGGAGAACAACGATTCGTGGAAAACAATTCCACGGGACGAGAAAAGCTGGCACGTATACAGAAATGCAATGGACATCTGGGAGAGTTCTAACAATGAGAACTCCAACGATAGAACAGAATCCGGTGCTAGATACGCGAATGGTGATACTGGTCGGAGTCGACGAGGACATCAAGAATCCAAGGATAAACACACAAGTAAAGACTACTCGTCATCGCGAGCTATCAGCTCGGATCGCGAGAATGGTTCCCGTGACAAACGTCCGAAAAAGAACGATGGCGGTCGAAAGAACGAGTATGAACAGCGTTCAAGACAGGAAAATGATCGATCATCCCGTTACACCAACGGTGATGAACGTCATCGTGAATCCGGTCGAAGAAAGCACGACGACGATCGTCGCGAAAGTTCCAAGCAAGACAGAGAGCCAGAAGAATCTGAGGGCGAGGAGACTGAGGGTCAGAATGACGATGAGGACACTTATGGAACCAGCGTAGATTACAAGGAGGAATACGACGTAAAGAAATACTACGAAGATAGGTCCAATCACCGCGAAGAATCTTCACGTCGTTACAGAGAGGACGATAGAAGGGATGATCATAAGTACGAGAACGAGAAGAGCGACTCAGAATCCTCGGCTTCTGACTCGGAGGACGCCAGCACAATTACCATACCCGAGACAGGAAGAAAAGTGGAGCACATTGCGCAGAAGTTGGAACAGACAGCTCAGAAATACGCTCGTGAGCATAGCCCACCAAAGTTCGTGGAAAGGAGACGCGCAGGTGGAAATGAATCCGACTACAAGCAGCAGCAACAGCAGCAGCAGATTAACGTAGAGCGGGACGAAAAGCCACCGCCCAGTTACGAAAGAGCTTACGAGAACAGCAACGAGGCGAGATCCAGGCACTCGCAGAGATTCGAGAGGGACAGAGGTGGGTATATGAGCGAAACCGGCAACAACAAGCAACAATCTCGCAGTAGCACTTCCACTCTGGGAACTGGAGCTGGTAGCGGCAGTTACGAAAGAACTTTCGAGAAAAATCCAGAGAGAAAGAGAAACGTGGCTGAGCGAGCCAGTTCCAGTCGCAGATTTGAACAAAGACCCAGGCCTCCTTTTGAAGACGCTCCGGAAAGACCGACCGAGCGCTCAGCTCCCGGTGGAGGTTTTCGGGAGCGTAGGTATTCAGAGAAAGAAGAGATCTATGGAGAGACCGGCAGATACTCCAGGGATCCCGGTACTCTCGAAAAAGATCGTGGTTACGAGTCGAATTTCGAGACAAAGCTGGAGAGGAACAAGGTCATCGAAAAGGTCCAGCAGGTTGCGTATCGCAGCCGGGCTAACGGTGGAGCCGAAAATCCCCGCACCAGGGACAGCAGTGTTGGAGGTAATGGCAACAGAAATGCAGAAATGAATGACAACAACAATAATACATTGAAGAACGAGAGGAAGAATGTTTTGCCGAGGCAAGCAACAGCTTTAGGCCATCTTGTGCAGACGGGAAGAGCTTTTGATCTGGAAACAAAGAGTCCGAAGTTGGTCAAGAGGACCAAGTCTTTCTGGAGATTCCGCAGGGATTCGGATGTACTGGAAGGTATGGCTCTATGGCAACACAGGTCACTGGTTGATATTCCGAAAATGCTGAAACGAGAATCCTTGGAAGATAAATCAAAGGATGAGGAGGACATTACGAGAAAGATGTCTCCAGATGGCAGCACTGGTTCTGGAAAGAGTATCGGTAAAGAATCGAGAAGCAGTGACAATACTCTTACCAATGAGATTCCTAATAACCATCATCATCATCATCATCAAGCTCATCAGGAGCATCGTGAGATGCAGCGTCAGGATGAACCAAAGCCTGCTGAACGTATGCACGTTCCTGACAAGTCAGATTACTTCGAATCTGAATTTCCAACACCGGCTGAAAGGCCCAAGCTGGTTGAGCGATCCGAATACAGAATGCATAGAGAAGAAAGGACATTGTTCGTTGGAAATGTCTCCAGGAAAGCCATAATTGAAAAAGAACGCAAGAGAAGTCTCGAGGCAAAAAGGAACATGGTGGTCGCTGAATTGAAGGAAAATAACGAGGCTAAGAAGGGCGAAAGAAGAAACAAGACTTACGGAGAGGATGACGATGGGTTAATGCAGAACTTTTCGGAAACCGAGGCTTCTGACGAAGAATCAACTTACAGCTGTATCATCGTCAAAGATCAAGCTGTCACTGAGAAGACGCTGCTTCCCAGGACTAAGCTTAGGCGAGACAGCGATCGCGAGAGGGACAAGAACACTTGTGGGCCATGGTACGATCTGTGGGGTGTCGATAATTCTGTTCCCAAAAAGAAGAACAAGTAGCACAGACAAACCTGGTGATTCGACAGACGAAATATCATTCTTTTAATGATTTATATATTATTTTATTATTATTGTTATATCATTTTTATCTGTATAGCCTTCGTTACTTTTATTGCTCGTTAACGATCATGATATTGGATCCTTTTTTTTGTTGGTTATTTCCACTACTCTAGTGTAGGGAAACGCTCAAATTTTATCCCATATTGATATGTATTCTCGGACCTCGTGACGCTCGAATGTTCAGGGTAGATTTAGAATAAAGTGAAGGCAACTGTGAAATAACAGATTGTTCGATGAAAGGTATGAGGAAATTGACAGAAACTAGAGAACTTAAACATTGTTCATTAAAATGTTAAGGTTTAATAAAATTCCAATGAATCAATCGAATTACATATCTACATTTAAATTAATGTATTAGTACTTTGTAAAAAGCGTAATCCTTTCGAAAAATTAAGTAAATTAAGTAATTTTTTCGGAAGTTTTACATAACTTTTCATTCACAAATGACTTCACTGTATATCATAGATGATAACAGCAATTTGATTATGTTTGCAATACCGTAGTTTTAGTTTCATATCTGTTGTTTGCGATACAATGGAAGTGTCATAGTTGTATGAACTATTATGTACAATACGACGTCCTATGCATCTAACTCGTAGCCCTTTCGCAGGAACAACGCTTTCGCAACGGTGAAACTCCGTAAAACGAAGACCAATGATCGTTCTGCGCCAGCGCTGTGATGAAGCTAGTTAACTTCGTTCATCTGGTATCGCAGTTGTCGCGACAGCATACAAATCCTCAAAGCTTTATTTGTTTCCTTCTTATTCTGGAATTAAACGTTGAACCATCGTAAAAATGAATAATGATAATGTGAGACGCGGTGACGTGAATTATCCGTCCAACGGGAGAATCCCGTGAATCTCGTCACATGTCCATACGAAAAAATATATCTGCGAAAAAATTTTGACAACTCTTTTTTTTCCAAGTCATATGGTAAATATAGTTGAAAATAGTTACAGTACTCTCAGCGATCTACGAGAGATCTTCGAATTCCGAATTTTACCTTGGTGTATCATTTTGTATCGTCGTTACTTTCGCCCCCGACCAAACGTGGCTGAAGAAAGTAAAGAAAAGAATGGAGTATCGCGTCCATTTGGCTACTAACCGAACTTGTGGTCGTAGTAGTCTGGGAATTTTCTTGTAAGACGTTTCTCCACACATGTATGTACCATTCTCTTTTACACAACTTGTGTGTCTTTACCAGCATAAAGCTCATCGTGGTTGGAGGAAGAGACCGCGGTTATTCCGCGTAGCTCCTCTTTCTGTCTTCTATTCTAAAGTTACTTTAATTTTTCGTTATTCTCTTCTTTCTTTACGGGATATCTTTTCTTTTTTTATTTCTGTTCTTTGGTGTCTGTCTCAGTTTCGCCACTCACGAAACGAGAGTCAGTTTCATCCATGCTCCTCAAGATGGTATGAAAGTTTCATCCGTAGATCGTAAAGCGTCTTTACGTTCGAAAGCCACGAGGGCTCATAGCGCAACGGTAGCGTCGTAAAATTTCAACTTCACTCGTCGGGAATCCCTCTTTGCCTTCTAGTACCTGAGGGCATTGGTGTATACTCTCGTGACGACCGTGACCGCTCATCGAAGCCTCCATCCACTTTTATCTCGGACGTCTATATATGCCAACAGCCCTTGTCCGCCGCCCACTCGTAATCTTTTTTTCTTTTTTTAATATCTTTTGCTTTTCTTTGCCTCGCCGCCTGTCCTTTCCTTCGTTGACTTTTTGTCGCAGCGAATAGTCCGGGGGAGAAGCCGCCGACTCTGAAACAGCAGAAAAAAAGGATGCGCCAGCTAGACAGGCGTTTCGCTCTAAGTGGTAACAGCCGTCGTGCACAGACTGCGAATGAATCGTTTATATAGGGGTCGATAAAAACTAATGGCTACGTGACTGTGGATATTAAAAAGGCGTGAAAACTTTTTCTCAATCTCGCACCAACGTTCAACCACCAATTGTCCTGTCTTTAGAGGTCAATCGATTGATTGATTTTTTTTAAAAGAAAAGACCGTCCACGGAGAAAGACCAATTTTACTGGGATGCGAATAAAAATTGAGATGAAATGCACTGCCGTGTACAACTGTACCATAACAAAATTCGTACAAGTTTTTACACAACATCGATTTGTAATTATGTACCAGCGTTCACGAGGACACAACAATTATTGTAGAAACGAATCAAACGAATAAATTAAAAAAAGAAAAAGAACCTCGTTACTGTACAGTTCTCCGAGGAAATGCGAATAAAATTAAAACAATTGTTAAATTTAATACCGAGAATAGATGTGAGGTGTAGGGAAAAATAAAATGATCGTTTAATTCGTTATTATGATTGCTTTATCTTCTTCTATTTCATGATGATTATTTTGTAATCACCCGTTAGCTAGGAGCCACGTATACGGATACAATAAATGATTTAAAAAATAAAATGTTAATATATGGGATAAATAAATGTTACATGGGTGAGAGTGGACTCAGGGTCTTCGAGAATGTGCCGATTCACAAATTGAAAAAGGAAAGAAAAATTTAACAGGCCCGAGAAAACATTGATGATGTTTTTCTCACTACCTCGAGACCCTCGCGTCCCCTCGGGTAGGCTAGGCAAATCGATATGACAGAACAAGATGTTTGTATTAAGAACCATGTATACACATATACGTTATTATATATTATGGTTATTACATAAACATTTTTGTGCAAAAAGACCTTTATTTTTTGCTCCTAAATGAGCGAAAACAAACCTACCTTCTCTCGCATTCCTTCCTCAGCGTGAACCGGTGTGCCAGAAAATAAACAGGTAAGGTTCTTAAATATCTATAATAGTTATTGTAAAATTAGAAATTAATTGCAATTTGGCAATTCTGCCTAAATTCGACGAACCCAAAACCTTACTCATTCCGATTTATTTAAAGATGCCAGACAACATTGTGGCCCATCATAAACAAACTGATGTATGAACCTTAAAAAAAAAAGAAAAATAACATTTGATTAGGAATTACTCAGTACTTTCAACAGAAGAGTATAAGTGAAGAAAATCAACGCGACTAAAAGTAAATGAAATTAATTTTAGAAGACCTAAAGGAAATGTATACTTTTTTTCAAGTCCAAATACCGGAATATCAAAATAAGGTTCTCAACATTTTCGGAATTTCCAGGTTATCAAAAAGCACGAGATTGGAAAATTTGTTTTATATGAGTTTGACTATGGTGAAAAATATTATATACCCACTCTAAACAAAACTGATGTAAATGTCTATTTTTTATTTTTATTTTCTCTGATTGAATTGATATGGATTGATCCAATTGTTTTTCTGTTCCTCCGTTTTACCGCTGGAAATAGAATTTATGCCAGGGGCGAAGCATACCTCAATTATTTTTAGGTTTTATCTGAATAAAGTCATTGTTATAAATACGTATATACAAATAAGGAGTTTTATTTTTGTTATAAGTGGATAAATCAAATAAAACATTTAATGGGTTTGATGGTTCGTAACGGAGATTTTATCATGCATGCTAAAATATCCCCTCAGGTCCGATTAGAAAAAATGATAGGGGTTTCATTTTTGAAAAATAGATAATACAGAGAATTGCGTCGATTTTCAGATACGATTTGCTATCCGATAAAAAAATAAAATATATTTTATGCCGAAATCAATGGAGCCCTTAACGATCTTTTTGTACTGCTGTTAAAAATTATATTTATATGGTAGAATTAAAAATTCAGGTATTCGAAAACGTAAAAGTATAACATACACTTGTTATCCGGATTTCATAGCTTGCTTCCGATTGTATCCTAAGTAAAGCGAAAGGGACGTAGAAACACGCGACGAGCGATTCAATAGGGGAGTGGCACGAAGCCGAGGTTTCCGGCCAGCCGGCTATTTTGCTTTTGCTCGAAGGAATTTGTCAATACGCGCGATATTCACCTTCTCTCTGACGCTGACAGAATCGTATAATTACCCGGGAACCAGCACCGTGGGGGTTGCAACACGAGAGCTGATATTGAACAGCAAAATCAACAGAATATATCTACAGATTCAGCCTATTTATATACACAGCCCCGAGATATAATATTGCACAAAGCGCAGAGACTGAATAGATAAACACTGTTTTAATTAATCAATAATTTTCATTTCAACTAAACGGTAAGTTACCTACATATTTCCCGAACCGTTTCTATTAACACATACTAAATACCTCGTTATTTCCAATCTATCCGGAATATTCAATATTCGTATCGCAAATACAAGCTAACGCAAGTATGAACTGTACACATTCTGGCTTTTTAGTTAGGGGAATTCAACCGGGACCGCGGAATTTGCGAGGCGATCAATTATCGTGACTCTATAGTGACTTTCATGAAGCGTGTGTGTCAGTCCTGCGTCGAACAAATCCATATTCACTTGAAGCAGACTGAAATTGAGTCAAACAGTCGAGAGGGTTTTTGCTCCGTCAAAAGAGAGCGAACGTGAATGAGCAAACGACGAGACAAGAGACAAATAATACGAAAAAAAACATATACCTAAAGTTATATGGAGGGAATGTGAAAAAAAAAGTGTTTAATTATCTGTTCCGGATATTTGAATAGAGGATTTATTGCTTGGCGAACTTAGCAACACCCTCATTCTCCTCTCAACCTCGAGACTCTGTCGTATGTCGAATTTATTGTCCTCCGCAATACGCTTTTACATCGTCACTTAAAAAGAAAAATAATTCATTCTTCTCCAGTGTGAGGGGAATGTCGATAGCTCTTCTCGAATTATCCCTATTAGGACACCAACGTTTATTGGAGCAATAAAGAATTAAAGAGAGGTTTTATACCAAGGTACTAACGTAGATAGTCGGAAAGGAGGGTGACTTGGACCGCACCTATTACAAAGGGTGGGACATAAGTGATATATCTTAGATGATGGGAAGCCCGTCACTTGATATAAAACAATCATTTTTCTTTTCTAGTATAGCAAAATAAGAGGAAATTATTTTTGGCAAACGCTAATGGCTATTCGAAAAAATGAATACAATTAACAAATACATAAAGTAATCTAAAAAAAATTGTTTTCTGGAATTATTTTACGTTATTTTTAACAGGAAAACTATTTTGGGCTTTTTACTCAATTTTCGTATCAATCATAATAATTTTTGAAGACACTTAAGGTCCTTTCACGAAAGTCCTAGAAACTTGATGCAATTTTAAGAACTTTTGGCCATTCCACTGTAATTCCAGAACAACGTTTTTTTCAGGATACGTTTAGCCGTTTTACTCAATTTCCAAATTGGCAATAATATTTGTTTAATGACGCTCTTAATCAGTTCACCAAATTTTCAGAAGAACCGCTTATTGGACACATTTGACGGGAACAGTATTACTAAAAATGATTTCACATAAAAAACGTAACTAATAACAAGAATTTCACATATTGGTATTTCGAAAAAAGTAGTAACGCTTCTACAAATCAGTATAAACGTAGCATAACGTAAATTCCTAAGCTGTACTTCACAAAAAGAAGTCAGTTTTAAAGAGAAATATGGTAATACTCCATTGGGTGATCCGCATTGCCCGACATGTCTCTACCATCACAGTTACCGATGATATGCTCGAGGCGAGCCGGGACGCCGGTGATAATCGAGAGAGAGTTACTTTACGACCACGAGACAGAGGATGCTGAAGTACAGCGCGCAGAACCCCCACAGCAGAAGCTTTTCCACGTATACGTATTCGTATCAGTTCAGTAGTATAAGCGAAGAGTCCGTGACAGTGTGCCAGGCCACAGGTAGTAAAGTCGTACTGGCTATAGATGCTTTCACGTACGGGGTTGGAAAGAGAAAAGGACAGCGTGAGATAAAGGGGCGTTAAGGGGGGGCATTACAGGGCGCAGGGTAGCGGGCGTTTAATATTTCAGGGTATTACTGGCACGCAGATTACTCGAGGGGCCAACAGGCGGTCATGCCGCTGGTGCCGTGGTTGGTGCGTTCGACGAGCTGCCGGAGGGTGGTTCGCTTCCCTCCCCCCGCAAGAGGTAGGTGGGCTGCTGACGGTGTTTCCCTCCTGTGCCCTCGCGCGCGGCTCCGTCGACCCTCGAGTGCCAATTGTCGATAAAGCCGAATTACCGGGGTTAATAATCGAATGCGGTACTCCTGCCACTCGGAGCTTGCTAGTGACTCTCCCGAGGGCCTCGAAACTCCAGTTACGACTTTCGATATGTAACTATTCGCGTAATACACATCACGGTATTCCGTGGGTATACGAATAGGTGTTCAGTCACTTCTACTTCCCTTCTTCGTACTTTCTAATGAACTTTTTGCATAAGTAGTAAAAACGAAAGTAACACTTTTGTGGACAACAACTTTTTATTCATAAACTTTGTTTTTTTTTTTATTGTTTTTACAAAAAACTTGTAAGTAAGTTTTAGTTTTACAAACATCAAAAGTACATCAAACATCAAAAGTAGGGTCGGGAAGAAATTGTTTATAATACGACAAACAGAGTGACAAGTTTGTAAATGTATTTCACAATATGTTTATTGTCATTTTAATATTAAGTAGGTATTATTGGTACAAAAAAATGGTTAGGATTAACTGACTTTTTCGAGCGAGGAATAATGTTTTTGGTATCACTTCATCCTTTTTAACACTGTGCACTTTATTTGTCAATTTCACAGTACTTAACGAGAGGGAGTCAGGTGGAAATTACAGATATTCAAAGACTAATATCTTACTTACTACATATTTACAAATAATTCTCAGTTGTGCTTTGAGATAGATATAAAGTTGAAACAAGGTGGTAAGTTTGAAAAGTTATTTAATACATTTTAAAAAATGTTTTACCAATTCTTACAAAAAAAAATAAAGGGCATACACATCTCATAAGAGTTTTATTGACCCAACGTTGCGAACTTTAGCAAAATAATATTTAAAAGGTAAAAAACTTTGAAAAAACTTTGTGCAGCCTTGAAATTCAAAAGCTTTACCAGAATTAAAAGCATTCCTTCAGTTTGTATTTTAAATTATATGTAGTGTAAAATTACAAATCGCATGCATGCAGTTACATTTAAAAGGGTCCGGGGAAGGAGCGTATTTTATTATTTTTATCAGTAATTGTATAAATATATCATTGATTGTTTATAATGAATGACCGGGTCCGAATATAGAAAGCCTTAAAAGTCTCATTTACAATATATTTATAAATATAAACAAAATAATAAATTCGCATATGACCATTTAATTATGTAATAAGAATACCGTGACAAATAATCAATTTATTATAGAATTTTTTTTACCAATAAAAAAACAGACTTAAAGCCAAGTTTGAGTAAAAATATTGCGTCGTAAAATATTATCGGTATCGGCCATATTGCAGTCAGTTCACCACCTTTGCCTCGATTATAATTGAACTCTCTTCCTGAAGCGAGCAGTCTGAAGGACTTGAAAAGAAAATCTAGTGGTCAAAGTACGATGTTTAAGCTTTTGCGTATACGTGTACATCTATACATAAATTAGTAAAAGTATATGCACATGTATATATGGCGAATACTGCGTGTAATGTGGCAGAGACCCCATTGGCTGCAACCGTGCACTTCATTAGTTTAATTAATTCCGTTCAAGTACTTCTCGAAGAGCCGTCTGGGCCGTGTCGACGTTGCGTCAGCCGAGGGGTGGAAATATTCTTGAAGAGGTCTCGCGCGCAATCGTCACGAAACCCGACAACCCGACGTTCTCGATACTATATACTTATTTTTATCAGTGGTAGTCGTAATGGGAAGGGTATCTATGTATATACGGTAGTACTACTGCAGCCTACCACATCAGCACTCCTATCCGGCCCCTGTTTCCATTAGGAATATTGAATTCGTACTGGGCTGGGCTTCTTCACCAATAGCAGCAGCAGCAGGCACCCTTCCGATGACTGGTACAGACTGCAACAGAGTCGAAAAAAAAACGAATATATATTCATCCGAAGCTCAAAAGCTCGATGGATTTATTTTTTAATATATAATTTCTAGCTTAATTCCCTTCGCCAACCCTTCAATCTGTGGCATCATAGAGCACCAGGACTAGCAACGAGAACAGCTCCCATAGCATCAACTCTTTTTATTTATTTTTACCTCGCACTTTACCTGATCAAATGAAAAAAATTCCTGAGCTCTCTGCGCGCTCGACGGCTGAAACGAGAAATGCCCGTTGGAGTAACGTTGGCTGCGAGAGGAAAATATCTTCGGGCTCTATTCTCAACCAAGAGAATTTTAATTTAGTGAACGACGACGAAGACGACGGTGTCGACGACCGGGTGCGTTAAGAGAAAAAAAAAAAACGATGGAAAGCACAGGCTGGAAAATTCAGTCGAGAAGTTAATAAAATATCCTTGCAGAAGGTGGTTGCACCAGCGGTTGCTACGTTGTTAGTGTCGCACGGTTTATTTCGCCCTTATTCCGGTAAACGTGAACGTGGTTGGGCATTTGAGGAAGGATAAAAAGTAAAAAAAAAGAAAAGACAGTATTTTTTTTATAGGTCATATTTCACTGCTTATGGTATTGTTTTACAAGCTCTTTGAGGATTAAAAATAATGGTAATCACTTGACAAACTATTATACGGCAGTCATGGTTTTTCTAGAATTAGAAAATTTCTTTATTTTTACTGTCTTCAATTTATTATTGCATGTATGAAAAGTAATCGATTCGCAACGCTAATAGGGCAGCTAAAAAATGCTTCATTTTTCGATGCTTATAAAGATATTTATTACAATTAACAAAATCAATTTTTAAAATGTTTTATCTGTTTTTAAAGGGCTTCGGAAACTTATTTTATTTTTTTCGATTTATTTTTAAAAAATTATAGTATTCTAGCACATATATTATAAGGAAAATTACAATTGATAAGAAGTATTAACGTTATTTAATGCAATACATGTTATATATTGCATAATATAGATTATAGAAAAACATAACTTTTTTATTTTTACATTTTTTTTTTCTTCGACCTTAATCTACCATGATATACGTGTTTGAAAAAAAAATCTATTACCGAAACGAGTGATTTAAAAAATCTGAAAGAATTCACAGAGTACCTTTAAGTAGTACTGGTATATGACTAATTATGAAACAGATCGGACAGGGCATAAAAAACGGTGGCCAAATTGGCGAAGAACGTCTCACACATAAGAAATTTGTCGAAGTCCATTTTTCTTTTTCACATTGCTTCTAACATTTTATTTATTATGCTTTTTTAACTATCCTAATGGCTACATTTATAAGTTTACATAATTCATTTAATTTGTGAATAAATTCATTATACTGTATGTCTGTAATCAATGTGACTCCCATTGCCCCCACATTGTTCGAAACACTAAGATAAGTAGCAGCATTCTCAAAAGGGGTGGACCCTTTGCATCCCTTATAGCCCATGGAGCCGCAGGGTGCGTCACCTTCCCACCATTGCTTCGCGGCAAACACCTGTACCCTCTCGCCTAACCGTTGTGGGAAACTTGTGAGCGCAATTTAGCAAGGAATGCCGAAAGCTAATCGAGCCGTCGTCGTGACAGCGCTGAAGGTGAGGACGGTGAAGGGGAATGAAGCGTTGAGGACGGGCGCCTGCCATCCCTTTTCAATTAACTTTCTCTAACGCGACGTAGATGCACGTGAACGACGAGAGAAGCATTTGCTTGCTTCTGCGACTCCAACAGCCTTCACAGCAGCGTGTGCTCCTAATCGTTCTCTCTTTGTCATTGTCGCCAGGTGCGGTTAGTGGAACCGACAGGGGAACATTCGCTAATAGTTTTCATTACATCGACACTTTATTGCTAACTGGGTTCGTCTGACCGAAACCGTGTAATTCTACTGAAACTCTGGAAATTTAGAGGGTATCGCGTGAAGACAACTTTATTCATCGTTAATTTTAGACCGTAGCCTTTAAGACCCTTTAATTTCACCCCCTTTGACGATTCAGGAATAGCAATTTAATTCCAATTACATTAAGAACGTTGTATAACACTGATTTTCCTTTGTTAATTAGCCAACAGTGACTTTTGTAATTGATACTAAAGGAGTTTATATCTGACACCGGAAACAGACCCTTCAATCATTATTTTTAATTACCATTGTATATAATAGAAATATATAATTAAATGAAAAATATATTATGATTATAACGGGAATAACGAATTAATTCAATTTAGACATTCTGTTGGTTTTAATCTCTCGAAAAATGGGTAAGATCATAATTTTTTTTGTGTGATCAAAGTGTGTGATGAATTTTTTTTATTTTTCCAATAATACCAAAAAAAAGGTTTGTGCAGAAAAGAAAAATACTTTAAAAAATACTAAAAAGCTATTATCGCTATTTTGTTGAAAGTACGTTCTTAAAGGGGAAGGCTCGACCAATCTCATCCATCTAATAGAAAACTTTCTTGCCAAGCGCACTTTAAAAATAAAAATTGACGACTCCATTTCAAACAAGTGTACTTACCAGTGGTCTGGATGGATGTGCGTGTGTGTGGGATCGACTTGGAAAATTCAACCCTTCACATCTCAAGAACGGCTTCATTAGTCGAGTTAAACTTTGGTACACATGTGGACCAGTCAGACATCTTTATTTCTGTTAGTTTTAAAAAAAAATTGAAACGTCTGTTCAGATTTTATTCGTTTTTGAATTTCCCGAAAAAATGTTTTTCCAAATAAAGTAATATTAAAGGACGATCGGTATTGAATTTGAGCTGAAAGCTTTCTTTATGAGGAAGCCAAAATCGATAAACACGAGGAAGTCCTCATCATTATATAAATTAAAAAATAATGAGGAAGCAATGTACAAATATATTATTTGAAATATTTCCAGTTATCAGTTTTTTAAAAATAAAACTTCACTCCATTGAATGAATACGAATTAGTACGAACAAAACGATAACCATATTTGGATTATCTCATAAAAAAATAACGGATACTATCAGCATTCATGCGATAATCCCCAATGGTTTGAAAAGGTATAATTGGGCTATTGCACGAACAAAATGACATTATGTTCCTATAGAAACCGCTTCAGATTTACTAGTTTTTATCAGCATTTCTATTTTAAACATTAATGAGATTCTGATGGAATAACCTTTCAAATTTTGTAATAGAGTCTGTGAATATACAGTTTAAATTATTAAAAATATTCTATATGACATCTCGACAGTCAAAATAGTTGATTTGTTTTATCCGAAGTTACCTGTATTTTCACATCGGTAAATTAAAGCGTAATCAAGAGCTTTTATCGAATGATACTTTTAACATAAATATATGGACTTGCTTGCAGTATTCTATGGCAAAACTCATGTAGATGTTAAAATTCCAAGCTCGTAGAATCCGTCGAAATTATAGTTGTATGATACATAATATCAGATGACTCAATTCACAGGTTTGCTACGTTCTGCCCCCCCCCCCCCTTACTATTCTTGTTATTTCAATGCCGTATAATATTTGCAATATGCACATAGATAAATTCGAATCCCAACTCGTTGCAACCTTCAAGCTGCTTCAACGGCGGTATCTCTTCCACTGTGAATATTACAATGGGACGTGTTGCGCGATAGCAATGCCGACCATTTGTTGCCGTTGCGCTATTCGTGACCAGCACGCATGTATATGCTTCGAGGGTTGTCCGTGCTTCATAAATATTTATAAGGACCACGAGGGAATAAAGGTGGTCGGCCCCGAGGGTCCGGTTTGTTTGTCGCGTCGTATCTCATTTTTCGAGAAATTTCAGCGAATTCGACGCCCCCTTCTTTGTAGAACAAAAATATACACCCTCGAGATACGAAACAGTAAATTTTGTTAGAAAAAAAATGTTACGATAAAAATATTAAGTAACTACTTTACACGAGTCCAATATTTTTTGTATTATTCAGGTTTATATTTAATTTATCATTGAAATACTATTGACATTTCCTTCCGCTAATGGCTACAAGTTTTCTTAAAATATGTTAGATCGATAGGATTTTAGAGCATTTTGAAGATTTAATTTTTTTGACGCTTTTGTTGCATTAAATATTAGCTTAAGCAATATTTTTAATATGAATGCAAATTGGAAAATTGCACATTGCTTCCTAATTACTTAATATTTTCCTCTACGAGGAAGTCAACATTCATCTGCACACTTTTTCTATTGTTTTTGTAATGAAACATAAAAAAATAATCAGAAAATAATGTGCAACATATTCTATGCTTATCATAAAGCTGTCTTTCACTGATTGACTCTTTCTGAGATTGAAGCTACTACTTTTTGTGTTAGTTTTTGTGCTCTTCACAATGTTAGCAATTTAGAAGCAGACAATCTCTGAAAATTCATAATAATTCTCCACTAAATCGTACAGTGTAGTCGATAAACGGACCATTGAATAATAGGTATAAAAAGTTGTTACTCTTGTAGTAATCTTTTCCGCAAGAAACTTTACGAGACTCAAGGGCCGACTACCTTTTCGTTTTTTTTCTTTTTTCAACCGGCCCGAGGCAACAGAAGATTTCCTTCCCGCGAGACCCTTGCTGACCAGTGACGCAACACCAGTATCTCGCAATCCGATGCTTCCGCGGATATATAGTACAAGAGATCGAGTTTCAAGAGTTCGGATTGGAAGTTTTCTCTAACGACCGAGTATACGCTCTCTCGTAACGGTTTCGTAGGCCCCGTCTGGGAAAAGAGAAGGAGAGAGAGGGAATTAGAGTGGATAAAGGATGCCAAATGAGGGTGGCGAAGGGGGTAGCAAAGTTTGGCTACTTCCCGAAAGAGCCATGGCTCAGTGAGTGTCTCAAAGCTTGCAGAGACTCACAGAGGCCACTCGAAAGTTTCGACGTACGTATCGATAACTCGAGGCTCTATCACCTTCGTAGGCAGGATAGCTCTGCTACGTGCTGATAACACACAGAGTTCTCGACTCATATGTCGAATTAAGATAAGCACTTCGGGCGACTTCCGGAAATGCAAACTATGATAAGACAAACTTTGTACACATAGTTTGTGACCTGACTTTTGCTTTTTTTCTTTTATTCTTTGTGGATTTGAGGTGAAAAGTGTTCAGGATATCTCAGTCAGGAAAATCCTAATAACTCGTAATTCACATTGGGTTAGGTAGAAATTAATTATCTCTTTGGATATATTCTTAGATTTTCATAGACGAGCTCGATTTTACCTTCAGTACCATAAAAATACTTCTGCTGCTTTTTTAAGTAGAGCTTGAGGCTACCTCATTCAAGAAAATCCTCAAAAAAACGTAATCCACGTTGGGATAGGTAGAAATGGATTATCTCTTTGGATATACTTTTAGGTTTTCATAGACAAGCTCTGTTGGACCTTCAGTCGAATAAAAACACTTCTGCTATTTTTTCAAGTAGAGCTTGAGGCTACCTCATTCAGGAAAAAAAAAAACGTAATCCACGTTGGGTTAGGTAGAAATGGATTGTCTCTTTGGAGACATCCTTAGATTTTCATAGACGAGCTCTGTTTATCCTCGTTATTCTGTTTTACCGACTAACGATATTTGACAGTTTTTTGGATCGTCGTTGAAAATGCTACCGTATATGGATAAAATCACGATAACACTTTAATTGCAAAAAAACCCTTCGGAAAAAATGTTCCAACTGCTGAAAAATCCACTTTCTCGCTAACACCTTAAAACATGTTTTATTATTAATAAACGAAAAATTCATGATGTGTCACTAATATAATTTTAATATTAATCGTTTATTTGTCTAGAATTTTTGGAAGAAAAATTAAAAAGAGGTTAAAAAAAAGGATATGTCTTGCCAATATGGCAAATGTGCTATTTTTTCATTTCACCAAAAGAGTGAAATTCAATGTGATACCATCGGTCGAAGTCTTGCCAGAGTAATAAGGGTTGCAAACGTTGTTCTATTTACCGACGGATGTAAACGGAATATTGTAGTTCGGCACAGTAGGGAATTGAAAGTTCGATAAAAAGTTTCGATTTCACTGATAAAAAAGACTTTGATTATAACCAGTCTTTGACAATATTTTGGTAAAACATTTTTCAATTATTCAATTTTTTGTAATAACCAAGGAGAAAAGTTAATCATTTGAATATAATTTTTTCCTCCTCACTTGTCGTATTTCATATTCCTCAATTTGCAAAATGAAAAAACAAACGATTTGTCACAAGGGCCATTGTTTCTATTAACAAATAAATTTTGAACTTTTAAAATTTACTGCAGTACATCTTAATGTAATGATGCAAATCCACTTCCAAATAGTACCGATAAGCCCTAGCATTTTATATAGAGTTGAAACCACCCTGTTACTTTCGAACTAAATACACTTGTTTCTTTTTACCATAAACATACTTTATTAGTCCTTATTTTTTTTAATACCATATTCATTACATAAATATGTGAGCCTTTTGTTAATCAAAAAGCAAAGTTTTCGATGAAAATTCATTTTTAAATATCAAGAAAACATTTTTAAAAAATCAAATCAAAGTATTTATTGAATAATAAACAATCAGTTTGTTTTCTGTATTGACAAATTACATTTTGCTCTCAAGAATGTTAAGAAGGGATGTTTACGTTCAGAAAAAAAAAATACCAGACAAATTTTTATATGAGAAATTTTTGCTTAGGAAAATACATATCGTGCAAACTTCTTCCTGATTTTTTTTTTTTTCAAAAAATAAATATCGTCCAAATATTTTACTGAGACATTTTTGTTTTCGAAAAATATTTTTTCGAATATGGTGTCCAAATATTTTCCCGGAAAATGCTGCGTTAGAAAAAAAAAATTACTGGTAAATGTCTTCCCGGACATATATTCTAGGAAATTTTTGTCGCGGAAATTGTTATCCAGCACCATCCCATTAATCCTTTGGTATACATCGTATTAATGAGACTCTCTTAGCTTAGTTGCATCAAATAACTATCAGGTGCAATCGATTCTGGCTCCTTGTAATTTTCCGGAAGGTACAGCCTCGAGGCGAGAACTCGGTGTTCTCGGTGGTGTTGCGTTAGTAAATTATTCATAGCCGAGACGAATGAGTTAATAAGCTATAGCGTGTGCAAGAGCGTGGCCGGTCTTCATATAGCAACGGGGCGAGTATATGAGTAGAGGTTGCAGGAGGCAACGAAGTCAACGAGCGGAGGCGGAGATGAGTGATCGTAAATGTAAATCAGCCGGTATACGTACCACGATACTACCTGACTCTCGCTAACCGCGTTGACTCGTAAGCGAGTCTCTGGATTCTCGCATCCTCCCTTCACCACTTTCCAGCTACTTATACCGCTCTCTGTAAATATATTCCACATAAAGCTGATATAAGGGAAGATGCTCAGAGTAACGAACATTTGGTTTGATGCATTTTACACATCGTTTGCCTTATCGATCAATGCATATTGTAAAATATAATTTGCATACAGTAGTAGATGTTTTTCTTTTAGTAGAAATCCTGTAATGAAGTAATCAAAAGAAAATTGAGTTCTAAATGGACTTGCATCAAAGGATGCAAGTCCATGATGCAAGTCCAACAAAGCATCCTCGTAAAGACGAGGATGCTTTGTTTTTGTGAAAAAAAATGTCGGGATTTGTCTCTATAAATGTGTATAGGACATCCTGTTTGAATTTTATTAATTGCTGACTTTATTAATATGTATTTAATTCTACATATTTTATAGAAATGATTAAACTATTTGTACGATAAAGGTTCGAATCCGAATAAATTGCGATCCCAAATTATCTTCGAATAATCGTTGTTCGTACACAAAAGTTCGTAAGCTGCTCGTTGCAATAAATCCTGCTTTGTTTCCAAACATCAAGTGCCGAATAAAATAAGACGTACTTAACAAAAAATCTCTTTTGATTTGAATTTTGTACTCTGCATAGGTTTTTTAACACTTTTTTTTTTTGCACAGAAAATAATTAATATTGTAATGTTCATTTTAACTGGAAGGTTAATCAATATTGTATAGAAAAAATGCTTAGTTCTGTGGTCTGGTTTGACCCCGGCGTCTAGTGACCTCAGAGACTTAGTGCAATGGTACAACTCGACGTCTAACGCGACGAGGCAACTCGTTGGATATAACGTTTTACGAGTCCCAGTACACGTATATCCTTTTTACGGAAAATATCGTCCTCTTTTTCTGAGACGATGTTCAGCGGTGGTTTAGTGGTGGAGGGTAGTTAGGGGGCGGGCACGAAACAGCGAGGGGCGAGTTGGGGGGGGAGGAGGGGGCAGTCGTAGTATGGACGATTTACGAGAAAGGCCACACGCGAAATCCCCGCTAAGTTGTCTCGATCCTGAAAAAAATATGATGTCTCATATAATCCCAAGTTTCCCTCATTTTTTTATCGGCTGTAATAGACTTCTTAAAAAAAGAAACGAAGAGATCGAGAAGTGCTGGACAAGAACGTAAAGATAAGTTTTAAGTGCAAAAAAGCAATACCATCACTCTAAAAAAGTATTCAAACATCGGATTTGATGCAAATGAATTCCTCATGAGAAAACTAGATTTCTCTCAGCATTATGATCAGAATACTCACCACGAAACGAGAATTTTTTGTTTGCTGATATGATAGCATTTTATTCGTCTTTTTAATAGCGTTGTATTCTTTTTGCCGATATCCGATATTTTGCATAATCTATCAGATTCACGTATTCTTGAAAGAACTTTCGGTAATTTTTTTTCATTTTATTAATTCCAACATTTCGGTGGATATTGTTTTTATTTTCTATTTTTATATCGGTTTATCAATTAAATTTTGTAAATTTTTTTTTCCACCCAACAAAATTGATTTATCACTACAACTCCGATTTAATGTTTGACTAAATAAAATTTTTAAAAATATTTCCTGATTTTTAGGGTGACACCAAGAAATAAGGAATCTTGAAAAATGTATAGTTGATCTTTGATTCTTCAAGAATTGCCATATTTATATTCTCGTCTACCCAATAATATTTTATTTACTGCGATATCGACGAAAAACAAGAAAATTGTTGCATAAATAAAACAGGAGATGAAACCCCTAGTTTGACATATCCTGCCGGCCAAAAAACGATTTAGCGAAGCTGAATGAAGAAGGCCGAAAAAATCGTATATACAAGGGTTTGGTTTGACTCTCCAGAGATTTGGGAAGGGACAGCTTCTGTGGATCCCCAAGGAGCTTCCGACTTTCTCGATTTGCTTTAAAGTGCCAGGAACCCTCTTATTTCATATTCGTGAAATCACCGGTTTCTATCGGAGAGTTCTCAAGTCCACAGACTGCGACTGGTCCTCACGTTCTCTTTGTGTGTATAGCTGTCTGTCCGTGTACCTTTGTGATCATACTACGTCCCATTCCACTCGCGGATAAGGTTACGAATATAAAATCGAGCCCCTAAGCCCTGACCTTGTTTCTTCAGCATGCTTCTGCAAAGAATTGGACAAAGATATGGTGCCTCGTTCAGCCGCAAAGAAAATATAACGAGTTATAAAAAATATATAAAAATCATACCCTGTGAAGAGACATGAAATATTCATACATCTTTGCTTCTTCATAGAGGAAGTTCTCACAATCTCACGTCTAAGCTGCTATAATCTTGCCTGCCACCATGCCTCTTATCGTAAGCGAAAACAGTTGCAGAGATAAGCTCGTTATTCGTTGCAATAATATTAGTAACGCGTTCTTCAGTTAGAAAAAAATGCTGTGACAAAAAATCAAGCAGCGATGAATTAGACCCTGACGGGCTGGAAGTTCTGGTCACTCGCACAGAGAAGACATCACCTTGCAGAGATCACGTGCGGTATAATCGAAATTGAGGCAGACGGTTTTCACGTAGAAACTCAAGAATCATTGGAAGGGGTGTTTAGTACTATCATAGCCATTTTGCCCGAAAACTTATTGGCCCATAATGCACAGTTAACGCATCATCGTCAAAAGTCCCCTTTCTCTCAGAGCTCTGACAAATAAAAATGTGTATTCCTTCAGTTATTTATGTGAGTTAGGTGAGGTTTATACCTGTGAAATAAAATACTCATGTGGTCTCAGTAAAATCTCTTTTTTACTTACTTGACGCAATATAAGAAAAGTTATAACACTTTTATGACCTTTTTTTTTTATTTATATGATGTGTTTTACTGAAGTCATATTATTTTTTTTTGTCAAATCAAGTAATCATTGAGAGAAAAATCTTTCTTATGTGTAACTGTAAACAAGTTAATAAGATATTCGTCTGTTGACATAAAATAAACTATAAACTTATTCGCATGGATTAAGAATAAATAGTTGCCACCTAATAGTTACCAGGAATAATACAATTTCTCTGAGTGTCCTTCATATTACATAAGCTATACAAATTGGAGATCCCATTTTTTACTCTATAAGACATAATGACAGATAAGGAGAGTCATTAATCATTTCGTATCACTCTGTAACGACTTCTCCTACAACGGCACAGTAGTTTTGTATTAAATATGGGGTTTGCAGTCTTCGTAGAGAGAAAGCTCCTTATTACTTCCGGATCGATATCCACAGCAGACTAGACCTAAGAGCTCGATGAAATCGGTACTCGGCAGGGTCTCAAGGAGGTAAACTGATCTCTGGCAGTCTTTCCTCTGAAAACTGTAGCTATAAAACTGGCAGTACATTTCTATCGTAGTAGACTTCGCTATCTGCCATTCCAGTGCATTCAACCGTTTTTTTTTTCTCCTCACCACTACAATGGCAAATGCTGATCCTCCAGCAATACCCATTATCGTTCAGCCTCGTCCTTTCTTTTTTTTCTTCTCTCTCTCTTCCACGTTGGATTCGTATTTGCGAAGGGTTGAACCATTTCCTCGTCATACCTTCATTATCCGGCATTTCACCTCTTCCCGCTCTTTTTTATCTATGTGTTTTTCACCGTCGCACTCTTCTGCCAGACACGCTGCAGCTGCCGGTCCATTGTTTTGGTCGGTGGGCAATTAGCGAACGCGCCCGCACGTGGCCACCGAGTCCTTTCTCTCTTGGAACTGGCTCTCTGGAAAAGCGAATGAGGAGATGAGAGTCGAAGAGACGGAAAAACCGAGAGGCATATACACCAGCAACAGAACCGGCAATGCTGACGGCCAGGGGCGGTTGAAAGTTGAAGCGGCACCGACGATGGGAGGGCGGATAACCACCACTTTCTGGGATAAAACTCGTTCACTTCCAACTCTCCCTCTGACCGGCGACGAGCAAAAGCGTAACGAGCGCGTCCGGCGAATGCCCGAGCGTCCTTTCCGCAATGACAGCATTTTTTTGTCTAGAAAACCCTCCGACACCCCTGCGAATTCGACGACCTCTCTGGGCGAGAGTGTCTGCACTTCCGGTACCATTTATACGTTTTTACATGGAGGCGCGCAGAAGGTAATTCAACAGCATCTTATGGAACTGAGGAGGATAGAAATACTTTTTAATCACGTACTTCAATTATCGTTCCTCTCTTATGGGATGACGGTCACATTTTTATTTTTTAAAAAAGCAGAATGTGTTTGAAGATATGGAAATTGAAACCATACTTACAGTTAACGTGATTGAGTTATGTCAAATAACGAAAAATTCATTGCGAACATTTGTCCAAACATTATTTGATTTGCATTACATTAGCATGTTTGGAAATTTCACTTTTGAAGCATCACAAATGTCATTTTTTTCTATTCGTACACCCATGTAATGTAACAACAATCATTGCAGGCAATTAATTAAATCATTTATAAATAATAATAAACATCCCATTCATGAAAGTAAATGAAAATTGCAGCTCAATATATATATATTGAAGGTATAAAAAAAAAGTTGAGAAGAGAATGGTCGTGATTGACACTGATCTTCAATTTTGGTGGCAGTGTAAGAGATTTCGAGATTTCAGGAGGACCGCATAGACTTTGCTTCCCGAATCCCTGCCTCTTGGTCCCGGTCATTCTCTCACGTTCACCACTGTCTTTGTTTTTTCTCTCTCTCTATCTCAGTCTCTTCAGACTCGCGCCAGCCAAATCCTAAGGATTTCTCTCGGAAGCTTGAGCCAGAGTTTGCCGGTTAAACGAGGTCTCGTGGGAGGGGTCCAGCACGCCCACTTATTTCTCAACTATTTTCTCCAAGTTTTTCTCCCTACGCCCCCTTCTGGAAGCGTCCCTGTGAAAGAGTTTCGTTGCACCGAGCACAATTCTCTCTGTACGATCTTGGAGGACTTCCACAGACTCTTTGCCTCGGTCTTCAGCTGTTACAAGAAATGCCGGAAAAATATCTCTACCACAATATTCTCATTTCTGAAATAGAAACGTCACAACAATTTTCTAGGACATGTATATTTAAAGTATAGCGTGAAATCTTTTCGTCCAAACGCCAAAGAATTTTTTTTCTCTTATACTTTTTAGCCTGTCAGGAGACATGGTAAGAAAAATTAAATGAAATCCTCATTGCTGAAAAGATAATAAATAGAACATTCTAACGACACTTTTCATACGTATATATTTAAAGTGTAGTATGAAATCTTATTGTACAACAAGATTTTAAAATATTGAGGTTGTCAAGAAGGGTTGTCTGGCATCTATATAAAATATCCTGAGGAAGGTGGATAATGTGGGTCTAAATTTTGCTGCGGGACCATGGACTCGGCGACGACAGGAAATTTGATGAGGGTTTCCCTCTCAACCCACGAGGCGCCCTTCTATGAAACAAAAGAAGCACGAGGAGCCCGAGGGGTTGCTACGAAGGACCAGCAAAGTCTCTTTTTTTTTTTACTTTTTTCCTCGCTCTACCTATTACTCGAAAGGTGGAGGAGAAAAAGGTCTCGTTTGTTTCTCGTTCTCTTGTCTTGAGGATTGCCTTGTTGAAGAAAAATTACGTAGATTTTTTTTATATTCACGTAAACAATACTTAAGGTGAGATGAAATACCGACAGAGTTCTCATAATTTGACATTTCTATTTTTCAAGACACTTCCGAATTGATGATAATTTTACCAGGAGACATTTCATAGATAGACGCTATACAACCCGAGCTCGATTCAACCCAGAATGAAGTAGCTACACTGCTCTACATACCCGTCAAATACACATGCAACATTCTTGCAATTATTTATGTTAGGACTAGTGCAATAATTAATAGTACCAATAGTACTAAAATAATTGTAAAAACCAACGTTATCAGGCCAATAAAATCATTTACAATATTTAATTGAAAAGCTGATATAAAACAACATTCTTTGTAAGACCGTTTTTTTCGTAACAAATAACTTTCCAAATACGTTGACAATAATACAACATTCTCTAAAATGTTGCATTTTACACGCGGTGAAAATAGAAAATAGTGTTAAAGTAGAATTTTACGCATACTATGTAAAAAAAAATGGTATGCGACACGTACGTGCGATTTTACGCACTTGTTGCATAATATACTATTTCAGCATGCTTAACTGTATTAGTATTTATTACAACTGTATAAAATCACATTATTTTATTTTCAAATATATTGCGGTCGTATATACTTATCATTTTTTTATACAGCTAGTTTTATTATATTATGTCATGAAGCCTGAATAAATATTTGGACGAATTTCAACATAAGCAACTCACATTGATCAGCGTTTATAACAGCGTTTAATAACACGTATATTGCCAACGTTTTTATTAATATCAAAAAGCTGTAGCTGATAATAAAAAAGGGATAACAGATATTGTGTCCTCGATTGGTATTACTGAAGCAAAAGGATGTAGATGATCTATTTCTGGTGGTCTGTATAGCAACTGCTTATATACGAACGCCCTTCCATTGACGGTACAGTGTTTCTTGATAGGCTTACGTCCAGCGGATAAATCCTTCCCCTTACAGCTTTCCTGCTGTTCCAAGAGCGAAGCTCGATATCCTCAACGACTATACCATCGACGGCTTCGAATATATATGTTTCTCGACTCTGCTAAGCGTGTTTGTGGCGTGAACGTGCGACGAAGCTTACCTCCAGGCTTACGGGAAGTCTAGATTCAGGAATAATAAGACAGAGTGCTCAAACAGTATACGTCCTCTCTTCGTCTTCTAACGGTTATCGATACCCAGTCTCCACGTATTCCAGACTATACTCACAGTCCTCGATCGGTCCATCCGAATTTCTCATGGGACTTCCATCAGTGAGGGTTCCCGCGACCTTTCACTGCTTTCCCTAATCGCGATCGCCTCTATCCCAAGGATAAACTCTTCACCAATCCGAGCATGGTAAAAAAATGTTACGAAATCGTAAATATTTAGTTATAAACACATAATTTTTATCAGTTTCATATGATTTTATTGATAAAATATAGTTACTAATGTTACTCACGTACGTTTTTGTAGAAAAAGAAGCAAAAGTATTTTTACTTTTACTATTTTATGATTTTTTTATAAAGCTTAATGATTTGGCTTTAGTCATTTACGAAATAATCAAAACACCTGGTCTGACATGATTAGAATCTGAAATTAATAAAAGGCTAAATGTACTTCAGCTTCCGGAACTTTTCAGTTACGTAGCTTCCACGTATTTTCCTTAGAATATAATCGTAGATTATAGTAGATTTTAGTAGAATATAATCATAATTAAATGCTGGGAGAAAATAGCAGTGTAAACGGTACGATTTTTCTGATAGTTTCATGCGATAGGAAAATTATTGTCGTTGGAAACTTTGATTTTCAATATTTAAAAAAAACCCCTTGCGCAATATTTGGAGTTGGTTAAAATCCAGAAAATATAGATCTTTACAAACATATTCTCTATAATTTGTATTACCGGATCGTTAATATTCAATAAGACACTAAAATAACATTCAGATATATTTCAGGGAAATGAAAAAAATTATCAACGATTTTGTTATGCAACAAATATTTTTAGATAAAATGCCAAACATCCGGTGTAATACAAATAATAGATTAGTGTTCAAATTAAATCCCGAACCATTTCAAAGTCAGTACAAGATCTGCCGCGGAAGAGACGATGAAAAATGTATATGGTGTTTTCTGTCATACCCGGATATCTCAGAATATAATAAATAAGCTTAAAAATTCCGGAAAGGAAAAAAAAATTAAATAGAATGTGCAAATTTGTTGGAGAATCCTCGATAAAAGTAAAAACTCTCTGTAAGACTTTCGAAGACGAAAGTAAACAATATACCAGTATGCCAGAAGCATAAAAGAAAATAATAAGAATAACCGGGAAGGCAATCTTCGAGGGACATAAAACTTATACGTATATTCTCGCGCCCCTTATCGCTTAGAGAGCCTAAAAATCCGCGTTAAATCCAAAACAATGGAGAATGCTGGATTCTGAGTTTTTCGCCTGCTTTCACCTTCGTGGCTGGTGGCAACTTTATCGTTGCCAAGTGCCGTTAAGATTGGCGCTCTTCCTTACCTCGGTGCTTTCTCCTGGAGCCGGTTACTCTCCAACGCACCTCTGGAACTGCGGTTTGAAGCTTTTCCGCATGGATGAAAACCTGGGCATCTGGGAGAAACCTGGAAAAAGTTCGAGATCTTATGGGGAACGACAAGCATAAGAAGAAGAAGAAGAAAAAGAAGAAGAATTGAGAAGAAAAAGGGATAGAGACAAACAGAAAGGAAGAAAGAAAGCATCCGAAGGGCGGAAAACCAGCTAGCTCCACGCCTTACGTTCGGAGAGTCTTTTTATTGACGACGATAAACATTTTTATGGACCCCATGCGAATTACTAGTTTTTACAACCAGCAGTGCCAGCAGCGCCAGAAGCAGAACGCTGGTCTATGTCCGGGAATCCCGAACCTTGTTTCATCCCCCTTCACACCCTCGGTCAACCCTCTGAAACGACGAAGACGCCTTTTTTCTCCTATGCTTAATCTGTGTCGAGTTGTCCCACATGCGAAAAGTCACCAACTAACCAGCCATTTCTGGCCTGATGCTGAGCTGTCCCTGACGTAAGCAAAAAAAATAGCATTCCCCTTCGTTGATATGCTTGATTTGAGAATCGAGACAAGAATCCAATGGAATACGTAAATGCTTTTCCCTCTCTTGTAGCTTCGTGAAATCTGATTTAATACCTCGAAAATCCCTCGAAGATCCCTTACGAATTTCTTTTTATTACCATATACTTTCGTTCTCCGTTTAGTGCGATGAATGTGGCAATTTTTTTTGTATAGTCTGCATATTGCACCTATATTCGTAGCACTTCCACTAACATGTGGATTATTAACTTATTCGGATTCGTTACAGCATAAATCAACACTACATCAACGCATAATCATTGACGTAGGATCAATTTTACGCACCAACCAGGACTATTATTTTTTAATCTATCTTCGGTTGGTCAAGTAAGTCATGAATTTATTATTCACTCCATCGCGGACATTATTTGTTTAACCTGGGGAAAATCGAGCTAAATTTAATAGCACCATAGGCATCACCATACAGCTGGAAAGATTTGTCAGTGTTATTATATTTTCATAATGCAGCATTTGACGTATATAAAAAAGATGATAGTAGAATCAGTAAGTTCACATCAATCTCTTGCGCATTATATTAATGACAAGAAAAGCTATTTCTCTGCGATGTGCGAGTATTACGGAAGATGTCAGCCGAAATACGCGCTATATCCACGCATATCATATTGATATCCATACGTATATGGAAAGGGATGAGCCGAGAGTAGACGGGAGTGAAATACAGAAAGGGAGGCCGTGGATATATTGACGATGTTGGGGGGTATAGGTTCAGTCAGAGGGATGTTGAGGGAGGAGGGCAGCGCATACTCGAATCTGAGGAAAGGGAGTGAGAACGGGACTGGAAGAGGAAGGCGCGTCCCGACGTCTGCGTTTCTCGTCTCCTTTGTTGAGTTCCACGCGGGGCAACATCACCGGCAGCCACCGGAATCGACGGAGCGAGATATTCGTCTTGTATGACGCGACTATCCAAATTGAGACTCGATCGATTCGATACCGCTGGCTGTGCCGAAAGCCCTATAGCAACCACCTCCATATCAACTGTGATGCCTGTGCTGTATATACCATCGTTCCTTTACCTCGTCTCTCTCCTTCTTCGAAGAGGCGACGGCGGCTTCCGAGATCCTAATAAAATTTCACCCTCGCCTATCACTCCCGCGCCTGGTTCACGAGAGCCTCGGGGTTATCCCACGCGGAACCTCTTCCTCATTCTACCTTTCACCTTAGCTTCTCACTATTTCCCACCCACCGTTTCAACATTCCCTGTTTCCAGCTACTTCCATACACTACTTTCATACACATTTCACATCTAATACTTATGGCTCTCTTCCTTCATTTCACATTTTTCTCTGTATCTTCGATTTCGATCTCGGCCTTTCAGAATTTTTCCACGAAAGCTCGTAGTTCGAATCATTCGGTAATAAATAAGACATCGCGAGTTTCAGAAAGGTATGACTTTGATCGAAATACGAAATATGAGTCAAGGGAAAGTGCGCACCCAACGCAACAAAACGTATTTTATCTTATGTAATCCATAAAAAAATCGTATTATTTGTTCTTCATGGTGTTCTTGTGAAAAAATCCCTAGGTTCGAATATGAAAAAATGTGAGATATGATTCATTTTCTTTTTTTTTTTTTAAAGAAAATATTTGGTAACTGTTATTGGAATAAATGAATCTCCTTCCACATTTTTTCATATCCGGACCTGGAGTTGTTTGCTCTAAAATCAGAACACCGTTACTAATAATAAAGGATATGGGATTTTTTTATTAGTTTTTTTTATGAGCAGGAAAAACTCAACACGTTGTTTGTATGCCATGTATGGATTCCCCGAGGGAATATGTTATGTACTCTGTTATGAAAATTTTGATTGCGGAATTTTTTATATTGCATTGCACAGTACGAAATTTTTTTTTTAAGTAAAAATGTATATTTACTCACACGGTTGCGGAGATATGAATTGACAACGTTGAGTCATTTTATACAGGTTCAATTTGGTGAAAGGTGAGATCCATCATATTTTCTGCAAAAGCGGATGTTTATAAAGAATAATCCTTCCTATAATGCCAAATGTTCCCTGCGTGCATTGAACTCTTAGCTTCACATAGAAATTTAAAAAACAGCCCGTACCCACATGTTAAGAACGATATTGCGAATATGTTATATTAACGCGCTACTAATAACATTTCATATCTTCTGAAGTTATATACGACTATTAATTTAAAGAAGTCTGTCAATATTATCAATTGACGTTTTTCTTAATCCTTACGATTTTGAAAACTATTTTTGCAGCATATTTTTCGCACGAGGTATTCGTTTCCACCTAACAACAAAGGGTTTAATTACTGGATAAAAGTGAGAAATTCTCCTTGTTTCGTATTATTATCACTGCTCTACTCCTCCCACGGCTGAAAATTAATCTAAATCTCGACTCCATGGTAGAAGCCAGCGTCAAATTCAACCTGGGACAAATAATAGGCGTTGTTGAACCCCAATTTGAGTATGAGGAAATGCCGATGCGCAGAAGCACACACATGCCAGACGAAATTGCGTACAGGTATAATATTAAGCGCGCCGAAGCTGATATCCGTACCATAGAGGCACAACGAACGATGCGGAGAAAGCTCGGGGATGGTATAGACTGTTGGGAAGCTGCGAGTTGGTATCTCAGCTTTCAGAAGCCATAGAGGTTATCGTCATTACGCCGCACAGAACTGCCTCTCTCTCTCTCGGTAGAGTCGCGATAAAGGGAGTTGAAACTCTCTGGCTGATTCCGCTGGTGTGCATCTACAGCATATAGTCACGGGTCACTGAATACGCGAGAGATAGAAATTGCGAGAGACTAAAGCTGACCATCGCGTTGCGTATACCTTCGGGGAAACAAGATGTGACCTCCGACTGTGCGGTCGCACTCGAATTAAAGTTGTGATTAAAAACTTTTCAGTGATTCGTGCCCGCAAGGGTTAAAACATTCACGACAGAGATATTCAAGATTAATTGTATCATTATGAAGTCAGAGTAATTTTCCATCTGGCAATTAAGGTCGAGGGCGTTATTTATACTTTGCGTTGTTCACACGAAAGTTTTTTTTTCCCTAAAATATAAATACGAAGCAAGGAAAAATCTCGTATAAAAGATATAAAACATAAATATTTTATCTTTGGAAATTTAGGTGTCTAAACATATGCTGAATATAAGTTATAAAATTTATCCTAAGCCGTTACCACCTCAAAGTTTGTTACTACATCTAAATAAATTTATTCTTGATAGTAAAAGACAAAATTAAAATGATTTTACTGTAGCCAAAAATATTTCATCCTCAAATGTCCACAATTGTGTTTTGTTAATTTTATTAAAAAAAAAAAAGTAAAACAAAAAATATTAACAAATACTTTTGTATTCAAGTATTTTAAGTATCTAGTAATTCAGAGTATTACTTATTAATTTTTCGACTAAATTTTTTATATTTTCCATGTACCTTCGTTTTTCAGAGGAGTGGTTATTAGATCGTACTACAATAGAAGAAGCTCATTTAGATGTACTGACAAGATTTGGAGTAGTAACGCTCAGCGTGTGTTCAGCCGACGCCCAATTTCTTCTGTATTGACGTCATACAATGCCTCTCGCGTTCTCCGCGACACGTACAGTTCCTTTCTTCGACGGCGATAAATAAAACGAGAATATCGGAAAGTGGCGAGAAGAAAGAGAAAAAGGAGGACACGTCTCGTCGTTTCGCAAAAGGAGACGACGGCTACAACCAGGCCGTAGAAACTTTATTTTTATTTGGCCTTCTCGAACTAATTCGATCTCGTGACTGAAGGCGCTCTTTGAATAAAAGTACTCGTCACTCGGTTGTACCGAGACGCTTCTCTTCCGCTCGCATTCTCTTATCGCTTTAGTCGTCACAATTCACCTTCCACTTTCTTCGCTTTGTTCTTCTCACTCTTGTTCTATCATTAGTGCCACTTCTTTCACGGCTTCTAGGACGAATTATTGACTTGGGATGAAAAACCCGTTTTTTTTTTTTTAAATAGCACCAAACAGTATGAATGTTAAATACTGGTAATGTATCATAAATAACAATCACATTTCTTGCGACTTTTACCTAAAGATTCTTTCTGTAATAAGGGCTTTTAAGAATATATTTTATAGAATATAGATTCTCATTGATTCTTATATGTGTGTTACTTGGTAAGTCATCAAAAAAACATCAGAAACCAACTGCGTTTGCGTAGTCTTTGCGAGTGTCTCATAGGTTTGATTTTTGAAACGAGTCGAATATAATTCTAAAATCTCTTGGGATTTAGTTCAAAATTGTATACTACTTGACGGTAGATTTTTATTCGGTTTCCGGTAGATCAATTTCACGAGCAAGTTTTGCATCGGTTCAGAACAGATTACTGATTTTAAGAACATAAAAAATATATATATTGGTTAATTAAAAAATTCCTTTGATTTTCAGATGACTCTTGCTCTTTGGTGCATAATTAAGGCGCCTGTGAAACCGAGGAAGCTTTAACCGGATGTGTACATTTGAGAGATTTTGTGTCGTTAGAAGAGGAGATTCGTGACGACATAGAAGCCTCAAGAGAGGTTAAAGTGTCGACGGTGTGCCGGGTAAGGGTTGGTTACGTAAGTCGAGAGGTTGACGTCTCGTCAAAACGTCCCTCAGGGTACTCACCATCAACTAAAGCCCCCCCCCCCCTCCCCCTCCCCCTCCATTCACTCTTCTAGCTCCCTTAACCATCGTCTTTGCCGGTCGCCGGGGTCCTCTCAACGCTTCCGTCCTACCTCGATAATTATTATCGTGCCACGAGACTAAACTACCGAGACTATGCTGTCTATGGTGTACGCAAAGCTTCTCGTCTTCTTTTCCTTCCAAGTCTCTCGAGTCCGAATATAATGACGCTCTCGGGATATCCCCTTCTCATGGCTGATGCTTTCTCATTCATCCGAGATACACCGCGATAACGGCATGTACATCGACAGATGAGGATCGATAGTACGCAGCGAGGGACTAAGGTATTTTTATCCCCTGTATCTTTTGTGTTTGAGCTTTTATTCTCACACCCTGATCCATTTATTGTCTATTCTTGTCGAATATGTTTACAGACATTCTATATTCTATGGAACTAAAAAAAACATTAGTACAATAACATGAGTATAACATATACAATAGGCACATGCTAATGAGCCATACAGACGCGATTTTTCATTATATTTCCATACACTTTCCAAATGTTATAGTCAGATATTTTGCGTACTACGAAGAGGCTATGTACAAATCTATATCATTGAGCATTCATTATACGGATTGGATGCACACTGAACTTTTATACTGCTTGTTAAAATAAAATATATATAAAATCATTTTATTGGCATCAAAAAACTTCTGACAGGAAAATCGGATTAACAAAGAAATTGGATAAACAACAAAATATGAAATAATAGATTCAATTTAATTTTTTTTTTAGCAGATTCATCCATCTTTGGGTATGGAATAAATGTATATCGCAGTGGAGCGAGTAATATGTGCAACGCGTAAACAAAGTATGTGAGATATTTGAATGTAAATAACCTTGTGCGTTTGTTTGAAGCTTTTGGACGAAAATGAAAGACCCCCATGATAGCGCGGATTAACATTTTTTGGTGTTGTTGGAGCATGTAAGTGTCATGATTGATGATGAGTGGAGTTAGAAAGCACATCTACGTTCTCCGAAAACTGTTGAAATATGTTGGTTCTCTTTCCATTCATTTTCATCTTGTCCTCGAAACTTTGAACTTCCGCATAGTATATAAGCTAACTGGTGTAGGCTAGTAATAGGGCCTTCGATAGCCGTGATGTCGAAACAGATGCACCATCCCAGTTAGGCTGTGAGGGAAACACAGTAGAGGGACCCCGATCGCCCAGGCTATCAAATTGGGGTGGACCGAAATCAAGCTCCCGGTCAAACCCTGGCAAATTGCTCGGGCACGTTAAACAAGGGGATAATGAGCCAATTCATCGGTCGAATTTGTGTTGGTTGCTCGAAATCTCTACTGTCCTGGATTATTCAATCAGTATGCGTAGGTATATAACCATACCAACATTGGAAAATTCCCTCTCACATTCTCGTGGAGAATTCTGTTACATGCTGTGGCTTGTATAGTAGAAACATTTAACTGGATCAATGCGGTATACAGTGTAAGCGTATGGATGAAATTTCACGTTCACATACCGTTGAAATGCTAGGAAGTTACTTTACTTTCCAGAGTATAAGAACTACGCGGACTATACGTATTATTGGAACTGCTCGAACTACCTCAGATACCCGAATGTTTCGGACTACATGAACTACCGGGACTACTCGAACTACTCCAGATACCGGAACTACCCGAATTACATGAACTACCTGAATTACGCGGACAACCCGAACTCTGGTCTGCCTCAGATGGCTTCGGGTAGTCCAAAATCCAAAACAGACTTGTTGGTTTCGTTGGTTTCAGATAAGCCGGCTATCTAAAATCCAATCGTAACTCAGCCCGTATTCAGAGTAATAAAAATCTAGTTGGTTTTTAAGAATACAACCGCAACACGAAAAATACTCAGTTTGAATTCAAATTGAAAATTCGCACTAATTAACCGATCAGTTTCTAAAACGTACTATCAATTAAGACCCACCTATAACCCAATGAAAACTAACTGGGCTTAAGATTGCGTCAGACCTCAAGTGTTGTATGAAAGTTACAGTTTAATTACAGTTCATGCACATTCCTGCAACAGATCTAACATGGAACTAACACGGATTTTGCCCTCGCCTAACCTTTTGTATGTTTACAAGGGCTACTATAGTTCGTCCCTAGCCTTTACAGGCATTTCCGTTGTTCCTGCCGTTAATAATGAACCGATTTGTCTCGGTCGTCACTCAGCTCAGGGTTTGTGACCAAAGAACGAGGGGTGCTGAGAGTTCCACTCGGCCCACAAGTGGAAGACCGATAGCATCGCTCTTAGTGGGGTGTTGCTCTTACTATTTTCCTTGGAAGATGGATGTCTATGTATTGTGCGCTGGGAAAAATGAGATTACATCCGCGTTAAAGAGATCATACGTCTGTCCTCGACGTGAAGCTCTGATATTTATGATATGACGTAGGATCATCATAGAGACGTGAAGGGAATGACAATATAGAGTTTTGCGTCCAGGTTGCAAGACTAAATGCAACAACTTCCTTTTCTCATCGACTATTAAACAATTTCTAGAAGACAATAGCAGTGTAAGGGACAGTGTTTATGTATTGCATAGGACTGGGGAAGTGCATTCATAGGACCAGAGGTCCTTTTGTGGTACGGAGACAGAGAATACCGAGATATTTCCTGGACCTGCCTCGAGGGCAAGCTCTATCGCCAATTTAATGGACCTGCACCTGCTACTGTTGTAGTATAGACGCGGTACACAAATACTATATTTTATATGGTATTCCTACAGTATGCTTTTACGTATAATACTGTACACGCCATGGTGCACTCTCAAGAATTCTGGGAATTCGGTCGTACCAAATGCACCAAGTTTACCATATTGAGAGCACATATCTTTGATCAGAAGAAACTAAATTATCAATGATTTAACTAACAACTTATTTCTTCATATAATTTTTTTCTTACGTATAAAATTATACACAAAATTATAAAAATAGTACATATTAAACATATGCATCTGAATTAAATATATGAATATAAATCGATGACTCTATGATTTCTGTTTGATACGATAGTGTAACTTTAATTGACGAATGGCTGTTACGTAATTTGAAGCATCTACATCATGCAACACTTTTATAAAACGCATCTGCATTTGTTAAAAGTTCAACCACACTTTTTTATTGCTACAATAAATTGCTACAATATATCTGCTTGAAGCAGATATGTGCACTTTACGAAAACGTTTGGAAAATGGATCGTTTGTATAAATGAAGTCATAGTTCGAATAATTGGGGCTTCAGATTACTGAATTTCCATGGTAGTCTACTTTAATCATTAACTGTGGAACATATTATGCAATATTCATACGGTGCTAATTCAATGACTACACTGTTTTCGTAATCGAATAATTATTATCAAGTCACACTCTATGACCTTCTTTTCATTTGTCTCTCTAAATTAGCAAACACTGGCATACGGTGCATTAGACTATATTCAAATGACAGTAACTAAATTCCAGTAAACCGTAATAAAACCTTGAAATACGTTATACAAATAAAAATAAAACAATAATTAAAAGGAACGAGTCACCTGAAAATCATGAAAATAATATTATGTTGCAATTCGAAATCCTGCAACTTTATAAAAAATGTAACATGGCAAGTATGAAAAAAATTAAACATTTTTATATGTACAATATTCTCTTATAACACAGCCTATTGTTGTAATTTTTTTTTCATTTTCAATTCGTTTTAAAGTTTCAGTTGCAACAATGGATCAAATTCGCATTGCAGGTTCTTCTTTCCTTTGTAAGAAGATTCTTCTTACAAAGGCGCAGCCCGTGTACAGGAATTTCTACTTGACGTTCTTCCGCAGAAGTTACAAGGGAATTTGTAAAACAATGTCACTATATAAAGAACAATTAACTAGAAAAATGTATCTTTTTCCCGAGAATTTCAAATAGAAATTCCTATACTTGGATCAGATCGAGTATTCGTACGAGGAGAATGACATTTTGTGAAACCAATTTAGTCCATTAGTGCATCCTGAATGGACACGAGAAGATGAACAGGGAAGCAAAGTCGAACCATGTAGATTGCTTCCTCAATATCTTATATTTTTCTCAAAGCTACCTTATATGACAAAGTATTAATGGTATCTTTATTAAAGTTGTAAAACTTCGGATTAGCTGTTGCAACTCAATATTCATGATTTTCATCAAGTATCTTGGCTCCCTCAAAGGCCTAATTAGTGAATAATGTTCCAAATGAAAGTATACTCAAACGATTGATTCGTTTGTCACTAAAGTGATAAAAAGTCGTGGACGTGCTTTTCTGTTCCAAATCATTTCATCAGTCGCATACCGTGCGTATAAGAAATGAACGCAATAGAGCGCAAGGAGACAGACTTGTCGAACTGTTGGAACCGAGGGCAGGCACAACGAAGGGACAGTCGTTACGCCGAGAGGCACGAAACGGGTTAGTCGCATCACGCGGAGGGATGAAGACCACCCCGTAGCCACCACCCAGTGAGGCGTGCGCTAGTGTAGGAATTGCTCGTCCGGGGGAGTCTTCGACCTCGAGGATGAGGGTGGCGCGCACGCCACGAGCAGCCAGCAGTATGACTCTGGCTCGCGTGCCGCGAGAATCTACCTCTATCTCGTATCCTCTCTGGTCCTTCCATCCTCGTGTCGTCGTTTGTGACAGCAAAAAGCCGGCATCTTTCAACCTATTAAACACTGAAGTCTGTTCTGTTTTTATTCAGTGATAACAATAATTTTTCAAATATCTCTCAAGTGCGACGAAAATATGAAAAAAATTATTTAAAATATTCTGTTGAATTTGTAAAAAAGGATTGTAGAAAAATTGTGTGGAATTTTTCACTGCCAAAGTTTCGTCCAAATATATTCGAAGGGTAAGGATTAAAGGAATTTTCTTTTTGCATTTTAATATCTTCTTTATTTTTACGTAAGAAAAAAATATTCTAATCTCTCAAATTGATAACATCGTAAAACTCTTTGAATATTCTTTACATAAATTTCACCCCATTTTTTTAATATAAAAAATAACCATGTTTTATGGAATGTGAAAAAAAAAAATGTAATCCATGTCTATATCATGAAATGTTGTAAAATGTAAATAAGTAAAAAAATGTGCGCATCACTTTTCGTGAAAGACACAAAACTTGAGTTACTGTTATTTCTGTGGTACGCCGTAATGTTGAAGTATAGCGGCAATATTGTCTGAAAGGATTTTATATACAGGAATCGAGATTGAGTGTTTTGCTGCTGGTCGTGACGTTCGTTTATTTAAACGTTGCGGAAAGATTTTCCTTTTTATTGTAACTGCTAACGGTAATAGCGCATATCTACGCGACTCGAATGAAATCGTGTACAGCGTTAAAGATCGCAGGAGAAACATACTCGTCGTGGGCGGTTTATGCCTCGTTAAACTTTACGGTCTTCGCGGTGTGATGGTGTGTATGTATGTGCGTGTTTATGCTCTGCACTTCGGCACGCTCGCTCGCCGGCCGGCACGAAGATAAACGAGTTTATCGTCGCGAAAACTCTCGTACTTGGTGTCACGAGAATTGTCTCGGCCTATCTATATTATCTAATATACGTGAAAACAGAATATACTTTCAGTGCCCGGCAATAAATAACGTATTTCGTCCCGAAAGAAAAAAAAATATATATATCCAAAAAGATTTTCAGTATATAAATGTTAAATCTTCGAGGAAAAAAAGGTTCGTCAGCATCAGATTCAAATGTTTAATAATGAATGTAAATGAAATTAATTTATTATTATTATTATTATTATACTAAGTTTATAAGTAATATGGTATTATTTTTTTACCTACCATATTGGTAAGAAAATTAAAAAATGTTTCACTGAAGAAAAATTAAGTATTTTCCACACAAATTCATAAGAATATGCTACGAAAATCAAGTGAATGGAGAAATTAATGAATAATTTTTTTTAACCATTATTCTTTTTCATAGCAATTTTAAACAGATTTATGTGGACATTTTTGTTTTGTTTTAAATGAAATGTGCTTTTTCTTACCAGTATAATAGGATATTTTAAAAAATACAGCATTATATTAATCATGGAATAAATAATCAAATAGAGTGAGTTTAAAAGGACCAAACACATTGAATAGAGTACTGCAGAAATGATTGCAATATTTAATTGCAAAGATCCTCTTTTTTTAAGTATTGTAAAAAAATGACTAAGATTTAATTACTTATGAAATATCTTGAAATTATTATTTCGGGAAATTGTGTTTTTTTCTATTATTGGTATTATTACCAAAGATTTCTTACTACCTGTAAAATACAAATATAAATGACAAAATTTAATGACAAAAAAATTATTTATGTTTTAAAAGTATTGATGATATTTTGCAAAAATATCAATGCAATGTAATTCGGTAATGTTGTTAATAGAATTTTAAGGAGATCAAATTCAAAATATTTGAATCAAAACAGCTCTGATGATGAGTGAAGGTCGCCACAGCAGCCAATTAAATGAAAGTTTTAACACTATGAAAATCTTCATCTTCAATTTTTTCAATCAGAAAAAAATAATATCTCATATGCACTAGATTCCATTCTAATACAAAGTCTAGAAAATTAAGAAGTGATGAACTCACACTGTTCAATCGGGGGAAAAAAATTGTTGAATAAAGAATTATAATTGCTGGATAATAAATTCACAAATCATTCATTAATATAAAAATATCATAACGTAATTTTTTTTCCAATATAATTTTAATCCTTGAAATATACGGAAAATGTCACGTTTTTTGTGTGCAATCGCACCTAATCGTGAGACATAAATAAAACAAAGTAAAAGTCGATCAAATCACCTTTTGTATATGTAAAAAAATCAGAAAAATTTAGTGGGTACAATGTGGTGTTCAAAATTCGGTAGCCACGTTTAAGTTTGTATGCATGACTTGTGGCATAAAAAAAATTAGCATCTTATCAAACAATTAAGTAAGTGGTCATACCACCTTAAGGATTAACTACTTCGGCAGCTTCCGAGCTCGGTCCTGACGTCGAGATGTACATAATACACCGCTTTCTATGTAACCACGATGCATTAACGCTTTCGTGTACTCTGTTGGTATCACTGGCAATGTATACAGAGATCCAGATCGTGCATATCTGCCTTCTCTAACTGTATATACATTAGGTACATATCGCGGTTGCTCCTGCTGCTGTTGTAAACAGTATACTGTCATAGTAAAATATATGGGGCAATTCATACCATTTCGACTTAGCCAAGAGAGGTCCTCCATGGACCTCTCGGCTTTGGTTTATAATCTTCTATATTATTGCTCAAACTGTAAAATGCAGTCTCATTTTTTTTTAGATTTTTTAAAAATTTCAATAATTCTGTGCCGAATATAAAAAATGTTAAATCTGGTCCAAAGTGGATCGACGTTCGCTTCTATTTTCTTCAAGCTTCGTGCAAAATTTCTTTTCAGATTAGTAGATAAAGTCAGTCCACTGTGGGCTGTTGCTCAAACATTTTTATATATAAAACAGGATTTTTTAAAATTTTTTTCAGAATTTTCAAAAACAATTTTTTTTTTAACAGAATCGTTTCTGAAAATTCTGAAAAAGTTCTCAAGAATTTCGTGTTATATATAAAAATGTCCGGTCAATATATCCCACAGTCGACTTGCTTTATCTTTTAGTTTTTTTTTTCAATTTTGTTTTCAGAAAAAGATCGAAAAAATAGACGCGATTTTTTTTTTTCAGATTTTTCAAATACGCCTAATGATGATGTTACTTTTGAAAAATCATAACTAAGTCAAATTTGGCGGAAAAATTCTAAAAAAAAAATCAGAGTACTTTTTAGAGGTTGAATAGTAATAGAAAAAATCATGGACCAAATCCACGATGTCGAGGGACTGGCTTAGGTCGAAATGGTATGGACTGCCCCATATATGCCTTCAGTCGAAGACATATAGTAATAAACGTCGATCAAGAGATGAGTGGTAAATACGGCTTTCGATTGACGATCGATTTGCAGTGGCAGCAATTTCTCTGCTCTAGAACATACTCTATAACACCACAGCTAGTACATACAATTCTGTTATCTGTCGGTAACGTCAGTGATTTGAGAATTAGTCAATATTCACACATTATACAAATGCATTGGAGACTCGATGCATGTTGAAGTACCAATAATACTGTTAGATAATCATTGATGAAATCAGCAACGCTCACCCTTGGCCGGCTAACTCAAATTCTCAAATTCAGTGCTCGAATTACCAGTGCAATATAATTAGTGGTTATGCAATACCATAGCCACGTCTGCGATTAGATATTACTTAACTCCGAAATCAATTTCAAACGCACGGCGCGAAAACGTATTTTGTGATTTTAATTGGCTTTTGCGAATTGATTAGTTTTAATTGGTCAAAAGCTACAAGTTAATGATTAAAACAAATGTGCGGTCTTGTTATCTATTTAACATTATCATTATTCAAGTACTGTTTTTATACATAGTCTATCATTTTCATTCCTTCTACTATTGTTGTTAGTTACAAAGAGAAATGTGCAAAAGAATAATTTCATTAATTCATATGTTTAATAAAGTGTATTTATTTGAGATTTTTTTAGATAAGTGGGTACTGAATAAATGCATATAAGACGGTAATTGGCCATTCAGCGAAGCAGTATCGTCATACAAAATGATAGTAGGTATTCTCCTTCTTTTACAATTTCTTCCTTTTTAATCTTCGTTTAAAAGGAACACTGTTATTTCTAGCTTCCCTCGAATTATATATACATTATATATTCTCATTCTTCTCGACGAGACCAAATTCTCTAACGCTATACATTTTTTATATGGAGAACATTCAATCATTTTTATTCATTTAGAAAAGCATCACTTACTGTAGCTTTAAAACTTTAGCATTCAGTAAATGATTAATTGAAAGTGTGATCTTGCTTAATTCAAATATTGTTTTAAAAAATAGTCAATTATTTTTCCTCCCTTTATTGATGTTTCTAATTGATGTTATAAATTTAAATTAAAGACAGAATAACATATAATATTCAGATGTTATTATAAATTTTACAATTTTGTAACATGAAAAATCTTTTTGGCAAATATAGTTCAGGTAAAAAAACTAAACTTTTATTATTTTATGTTAAGCACCCAATCATCGGTTTGATAAGATGATACCGATTTTTATCTAAAGCATTGTCTGTAAATCTTGTTATTTAATTTGTTATATGAAGTAAATTTTATCATATAATACGCATTATATTGTGTCTAGGATTAAGAAAATAGTTGAAGATTAAATGAATTGGCAAGGTGTTAATTGGCTATATAACGAAGCAGTATCGTTAAACAGAACGATTGTCGGTTATCTCCATCTACTTCTTCTTCGTCTTTTTCAATCTCTTCCTTTTTAACCTTCGTCTAAAAGGGCTGTGAAGTTATTTAGATTGTTTCTCGAATTATATATTCGCCTTCTTGAGGAGACCTTCCTTCCCATTGTGTATCTTCTATACGGCGCTAGCATCGCTTTCTTAAGGTAGACCTTGCTGTACAGTCAAGTCAATCAAGTGAAAAGAATTTTTTTTTTAAATTACACGTTTTAAATAAAAACCTAAGATAGATCTGGTTTGAAGAGATCCCACTTGATATACAAATAATTGAATAACAAAAATTAACAAAAATAAAAAATAAATCGACTTTCACTGATCTTCATGCAATTTTTGTGAATTTTCGTTCGATATTGTTTTTCATAAACGAATGACTGTAATTTGTAAACGGTGTATATCATCATAAATATTTCCCCGTAAATTCAGAGTATCTATCCAGAAACAAAATGAAAACTTACTCGTTATGATCGAACTAAAATTACAATTTTAACTTCACAAAAATGACATAAAAAACATGCTCGTGCTTTAATTAGCATAAATTGAATTAATTTCTGTAAATTTATTGTTATATCATTCTTTTTAATATGAAGTATTAGGCACTCTTTAATCCAGATTCACCTTAGGTCACACTAGCCCCTCCTTTAAAGCGTGTATAATGAATTTTTTGAATTTTATAGTACCCAATTGACTTGACTGTACCGCAAGGACTACCTTAAGTACCAGGTAATTAAAAGTTCGACTCGACCGCGATTCACGCCCGTAGAAGCTATAACAACGATCCGTAGGAACTCTCCTCTTCAGGTTAACTGCCGCGAAGCCGCGTCTTATATTCTCGACGATGGTCTTATATATCTACACACTGCATCGCTTGCACCGTTCCCTTTCGTATACTTTATTCATCCCTTGGCTCGGGCGCGTTTCACGGCCATGAGATTCCAAAGTTTCAGGGAGCCAGCTAGACCGGAGACCTAACCCCGAGAATTTTATATCTCCGGCCATGGGCAACGAGTCAAGGAATTTTCAGAAGCTCCCGACGGCTATATATATGACCAAGTACGACAGCATCACGAGATAACATCGTTCTCGTCTTTCGACCAGAGTGGTCCTCGGGCAAACGCGATAATTATTTCCACCCCTTAAGGGGCCCCCTCTGGTTATCTCTTCTTCGAAACTTTTCTGGTCTTACTTCAGCGTTAACTCTGAGGATCGTTACGTGATGAGGACTTTTGCTCTTGGCGGCTTTATTACATTTTCTACGATATTTTTTTCTTTTAATTTTTTAATTGAAGTAAGATGTAATGAAAAAGTATTTATTGGTAGTGGCTACTGCCCTGAATGAAGATAATTGGACAGTAAATTGAACCTAATTATTAACGTCAAAGCAGAGAATCAAAATTTGGGTAAAATGGAAAAATTGTAAAAGTTAGTGGTTGAACAATTAATTCAAATCACTCGATAAAATACTGTTAAATTGTATAATTAGCATTGTCTAATATTGGTCAATTGTTGCAGAAAACTTTAGCTCGAAATCGCGATATTTGTATGATTCAGAATGATTATATATATTATATATGATTATATATTTACAAAATAATTAAAAGACTGCAAAGTCGAACTTTGCACACAGCTTCCTCATTATCTTCCTTCGTGCACTCTATAGGGAAAATGTCGATCAATTTTAGTTTGATCATAGAGAAAGCTTTGTGCATCAAGGTAGAAAATAATGAAGGAGCTATGCTACAATATTCGACTTTGCAGCCGTGCTTTCGATATTTACTTTTATAACTTTTGAATTTCATTATCGATCCGGGGGAGTAAAGAGGGCAACTCCTCTTAATTTTTAAATTCCAGCTTGATGGATGGGGTCATTTTCGAGATGATTTCATGGTTTTCTGAGCGATTGACCTGGATTGACACCGGATTAAAAACCATGGAGATATCAGACTAAACCCAACAACAAACAAAAAAAGTTTCACTTTAGTCATTTACTTTTTCCAAATAAATTCTATGTTGACGCACGTGTATGTATAAAATTTTACCAATTGCTGTTCATATTTGCCAGGTAAATAAATACATGCGAATAAAACCGTTTCATAAAAGCTATGCTATCTCTGTTGCGACGAACACCGCACATATTTTTGTATATTTTAGTGCAGCAGTTTATTTATCTTTCCACTGCTGTTGATTCTATAAACTACTTCAATTTGAGATTCTGTTACATTTTTTTTTAATTTCCCGACAAATTTCAATAAATATGAATTTTCAGTTTACCGAATATGTACTTAAATAAATGTATCTATCGACGTGAGGGGGATTGAGGGAATCGAATCTAGGGAAAAAACGCCTATAATAAAAAAGCAAAGGGAAAGAATGTAAACGAAAAAAAAGTCGATAGAAAAAAATGTTGGCAGGAAAAAAGCCAAAATTAATTAGACCACGGCTCATTTTCGAAGAACCAGACGAATAATATGTTTTCTAGACTAACAATTAACCTGTTGTAAGTAAAGAAATGTTTGATCGAATCTCGGAAAAAGGTGGCCAAAAGAAAGGTCTCTGAAAATGATGTCATGTCATAACATACATAAAACTTTTATTATCATAATAATACAGTAAGAAAAACGTAGTGTTGTAAAAAGAATAATGTAGTGAGGGGGGCTTCGCCCCCAATTTGCCAGTGGGACATTGACCCTCGATCCCGCTGGGGGCTTAGCCCCCGAACCCATTTTCCCGCCATTAACATATTACACACGCTCGCGTAAGCTTCCGGATAATTTTTTAAACATCATTCCGAACGTCCTGGCACATTTTAGCATTGGAAACGCGAACTAAAATGTTGATTTCATTTGATATATGATGAAAACTTGCACAGCTACACATAAGCTATATGTCTTTACACTTAATGATGCTTAACTTTCCTCATTAACATTTTGACAAAAAAAAATGTCGACTCTTGTTCGACTTTTTTTTTCAAAAACTTTTTACTCTTTAGCCTTTTTTTCCTAATACAAAAAAGAATCATACTCACTAAAAATGCGGATGTAGAGTCCAGGCTAACGTCCTTCAGAGTCCCTTAGCAGTTTAGGGTATACGATCCGTGACCGTGCTCGTAATTCGTACGACACTGGTAGAAGTGGCGTATCCGTACCGGGAAAGCGATAAGAGGCGAGCGAGTGAATTATATACGGAAGAGGAAGGGTACTATGGAGCGCGTGGGAGATCTACCCTTAGAATGACTACAGCCACTTCACCCTTAAACTATAGAGAGAAAAAGAGAGTGAGTAAGATATGACTAAACTTGATTCAGATGAGTTGGAAAAATAGCACGAAAAGCAGTTCGTGCTACGAGGTATGAACAAGGCAAGCATTCCGGCAAGTCCGATTCCGGGTGAAATTATCTTCACGTGAATGATTTATGGTTTGGTTCACCAAATATTATTAAAAATACATTTGTACGCAGTTTTTGCAACTGTATAATTGCACCTTAAAAATTAGCCGCCACCATCACTCCCCGAAGTAATCTATGGAAGGGTTCGAGCCACATAAGGAAAAACTCATGTAAATAAAACTTAAAAGTTTTCTACTGCTCAATAAAATTGCAAGTAGCTTACAACTTCAAAAATCTGTTAAAAATTTTGGAATACTGCTGAAAATGGTATTTATTAAACAAATTTGTTAATAAAAATGGTCAAATAGTAGGTAATCATTCTTATTATTATAAGAAGACAGTACAACTTATTACATGAAATTTGTCTTGTCTACCTAAAACAACCTCTACAAAAAGATAGCTTGAAAATATTGAAGGCATTGGACAGGAAAATCGTATCCGAAGGTACAAAAAGAAAAAGAACGATCCGCACTAGAGTATTATACTAATTTTCACCAACCGCGAGAGTTTTCTCTCGCAGTTTTAACAGTTACCGGGCACAAGTGCTGTAAAACGAGAAAAGTGGAAAATGGAGTTATAGAAAAAAAAAAAATATATCCGATCGATAGCAGCAATTCTGACTGTGCTAGCTGACCGAACTAGAACCATTAATGGATTTTCAGTATAGTAATGGACCACCGACTTTGTGTGTACATATATATGTATACCTCGTATGGAAGTTCAGTGAAAAAAACCGCGATACTTCTCTCACGCGGGAATACTTGCTCGCTCTCGAAGAAATTAATTCCGATAGGCGATGCGGTATTATCGCCATGACCATATAGCCAAACCGAACCAGGAGCCCAGAGCTGTGCTGTTCCTGCTACCCTGAAAAACGAGACTCGGTTCGACTAACGAGGGCGGTAACCACTAGCCAAAGCGCGAGGGATTGCCGGGGGCAAACCGCAGAACTTCCGTTGAACCGCGACCAACCTGTTTCACGGGAAAAGCGCGTGCGGATTTTCGTAATGGAGAAATACTATCTGATCGTTCGACCCACGTCCCACCAATTCCCGACTCTTTTCACTCACCCACTCCCCCACTCTCTCTCTCTCTCTTTCTCTCTCTGGTCTATCGGGGCCCACCTTGTTCTAATAAAATCCCTCGCGGTACGAACCAAATGGTTTCGTATAAATTTTCCGCGTCTCTAATCTATCCCCTGATAAAATACAATCTGCCATTATCTTGCCCGAATTATCTGCGCTTTTAGCGTAATTATTATTGAAGTGAAACCCAGCCGCAATGAAGGCTTACAGATGGTACAAAATTTATTTTGCGTTGATTAATCAGAAAGGATATTGCCATTAGCATCAATTTAAGCGGATGTCGTCAACGTTTTGCAAAATTGATCAATGGATAATTAAAGTTTCTCCCTACATTACGTTTAGTCACTTTGAAGGTCTTTTAATGGCTTCAAATGGATTTGTGTTAATATAACGAGGGCCTGATCAATTCCATTATAAAATTTATGTGTAAATTAACTACACGCTGCGAAAATGAGCTTTGGAGATAAATTTTGCAATTCAAAGCTTTCATTATTAAATTTATAATCGTATGTTGGCTTTTTCTCGGATATTTCGGTTTAATTAATTTCATGCGGTAGAAGTACGTTTTTTTTAAACAAAAAAATTAGAAACTTCAATTTTTTGTAAAATATATAATTTTTTGTATAAATATAATACATGGGGATTGACGTAATCGAGGTAGCATTTTAGTGCAGAAATTCACGGTTTACTGAATAAAGCTCAACGAGCCCAATTTCGAACTGATGACCTTAACTAGTTGTCAAAGAGGATCAAATACTCGTAGATGCGAATTAATGTAGTCTAAATCGAATTCACGAGCGTTCGAATACGAGAACCCTATAGGCTCCAAAATTGAGAGAGGGAAGGTGTAATTGATTAACGTATCGATGTAAAAAAGGCTGAAAATATTTGTTTCGCTAAAATTTGTAAAGCCAACATAAAACTACAACTTTTATGATAAGACATCTAGTTTCGCCATTTTTAGCGTGCCAGAGGAAAATAATATGCATATATTGTTTTCTACTTTCCATGAAGTTTTCTTTGTGAGAAAGCCAACAACAATTACCATCCATTCTCATAGAGCTGACTTTTGTGGAGAGTCGAAAATAATAAGGAAGCAATGTTCAATGATTTTACGTTACAGGATTGTTCTTCTGTAATTTATATTTTTTGAGATACGATAATATTTTTGAAAAGTTCAGTATGTTCTGAAATAATTGATTGTAAATTCATATACAATTGAAAAATAACATATTTAATAAAATAACAATAAGATATTTTCTTCCTTTAAATTTGTTAAATAAATGTAAGAATTAAAAGTAGAATTGAGAAAAATTAACTATCTTTTTGATCACCCATGGTAGTTATAACTGTTGAATAAATGATATTTTTTATCAAGCGTAAAAGCAAATTACTTTTTTTATCGATAAATTGGAAACTACGATTTTATGTAGGATATCATACGAGATATTGATATACCTCTATGGAAACGATATCCTTCACGTGTGCTCACCATGAAATCGATGTAATCGCTGTAGTGTTCTACTTCAGTAGCACACGGTTGATCAATCAAGAGTCCAAAGGGCCCCGTTTTGCCCTGCCGTTGACTAGATTGTCGAAGTGATCATTATATTCGTGTTCATTCATCACTATAGATACATGCACATTGTACAGCTGAGTGGAGTTTCAAGCTACAAACATTGTTTTCTCTCCGAAAGTACTCTCAAATAGTACCCAAACCTGGCTGATTATGATAGATAATAGTGTCAGAAACAAGTGGCTAAATTTACAGGAAATGTTTCATATAGAGTTCAGTAATAGCTTTGCGTCCATGTTGAAAAATTCTTCCTTTTCAATGACTTTCATGTACTGAAGAAAAAAAGTATCATTTACACTGATGAAAACATATGTTACCATTTAAAATCTATTTTAATTGTTACAATTTCATATGAAATTGAAACAATAACATATTTTCTTGCAAATTTTTTAATTAAATGTAATAATTAAAAGCAGAAGGAAAGTAGATTTTGGCCAACCCCGGTTGTTATTAATTATTGAAATACAATTCTATTTTTTATCGAGTGTAAAACCGGATTACTTTTTTTTTATCGATAAATTGGGAACTACGTTTTTATGAAGTATATCATATGAGGTATTGATATAACTCTATGCAAACGATATCCTTCATGTGTACCCACCATGAAAATCGATTTAAGCGTTGAAGCGTTCTACTGCATTCTGTAGCACACACGGTTGACCGATAAAGAGCCGAACGAGCCCTATTTTGCCCTGCCCTTGACAAGATCGTCGAAATGGATCGAATACTCATACATGCGAATTATACAACTTTAATTCGCATCCACTTGCATCCACTTCGACAGCAGCGCTCACCTGGTGGTGGTCATATATTCGTGCTCGAACCAACACTAAATGTCTATACTGTAAAGCTGAGTGCAGTTCCAAGCTATAAAAACTATATTTTCTCCAAATACCTCAACGTTATGCATCTCCTGTAAACTGAGAAATTTATTTGTCCATATATTCCACGTATGTGTCCAATATAGATGTATATATGTATAGGGCGAACAAGTTTCATAGCTCATTTCTCGTCAGCGCCATACAGCACCTGGTGCTCAACATCAAAAGTACGACAGAGAGTTTTAGGAAAACCATCTACCGGTCTACACGTAATGCATATACACAGGCACCGCATGCTACATTTGTGCAACGATGCACAAGCGCTTCACTAAATTGCCTTGCGCGCTTGCAGTTTTGTCCTCACTCCGTTTCACACTTGCATTCTATTGCAGATTACATTGTCGGGGTAAAACGCCATACCTGCCTCTCAGTATTATATGGAATTGCCTCCGGTCATACGTTAAATTCGCGCCACACTGTAATAGTATGTATAGCCAATGTATGGCAAACCGCAGAATATTTCTGACGTGGACACCGCGCGTCAAACAATTCTGTTGCACGCGCGTCTGAATATGATCGTCGATCCGTCAAATAGTACATAGAGGAAAGTGCCGTAAGCGAGTCCTCGAGGCTAAATGACATATTCATTAGCAGTCGGATCATTTGATTGATTTTAAAGACCAGTAAACATTGAAACAATTATTATGACTTGATGAATTTAAAGCTGAAATGGATATACGAAGGAAATAAATGCTGAATACTGTTTTGCAGGTCGATCGAAAATTAAAGTCATTTGGTCATAATACCATTTAAAAAAATAAAAATTTGATACAGTCAGTTGGATGTATCAGATGCGATCAACCTTTTGGATATTGTACTATTTTCTATGTTTTCAATGTAGTTCTGAGAGTTTAGAAATTTGTTAGTAGTTTCTGGTTGATAATACCATAACATTTTAGTACATGTACTACACTGAAATTCAGAAAATATTCCGATAAAACTGAAGAAGTTCTATTAGATTGTATCGTAATTTTTGCTGTCACAGATTTTACAATGATCTTGAATAGATTTCTTTAGAAGATAAATACTTTTCATTAGGAAACATAGTAATTAATAACGCGGCTTGTACGAATAGATACCAGTTTACAAAATTCATTTATGTTTAACATAATTTAAATAAAATAAGTCGATGCCAATATTCGATGTTTCGTTGAAAATTATGTAATTAAGTTTGAACAAATGTTCTTACAGACCGTAGAAAACGCATATTTTCATTTTTTTTTAAATTGAGAATAGCATCAATCGTTTTCGAGGCATAAATGTCTTAGTCATAAGTAATAAATAATTCAAAAGTACATACATTTTTTTTTTATTTGAAAATTGGTGTCACTATTAGTATTATATCATCTGATTTTTAGACATTTCTTGTGATCTTTTTTTTTAGTGGCTGAACTGATATGGAATGCCCTCATACGTAGTAGAGAGCTTTTGCTGCTATAAATTCACCATTCGCTCATGTAATCTATTTTTTTTTTTTTTTTTCAACGCCGATAGTATGACGCTTATAATATACGTCAATTCATCGCACTGTAATTAACGTGTTATAATAATAATTTTCGTTTTGTTATAAAAAGAATGACGTACATTCCAAGATTGAATAAAGCGAATATATCAGTTTAACGATATTACAAAGTTAGATCTATTTTGAGACGAGGTGAAACTGAACTATCGATTTTGGGTTGCCGTGTGCGCGGTACGCCGCAGCTTTATCATCGCTGCGTGATGCCCCAGCTTTTGGTTTACCCCTTCACTATGTTGGCAAGCCAAGAAACTGAGCTGCGGGTGAAGCGGAATACACTCGTCACGCTTCCTGTCAATGAAAGCGAATAATCCGTACCCTGATAAGCGAGTTATCGAAGTTCCGTGGGGTTTAACTTTGCCAAGAGGCGTTCAACGAGGAAGCGAAGGAGGAGCAAAGTACGGAAGCAATGTGCGGTACTCTACATCCACCGAGGATGCAGCGCGTCCGGCACGTGCCGCGGTTACCTCCATTGTGAGTCTGCCGTTAACAAGCTAGATCGAGGAGTTTTGGTTTTAATACGCTTATAATCGGACTATTGTTGCTGGCTAAATAAACTCATAAGTGTCGCTCTTGATATTTTACATAATTATTAAAATTATTATTTATCATAATAGTTTCATTCCAGTGTGTATCACAACTAGAGAAAAGATTTATTCAATTTAAATTTATTCAGTATATACTAGACGTTCATTTATTTGAACTTAATATAAACTTAATATATTTATCGCAACAAAATAATTTTATTTACATATCGAATAAGATATTGAAGATTAAATATGTTTGTCGAATATTGTATGTTTGTATACAATTTTTGCATAAAATTAGAAAAATATACCTCTAAGGAATAACATAAATATTTGATTAAAAAATTATGTCTGTCTATATAAAAATATGTATTTGTTATAAAGACAATATTCAATTGGATACGAGTAAAACCATTAATTAGATATTAATACGCAGCTTAATAATAAAATATATAGTTACTATAAATAAAAGACTAGTAGGTTCATATACGAATAAGAAAATATATTTGTTCGAAGACCATTTTTTTGTCTTACAAGTGAATCTTTTCTCAGAGTGTAACTTGTTTAAAATTCCGGCATATAATAATTCACTAAATTATATTAACATGATTGAATTCTTAACATTTCCAGAGATTTTGCCGGAAAATGATCTAAAAAGCCAGTGCATGCATGACAAACTTAAAAAGTTTAGGTATCACTGAAGTTTCCCTTTAAGAGAGACTTAAGAAGCCAACTCTCAATAAAATAAGTAACACATGTATTAAATTTTGAAAAAAAAAATTCGTTAAAACTTTAGTGTTGTTTTTCTTCTATTTTTTTTTTTATTAAACTGAGGTAAAAAAGGATGGTGTAAAGTGGGTCACGAGCGGAAAATTTACTGGATGAAAATTCGTTCAGAACGTATCGCTCGCGATCAACTAATACGTCACGGTGGTACAGATACAGAATGGATGCAGGCAGAGAGTGCAGAGTGAATGCAGTGTAAGTGCGTATACCGTAGGTGCACTATCGGTTGCACTTGGCATCGAACAGCCTGTCGCGACCTAAAATCGCGCCGGTGCCGTTTTTCACGCCTCGATATTGGCTGCTCACGCGGTGTCGATATCGGGAAAGTATCGAAAACCGTGGTGGAGAATTTTACTCGTTCCACTAGCATTTTCGCTCTTCCCGTTGCTGTCGAACAGCGAGACGACCATGCGAAACCTAACCATGAGAATCTCGAGTTATACGACTCGACCAGCAGCAGCACACGCTATCATCACGCTCTGTCGCGTCGTTTTCATTCCGTCGATTCATTTTTTTTTTCACCCAAGAATTGTGGAAACGATAGAAATTCTCCGAGGGTATTCTATTCTCGCAGTTTTTTCGCTGGAATTTCGTAATATTTCACAATTTCTATTCGAGTCATACTTCAATGTAAATAAAAAATAGTGGTGTTAAATTTTTTTCATAATTTATAAAACGTCACAATTAAAATACTTATTTATTACAATTAAATATTCATCTATTTTTTAATAAAATGATAGCGTTCATTATTTCTATCGATAATATAATAATTATTTTAATAACTAACTTAATGTTTATTTTTAATAATTATTAAGGTGTAAATAATCACCAGGAGACAGTCGTGAAGTGCTTCGTGGAAAATGACGTGGACATGATGTTTGACGTTTGCCCGAGAATTTCTTCATCCTGTCGAGGAGTACTTGAAGAAGAGGAGCTACATTCCACGGCCTGAAGATTGGAAGAAATAAAATAGTGAGGGTGTAGAAGCTGACGTAGAGTTTTAAACGCGAGAGAGGCTGGAGCAGCGAGAATATGTGTTGCAACGGAGGTACGAGTGGTTCGAGGATGACCCGATGTGGGGTCGTTTGCGGTCTTGCGGCTCTAGCTGCCCTCACGACCGCACTACTCGGTCCTGCCTGGCTTCACACCGAGGAAAAACTCTCTCTTCCACATCAGCCGCGGCAAATTGCCGCCGCCGTTAGCGTCAGATTCAAACTGGGACTATTCAAGGTTTGCCCGAAGATTATCAAACCTGCCAATCTTACAATTCGTGAGTACACTAACGAAATTATACTGTTTAATTAACCTCTTAACTGTCACTAGAAAGATAGGTTTCAAGATTTACGATAAAAGGGAAAAAATATATTTTTTTGAAAATTCGAAATATTATAAGAAATAAAACTAGAGTATCAAAGCAAACAAATGTCACCACTTTTCACTTAAAATTGTTGAATTCAGATGAAAAAAAATTCAAAACTAAAAAAATGTTAAGTATATTAAAATACGGTACACTGTTTCTTTCACGAACTGCGCCCGACCACTATATGATTAACTAATCCGCTAGGTGGCGAATTCGCACTTTTGTCTCTCTCGCATCAATAACCTTCGTGAGTCGAACAGAAGTTTCTTGGGGCGCAGCGCTGAAACGTCGGAGACTAAGCTCAACACGAGCTTGATATTATTAATATTGCTTTCTATATTTAAAAAATTAAACTTTTGTATTAATCGTTAATAATTCTTAGGTGTTCTTGTAAAAAAAAATATTCTTATTTCAGTATGCATTGCGTTTATGGATCCTTTAGTTCTCTGTGCAAGAAAGACGATCTTCCTTGTCTTTAAGCTTAATAGTTACAGGCTAATAGAAATGCTTTACCAAATATTATCCATTACAGAATTAATATTATTATTTGAATCGAAATTGCAGCCATTTTTCGCTGCAATTTGTTAAAAACGGATGAAAACACTTCGAAACTGTTAAACTAAAACGAAGTTTTAGTAATTCTATTAACAATAAAGAGGACGGTAAATTTGTTACGCTCATCCAAAACAACCATTCTTCCCAAAAAATTGTTAAAGTCGGTGGAAAGTTCTTTAAGACTACAAGAACTTGAGAGATATTTTTGTAATCCAGAGAGAAACTCAGAAGTTTGAAAATTTGCCCCACATTCTATACTTCTCCCAATTTCGCTTTACGAAGCTTTTCGCCCGTCCAAACCGAGATGGTAACAAGAGTATAGCTGTGATACTGGTACAAATATAAAAATAAAGCTGCAAAGATGGAAAAGAACACGATCAGCAGGAATATATATATATCGAATGTAAAAACGAACGATGTTGTCTTCTCGGTATCGTGCTAAGATCTCTGAGATCGCTATCGCTCTACCTGCAGCACTTTTCTGCGAATGTCGACAATTTCGTTTTACCACTTGGCTATCCCGACCTGTCTTTTCCCTCGCCCTTTGCTTCGGACTTTTATTTCTGTAGTACTGGGAAACATACCCGGTGTTATCCAGCGTACTCGTTTCCTTGTCGTCTCTTCTGCTCTCTCGCACTGCTGAGAGCGTACAAACTCCCGCGACGTTTCTCGCCCCTTCCCGAAGCTCAACTCGTTAAGTCTCTACGAGCACTGGAGTGCTGATCGTCATCTTGGAAATTCATTTCGAAACGAAACAAATTTCATTCGAGCTCTCGTCGTCGTCAGCGACGAAAATAAACAAAACGAGGTAAGAAAAGAGGAAAGGCGGAGATGAAATAAAACGGAACGACAATATAGCCAGTTGTCTCCTGACGCAATACTTCTCTGTGGCAAACCTTGCAATGCAGCTTCTATTTCCTGTAAGCCAATGTTTGGGGCAATACGGGTTACCCAAAAAATAATACATATATTTTTGGCAAATAATCTTTTTTTTTCATGGCACAAACAATTTATATTGCGTTTTATAATTTAAAACTCTTTTACTCTTTTTGATGTAAATAAATATTCAACTAGATTTTAATGTAAAATGCCTGAGCGCCAGACTAGCCGCGATCGACGTTAATTATGAAAAATGTCTGAGAGGTTTTGAAAAAAAAAAATCGGAATTGACAGAAAATACCTCAGGTACTGAATTTTAGAGGAATAGTTCTTTGTTAAAAAAACCGCAATTCGCATTATCAACTGAACCATATATCACGACCATGTCCCTTTATATTGGTGTTCTCGAATCGTTGGTCACAGAGCTCGGCGAAAGGACGACGGAAGTTAAAGACGAAGACGACAAAACTCTTTCTTCAGGTTTTGACCTCGAGGAACGTAGCGTGCGGATAGAAACGCGGTCTACCGCACTGTACCAAAAGGGAGACGTTCGCATGGGGTCGGGTGTACAGAGCTTCCGGCCTCGCGCAGTAGTTTCAACGTTTTCCTCGTGCTTCGTCGGACCAACGAGAAGCCCCAGTTGACTCACGAGTTACGTTGGCTCGGTCGCTTTGGCGTCACAACCCTTCCTCGCAGAATCCTACGGGATTTCGTGACCCCCTCTTACTTTTGGTTCCTACCAGTGTACGCCTTCAACCCGCCACGGTCTCACTGTGTACGGCATCGCAAACAACACAAGCAACAGGGTATTCTTCTACCGTCCGCTAGCTCGTTTCTTGCCTTACCATAATATAGTACCGAGCTTGCATGTGTGGGAAAACGGACTTCACAAATCGAGGAAAAGGAATGAAGAAAAAGAGGATGAGCTCAGGAAAGGCAGACTATGATAGAACAGTACACTGATAACATTTTCTAGCGCTTATAAAGCTTCATGTACGAAAAGTTCACCACGATTTTTTCTTCCAAGAATATCCGTGAAATGTTCCTGTAAACTGTCTCATAATATGTGAAAGTCCATTTTTTTTACTCAGCTGAATTACTATCAGCATTTTTTAAAATTCTTCAGAAATTCAACAAAACAGGATTATTTTTAGTTAAGTAAATGTAGGGTTAATTGGAACAATTTGCAAAATCGCAAAGTTGAACTTTTAGCAACTGTCGTTAATTCATCTTCAACTACATTTCTTCCTTCGAGGTACTAAGTGTCACCTACGATGAATCTTCGCCAGATTTACTGACCTAAAGTTCCATTTGTCACTACAGACTATCAGTCAGTGTATTTATTTTTTGACAAGTTACCGTAGGATAAACTATTCAATGAAAAATGGTTCAATCTTATATTATGACATAATAAATAGATGCGCAACTAAAAGTTATCTGGAATAGAGAAGTTTCTATACGGTAAATGTGACAGAGGAAATGATTTAGAATTAATGACAAGAATTAGGTCGGGAAAAGCGAGAATAATGAGGACGAAGTGTGAGAATATCGTAAACCAATTGATTGATTGTTCCGATACAATCCTATTTAGTGTGGCAACCAACTGAATTCACTTGGGTTCAACTAAATATTTCTTTATTAGTGAGGAGATGTCTTCCATAGCTAACTCTCAGGATAGTATAGATATATCCATCTCTCTCTGCTTCGGTCCCTCTCACGATGATCACAATCTCACGTACCTTCCTTACCCAGCTGGTCTTTCCTCGTTCTCCGATAAGTCAGAGTCGCCAATGAAGACAAATCGTCGACGTCCCACAGTTTTACCCGTACCACACAGCGACTGGATCTAATTAATCGTCCGGGCGTAGAGCGAAAGGCCGTTAGGTAGCGTTGGTGGTCGCGGTGAGAAGATCTTCCATCGACCTGAGATGGAGAGTGTAGACGCATCGGTTAGTGTCGAATTTGTCAGGAATACAAAGACTATTACCACCACTAAGAAGAAGCACTGTCGTCACGTTATTAAATTCTATTATTAATGCCTTCATATTCATAGAGTCTGAAATATCGAGAGGGTACAACTTTTATTTTAGTTTTTAGGACTGATGGCTGTAGCTATCTTGAATCTTGATGTCCGTGGCAAAAAATTATACAGATCAATTTATATAAACTATTTTTTGATTGACTATTTTATTGTGGTTATTGTGTTTTCACTGACATGGTAGAAAATGTACATGGTAGAAATTAGAAATTTTAATTTACAGACTATGCTGACATGCTATATTGCTTCACGTTTTGTTTGCATATCTTTCCTCGTGTATTATGTCACTCATTCAAGTATTAGTATAGGTATACCCAGAGGCTTTAATGTAAAGTTAAAGCGTTTAGTTCTACCAGCAGTAAATTATATGTAATATGGCGGTGGTACCAAACGCAATATACAATGTGAATGTAAACAATTTATTTTGCTCCAAAATATGTTTTACTTTGATGTTATTTGCCATATTGTGCTCTACTAATGAAGTGTATACCATTTACAAAGTGAAATGCTCGTCAGTTTCTCCAGTGGACGGATGGGTGGTACAATGTGCTCAAAGGGTTGAAGTACATCGTCTGTGTGAGTCCTCAAACATAGTACTCAAAGCGTCAGTAAGATCGAAGTGGGAGAGAGGTCGGTTGTCGATCCTTACACTGAAACTTGGCTCGTCTACTTTATGGACTGCTACCGTATCCGATGTAGTGCAGGAGAGTTCTTGTATCTCCGTTTCATGAGCCTGGGTACTTCGAAGACTCAGTATATGATGCTTCACCGCAACCACCATTAGCCTTTGCTGTGCTCATCACGGTTCTCGTGGCTTTCGATAGTGATGCCATTGACCATTGTCCACCAAGATACGTTATTGGTGCACTGTGTACGTGACTCCACGTTATATCTTTACTTTGACATTAGTCGAACGACAGCACGACATGAAAGTTTCTGTGTGGGTAAAAATGAAGTTTGCAAAAACCCTTAGTACATTTGCGGCAATTAAAATAAATAAACTGGTCATATGACGTTTCGTTCAATTTGGCAACCATCTAAATTTCCTCGACGGAGATTCTATCGCAATTCTACGATAAGACGTGAAAACGGTAAACTTGGATATCGAGTTATACAGATTTTGCGCACCCTTCCTTTGGCAACCCCGTAACTTCATTCATGAAAGGTCTTCTTCATTTATCTACCCAATAAGTTTACCTATTAGATGCCAGAAGGGGCAGACATACGATATTCGGCGCGCTCGGATTTATTGGAAAAAAGGTCGATAAACAGGTTGGCGACTTAACGATACCAAAGTTTTTTCCTCAATTTGTGTCATATTTCATATTTAAATATACATTTTATACCAGATTAAGTTGGTCGATCACGTGTATACACGTTGTATAGTAGATGCCTTTGTATAAATTAAAACAACTATTATTACCACAATTGCTCCATAAAAATAGTTGAACTGCATTAACAAAATGATATCGTTCACTGAAACGAATAAAACTCAGCCAGTTGGAAAAAAAATGAGGTGGATATAGGCAGCCAAGTATTAATTACACGCTTGAATAAGCAAATTTCTTACGTTCTTTTGTTCGCTGCTCTCTGATCTTGCGGGAGAAACGAGATAGAGAGAGAAAGAGATAGAGTGATCTCCGCGGAGTGAAAGAATCGTGAAAGGAATTACTCGTTGGGGGAGTCGAGTAAAGTACCCACAAGATTTTTCACGGGTCCGCACAGAGGCCAAGGAGTTGGGTGGCTCAACGCGGTTCGGGGCTTGGATTACTCGACCTTTTCCTAGTTTTCTAACGCAGGCGAGAATACGCCAGACAGACACAGAGGTAATGAACGCGAATGGTAAGAAAAAGAAAGAGAGCCCGTGAGGTGAAGGTAGAAAGAAGCGGAGAGTCGTGGAAAGTGAGGAAGAGAGACCGGGGAGTGCGGGAGAAAAAAGAAGTATGGAATTTCATTACGCTCGGGAGGCTCTTAGCCGTTTCGAGCTGCTGGCTGGGCCAGCCGCCAATCAGGACTCGACGATATCGGAATTCGATCCTGTATCGCTCGATTCAACCAGCGTCTCGCTTTGTGTGCCCCATCGGCCACACTGATACCAGTCAACTATTACCTCTCTCTTTCTATTTCACCTTTTCGATACACCAAACCACGATGCTCCACCCTCGTTTTCTCTGTTCTTGTATTCTATTCAGTTCTCGCGCCAGCACATCCCCACAGATTCGCCTAACCCTCCCCCCCCCCTCCTTCTGTTTTTCATCACTGACCTCGAATCCTAGCGAAGTCTCGGAAACATTGCACCTCGGACTATTGACGTTTCATGCAGACAGTTATTTGTTCTCCATGTAGATATGGAGGTGAGCTATACAGCACAACGGGGCAACATCGAGGTTTCTACACAAACAAATTTCATTTGTACGCTATGAAGCACGATACGTAAACATATAAAAGGAAGAAAAGACAAGTGAGTTCTTTTGTTTTATAATTACACACTCGTAATCTAACATATTGGATCGAGAAGTAGGAATGAATTCTGGTTTATTTTTTATCACAACAACTCACCATTGTCGGTGGCGTCTAAGGCAATTGAGAAATACCCAACATTTCTGGATTACCCAGACTTCCGAAAATTCCCGTCAAACTTGCTGGACTACCCAGAATTTTTGGATTACCCAAAAGTCCCCAGTTACTCAGGTTTCTCAGATTACTCAGGATTCCTAGATTACCCAAGACTCCCAGACACTCTAGGATTTACAGATTACAATGATTACTGCTATTATCAATAAGTCTTATGCGAAAGTAATCAAAAAATAATCTGAAAAAAATGACAGAAAAAGGATTCTCCTTTTCTTTTTAAATGACAAACTGATGCGTTTGACAGAGCGCCGCAGGAATCGAGGAGGCACTCTTGTTGCCTGGTGATCGTGGGAGGTACCGGAAGCCACTCCAAAGGACAAGCCGCGGGAGTTACGCCACGCTCTAGTGAACAGGGACGACATCACTATAAGATCAAAGGGCTCGTTCGAGAGACAGGTCCTTTATATAGTCACGAGCCCAGGATTTTGCTTCAGACTTTTTCTTTTTTAGGGAATGCCATGATTGTCATGGAAAATGCGGGAATTTTGATTCCTCATTATTTAACTAATAATTTTGTGTTGTATATTATATGATATATATTTGCAGTTGTGTATCAAGAGTTGTCGCACTAATTAAGCGAAATGCGTTACGCATTTCGATTTAATATGATCATTATTATTAAAATTGATGTTGTTGATATTTGTGCTTCCCACGTTTATCAAGATTTATTCAGCACGCGCAGTAGTTCAGCTTTAAAAGCAATCACATAACTTTATCACGACTCGCGGAATTTGCAATTTTCGCTCGACACCGTGCAAAAAAGAATTGAGTATTTGCTATCGGAATGAGACCTTTGACTATAAATTCGCATCACCGGTGGAGCAATTACGGGCCATAAATTATAACTTTTTGACATGGTCGTACTGTCGTATATATATTTTTTTCTCTCTCTCTCTGTCTCCCCCTCCTACAGCATTTTGTTTGTGCCCATGGTTTCGACGTATCGTATTTTCTATGTATACGTATATATCGCATGAACGCACTTCTTCTACTAGACACATGAGGAATGGTCTCTCGCGAGGTTTTCGCAAACTTTTCCGTTGATTCTGCGTCCAGCTCGTGCAACATCCTAGATTCTATGAGTCGCAGAGGGAGTTGTAGAATGAAATATAAAATATATATATAAGCAACAAAGAGAGACTATAGCTTGGTCAGATATCGTACGGGTTCGCAAACCTTGTAACTCGTCGGCATTTAGCCAATTAAGATGAAGCATGGACGAAAGTTTTGTTAGAACGAAACGAAGCGCGAGTTTGCCTCTCCTGGGCGAACCACCATCGAATTCCCAACAGACCTCCTTTTTTTGCCAGAAAACTTTTATCTCGACACATGGAATGACAGTATACTCAACACTCGTTTCTGATCAATGATACTAAATTTTGTAAGTGTTGATCGGAAATGAAGTAACATAAAGATGTGAATTTTAAAACTTTTATCAATATTAGAAATCAAATTATCGAATAGTAAAAAATGTTTAAAATATTTTTTAAAGTTGCAACATTGTTGTATTTTATTGCAAAATTTTATAATAAGATGGTCTAATAAGTAATAGTGGAATTCTCTAATTGCGATTTTATATAAATTTAATAGATAAGTAAAATGTACAAAATCCTTGTTTTTTGGTATGGGGTACTCCGTTTTCACCATTGCAGCTGGATTCCGCGCGATACGCTCTTTTCTTCACTAGAAGTTGATATAATATCATTGAGTGAGTGGAAGAGAAATTGTTCCCGAGGTTTTATCTTTAGAAGAAAAAAAACCTCAAAATCTGACGTAATAGAATACATACACACTCTATATGGTGTCTATCGAAAAATCTGAGAAGCACGAGCCGCGATAATTTTTCACCCTCTGTTTTCTCGCCCCTTTTATCACGGTGCAAGTGGGCAGCAACGGGAAATTGATTCTTCGTGAATCCACGTCTTACTCACTGAGAAACAGCTGTGGCAGCTTACCGTTTTCAGATCCTATATTGAGTGAACATTTTTGGTCTCTGGCTGGTTCTTTTTCGACGGAAAATTGCAATTAGAGAACTTTTTAAGAAAAGTCGAAGTTGTAGAACACGTCGACAATTAATTGTTACTCAATGGCGTTCTCTTTGTTTTTTTTTTTAATTCTTCTGACAATAAGAATCGAGATTAAAACAGTAATTGACGGGGCATTGAAAAATTGCTGGAAATTCCTGAATGGACTTTGCCGGATGACGGTTTTGGGAGAGGTGAACAAACTGGTTCATCACAATTCCGGTCTGGCCCTTATTCTCGGCAGCACACAGTGCCGGCCATCAGTCCGCTGTGGTCGGTCATTAATTCCGTGGTATTGTTTGAAGTTCGGGGGGCGCATTATTAGTTTGGCTCTTGCGCACAGTAATTAGAGAGTGCGGAGAGTGCCTTCGACGTAGAAGGGAACGACGTCGCCTCGTTGACGCGAGCACTGAGGTCACTGAACTCTGTCGTTCCACGGTACGAAATCGTTCGTCTATGTCCTTCCTTCGTCCCTTCGTCGTGTGGTTGAGACGAGACCACAACGATGTCGATCGATCGATCGCCACATCCCCTCAAAGTAATTGCCAGACATTTTATGGTTCTCTCTGGGAGATCGAAAATAATTTTCCTTTGATAGAGGCTACGCAAGCGATTTTCCCTAAAGTGGTACAAAATTGGTGATTATTTGAGGAAAAAGAAAACTTGATAAGTGCCAGTACTGTTGATTATTAATATTAATCATTAAGACGTATGCAATCCAATTTTATTTGAGTCCAGCTACCATATCCTATTGCAATAACACTTTCGAAACAAAAAAATAGGAAAAAATTCCATTGATTCGTTTTCTTTTTAGTTGTTTTAAAGTGTGAGTTTTAATCGTGCACAAATAAAAAGGGATCGTAGAAATAACAAAAAGTGTTGTTCAAATCAGTTTCACACTATAGAAAATATGAACGAAAATTTAATTAACATTTTCAAAATGAATTAACAATTAACGATTTGGTGTTACCAACGTTAAGAATTCGTTCTAATTTCGATGTTATTGAATCTAATTCACTAATGTTATTTTAATATGGTCCCAGGCACATTCTACTCGACAAATAGTTAATTATTAAAGACTATCTTTTTGAGGAGGAGACGATATTTCGGTGTAGAGGAACTAAAGAAAACATTTTTTACGTAGGTTTTTTTTATATAGATAATAAATATGAAATGTAATAAATTTGATGCAAAACGAAAAAGTGGTTAATTTAACCTCATCTGTTATCTATACAAAATATGACACAAAATTAGCATGGAAATTAATAATTAAACGTTGGAAACCTCAACGATAATTTCGCCTGTGGCGAAATAAACCACATATACCACCACAGAGATGAATAATTGTTATTATTATGAATAAATCTGTAGCCGAAATAATTCTAAAAGAATATATAAAAATAGCGCTGAAAAATTAAGTTCTTTTTAAAAAGCAACCAAACCAACATTTTGCCAAACAATTCGATTTTATTGTCGATAGACGGTGAATATTCGGTATACGGTATTCTTTAAAAGTATGTGTTTAAAAAATGCTTAAACACTATGTTTCATTATATAAAAAGGCTGTATAAGTGGCTTTCCCTGAAATGATACAAAAATTAAAATCATTACAAGTAAAAAAGGTAAATGGTAAAAACTTTATTAGAATAATCTGTAATTATTTACTTACTTTTAATGATTCACTATAGTTTTCAGGACATATGCATTAAAATTTTCGTAAATTATGGATCTACCAAATCCGATTGCAATGACATTTCGAAAGAATAAATAGAAATATTTTCAATTATTTTCTCACTAATTCATTGTCCACAGGCGTCAAAGCTCCGTTTGCAAGTGTGGGCTTTTCTACAGCACTGAATTCTATTTTCAGAGAAAGGGCTAAAACGGGTGAATTTTCCCTAAATGATTTTAAGAAATATATGATAAAAAAAAGAAAATGAAAAAACTTCATTAGTAACAAATTATTCTGTCGTTTTTTAACGACTATTGATTATTACGTAACACCAATTGTCCAGACCCATTAAGTCTTTAGAGAATTGAAACCTACATTAATTAATTAAATTTAATTTTAATTTAAAGACAAATAAGTTTGATTTTTTGAAAATCAATTGAACTTAATCTTAAATTTTAATTTAAGTCTAGACAATTATCATCATACATTTAAATTTTCTTAAAGTCCATATCTGCAAAATCGTATTAAAATGACAATTTCAATGAAATAAATAGACATCGTTTAAATTGTTTCGTGACTGATTCGATTTTATTGTCGATTCTCGGCAAACGGAGCGCAGCTCTATTTTAAAGTGTGAGCTTTTAAAGAGCTCCATGTTCCATTCTGGGAGAAAGGGTTCACTCTCGGGTCTCTGGAGTTGCTTCCGGCCTCGTCTCTCGATTTGAAACGTTCGGTGCTGGCTGAAATCGTCCAAGGGAACAACGATTGAGCAACGCAAGCGCAAAGGCAAAGGCCCAGTGCGCACAGTCCACACTACCTACAACTATACCACATGTATACATGTACAAGGCTCATTCAACGACGACTATCTGCGCGTCACTTCCGGTTAGTTAACCTGGTTCAGAAACCCGCGAGTCACCCCACACGCTCTTCCCTCCCTAACCCGCTCTTGCGGCTCTTTTCTTCCGAGCCAGCGAATTTCACTGCGTTCGCATTTCTGGCTCTACGATCAAACCAGTCCAAAGCTCATATTCGGTGAAATTTTATACAAGTTTATTTCATTGCAATTTTTTTTCTTGTTGACTTCTTTTTGTGATATGCTTGTTACGTTTTCCGTAAAATTTGCATTTATATTTCCCTTAGGCGTGTATTATATTTATGTATTACATACAATCAATGTATTTAAACGAAACTTCATACAATGCCTATTGATCTTCTTTTTCGTTTCACAATCTCCAGTAAGATACTTTTTACAATTCTTTACTTATAAAATTAAAGATTGACCTGAGATAGAATTTCTTTCATAGACCAGACATCCAGAATTGCAAACCTCTCAGTATTTTGCAAGTCACACTATTTCTTATTGCGTTCTATTCGATCAATTATTTTTAATGATGTTTTCATGATGTACATAAATGCTTATAGCTACAACTTTAAAAAATGTAGAAGTCCTATTAAAGAAAAATGCAGCATACAAGAAAGATATATTTATAAAATTAAAGTTCTTTTGCGATTCGTTATATTTGGAATCGGACATTTTAAAAACTTCATCAGAGCACCGCTGCAAACAATTTTTTTAACAAGAGATAATTTCGAAAACACTCAGGCGAGAGTCATACACAAAAAATGCATGGCACGCAACTCTGTTGTGTCTCTTGATATTCACTTTTGCACCGAATTTTTCTTTATGCAGACATTTTTTTAAATCAAATATGCTGGTAACTCTCACGAAAAATTTTTAGACGGAAATTCCTATAGCCAGGCCAGACAGAAACTTCTTATGAAGAGCATCAGACCTTGTAAAGAAAATTTAGTTCATCGGTGCAATCCAAACTCCACAAGTTGAGAATTAAATAAATAATATTTGAAGAGAGGATTTGTTTATTATGAAAAAAATTACAATGTAATAAAGGGCGGTGTGTTCACAGACACTCACACAGACACTCACAGACTTATAGGGAGACTTATAAAAATTGTGACCTGGAGGGGGGGGGGGGGGGGGGGGTCGCGAAGATGCGATAAAAATGTTACATTTTGTACACTTATGATATATTACTATTTATAAAGTTACAAAATATTATATGTACAAATTTACTGTCCGGTGACCTGGCAGTCTTCGGAGCAAATAAATAAATAGAGTGACTGATAGGAAGGTTGTGCCTCTACAGATATCAGACATTCGTCATACTTTTATGGAGAAAAATATACCTGTCATGTATTGTCGTTGAACGTTTAACAATACAACAAAATCAAGCAATATTGAATATTGTCCAATAGGAAGTGTGAAGGATTGGTAACAGCAGATTCGAGCGGTTTCCAAACGCTTATATCCGTTCATGGGAGGGATCGGTCAGTGCTGAGTGGAGTACAACGCGTTACGTTTCACTATTGTACAGCCTCTGCAGACTCGTGGGTGTATACGAGAGAACAATGATTTGTCATCCGAACAGAGTGGTCCCGATTTACGATGTGGTGTGAGCGCGGTGGACCAGTATTTATTCACGTTGCTGCTGGGGCTATACGCTCCGATCACACACATTGTTGTTCCCAACAGGCCGAATAAATAATTACCGGTAGTCGGGTAACAAGGGGTGGAACAAGAGTGCGACGCCCGGGTGAGCGATACACCGAGCCTATGTTATAGCTTGATGGTTTTATACGTCCATCGAACCATCGGAAAAATTCTTCCTCCTACGAAGCCGAGTGTTGTGAAATTATTGTTCTTTCTAACGCGCTTTAATGTCCTTTACAAGGAATTCCAGCTAGCAATGAAAGTATGTGTAAAATGTTAAAATTTACAAAGAAATTTCAATAAATACCGTACTACGACAGTAATATTAGAATTCCAGCTTTTATTATTCACTATATGTGTACAAAAAATAAATCGATCGATTGGGTTTATGGAAATTGTTGTAAATATAAAAATTCAACGTTCAATAACATTCAAACGTCTTCATAGGGTTTTAACAAATTTATTATCATTTAACTTATATCATCTTAACACAGTGATATTAAGCATAAATATTTTTCACGAAAACGAAGCTTCCTTTATGAGGAAGCAAAAATCGACTTTTTACTCCCGAGAAATGTGGCGGGTTCTTTAATCAAACAATTATTGTAGTAATTTTAGCGAAACAAAAAAAAGCCGTATGAATAGTCTTCATTAATTAAATCAGTTTTCGCAACTATCGTATCTTTTGAAAATTGGCAAAGCACCATATAATTGATAGGGATCAAAAGCTTTCTCGTACAACGACAAAATTTTCGAACTCTATAAAGCTGGCTTCATATTCATGTGGAGATTGCATTGACGCAATAGCATTCATTCCATTTTACCGGCGAATCGAAATCGTACCATGTGCAATCGGCAATAGAGTGAGTCACGAATAAAGTTTTCCGCCAATAATATTCGGGAATCGTTTGGGTATCGATACCGAGCGTATATGGGCTCGTTCGCGAATTAGCTGAACGTTGTATGAAATCCGAAATGCTCGTTATACGTGGTTGGTGTGTGCGATTACGAAATTATATAGCTCAAGGGAGAGAGGGTTGATATCAGAGGGGATGCGTAGGTACGCTAACACAATATAATATGGTTATGGGCGAATGGTAGTAGCGGAGGAAAGGCTCGGATGCTTCGATGTGTGCAGAACAGTAGGAAACTAGACTGGAGCTGTTTCGGCCGGTCCGAACTACTCTCAAACCTCCCGAATCGCCCTTTCAAGAATTTATAGTTTTGTGCAATTAAGCGAGAACAGCCGTTGCCCACCACGAGTTGGATATCGCGTTTCTCCTATATAGAGTATAGTTTCAGCAATATAGCTGTAGCTTTGGGGAGATCCTTGTCCGGTTCTGCGCTCTCTGCTCCCAGTTCTAATCGATCCGATAGCATTCGGGCTACTGTCTGCAGTTCAGTTCTGGTTTGGTGGCTAGGATTCTTCGACGAAAAGCATTACATCCGTTTTCTTGGTTCCACTCCGTAGTACATTTATTTCTTTTTAGACCCTTAGGTTTCGTTTTACTTTTAGTACTTTAACACGCATTACTCTACAGTATTACAGAGATGGAATAATTTATTACACGTATTCGAACCTACGTCACCTAATTGATAGAAATTCTGCAGTAAACTGAATGAGTGAGGTAACAGTTCGTGGAACTTTTTTAAACCAAAGAGTGTTGTTTTTTTTTCTTTATTTATCTGTAAATTTATGTATAAATGATCGGAGTAGCCAAATGTGATTGTGACTCATATAGTGGTGCCGCGATTGGCTGTTACTAAAAATATTCATATGAATATGGGCAATAGGACTTTTCAGTTGTGATAAACAACTTTTTGAAAATTGTTTTATCCATTGAACTGAGATTTATAAAAATTAAAAATCTCGTAAGTGGATAACGCAAACCATCACTCTTAGACTCGCCATCTGAACCTTCTCAGTTGAGAAACTTTTGACTTTTTAGGAAATCTTAGTTGAACTGGTACTATAATTTTTTAATTATAACCCGATGAACTGAGGTTTCCCGAAGGTTAAAGTTTATCCCAACTAAAAAGTCGCAGGTGAGCGATTAAAAAGTAAAAGCAATCTGAGATTTCTCAGTTCAGACAAACTTTAACTTTATAAGAATCTCTTAGAACCTTTGGGAATCTGTTAGGTGATATCCTTAGAACTACTTTTTTCTCATAATCCCCTCAAGACTTCCCAAAAGTTAAAAATGATTTTCTCAATCTCAATTGAGCTACTGGAATGTGAACATTTGTGTTATTTGCTCAGTTGAGAAATCCTGCTCATTAATTGGTCTCTCATTCGTCCATCGATTGGTTATCAGGAAAGTGGCAACGAACAAGTTTGAATTAGTCATAACTTGACATATAGCCGTAGTTTAACACCGAAAAGTACTGCGTGAGATCACCGGTGGGTCCAGACTAGGCGTTAAAAAATTGACAATTATTATCCAGTACGCATACGTGTGTTAGCTTACTTTTGAGCAGTTTCGTTCTTCGATATGCGTTTTTCCTCGGTGCATCATTATACACTTTTACTCGCAACTGCGAACACCACCAGTCGACGCGTCGCCTCGCCAAACTTTTGCGTTTCCGGCAAATTGAACTTTACGAGGGCGCGAACGGGACGGAGAATACTGCGAAAAGTTTTACTACTCGTGAAACTAGAGACAGAGAGATATACACTGAGGCCAGTGCTTGGTATGCATATATATAGAGTATATGCGCGAAGAGGAAGTAGAGAGAAGGGGGATAAGGCCAAATGGAAATCGACGCATCCGGTATGTCGAGAGTTCCGGAAGGGTTCTGAGGATTCAGGATAGCTTGGTGGGTGGCTTCTGGGCTGAAGTGGGACGAGTGCCTCGGCCGAGCGAGTCGCGCTAGCAGGGTTTGCGCAAATCTCGTTGCAACTTTGAGCGAAGACGAGCGCAGAGTGGCGCCCGCGAAGCAAAGTCTCGAACGAATTTTCTTACGCGAAGGCAAAGAAAGAGCTGAGAACTCTGCGAGTACCGAGGATAAGATAAGAGCTGGTTGGCTTAGAATGGGGATGAGAGCGGGTTGAATACCAGGGGGAAAGTGCTGGATGCACAACGAAGAATCCTCTTCCACCAGCGTTACTGAGATTTTTCGAGGCCGGTGTTTTTCACTTTGTTGGAATTTTCCTCGCCATATCTTAGACCCTTAACGCACAGTTAAGGACAAAGTTTGGCGTGGATGCAAGTCTTCAATTCACTTCTCACGAAGTTTTTAGTGGCAGAGAGTACTTGAAAATTTTAGGTGGAGGCGTACTGTACGACTTTTTCATTGGCCGACTCTTTTTTGGTGGCTTTTTTTCAATTGATTCGTTTGATCAAAGGTCTATCTCAAGCTTAACCGAAAATGTTCTTTAGGTCAATGAAACATATGTTTTTCAAATAATATTAGCAGTAAAATAAGTGATATACTAGTCTTTGAATATCTGTCAATTTTATCTGACTCCCTCCCCTTAAATCCGTAAGTTTTTGTTTGTTTGGCTTTGAGAACTTATGTCGATGGCTTTTGGGAACGTATAGAAGATACTGCACTTGAAATATTTTATAAAAATTTAATGATTTGTTTCCACCGTGTACTCTTCGTCATATTCTCTTCGTCCTCTTTCTGTTCCATTTCTTTCATCGCCGACATACTTTTTTAATGAGAAAGCAGTACACGAAAATGTACTTTGTATCCTTGATTTTAAATGTCCCGAAACTTCTTATCTTTGTCTATAGTTATACGCTTATGGACTGTATACCGAAACTTTACATGAAAATTTTCAACACATTATTCTCGAAACCAAAATTTTCTAGTAATTTAGGAAGAGTGTGGTTAACTTCGTGAATCTAGGTCGGTGTAAACCGAACAATTTTACTTATTTCAGAAAATCGGAATTCGAGAAAAATATGTTAGAAATTCTTTTAACTGTCTCACTCGCAATTGTGGATCCCGTTGGCAGTGCTCAGACAGTAATGAGTTTCCTCTCAAGGTAGACGATGGAACAATGGATGAAATTGGACACTTGTGCCAAATCGTCGAATATTGAGATGTAATCATTGTAATGTAAGTGGCTTTAAATCCTGCGAAATGTATCCTCAGGATCTCTGGACTTTACTTGCTTCAAAAATATACAAGTTTTTATCAGTGCCATGACTGAATTATACTTTTACTAACTATTTCTTCACTTCAATTGCAATGTTCAATTACATATGAATTTTAATTAATGAGTTAATATGATTAAAATGACTTTTTTATGATATTGTCAAATTTAAGATTTCTATAAAAGGTACGAAAGCTATAAAAAAAATACCAGGATATAATTGTTTTTATAAACCGAATTCCTCGTAAAAGAGGAAAATCTTATGAAAGTCTTTTTGAAATAAGAGCACTATTAAGAGACATTATATATATATGCAGCAGTATATCAAAGACGCGAAGCGATGCATATAAACGTTCTCTTGCTTAAGCTGCCAAAGAGGATCAATTCCTTCTATCAGCGAAAAGCTTTATGTCTGGAGTTGGCGAAGAAGAAGAAGAAGGGGTATAGAAACTGAGTATTGAAATGCCGTCAAGTATTGCATACCTACGATCCTATACTTCGGCAGTGCTCGAGTACTGTAACTTTACGAGAGATATTCTCAAAGTCTCCACTTTACCTACGTGCGTCGATTTTCCCGATCGTAAACTGGAATGTTATCGAACGTGAGCCTGGAGGCTGCTGCGAGCCTGCTGGTTAACGAGCCGAGTAAACGGGATCCAAAGCAGGAGCAGTAGGAGCAGCATCAGCAGCAGCAGCAACAGTAGTAACATCCAAGCCTCCCTTTGTTTTGCTACTTCTAGTTCGCTCGCACGTGTTGTGCTCCGCCTCTCAACCTCGCCCTCTCTAACTCGAGTGCCCGCATGAGAACCGATCCTCAAATGCTTCGTACGTACCCTCCAGTCGAGCCCGCATCCCTCGTCATATACATAAGCCGTCGTACTTACACAGCAAGGGCATACACAATCACTGCCCGAAGTTGCAGTAATCGTAGCACCTGACTAACGTGTCAGAATATCGTAAAAACCATAAATCACGTGAGTTTATTGACAATACCGGTATCATTTTATTAATATTGCATCTTTTAATAGCTATTGATATATTAAATTGCGTTTTATGAATTAATACATTCAATGACAAATAAAAATATATAATTACATGCTTGGTATCAATGACAACAATCGACCAAATGCCGTAGAATTAGGCTAAAAAAAAAAATTCTCTCACGGAAATGTTAAATTGTTATGTGCTTTTGAAGTGGTATTTTCTATCAAGTTACAAGATTTCATATGTGTAATTGCAAAATAGAATTGTATCTTCATGATTTTCATATAACTCGGCCCTCTTAACTAGAGTTGTTCCAGTGGTAACAGTAGTGTGAAGCTACAGTGAAACCTAGAGACTATACTGATGAAGGTTACTTTTTCCAACGCCAGGATCCTGGAACGCTGTTCAGCACATGCCTCGAGGCTACATCGAATAGAAGGAAGTGCCGAGTCGAGGGTGTAGGAAGGAGCCTCTCGCAGGTGTAAATTAGAAAAAAGAAGTCGAGTATCCAGCGAAAAGTTTCGGAACAGTCTCGACGGTGAACCAAGTGCCCTGGGGCCTGGGCTCGGCGTGAAACGAGAGTTTGGCGTTCTCCCATATACGCTCCGGGGATAACCAGTGGAGACTCGAGTCTCTCGCATCTCGAGAAGAGGGTCGAGAGTGTACGCGAGAGAAGCAAAAGAGTAAGGAGCGATAGAGATGCGACAGGAAAAAGTGAAAAAAGCGATAGATAGTTACAAAAAAAAAATGAACGTATATATATGAAGACAGCCAAGGAAAAAAAAGCATAGGGGAAATGTTGCAGTGGTATAGCTCGACGAAAATAAAGATCCTGAAGCTTGGCACTTGGTAACGACACTTTAAAACTTTCCCAATGACCCTGGTTTTTTCACGACAGCGTGAAATGTCGTTATAGAGGTTCATAGAAGGAAGATACAAAAAATCTACTTAACGTGGCTACGTAAAACATACATGCATTTCACTTTGTGAGATGTTTGCTTATGTTGGATTTATATGCAGGACGTGAGAATTTTATAATTACATTTTCAAGCTAAATGAAAATGTAACGAGATATGTGTTTGCAGCCGTATTTAGTTTATAAAGTTGCGTAACGAAATCATGGACCAACGGACCGCAATTACATGTCCGGTTTAAAAAAAAAAAAAGTAATCCTTTCCCACAACTCTAATAAATATCAAGCATACTCTAAAATAAGTAGGCAGTAGCAATATAATTATGTACGAAATAAATTATATTTGAATCTCCTCATAGAACGAGATTTTGGAAAGCTTTTGTAACCAAATAAAAACAACTCGATTCTTTACCACGGGGAAAGTCACCCAGAATAAATAAAAAATCGTTATTTTTTTTTACTGTCTCTTTTTATTCTGTACTACTTATACCCCAACTGATAAACCTCAGTCTCAGATAATATCACGATACTAATGCGATTAATTGTTAAATAAGTAAAAATATAACAGCAATGTTGTAAAAATGCACCACCTGGTAGTTGCAATATAGTCGGTATTTACAATCAATAAACTTCACCGTTATGGTGAAACTTTAGTGGACGCAAAATTATCTCTCCAGATTAACTGATGTTTACGATACATACAGTGAACACGCCTGGATGCAAAGCAATGTAAATATTTTGCAATTAATCACCTCACAACATGTCACGAAAGTTTTGCGGATTGTTTCCTCGAGCATAATAACTTCGGTAATAATATTGAAAGTGTAAAAGTGGTTTTAAAAATATAACTTTATTCGGAAATGGCGAGCGCAACCAACCAGCAAAATAACTTTTCATTGTTTTCATCAAAGCAAAGATAAGGCTTGTTTTATTTAATTTTTTCATTTCAGTACTTATAGCATTTATCAATAGAAGTAGTTTTTTTTTTTATTAAGAACATATTTTTGTGGTTTTCTGGTCCTGTTTTTTGTGCAAAATTGGTGTACACATTAAAATGAAAGCACTCTCTCACAAACAATTAATTTGTTCGGAAAGCTACAGCAAGTGAAACAGAATTGCTTTTTATCCCTACAGCATTCAGGTCCACAGCATAGCTTTACGAAATAGCAAATTTAGAATACTTGGTATGTACTCGATGAGGCTTTCATCCCAGGCGAAGAGCACTTCGATATTTTACACAACTCGTTCATCGAATGTGATAATAGGTAGCATACCAAGAATAATAGTAGCATAGATTAGAAATGGTGAAGGCGTGAGGAATCGAAAATACGTTTCTTACCAAACAGTAAATCTACGGTGGCTTTTCGATAATCGGGTGATAGATTGAAACACCAGAGTCAAAGGGTCACTGAGCTCTGGATCCCTGTGACCATGGAAGGCGTCTGGAAATGACGCTGGGGAGTGGATACAATCTGCAGCATCGACACGGCAGAGAAGGGTGGCCCACCAGGGTCCGGTGTCAACGGAGCGGAAAGGTCAGACGCATCGTTCACACTTGAATGAACGGCCACCCAGCCGCTAGTAGTAGTAAACCATCGCAATGGTCAGACACCCCGAAAACTGTGAAACGGCTCGTCCAACATCAGTGTGACTTATTGACGATGGGATCAATTCTTGGGATACTATGCCTTGCGAAATCCAAAATCCCTTCCTAAAATCTAGTAAAGACATATCAAGAATTATATGTGCCAATCGTTATTTGTTGTCAGGGTTTAATTCTGCACTAGAATATTTTCATGATGGATATTCGTTCATGGATATTTTGGAGTGGATATTTTCGAACAGGATGTATTCACTGGAATCGATTGACGTGTAACCATCACTTGCAGTGCTACGTGGTCTTACCTTTTCGGATGACGTAGAGTTTCTTATTAAACAACATGTCTCAAGAAGTGTATTTTCTAACCGAGTCTCTTTCATCTTTTTCACTCTCACGTTACTCTCTTGTGTAAACGTGTTTTCGACACGACTTCCGATCTCTGGCAAACTCTCGGGATCACGCACTATTCCGCAATGGAAGCAAGTTTCGGATGAAGTTCCAAAAGCCACGGCGACTCCCATACTGCTTCAACTCGTATACTACAAGCCAGATGGCCTGCTTCGCTAGAAGTTTGACGTGTATTGCTCTCGTTAAGCTACGTGCCTGACTCCTTCGTCATCCGCCGCCCTAATAAGCACTCCTAAATGTGATATGTAAGCAACGATCTCATACTGGGGAACTTAATTCTATTTGCAAAACAAATATGGGACCTGGTCCAATGGCATTTCAAAAAACCATAAAGGCGAACCTGCATGATTTGATCGAATACATAAAGGGGATGATAACCTAGAGGAATCAGAGTAGGAAGAGTAGGAAACGGAAGATCCCGTGGCGATATCGAAAAATAAGGGAATATATAAAGAGCAGCCCGAGGGTTCGAAATACTCGTTGGAATTCCGATCAAGTAGCCACTATGCTCTTCGCAAAGGTCTTCAAATCGCATGCAATAGCATCCGAGGCAGATCAAGACGTTATCTACGGAATATTCTCTTTCATTGTACATTTTCACGTTGGTAGAGTATGTGAAAGGTCGAAGGCACCTTTGAAGGTTTACTGAAAAGTCTTTTTACTCCTTTTCTTCAGGATTCTAGCTTTATATATTATTCAAGATCAAATCTTCTATCGATTACTGAGAAAAGTCTTGGTCGATTTTTCCAAGTTTCTAGGATTTTTATAAGCGGATGGAAAATGCTATTTTCCAGTTACTGTAGATATCATCAGTGGAAAGTAATCCTTACAGCTTAGAGTCATTAACCCTAGTTGGTATATATATATATATACATATATATATTCACTGAGGTGGCAACGAGCCAACTAAAAGATGATAAAAGAAGTGGTAAACTGTCGCTATGACTGCCTTGGTGCAAGTTACGACCAACGCTCTTTCGCTCCATCAACTTTCATCACAAGTTCAGACTTTACTGCTTGTTTTGTTTTACTGTGCTCTGTCATTTCTCATTTTCTCGCTCTTTCACTCTTTTGGAAATCGGTGCATCTCACTCTAGCCATTCACGTATACTTCGACCTCCTCTAATGCAGTTCTCTTGTCGCGAAGGAAAGAGCACTAACGCAGTTTTCTTCTCCCTCTCTCTCTCTCTTTCTCTCTCTCTCTCTCTCTTTCACTCCGTCTTCAATCGCACGACAAATTTGTTGAAAACCGCGGTATTATTTTTCTGGACATTTTTAGGAGGTTCAGTTGTCAACGTCATTATCTTCCCGCCATTTATTTATGCTTCTGGATGTCAACAATTGTATAAAATCCCGGCACTATTATGTGACAAATCGTTGTAATGTATTTTTTCTTATTTGAATTATTCTTTCCATTGGAGTAGTAGTTAATGTCGTCAATTTATTATAATTAATGTATGATTATTATCAAAATCTATATATGGGACATTCCACCTGGTTTCGACCTGGGTCAGACCTTTGACCCTTCAGATTGGGTCCGCAATATTTTATATGATTGACAGAACTCTAAAAAACACTAATTTTTATTTAATTATTTTTACATGATTTTTCGAATTTTTTCGAATTTTTCCAACGTATATACATATATTTTATTTCTTGTTAAATAGCCATTAATAAAAAGCCCTAATTTGAGATTATTTAAGCAAAATTTCAACAATTATTTGGAAAAATCTGAAAAAATTCTCAAAATTCATCTGTTACATATGAATTACATTGGTTTTTATAACCCGATACTTTTTTAAAAATAAAATATAAAAACAAAAAGTGATCCAACTGTTTACATAATTTATATTATTATTGCTATTTTGCTCCTTCTAAAAGAGATCACCAGATATCTTCCAGATTAATTGTCAATATTCCAGGGAAATTTTGTAAAAATATTTAGGATGCTTAAAGTGGCGGTATATTGGACCGGATATCTTCAAGCTGATAGTCCGTACACGTGTTCATATATCCTATATGCTTTAGGGTGGTCCTGGGCGTGTTAGCGTGCTTCGGTTTACTCGCTCTCGGATAGTGCACGCTGCGGATGTCATGCACGCTGAGAATGACGGGGATGGTTATGGTAGCGTGACGGTAGTGCCAAGGGGTAGTTCGTAGGGCCGTTGGCCGTGCGGTGGGGCAAGGGCGGCGAAGGGGAAAGGACGTGCGCCTCTCTCCTCTCGTCTGCTTCTACTCTCTCGCTCTCTCCTGGACCGGAGTGATATTGATTTTGCAGCAACAACCAGCACACAGCACTGGCATTTCATACGGCCTAGCAGCAGAGTCGCGGCGCAGCATACAGCATTGCTGACATACACTTCTCTACTACATACTATATACCTATATACATTACTAAAGTACAACATATAATATAGTATGCCTGGGCTTTCCACTCGAGCCCAGCAGGAAAGCTCTCTCGAATCGCGTATAATTTTGAGCTTAAGCTCACCCTCTCCCCCCTCCCCCTCCATCCCACGATTTCGTGCGAGAACTGCAAAAGTCGAAGTAGGAAGAAATCGCCTCGTGATTTTCGCAGATTATAGTTAAAGGTGTTTAGTAAAACAGCTGTAGTCATAGCTTAGCATTATTCAGTACTCTGATTTTATTTTAAGACACTGACTTCCTTTTTATACTAAATATTATTGCTTTCCTTATTTCTTTAATAATAATTTTCTTCTTAATTTGCATTGTATCTTGTAGTAAATAAAAAGAAATGCGACAAAAATGATTTTCGTCATATTGAATTTGTGGAAAAACTGCAAATTTTTGGTAAATTAAATTACATGATGATGTTTCATAGTCCAGTTAAGAATCGAATCACGATAGTAACTATAGTGTTTTGTTTGATATTACCAGGGGATAAATTTACTTTCTTCCTCATTCAATTATTTTATCACGTTTAATCCTAGAGGATTTCCTGGCAACGTTTTGCGATTCTATTCGCAGAATCGTGCGGCTCTGTACGTAGAGCAATCTATATATACGAGGCGAAGAGCTGGAAGATTTCCGGAGTGGAAGAGTCGAAGCAAGACCTGAGTCTCTCACGAGACGGAAACGTACTGTGGAGAGTAAAGGAGAAGCGCTAAGGGGGACTACGCCTTTGCTCAGTGAGGGAAACGAAGGGGAGATAGAGACCAAGTAAGATTAGTAGAAGCAGCGGTGAGGGAAAGCCGGCTAATAAGGAGATTATATTAAGCGAGATTTCCCGTGAGGTGAAGTGACTCTCTTCTCTGGAATCACTTTTGTGGTACGTTTGCTTTTTGAGCTATCTTCTGGCTTCTGCCAGGTCGAACTCTTCGTCCTTTCGTATTTTTATAAATCTCACTTCAAGTTGAAAGGTTACATTCAGGGAAATCGTCATAGGCATTACTATAAGAAATGTTCTATGAAGTAAGAATTAATAGTTGTTACTTAATAGTTGTCAGGACTAACACGTTTGCTCTGTCTGTACAATATCCACATGGTGAGAATCCTGTCGAAAGGTTTAACCGTGGCAGCTGGGCAGGAGCGTCGACGCGAAGCATGTACAGGTGAATTTACCATCAGGTACTATTAACAGCTTCGACAAAACACGTTATTCTCGCGCGTTACTGGTTACGCGGGAGGTTGGCGCGAATCCAATGTTTCCGGACGAGCGGCTCGGCGATTCATTGCCCCAAACTACCCTTGGTGCAGCGGGTGGCGTGCCCCCGAGAGCGTTATGCACCGTCAGTGCTACCCCCAACAGTGCCTCGTCGACGTGCTATTCTGTTTTTAATTGAGTTCCCGTAGAGCGACCGTACGTCAACGAGACGTTCTATTCAAGTTCACAGCTCGAGATAATATGGCAAGCCAACAAATACCTTCGTCTATGCTTTACTTTATTATTCATAAGGGCATCTAGTCGTACTGAAAATGGTCAACTGAGATCATTTTTAAATGTGAAGTTTCCAACATCAACATTAATTATCTATCGCAGAATCTTATGTTCTTTCGCATCCTAGAAAATGTGAATAACTAGCTCAAATTTAATTCTCAAATCAATTTTTTAAATAATTACAGTTTATTGAATATGTCTCTGCATGTTATGCTCATACAATCGATGAAATGCAGTTGAGTATCTGGTTAGTTAACCCAATCGTCCGTTCGTGCAAAAACCTTGTTCGTTATAGTTAGTTTATTAAACCTCGGAAATTTAGTCGTTCGAGGAATTGTTCCAATCAGCAACCTCAGTAGAAAGCGTCATTCTTAGTCTTTAATGAATTGGCTCTTGGTGAGTTTGGCTTTGGTATGTTGGCCCGTCGTGAATCGCTTCTTTGACGAGTTGAATCAGTAGTCCATTTGAGCGAGAAGTCTTGTCCTTGATCGTTGGTGTAACTTGCCCGATGGTTCGTCACCTGGTTGGTGAATTCACTCACAATCAGTCGTCAATCTGAGCAGAATCTATGTGCTTGATTGCTGGAGAATTGACTTCTTTGATGAGTTAAATCAATTATCAATCTGGGAAGGGTGACTTGTTCGTTATTGCGAGAGACTTGATTGGTGAATTTGTCCTTGGAGAGTTGGCCGCAAGTAAACTCTTTAGTGAATTGTTCATCAGTTGAATCGGGCCGAATATATAGTTTCACCTTGGAGTGTTGTTCTAGAGTGAGTTTCGCAATTATGAGTTTGACAGAGTGACCAATTGATGACATGCGTCTTGTAGTTACGGGGGCCTGCTTTGGCGAAAAAGCGTATGACCTCATTTATAATCTAGAATCTTAGCAATTACCACACGCCAATTTACAAAGTTTCATTTTTATAGGGATAGTAGTAATCTGTTATTCAGATTGACAACTGATAGCTTTGCTAGCATAGAAGATGGTGTCAAAACTATGGTACTCACTCCTTACAAGTCTTCCTGTAATCGCATCAACGAGATAACACATAGGATCTTGAAGTTCCGGCGCGCTAGGGGAGAATTATTGCATCTGTGTGATCTACCAGGCTGCACTGATTCCATCAAGCTCCCATGAGACTGTCTACTATAGGTAGTTGCACAACGGCGCCGGTTGATGACCGCTCGGCACACAGCTCGAGTATACAGGATATACCTGGCGGTACCTTCCGTTGGGACTACCTGTGGTAACCCTATAGCCCCTTACAGCGATATAGCGATATGCGAGGAGTTGCGGCGACGACGAGAAGCTATTTCGATAATCAGCGTGGCGTGTCAGAGGAGGCCACCAGCCCGGAGGACACGTATACCAATAAGTGGTTTCCTGGTTCATACACTAGAGTACCTACTCAGACTATCCATAGGCATGCTACATGGTATAGATTCTCCAAGATACTGCAAGCTCATCTCTTGCTCCATCTTCAGAATATAGGTGCTTCATTGAAGGATTAAACTCTCTAACTTCGAAGATCAACTTCCTACATTGTACAACGACCACAGCCATTCTATAAGACTTTGTTGATAACTAGTAATGATACTTCGTTGATTGATATTCACCATCAATACCAGGGCTCGATATAAACATGTAATTAATACATTGACTATATAGTGTGCTTAGTACATAGATATTTTATTATAATGTAGATGCTTTTATTTTGATCATGAATTCAAATAGTTACAGTGTACTTCGGCACGAGAACATAAAACAAGTTCAGTATCGATGAGAATCTGTTGTATAATTTTCAGATTCCGTGATATTCCGGGTTACTGTGTAATTTATATCAGTACATGAAGAAACAACCTCAATATCCATTACCCCTGAGAAAAAATGTTCACGATCGAATAGACTTGATTGAAATTGCTCTCTGGCAACGGTCTTTCTCTCGACTGGTGTACCAACACTCTCACTCCCTGTAAATCACAGGGCTCTCGAGTAACCGGGAGCAACGAGCAATTGGTTGTAATTTCGTAGAACCGTGAGAGTCAACGAGGACTGAAATCAAACAGAAGGGCAGAAGAGTCGTTTGCGTAACATCCAGTACAGGTAGCATGAAGTCGACAATCTCACTGTCTAATTCGTATAGAAATACGAGCGCACATAACAAACCAATTGGAGTTGCGAATAACGAATCCGCTAGCTTTTTCTCTATTTATATAACAATCCTCGAACAATCGGCTTTCGATTATCGGCTTTTTTAAAATTGACGTACCAAACTAAAATATATGTATTGACTATTTTATCAAAAGGATTTATATATATCTATACTGTTTTCATCTTTTTTTTCGAGAATAATTCGGTTAATCAATTTTGAAAGGTATTCTATGTATTAATTCTAATAAAATGTGTGGAAAAAATAACGAACTGACTATAAAAATGATATTTGTTTTCGTTGCGGTTTTGCTTTACTGGTGAACTAATATTCCAATAGCACTCTGTACCCTCATCCTTGATAGCGTTGTTAACACTATTACTGTAATTCCAAACTTAAAAATAGCGATGTGTGCGTCCATTTTTTTTGTCCTAAAGTAACGAGAAGGGTTTTAGAGAGTGTACGGTAGATCCTGTGTGTCCATCCGAAGCTGGTGATGAACGTACGACAGACACACACGCCAGTCGTGCTACTGGGATTCTCGGGTATAAATGAGACCCGTAAATCCTCGTGGAATGATCCGGGAAGCGTTACTCCTAGTTTGCCCTCCGAAGCAGATCTTTCGCTCGACTCGGCCTCGCTACTCTCGCCTCGCACTCTCTTTTTCCCTCGTTCGGGAAGCGGGCGAGACGTAATTTCAATCTAGCGGTACTTTTTCCGTGGCAAAGTGCTGGGAAGGGCGGGGAGAGGGGGTCTGGGGCAACCCTGTGAAGCCCCTCCGGCGCTCCGACGTTTATTGCACCGATGAAGCATCGTCGGGGATTATTATGCAACGGACCACCGAACCTCCTACTCCTGCGTTTTCTCCTGTCCAACGTCCCGAGCTTCAGCATTCTCATAAAAAGCTTAATCGCAATTGTTCAACACCCCTTTAATTCGGCATGACTTTACATTCCAAAAACGTACATCTATACGAGTATGCTATGAAAACGTGGAACCTGGACTCGGGATGAGAAAACGTTTATTATTAAGGAAATAATTATTTTCCTGACGGATATTAAAAGTTTCCTGACAGTGTTCGTGATCTCATTCGAGGATTATCGAAGCTCGTGGAATCTGTAATAAGATGTTTAAATTTATTTGTGAATATCGGCACTGTTATGCTTATCGATATTAATACTCGGAGAACTATTCGTCAGAACGTATATTAATTTACTGCTCTTATAAATTATTATAATTATAATGCACTTCTAGACTAATAACTTTTGATGTATCCATTTTTGTGATACGACTTATATCCTAAAAGGATTTTTTTCTAGAATTTAAAAAATATTCATAAGTCATCAAAAAAATATCGTAAAAAATCTAAACAAAATTAAGTATACTCCATGTGGTCAGGTAAGTTAATTAAACAACAATGTACTACTTCGAAGTCTTTTGTACAATATAAAAAACAAAGAGATGTTACTTTTTTTCGATTGTGACTGAGCCACCTTAATCTAACTACAGTTCAATTTTTATTTTCAGTTATTTTTATTTTCATCTTGACTTGTTACAAATCCTTTGATTAACGAACTTGTCGAGCATGATTATGACAAAGAATCAAGCTCTTTTAGTCGCTTTTCCTTCTCTATCAGAAAAAGCCAACGCGACTTCTTCCAACTTTCATGGCTTCTCAGACTTTACGTCGCTCTTGTCAACGTTCTCGATTATTCTCTTGTGAAACGCGAGACGGAAAATCCACCGAATGCTGAAGAGCCGCACGCGGATTCGTATAAAGCGGAGGATAAAAAGCGCTGGAAGTGTAAGCAGAATGCTTAGCAGCAGGAAGTGAAAGCAGAAGAAGAAAAGCAGTGTGTCTGGCGCGGATAGTGGGGGAGCTTCTGCAGCAGGCACGCCAGTACGAAAAGCTCTTAGCATGTCGACGTTGGTTAAGAATCCCGAGACGTTACCAGCCGCAAAATGGACCCTGACAATTTAAGAGCCTTCTCTCGGTCCTCGAGTGAGACGAAACCCGATTATTTCTCGCCTGCTCGAGACACCCCTTTCTTTGTACCACGTAAAACTTGGAGCTCTGTGCCGTTGTACCGTCGAACGTGCGGATCAGGCTCTGTTGTCCAAAAAAAAATCGATTAAAGCTCGTTCCCACGAGAACGCTTGTGGAATAAAGCATCGTAATCGACAAACGAGAATTCCACACCTCACAAATTAATATAGAAAATTGCCTCCCTCTGGCGTTCACTCACGTTCCTAATAATAAACTCCTCTGTTAATAATGAAATTCACTGAATTCATTGAATACCCGGAATAATTATACTGGACGAGAGAATAGTCATTTTTGGTCATGCATGTGCTTTTTGTTTTCTTCCGCAATCCGATTGCGCCGCGAATTATGTGAAAATTTATAATTTAATTCAACGATTTTGAGAAAATTCGAAATAAGGCGCGTATTACGACAACGAATAAGAATCCTACATGAAACAATAGAGCATGAGTACAATGAAAATTCCCATTGAAAACAACCAATGATATTTTGATATGTTAAGACAAAAGCGTAAATAATGATAAAAAGCAATCGACCCGATAAAACCCCTCGATTACTGGTATTTAATTTTTTTTTTTATCGCATGGTACTTGATCACATTCGCATTTCGAAACGGAGATTGAGAGGACTTTTATTACTCTCTATTAAATGCGTGGTGAAAACAAGTGCGTGTAATAAACACCGTCATAACATACGGTACCTTTTTTCCCCGGGATAATCGAAGCTGATTTATCACAGTTAACGTCGAACATACGACGACGAGTTTGTATTATATTCATATCGCTACTGTGCCAGCTGGAGCAATTGTGTTTTCATTTTGGATGACTGTACCATAGAATAGCCCGCTATTACTCGACCCGGAGCGGTAATAACGCGAGTTGCACGTCCGTAACCATAGTAGCTTGCACAATGCAAGAAACTATTTACGAGACCACACCAGATACAGTCGGAGACAAGACGACAACGTTCTCCATCTTAATGGTTCCTCTCAAGATGCAATATTGTACCATGAATATTGTATGGAGCGGTGTGTTCCGGCGTATCCGTTTTCTCTTAGACCGTTCCAGCTGCAATAATTTGAGCATCAGAGAGACCCTGCTATGGTATGTCTGAACTTGCCAAAAGACATACACCAGAACTACCTGACTGGAAACATAGTATAGTAGAGGAAAATGTCAAGGGCGTCTGTCAGCTGCCAGAGAATGCTGATGTTCAGCTGCAACCTAGTATTGCGACTACGTGCAGTGACGTACAGTTCCCAAGATACTAGTTCTGTACTGCAACATCGACTTCCAAACTAAGAGTTATGATTATTTCAAGCTGCACTCTGCAAAATTGGCTGTAGAAACACTTGGACTCTCAGGTATCGAACGTGCCATTCCAATGATTTTTTTTGGATAACTTTTGCTGGCTTCTAATTGAAACATTTGATTAGGGTACGAAAATGAGAATATATGGATAAGTTCAAGGTCGGGATGAAGCATGGGTAGTCATTGTGTTCCATTATCAAAAGACTAATACAGTTGACACTTTTCCCGCTGCCAAGAATGGAGATTTCTGTTCGCTTAATTGTGATGGAACTAAATCGGAACCCACCGACAATTTGTAGATCTTGAAAGGCTGTTGAACACATTGTAAAAGGAAAACGGACAGTAACACTTTTAATGAAGTGCTTGTCTGGTTAGATAATTTTACGAATCAACGCACTTTTACAGTGGTTACAACTGAGTTTAGTTAAAAACAGAATAATCTTTAACGTTCCAATTAATCTTTCCAACTAAATGTTACTTAGATTGAGAGACAAAATAGCTTTCGTCTCTATTAATTTCCATAGTCTCGTCGAAAGAACAGAAGTAGCTGCTGACTTTTTAATAGAATCAAGAAGTGACAAAGTGCAAACTCGAGAGTGCAAATGTCCACAGGGAGCTTTGGCGTTCTTGTGGTTGAAACAAGTTTTCGTTTGCTCGAATGTAGAGTGTCTCTTGCTTGCGATGTACCTCTGTTTCTCTCAGCCCTCGGTTGTATGTTTATTCGAGAAACGCGTTCGCGACTACGAAAGTTCGCTTCCTACTTCGCTCGAACCCTCGGCCCTGGGGGGGTGCACTATCCCCTTCAAAGCATTCGCAATGTTTGCAACGTTTCCATGAAAGACAGTCGACTTTCCCGGAAAAAGAAAAAAATGCTTCGCACAACATCTTGGCTCTTCACTTTGTGGAATCCAGGCTTGGGTCTCCTTTCTTGTTCCTTCTGAATGCAGGAATAATATGCTTTGCTCGGAAACAGTTTGTAAGATTCAACAATATAATGTACAGTACGATTTTCTTGTATTTACATGAGATTCTATATACCAAGTATTTATATTTTGTTACAGAAATCATAAATTATACACCTCAAAAAAAAGTCAAGTTGACGGAAACAGATTCTACTTATGGGGAATAAATTTTCTTGCTTGATTGCCGGCCTAGTAGACTTGTATCAATTTCACGTATATTTCTTTTATTACGTTTGAATCTATTCCAACTAAATAATACATTTATCCAAGCCTAATAAATATATTTTTGAACGGGATACGTCTTTTGTTTAAAAATATAGAAAAGATGTATTTCAGTGAAATTAACTTTTCTTTATGTTTAAGAAAAATGTATTTCAATCGAATACAACTTTTCTTTAAATAATATGGAAATTAATTATTATTATCGTGCTCCTATAAGGAAGTTAATATTTTTCACATATTAACAATAATATTCAATCAATATTGCAACGAAATGACATTTACGTATCAATAGCATTACAAGTTATACATTCACTTTACATTCTGTATTTTTTTAGACTTTGTAGCATAATATATTGATAAATAATCAAATTTAAGAGGTCTGTGGTATAGTGGCTTAACAATGTTGTAGATGGGTGGCGTTGAGATCCATTAAACGTTTTTCCAACCCTGTCGATGTTCTGACGAAGCTCTATAATAGATTTACGATCGATTTCAGAACCCCTGCGGCTGTCGTTCTCTCTTTTCCCTCTGTACTCGCTTCTTCTTTTTTAGTATCCGCTCTCACGCGTCGAATCTCCTACCCGTGTATTAATATTTATTTATGGTAAAGCAGCAGGAAGTATTGATTCTTTAACATAACCAAAGGCGTCAGCTCTTACGCTGCTTCCTTCTCACACCTGCTATATCATTGTTTAGTTTGGTTTACATTCTTCCACATCGACAAAATGCAGATTTATGAAAATATTTGATAAATAATGTAAATCTTATCAACATCTTATAAGAAATAACAAACAACATTGTTATCCAAGGTTCAAAATTTATACAATTGATATAACCGTTTTACATAATTAAACATACTTAGATAATGTACTATTTCAATTTACAGATATACAGACACCATCATGCACGCAAGTTCGATACAGCAGCGTGGCAGATGTGACTTCGCAGGAACTAGGATTTCATGAATTGGACTTTACGCCAACGGTCGTGACAAAAATGAGGTAAACAGTCTAACAAAAAACATAGTCAACGAAAATCAATAAACCAAGATTCATAACAAGGTCTCGTGCCAGAAAGATTCGAATTTTCGTACTGTTATTAAATTTACATTTTCGACTTACCATCCTTGGTTAAAATATGAAGTTAAATAACAAATAAAAAATCTACACCTTCGAATGCAGATATTATTCATTTCCATGTCTACTTGAAAGCCGTAGTAAAATAAAACAATACGAAGAAGATCCGTTTCCCCTGCACCCCTTGCTTGATGCTGGTTATTGTCGAGGATTAACGCAAATTCTTCGTAAGCTTTATAATCCGGAAACAGAACGTCGGTATCCGTAGAAAAGGAACAATAGTCTATCGCCTGGTGTAGTTATTTTTTTTTTTTTTTAACTTTTTGTGATTTTATTAAACAGAGAAGAGTTATTTACGTGCCCGGGGTTTCATTCAGAAAAGTGCAGTTTAAAGACAAACCGGGAGACTGTCCTGTCAATGAATTCCCGTAATCTCGTGTTCTATTTAATCGCTGTTGGTATTATTAACAATGTCATTAAATGCTTCTCCTGTTTGCAGCCGCAAAACTGTTAAAAGTTAAAAGTCACTCTTCGTGCTACGAATCTTCTTCAACGGCTCTCAAACTCGTTTGCGACTCAACTGATCAGTTTGCAAACTTTCTCCCTCATCATTCACTCCACCTCGTGTCCCGTTTGCCCACAGCCTTTTGTCCATTCACGTAATACCGTTATTAATGGAAATATAATCACTTCGTGAAACGAGGCATGGGTATAGCTTTACACATTTCTCTCAGTACTTTTTCATCAATCCATTTTACGTATTAATCACAATGCTAATTAATTTCGCACAACATGCTTCATGGTTTTTGCAAAATTATTATTATTGGAGTATTTTATGAATCTCTTATTGAACGTTGGTGCTTGAAATGCCAATGACTTTTCGTTATTAATGGAAGATATTGTAATCATTGAGTGTTTATTCTAAAGTGCAATTGCAAACACCTAACTTGGTTCGGTAATAATCTGAATCTTTTTTTATAATTTTAGAAGAAAGTTTAAATAATAACAGTAACTTGTTTAAACACTGCTAAAAAAAACAGAGGAGAAATATTTTGCTTTGTAAAGAAATATCGAATACAGATTTACAAAATAATATTAAAGTATATATCTCAGACATGTACAGCACTCACAATTAGAGACAGTCACTCTCACAGACATTCACATACACACTGACATCTACCAACACCCACACGAAGATACGAATGCTCACACGGACATATTGTGTACAAGTGTGTATATGAGTGTACGTAAGTGTAAATAAGTATCTGTGAACTCTGAGAATGTCTCCGAGTGTTTGTGAGTGAATGTTTGTTTGTTCAAGGCCGGGTTCAAGGTTAACTTAGATGTTTGTTCTTCAGTTGAAGAGAGTAGCATCTGCACAAAGAGCGTAAATTACAAAAAGCTAAATAAGATTAAAAAAAAATAAATCATTTCTTCTCTAAACACGATAAGCCCTAAGGAATTTTCAAAAACGATAAGCTTTTTATGCGCGTACTTTTTGTACCTATTTATTTCGCCCTTGGTGTCTGTTTTACGAGGGTGACTGTTGGATCGTTACCTCTCATCCAGAACGGACTATAACCTAAGGTTAGACGCGACCTCGCACTCACTTTCTTCGTCCCGGGAGAATTAAGGGATCAAGGGATTTCTTTCGGACGTATTTTGACGGTAATCCGCGACACCCACTGATCAGATGAATCACGCGACGAACGAGGCGAATAAGAAAAGAAGGAGAAGAAAACAGAGGGAACCCAAGAAGTTTGGCTCTGCCTAGCCTAGCCACAGTCCAGCCGGACCAACACGCTCACCGTCCGAACTTTGGTGTAGCACGGTAGAAGCTTGTTTGTGGCGGGCATCAGCTCTCTCTAAGGATTTAGATGTTTTTAGGGGTTTCTGGTTAGGGCCTCCATGAGACTGTAAGTTTCTTCACGTGGTGAGCGATAAGATGAAACTATTCCTTCCCTTTACCTTCACCCTAATTCTAATCCACCAGCACCAGAGACCAATATTTCCTTCCTTGTTCGAAGGAATAAGGGTCTTTAATGTTATTTCTTCATCAAACGCAATCTATTGGTACCTTTTACAGAGAACATTTTGTGATACTGGCATTCTTTTTTTCGAATTTGTGCTTGAGATTTTCTTCGCTTGTTAGGAATTTTATTTTCCATGGAAATCCTCATAAAATCGAACACGTTTTTCGAGGGAAAACGTCGAAACTTTTCTCTCGTGAATTGATACGGATATTTGCGGCGAATTGTAGTATTTTACAATGATCACAATGTACTGTTTGAAACTGTAGGCAGCAGAGGAGTATAGGTGGGTATTAGCAACTGCAGCAGGAGCATTCGTGGTACCTCGTTTCTGTCAATGCGAACCAGTTCGACTGGCGCAGGCCGCTCGTTTCGCGTGGTTTTCCGGTAATCGGAAGCCAGCTAATCGACCCGCCGATTTCGAGAGTGCGGTCGACGCTCGTAGCTATTGCCCGGAACTATAGCCGTTTCATGGACCCCCCCCCCCCCCCCTCCCACGGCCGTACTATAGTACTTCTAGCGTCGTGTCCTCCTGACTACTATAGCCAGAACGGAGCAAACGATTTTGTCAAACGGAACACGAAACTGTGACAATTCAGTGGCACGCTTCACCTGTTGCACTCACTAGTTAACGATGTGCGTAATTCTCTAGCCTTCCTTCCATAGAGGGATTTCAGTTTCATTATTAGCTGACAATTAACATTTTAACGAGATGCAAGAGCGAGGCGTCTGTTTAACTTCATAATAGGATGGAAATTCTTCATCGCTGATGACAGCTCCTCGAATCTTTTCGCACTTCAAATTTACATTTTTCAATCTGAACGTAATTAAGAGTTTTATTTCGCATCACTCACGCGACTTGTTGACTTAAAATTACAAGTTTTCACAGAGATAATAATAAATCAACTGTTAATTAATTGATCGTCAGTTATGCTTGTTATGATTCACAGTGTTGGTCCAATAAATTTATTTCACAACAAAATGGTAAAATTTGCAAGTGTAAATAAAGTCTACCATTGAAATTCGTATCGCTTACTATCAAAAATGGGTTTACACTGTTTTCTTTTAAATTTTCGTGACAATTGAAACCATTTCTTTTTAAGCCTGACGATTTTGATTAGAACTCTTTTTTTTGTGATAATTAAGGAATTAAAATTTCGATTGGCCAAGAAATAGAAAGTCATTGGGTTTTATATTAAAGCTCTTTCTTTTTGTTAATTTACTTCCTAAATAATTGTAAAGCAATCATTTTTTTTTTTTGAGGTCATCCTACAATATTGATGCAGTAATATAAACACATTTTATTACAAAAAGAAAAATGTTTTTATCCAACCAGATTCAATGAAGAATGTCAAAAAATAAAAACAATGGTCCATTACCTTGATTTTTGTGGAATTTTAATGTTTTTGTTCTATACGATTTTTAATCTAACACATATAGTGAGAAATTCTAGAAAAAAAATTATACAATCAAATTATTAATGGAGCGAATAAACGAATAGTAAGATTGAAAGTAACAAGATGGTCACTATTTTGCGGCTAATATTCGCGTCATTTTTAGATCGCGGCTAGAATTCGATTTACTTATCCTGTAAAGTCGTCTTTTCCTGATTTTAATTTCCTCTTTCTCGCTTCACCTCACGTCTTACTCGTTGTTTGCCGATCTCGTTCTTTATCTCCTGTTCGCTAACGCGTGTGACATCACAGAGCGCATTCTATCTGCCCACGCCTTTCCTTCCGACCTTCCTTTCGTCCTCATGCCCTCTTCGTCTCATGTCAGATGACAGCCAATTTTTCTCCCGGTGATTGCATTTGCAATTCCGATGTGGAACGCGCGTACACTCTCACACCGTTTCCGTACGCGGCTTTTCGGTCTGGCGTTCAACCGACCACGCGGACCACCAGCCAGAAGCGAAAGCCATTCGTTTCTACCGTATACTAGTCGTCGACGTTTGTGTCCCAGTAGCCCCCCCACGTTCGTTTCTCGTATTTCCGACGGGGATGCAGCTTTTCATTGGTCTAGCTTGCTTGCTATCTGCTTTAAATAATTTAATCCGAGTCGTTGTACAGACATGTCTCTTACCGCACCTTTCTCTTTGGTCACTTTCTGCCACACTAAAGTGGTAATCCTCGCAAATTCAATGAGATTCACTTAATTGATTCCTAACTTTATTTGTTTAGCAAAAATAACACCAGTCAGCATCCTCGTTATCATGGAAATGACACATACAAAATTATCAACTATATTTTTTTAGTAGAATAACAAGATTAATGACATTACATAAAAGCTAAAAAAATAACATGTCTTATGAATAGAAAAACTGATTTTTAATCTAATAGTAACTGACAAATTTCGTGAAGAAGTTAACATAAATCAAAAAATTCTGTGTTGAGACCTTTTTTTCTGCGACTAATTGCTTCCGAGAAACGTTGACTGCAAAGAGAATTTAGTGTGTTGCATTAAAAATAGTATTAAAACGTGCTGGTCAATTAGCAGACAAATCTGTAAAGTTCGAAATAAAGTGGCTCCCTGTCGACAGAGAATGCCTCGTATATATTTCCGCATACACTAATATTATTTCATAAGAGATATTTGCATTTTTTCTTCTGCTGTAGGTGATTTTATTCCTCCTACGAGATATGAAGCATTTCCCTAATCTACTTGTTGGAATCTGATTTAATTATTTAAATCAATGCATAATTGGTCAATAGATTTAATGAGTTAAGATAAGTTATTAAACGACCCTATATTGAATCGCAAATCTTTTGCCGTGAACAATTTAATTATTTTACTATAATAAATGTGTTTATAATACAATAAAATGCGTCTCTTTACTAAGTTTACAGTCGTCTAGAAGCACCAAAAAAAGTAGAGCATGCGTTGTTGCTAGTAAAATATATATTGTTAATTACAAAATACGTATTAATGCGGAAACGCTTGTTTCTCGTTACGTTTTGTTGTATTCGTGCACGTTACATCCGTTATTCGTCATACTAAATAATGACTCTGCAATTAACTGAACAGATAAAAGCTTGCCAAGTGGAACGCTGCACGTAGCTTCCTCATTATTTTCCATTTTTCCTGAATCTACGTCTATTACGAAGTTATGTTGATAAATATTCCCTTCCTCATGAAAACAAGCTATGTAAAAATGGAAAATAATGAGGACGAAATGTTCATCCATTTGTTTGAAAAATGTAGAGACTTAAAATTAAATAAATTTGAGTCGTCATATGAAGTAAATAAATTAAAAGTTCTTTTAAATATCATTCCTCCAATATATTACAACGAAAATCGTAACTGATATTGAAAAATTGATGTCTACGTGACTGTCGTTAATATAAACATACAATAATTTATAGAATTCGAAGAGACCGCTGTCGAAATTCACATCAGAAATATTTAAACTGCTATAAATCTTAACCTTTCTACCGTTTTTGATAGAATGAAACATTTACTACCACTGAATATTATTTCGTTTCTATAGAAAATGTCTGCTTTACCTGCACACCAAATATTAGTTCGATCGGTCATTTTTTGAGAGCTTGAATTGTTCGTGGTCTTAAGGGGAGGATGCAGTAACTTTAAAAATATATGTTCTTATCAAAACCAATTCTAACATTCTTCTCTTAGGTCGTTTACATTGAAAATTTCTAAAAATAATTTGCCATATTAGTATCTTATTTATATATTAAAAAATCCATCTTTACAAATTGTAGAAATCATATTTGTGCCAAATTGTAATCCAAAATCTACCAAAATATCTGATTTTTTACATAATGAGATGTACATCATGTAATATCACGTAGCAGTCGTATGTCTGCAAACATTATTCAAGTTTCTCTCAAGAAGCAATTAATTGCAACCCCAAAGGAGCGATGTAGGAAGATGCATTAAGTCGTCGAGGGAGGGTCGAAGTTGAGATGGGCTGAAAGAAGTGCTTGAGAAATGAAGCACACCGATATTTAAATTAAGTGGCTTGCTTCGAAATTAGATCATGGGTTGAAGCAAAATCGACCAGCCGCATTTAATTATGGCCCTGACGATTGCTGGATCTCCCAATTTTATACTTATGTCTGCCATAACTTTGTAACCCTGCGTTCAATAAAAAGATTTTCTCTGGCAATTTTTTTAAATTATATAATTGCGATTATTTTTAGTTTTTTCTTTTTCAATAATCCTAAAAAATTGTAAGTCAATTTTGTCATTGTTTTGCTTATTGTCAAAAATGGCTGCTAATTTTTCAAGACTATCGAAAAAAGCTAAAAATTAGATAATAAAAAAAACAAAAATGTCCGGTTTAGAAATAAATTAATTGAACGCAGGGTTACAAAGCTGTAGCTGAAATAAGTGTCAAATTTGCATATACAAAAATCTTCAGGATCATGAATACTTTACACATACCTTTGTAAAGTGCTCATTGGTCCGTCTGTTCATTGAAAACCCTTTGAAAACTCATTCCAACCATTACAAACGTGTTAGTAATATTATTCTCATTCTCATATTGCAATGGATATCTATGCTTAGCATAAAACGTAAAAAAAATGTTTATACTATTAATATCATATTTTTATATAAATATTAAAAATAACTCACTTTTGGAGTATTTGTAAAACGACTTCGCGTTCTACTGATGTTTTCCTTGTGCACACATTGGGGTGCGTGATGCGAATGTTTTTGCGAAGCGAGACCAACTGAAATGTCAACGCAGCGGGGGCAGGTCTCATATACCCGGTCGTCAGGGAAACGTACCGGCGGAATGTAACGTCCTGTAGTTGTATATCCACCATACCGTCTATGTAGGTATATTGGTGTATGCCTGAGGGCTGCTCGCGACAGGGCACGCTCAGTTCACCCGTTTCTGTTCCGGTGTATTTACGCACCTATCTACCACCTCTTTCCCCTGCTCCTAACTGGCAATGCTTTGTGCGAAAACAGCCACCATTCCATTATATACTTAACTATGAACTTTGCAATCCGTGATACAGAAGCTGCGGTTAGATTATATATATATAATGTATGTATATGTGTAATCTGATGAAATGAAATATATATATATTTCGATTTTAGTTATAAATCGGTACTTTGCTCGATAAAATAAACCAGGAGTCGTAATCATCCGATTACTTTCGAATGTAGAAAAAAGAATTCGAATTCACTCTATTTTTCCATAAATCATTTAATATTCTTTGCGATTTCGTTCATTATAGAGGAATCTTTGTGATGATGTAATAAATATGTTTCCATTTTTTTTTGGAAACATATTTATGGAAATGGTCGAAAAATCATGTTTATAAAAAAAATGTGTGTATAGGTGCAACAAAGAGTTCGTATTACAGAGAATTTTTTGTTTATTTTTCACAAAGCTCCCCTTATTAAAGGAAGCCAAAATTGATTAACATTCCTCGTAAAAAGGCAGTTTTGTAAAAATTCAATAATAATGAGGAAGCAATGTGCAAAATTCCACTTAAAAAAATTTATTTTTATTATGTAGGATCACCTTTAACAGAGTTAAAGGGTTTATGTGCACATGTCTGGTAATTATAACAGACCTCCACAATTTATCTTTTGTCGCAGTGCTCATTCGCAAATGAAGTAGTTCATAAATAAATGAACTCATTGTTGAGAAAAAAAAAAAGAAGTGTCGAGTGTCATCAAGATGAGGGTACCTTCACGTTAGTAACGAGATTCGGGTAGTCAGGACATAAAAAAATGAACAAAGGGTACGACAAAAAATAAAGAATGGGAATACACCCGCAGCTGGAGTGTAGTGCAGTACCTACGTACGTTCCACTGACCTCGCTAATTACTCCGGAGATTGTGTTAGGACGAGGCTACACGCGGGAATGAGGAACGGACTGAGCGCAGGGACGACGACCTCGATTTTTATTACACTCCCAAGCACAGAGAGCGGCAAGTACAACGATGGTGACCTGCGCTCCGGGCTGACACAGGAAGTCGTGGTGCTGCTCCCTCGGCCGTGCGAGAGGCTGCGGCGAAGCGGATATCTACTCGTTTAAAGAGTCGCGCACGGTCGCATTCTCTCCGCGGCTCTTTTTTTTTTCACCCTCGTTTGTTCCCGAGTGAAAACCGCGATAAAACATGAGTTTCGCAGAAAGGGCTCTCAAGGGTGAAAATGCTTGGAGACGATTACAACATAAACTTGAAAGTAAAGTACGTCACAATGCTCATTAATATAAATGACAGACTCTGTATAATGGAAATCATAAAAATAAATTAAAAAATCAGATTCTTTCAAGGTTTAGTTCAATTTTTTACGTACCCTTAAAATGATATCGACTTGAATAAAAATGTTAATAATTTTATAGCTGCTGTTATGACCTCGAAATAGTTTTTTTTTTATAATAATGTGTTCTCATATAAAAAGTCTCAGCTTTGCCACAAAATACAATTTTTTACATTAAAATATGGCAAAGCACTTAAGATTAAATAGCACGATTTAAAAGGTGTTTTTATGAGTCGTCCGCAACTTTCATTCATTTTTTATATTTTTATTTCAAAACTCAGAGCTTTTTCATTAAAAATGAATTTTAAGAATTAACCTTCCATAATTTCCCACCGATGTTCATATATTTATAATATTTTTTAACTTATTAACATTTTTTTTTAAACTAATAATTTTGAACAGTTTTTCATACGTTATTACGATCAACAGTGATTGTTTTTGTAGAAAATGGGTGCAGTAAAGGATATTCACGCAGGTTTATATGAATTAGGTTTATAATAATTATGTATAAAAATGACGAAAAATGCTGCATATTAAAATGCTTGACAGTAAATGTATCAGAAACACTCCAAGTGTTACTGATTTGCCTGTGAAAAATGTTGTACCCAGTTTATGACCCTTTGAAATATCATACAAACATGACGCGTGTAAATGGAATGTTTCTTCATAAACGAGCAATGTAATCGACTCGGAAAAGAAAGTGAGCATAATATAATATTAATAAAAGCACGTATAAAGTGAACACGAAAGACAAGCGCCAAAATGCTAATTGCCGAATCACGCAGGCAAATTAAATTGTCAAATGTGTTTGATGTAATTACGAACGACGATTCTCCGTTTGCCTGGCCGCTCGCGTTCTCTGTAGTGTATGCTACACGCGGTCCGTCTAGCTGCGTCAACCACTGTGCGGCAGCCAATATAGTCAGATCAGTGCGTGCTTTCACTCGCCTGTAATTAAAAGGCAGCGTGAAAATTAGCTGGTTCGGTCTAGCGCGCACACATCATGCATCAGTATAATGGAAAATATTCCGTGTCACCACCGCCAGCATCGGCTGGTCACCTGCGCCAGCCTTTTTCACCGGGATAAAGCACGCGGTACAAGCACACACAGGATTTTTAATTAAGTCGCTGAGGATGAGAGTGCTGCGAAAAAAGCTCGGTAGCCCGATACTTTGTCTGACAATAATTAGTCCTCAGTCTCGTTGCAACGAACACGCTTCATGAGACTGAAGTGAAAAGTTTTGCGCAGTCGCGATAGTGCCAATAACTCCGTATATTAAAAATGTTGACCTCTTTTTTATGATTTTTATGATCATTATCTCTACCCAAGATCTCTAGTCTTTTTTTTTATTGTCATAAAATTTATCGGATGTAAGTTCTAACCGGTCAATATAATGCAGTGTACCTCGTTATTCGTACAGCAATCAAAATTCCCGACTCGAATACTTGTAGTCGTCCATTAAATCCTTCTAAAAATGTACATATAGAAAAGCTACTATTTACATTTAAAGAACTGCACTCGAGTGTGAAATCCCACGTGTGAACATTGCGGCACTCTGTGAAAAAAGCATCCGATCGATTAAAAAAACAGGAGGTTGAAAAAAAAAAAGAGGAAATACCTTAAAACATTGGGCGCACAAAGTACCGTATGCATAGTCGTGTCCAGCATGGTCCCTCCGGGTAATTATTCTGCTGATCCGTCGCTAACAAGAGAGAACTCAACTTCAACGCCCCGAGCCTCTAATTTTCCGTTGGATTTTTCTCGTCAATTCCGCCCGCAGATGTTAAAATGGAAAATCCGAGAAAAGGCTTCTGGCACATGGGTAGTAACGATGAGGCAACGGTGAACATAGAATCACGAGAGGTACTATACACGAAGCTCTGAGAGTGTTGGCAGACTAGGCCATTCCGATGCATTTCCATCGTTCCGTGTGTTTGCCCATTCACTAGACCAGACGTTCTGTCTTTCTCTGTGTTGGGTGGAACTCATCCGCCCTACGAGACAATGAGAGTGTGCCAACAATGGTCCGTGTCGTCGTGGAGCATAGCGCATATAGCATAGTACATCGTGTAGAGAGCAGCGGTAAGGGAGACCGGAAGATCTGGCTGCAACGGTGAGTGCTGACGGGGCTAAGGCTCGCGTAAACGACTGAGCGCTTGTTGCCGTGTCGTAGACGTGATCGGGGTTAGGTGCATCAATTTCAATGTCCCAATTTTATTGTATTTTCCGAATCCATATAGCAGAAGTAAAAAAAAAATCTGAAATTTATATTTTTTTACTCTGCAAGAGTTGTCATTTGCGTTATGCATTGACTATGTAGACATTTTTACGGTATCTGAATTCATACTTGTTGGTACGATTTAAGGCGATAATTTTGGTTTTTTGTCGATTATATTCAAAACAGGTTACGGCTCGCGCATTTCTTATCATGTTAAGAATCCCAAAACTAATCTAATGTACCTATTTCCTAGACCCTGGTCTGAGACAAACGAACGACCATTTACTCACGGACACTTACGGACACTTTCAGACATTCACAGATGCTCACAAACGGTCATACAAACACTCAAAGATACTCGTGAAAACTCACCGATCACAAACATTCACGAAAACTTACGGACACTCACCGACGCTCAAAGACGCTCACAAGCACACACAGTCACTCAAAAAACCTCACAGACACTCTGCTCAAATGTCTTTGTTCAAGTGTCCATAAGTGTCAGTGAATACGTGCGTGAATAACTTTTATTTTCTCCAAATATTAGTGCAAGTGACTGTTCGTATCAGTCTAAGTATTCGTAAGATATTCCAATAGATTTTTAGGGTCTGTCCGAAGAATAGAGCGCGTCTGAAAACTGGGGTACATTTAATTTAACTACTTCAAGTTGTCTTCATCCGTGATTTACATGATACAAAAAACCCCGGTCGCACCTGAGGATGGGAAGCAAATGGTAGTGAAGAAAACGGATAAAACTGGCGCGCAGAGCGAGAGAGAGAGAATAAGCCGAGACAAAATGAGCGACTAGGTGGAAGGAATGGTAAATGACGAATCCCAGCTGACAGAGCGGTAGAAAGAAAGGAGAGAGTGAAAGGTGGGAGGGCAAAAAAGAAGATTAGGATTTTCTTTCAACGGCACCATTTAACATGTGAAGCTGAATAGCCATCTGCTAAGAATAGTGTAAAGCTCCCGTGGGAATGTCCTCTAGGGACACATCTCAGTGCTGCGTTTAGCTGCATATAGCGTCCGCTGGTTCAACGCCTTCCTTTGCAGTCTCTCAATCTTCCTGTTGGCTATTCCATGGTTGCTGTTGGTGGAGAAACCCGGCCAACGGTTTCCGCAGACTGGACGTGGAGACGATGGTGTTCTGTTGCTACTCCGTCCTCGATTTCAACGGCCTCATTTTCCTTCCCTTCTTCTTCACAAGCTTCAACGGAATCCATATGCGAGCAGTGAAGCTGTACTCGATATAAATTACTCGTTGACGACGCTATTACGTCGTGGCTGGCCCGTATGGCGACGTTGAAACGGTTCCACCAGTACCATTATTGTATATTACGCCGATGTTCTACCCACACGTACTTTAGTATGTCGTACGAGCCTCCACAGGCATGAACGCAGTAGATATGGTCGTAGGTTTATGTATGCGGAAGGACGCGCGTGGTTCTCGTGCACTCGAGTAGCATATATATATATATCGAGCGTTACGGGGTCAGGAGCTTCGTTTCTCCCGTTGAGACGAACGTACACGTAGACTTGCCACACCCGTAACTTGTTAACTACTCTAACGTGAAGTTCGCAGTTAAATGTTTGGAAAGATACTTCGGGGGAAAATCATTTGGCCATTTATAAAAAAAAGATATATATATATTTTAAAATACGGTATCGTAACAGTAATAAAACTGGTTATCGATTCTATGAAGCAGAATTTCGAGTGTTTTTCAACATGTCCCAAACGAACACACGAAATTTTACGTCGCTTATTTTAGTCTAATATGCGCTAGTCAATTATTTTCTCAGACCAACCAAGTTGTTGGCTATCACAAATAAGTACATGGTTAGTTGGGATAATTAAATAACCAAGCCATTGTTTTACTAAAATATAGATTTTTTTGATAGATTTGGGGAAAGTAGTGCACTGCGTATAAAATTCCGTTTTCAACAAAAATAGAAACCCTTCTTTGGTAATAAGTCCGTTCTTAGAGCAACCAGTATAATGACCTTGACAAGAAATAATCGGTTAATCCAAGATTATGTGTTGTCCGAAGAGAGATATAATGGAAGAACGACTCTCATCGCGCTGCATCAGCTATAATAGTACCCTCCTGAAAAAAAAGGTGTTGGACTTGAAGTGCTGGAGTATAGGCACTTTGCGAAATTCTAGATGCTACGTTCAGCTACACTTAAGCTTACTCTTAGCCACCTAGCTGTACCTCAACATCGTCCCGTCCATTCTCCGACAACTCGGTATTAGACATCTGAAATTCCACACCGAAAGGGAGGTGAGAAAGTTGATCCTTCACTCGAGATAATGCCAAGAATCTCAGCGACATTGCTTCAAGACGTGACACTTGAATTACACGAATTCACGAAATTACAGAGTCCTGATATCGGACAGATCAGCATAGTCAGTTAGTTTAGTATACTTTTAAGAAACTCGAATAACCAATCTATCATAACGAAATCTTTTACGGAGTGCGTCATAAAAATTTTTCACTTTTCTGAAATCCAAGACTATTTTATTATTCATTTTTCGGGGATTAAGAGATCTCAAACTCTTTCCAATCAAAAATTTACAATCACAAACTCGTATAATCAAATATCCTCTTCCACGATAGCTAATACCGTAATAAATTAATATTATATACATCGTTACATCGTGAGAATTACGTATCTAAGCCAAATGCAAAAGTATTTTTAATTCGGCCCCTGAAATATTGTTATTCAATAGAAAATAATAATTATTAAAAGTTGTTCATACTTATTAACAAAAATTTTATTTCGGCACAATGCAGTTTAGTCATAATTATTTATTTTTGCTAATAATGTAAGCGTAAAAATAAATTTTCGTTACTTTTGCTGCAGCATTCACTTTGAAAATTGTCTCAAACCTGAATCGATCAACATTTGATAATCATCACGACGTCAAATTATTTTTACATAAATTACAGGCCTTAGCAAATTACAGAACTTGCTATGAAATATGAGAGAACACGATAGTCCAGCAGAGTCTCTGCATAGTATATGGGGCAACTCTTTTCTCCGGCGACGCGCATATACTATACTCACCATTTTTATTATTCGTTTTCTAACATACCACGGTTGCGTGTTGAAGGGTGGGGAGGACCGGTAGAGTGGGGGGACGAAGGACAACGGTCCGGCGAGTGCTGGAAGCTGGATAACGCGCGACGATTCGCCACCGACGTGCTATGCAAGGGTGCAAAAAAAATAGGGCTGGAAGAGAGATGAGAGGAGCAGAGAGGCTACTCGCGAAAAAAAAAGAAACAAAAAACTGAAAGCTCTGCGAGGCACTGTGCGTGGGCGCCGCCTCCTCCGGCGACGAATAAATAAAATCTGGACTCTCTCTCTCTCTCTCTCTCTCTCTCTCTCGAATTAGTGGGTTTCTGACAAAACCAGAAAGTACATTACTTTTGCGTCGTGACTTTTCAAACAAAACTTGCCGCAAACGCATAGATTTTCCAAGCTGTTTTTGTTTTTTCCATTTTATCGTCACGTTTATATTTTTATTTTTCAGCCTCAAAGCTATGAACTTAATTTATTATTTTTTAAACTTTTATCCGTGGTTTTATAAAAAAGAAAGTTAATTTTGCAAAAGTATTTTCATTAAGGAGACAAGAAATTATTTATATTTTACTCCAACAGGATATATCCAGTGTATGTAATAAAAGCGACGAGAAATTGTTCGTTAGCTGTAGCAGAGAGTGACTTCTGTTTTGAAATTTAATCCGTCGTTCGTTGCACTTGAGAGCGAAGAATTTTCTGGTACGAAAAGCTTATGGCGCGACCGACAAAAGACCAACCTACTACCAACGGGATCGGACAACGCTTGCCATTAATCGTGGCCGGCTTCCCTTTTCCACGCCCCACCCTCGGACTGAGGCCATTAGTGCCCGACAAAAGGGGGGTATCAAATAATTTACGCTTTCGTATCCACTCGTTCTCTCCGTTGCAAAAACTATACCCTCCTTTTCCGGACTCTATGGATTATTGAGGTAAAATTTTTTCACCTAACATGGGACATGTTGGAATCCTCCACAGGAAGGGAAAGAACTTGAAAAATATCCGGTTAGGAGGGTTATTTATTTGAATCGCTCAATAATATTCTTCACTCCAAGGAAGTATCATTTGTCTGCTGCATAACGTCATAAAATATGTTTTTTATTGTATATTCAAACAGAGATTAGCAGAATTAAATTTTGCATAATAGATTTCTTCTATTTTTGGATAATTAAATTGTGCCTATCGTTTCAAATAAGTAACCGCGTTTACTTGATTCCAGTAGTGCAATCAATTAAAGATAAATCTGAATATAAAAACAGCCACATGTTCTAGTAATTATTCATTGTGGCTTAAAATAGCTACCACGTTTTCTGTAAGTCGAACCACATTTGTACAACTGTCGCTCGACTCAAAAAAATTAGAAAAAAAAGTACATATTAGAAAAAATATTTATGTTCCTAACTTGGTTTACTTCCGCTTCGAATTTTATTCTTCCGTTCTCTCTCTTTTCTGACAAACCTTATTTTTCAGACAATGTATTCAGTGGCTAACGGAGATATATCTACTGTATACAAATTTCCAAGTCCTCTTTTTAGATGCAGGTCAACGAGCTAACACAGGAGAAACCGAGAAGGAGGACAAGGGTCTCTATGCCCTCATCGTTCTCCCCAACGCTCCGACGTCCGAGTTCCCAGCTGTACCGGAAATAACGTCGGTGTCGCTGCTGAGAGTCAGTTGAGAGGGGTGCCTTTCCGGGGGTTAAGTAGCCGATAGAAATGCATAGCGTTACCGCATCTGCCTCACGGGGGATGAGAGATTCCCTTGGGTGTATATGTACATACATGCGATGTGTAGTGCTTCTAGTGTATATCCTCTCGTCCGAATACCGGAACTAGCTTTTCACAAGCTTGGCTCATAGTCACAACATCGTACAGAATCAACATGGATAACTGGAACATTGTGAACTTTCAGTTGACATTTTCTTCCAATTTTTGCTTCCTCTGCTTTGTTTTCGTAAGATCTTTCTTTTAGATTAAATTTTCATAACAGTATACTTAATTCCCAAAATATAGAATTAGTAAAAAAAAAAACTTGAAACAAGCACATTTACACAAGCAGTCATCTGTACTTACAAAAAGTTATGAAATACATTGAAAACAACTGAAGCATGTTTTGTCAAGTTCATGCTGTTTACTTATTAGACTTATTGGAAATATATGTATATATTAACATTTATTATAAACTAAAATGAGATTATTTCATGAAATTCAAAATATATCTTTTATTAATTTCACGGTCACGGGAGCAACATATAATAAACACAAAATATTTCTCAAAAATAGATAAAAAGAACATTCACGAAAAGTATTAACACTGATTCAATAACAATTCAATCAAGTATGTTTGGTTGATAACTAAAAACTTGTCTGATTCAACAATAACTTGGTTAATCTAACCAATCAATCGTCTGATGCATATATTACTAACCACTTGGAATTTCAAATGGAATGTTCTACATTCGGACCGAGCAGAGCTTTCATACAAAGAAATTGCAAAGCTAATTTGGTTCATCAGTGCAACCTGAACTCTAACAAATTGGAAATGGAAAAAAATATTTGTACCAATGAACTTGGGTAAAAAGAAATATACTTAATTTTATTATTCCACCCAAGTGATATATTTTTTTTTAAGTTCTAATCTTTCATACGTGCAATTCCAACACAACTTCATTTTCACGTTTTTCCCATGACACAGTCCCTTTAAATTTAGAGTAAAGTCTTCTATGTTCTGCAACGAAAAAAATAAGTTTATCCTCACTATTACCATTGTCATTACTTATCTACGAATGGAAACCGATTGTCGTTGCTTTCGCACTAGAAAATCGCTGGTTCAATTCGACTTCTTTTCCCGAGGATTACCCTCCACGACTCTCTATAAATCAAGGGATAAGAATGATAAGACTTTCGAAAAGATTTCTACGGAAGTGTCGAAGTGGAAGTTGGAAAACCATGGTCATTCGATATTCCAGTGGGAGCTTTGGAGAACTTCGCCACCGAGATGAGCTTATTAATCCCCCGAGATCGATAATCCGAACGCGGAAACAAAAAAGTATTGGAACCGCAACCCACGACCGCGGCCTCTATTATACCATGCCATACTCCAAGCGTGCTGGATGCAGTGAAATAGCACACTATAGGAGGCTCGATGGTTCGTGTTCGATGCCCAACTGGATGCTGCGCCAGACGAGCGCCGATATCATTCACTAATTTCGCCGGCTGTTCTCGGAAAATTAAATTATCCCACGACGAGGATAGCGGAGAATCGGTGGGAATGTCCGTGAACACCGCGGCGGGTATCCGTTTTCGCAGTTTCGATCGAATCCATACGGGCGATTCGGCATTAGCGGCAAACCAAAATTAATTACAGTTTTGGCGGTAGCAAGGAAGCGGTACGTGCATTGGGGGTCCGGTAGAAGGGGAGGGGCTTCGATCGAGCCCATTGGCAATAGGATATTGGCGACTGGGGTGGCAGGTTTCACTGTAATAACTATTCAGCGCTATACATTAGATCTGACGCCAATACCCAGCGCGGTTCTATCCGAATCCCTTTGCCAAAGTTCTATGTCCGGCAGTGGTAATATACCGTTGTGGTCAGCCTGTTTAGTAGTAATAAAGCGGATACCCATACCACTTACCAGTAGATCGATCGCGTTCCCAGTGCTGCGTACCCACTGAGTCCTCCATATCCCAGCCCACTCTCGTCTACATATTCAACCGGTTAAGCGATATTGCGCCGACAACAAAGGATTATCGATTTCGTCGATGTAGATACAGCTCGTCGACTTATTGCAAGCCGATTATCTCGGCCTGATATATTGTTTTGTGTACGCATACACATTCCGCGTGTATGCATGTACAACAGTTATTTAATTGGCTCTTATGCTGTGAAGCAGTAATTTTAATCCTTCATTATTTCGTTAAATTCAATGTGGCTACTTTCGTTATAACACGAAAAATGTTTGCTTAAGTTATGTTCAGTTTCTCGGTGAAATTTTTTTTTCCATTTTACTTGATCATAGAGGAAATTTTTTTTCTCGGCGGAAATGTATTCAGAATGTTTTTATGTACCAACAAATTTGGATATGTTTGTATATGTGTGTTATAACAGCCCACTAAAATCCGTTTTGTTGCAACCATGAGTGTCTTTGTGTTAAAAATTAAGGTTGGAGGTGGGCTCATAGGGGGACACCGAAAAATAAGAGTCTAATGGTCTTATAGGGGTTGGAAAATTCGGCCACTGGAAAGAAAGGGCCACGAGGGTGTGCTTGTTTATTTTTTGTTCAGAAAACCCTGAGTGTCATTATTTGGATAAATAAAAAGCAAGTCACAAGTCGTTCAGCCATGAAATAAATATCTTGCTGGGTTCCGAAGTCATTCAAGGGGGTTTCGATGTTTGTAGCTATTTTCAAGGACTGACGAATAAAAATTATACATTTTTTTCTGAATGCTCTTATATGTTTCGAAGAACATAACGTGCAGTCGAAACGAAAAATTTAAGAAATGGAGAAGGCTTAACAATTTTTAATGAACCACCGTAATGAGCAGCGAAAAAGAGCGAAACATATAGTTTGTAACACAATCGTTCACGATATAATTTTTTTTTTGTTTCAGAGTAGAATAAAGCCTATTATAATAATCCATAAATCTCGTTTTTCACAACATTTAGCAAATCCCCTTCGTAATGTTATATTTATATTTTCAACCGTATGCCATACAAACCATTTTGCGACACAAAACAGCACTCGGAAAATAATTTACATTTTCTTTCGTTTGTAATTTAGTATAGCTACAAACGTCAATGGATCCCCCTCGTCCCTTAATGGCTCAGGAACCTGTCGAAAAAGAGGTGTTTAAAATGAAAGGTGTCTATTTTCACAGCCATTTACTCAGCATAAATATTTGTATTAAACCCCTGAATATTTTTGTACGTAATAAAATATGCAGCTTATTTTTTCTTCAAACCAAAAACACTTTGAGAGGTGCAAGTCTAGAAAAAAAATTTTTTTTTTGCAAACCGCTAAAACTACTTTTTCCTATAGTAGCTTTGTAAAAAATGGCAAATAAGGAGAAAGCAATGTGCAAGTTTCTATACAGTCAATCTTATTCTTATTACTTCTCTACAAAAATCTGTGGCTTAATCAAACAAAACTTTACTGCCAATTTAAGTTTTGTACGAAAGTTAACAAATTGTGTTACCCCAACTGTTTCGTGTAGAAAATCTTTTGACGTACGATCAATCGATATAAAGTACAAAATTTGTGCAATAAATTAGCGTCAACTGTACGGAAATTGCAGCAAAGAACAAATTAGAGAAAAATATTATAATACATGAAGCGACTAACGAGTTCGTGCGGTGACTGAGAAAGATTTGGTGCTGTTGTATTCTTGATGTTGAGTGCAGTTATGTATATATACTCTTTATTTTTTATTTCTCTTATTTTTTTTTTTTTTTTCTCAGTTGGTTTCCTTGCTTCCTCCAGCGCTTAATGCAAATTGTGAAACGTGCTTCCAAGCTACTACGACTACTCGTGCGCATCCCGCATTCACTCTATCGCTCTATCTCTCTTTCTCTCGCTTGCAATAACGTAAATACTCGGAGCAGATTCCGAAGTGTTTATCCCCGGATTAGCAATTCAACTCGCGTCCGTTTTTCTCTCGTCGCCGGAGCACGCAGCCTCCACTACTGTAGTATATCTGCTTCACGACTACTATCCCTTCGTACTCCCGAGGAACCCGAGAGTTAATGGAAAAGATTGTTCACCGTGGGGTGGAGAAGGTCGCGCGCGCGCGCTTGCAATGAACCGAGCGTGAATAAGTATACTTATACAGCATGAGAAAGTTCGATTCTACCGATACTGCGATCGGTTCAAGTACGCGAGACCATCTTTAATTGTCTTTCCAGACAATTTGCATTTGAATTGGTAGGAAAACAAACTTTTTCATTTAGAGGTATTCGCATTCGTGTCTTGTATCAAAGTGGCAGGAATTATTGCTACTTTATACAGAACTTTGTTTTCGTGACATTATTTTTATTTTTATTTTTTTCGAGATTGACATGCCAATGCACTTAAAATGTCGGGAAAATTGAACTACAAAAAATGTCCGGTATTTGTGAGTTTGTGTGCTGCTACAAACATTGAATGTCATCTAACTTAGGAACGGCTTAGACAATCTGGCTGAAATTTAGCAAGCTAAAGGCGTCTTCCATCCATGCCAATTTTATTAGACTTTGATTTTTCTTTTTTAAGCAAAAGGAAAAGCTGTCGGGCTAAGACTTTCACAGAAAGTTTAGATAGGGTCATGGTTGTTTGATATTATATTTAATCAGAATTGACAGAGTGGTTTCAAAATTATGACATCTTTTTAGAAAATGTATATATCTCATTAAACTTTTAAGACTCGAGAGGGACCAAAATAGATAGAAAGATAGATAGAATGGTTTTAAAGTTATGGATTCTTTTTTAAATTCATAATACATTGGACATACGAAGTTAATTAATTATTTTCTTGCTAAATATATGTGCATATATATGTACATATATTTATTATTCATAAAGCTTACTTTATGAGAAAGCCAAGATTGATCGACATACTTTCTCATAGGGAAGACTTTGTGCAAGGTAAAAAATAATGAGCGAGCTATGTGCAACGTCCTACTTTGCAGCCTTCTTTTTCTTTATTTTCCAAATTTGATTTTTAACTCACTTGTAGTACATTATCAGAATTATCGTCGGAAATCTATAATCGAAAATCTAAAAAAAGAAAAAAATTGTTAAACAAATTTATTGAAGATTTATTATTTATTTTGCTTCAAAATGGAAGATATTTGATTTTCATAAATATTTTTTTACGAAAGTTCACCAACTGCGACGATGGTACAGTTGAAAACAATGTTGTCGAGTAAGAAATCATCAAAAAGTAGGATTCGGATTTTACAGCTGTTTGGATTTTTAAAAGTTTTAAGCCACTTCTACTTTCAAAACACTTGGCAAAAGATGCTTCAAACTTCAAATACATGAATTATTTATGACATTTGTGACAAACTGAATTTTTCAAACTTTGGTACAAATGAATACATCAGAAAAATGTCGCCGCCGAATTTCTTAAAACTTTGAGCTCGACGTCGTAGAAATGGAAATAGCATGCAAAAACTGTCCCTACAAAAGTGTAAAGAAATATGCAAAGTTAAACCTCACTCATTGCTTCATCATATTTGTAGTTCGCAGCGCACAATGCTTACGGGCAGAAAAAAAATATGAGAATACAATGTGAAAGGATGAACATTGCAACTTTCAAAGATAATTTAAATACTCATGCGAAACTGTTAATTAACGATTACTAAAATCCTCAAACAATTTTCCGAATATATATAATTACATGCATTTGGCACGTAATTATATATTCGAAATATCCGTGATTCCGAGCTATTTATTATAATGGTTGTTGATTTACAAAGGCAAATAGTCCTTGTTTAGTTAAGCCCCTTTCAGTATTGGAAATGACATCTAATTAGCACAAGCGAAACGTGATCCTTGAATTAATTAGATAATTGATATATCGATCGACCAACCACTAATTACATATTTTACATAACCAAAATATTCACCTCTGGCATTCGAATATGTAATTCGCGAGTCGTGAATATGGATTTAATGCTGTGAACCAATAGCCGTGTAAGATTGTACGAAACAGAAACATGAAATCACAAGCATTTTGTTTCAAGTTACTCGACAAAGAAAAATAAGTGTACACGAATAGCTGCATTTTGAATGCCTGCACAGACGAGAGGAAATAGAGGAGTATAGAGTATCTGTACGAGGCAACTTTGAGCGAAGGAGAATATCGTGAGGGTTTGGTGAGCAAATGTTCACCGAAGCTCGTAGTAGTCGCGGTGCAGAAGAGAAGGACCAGAACGACAAGGATCAGGCGGAGGGTGTGATGCGGCTGGTAGGGTGGCAAGAACGGGAAGGAAAGTGAGCAGGGTGCAGGAGAGAGACTCTCTGTATTCTCCCTACAATGGGGGTTGAACACCCGACCGCCCACAACCCCCGCCCCGACCATGTTTCTGGCAGGCTGCCAACACCGGTAACTACCGGTACTACCACATTAATGGAGTTTTATTGTTATTTACAGTGACAGCGGCCGCGCGTGTGCGAGCACCAGCCCACAGGTCTGTTTCTAGTTCTGCAAAAGAGCTTTACAGTTATTAATGAGCGTCCCGGTTACGTCTGAGCATGATCACGAATCATCCTCATAGGACGAAGTGTCGTTTGCATATAAGGCAATCTCTGTCATTTCGCCACTTTTTTTTCTTACACCCTCAAATATTTCTCATAATTAACTATTAGACTATATTTGAGAGTATTTTTTTTTTGTTAATTTTTAGCCTCCTCCTAGAGGAAGCTTTGTTATCGTCAACATTTTTTTCGAGGTTTTCATGTCAGGACATTCCAAATGGTCTAAAATATCGAAAAAAAGTGGTTTAAAAAAAATGTCTGAATGTGCGTGTGTGTGTGTGTGCAACTATTGAAATTTTATTGTACTTTGAATATTTTTCAAAAAATGTCTGTGTGCGCTCTAGTTGCCAGAAATTTTTAGTTATCAAGCTGAATAATTTTTTTACAAATAAAACTATGTTAAAGGACGATTGGTATTGGATTTGGTACGAATCTGCAAATAGGTTCGATTTTTATGGGTGTTTAAATTTTCCAAAAAATTAATCCTTTAACTGACGCTAAACATTACCAATTCCACTAAAATTTTCTACAGACGAAAAATAATATTCATTCTGGACTCGGATTTCTGACGATACTTGTAGCATATTTAAATCCAAAATATGTTTTTGAATGGTATTAGTTGCGATTGCATCGGTTGAGCTGATACTGAGATCTCATTGTCAGTGTGATGCTTGTCTAAAAATTAAATTTATTATTTAAAAAGTTACAATGTAAAGCAGACGACTAGCTGCTCGACTAATGTCAATCAGTTTCTTATAATCCTTGACGCTCATCGCATGTCATTCCCGTTGATTATTCAACAATCAATATAATAATGTTTGTTTCAAGCGTATGTAAATACATTAATGACTTTAATTAAAATTGTGAAAGAGTAAATATGAGAACGACGCGAAAACAACACATGGAAGTATGGTCGCTTCTCTACATAAAACACTGCTTCTATGTCAATATCGTGTCAAGTCTGGGTACAATACAATACTAAGTAAAATTGATTCTCCTTTTCAGCGTTTATACAGATTTTTCAGTTTCATTAACATTGGCTCGACTAGAGAGTTAGCTGAATCTTCCCTTCGCAAATTCGGTTCTATCGACAAATAGATACAGAATGTGAAACGAAATTCTGTTCTGTTTTTTAATTCAATTTTTTTTTTTTCATAGAAGGAACACTGATTAAAATAACACCGAAAGTGACACAAAAAGAAATCTTGTATAGAATATACGATCGTGATCAATCACTACAATAGGGACAAACATTAAAATATTCCAATACATTATTCGCCCAAAACGTAAAACATCCGCGTGATCATTTAAGTGGAAGTTGCAATATATTTGCAAATTTTTTTCTTCATTCCTGTTTGAAGTGCTCATCATCAGGCATTTCTTATGCAATGTTAGGACAGTGACTTCTCAGATAAAATGATAAAAAAAAACTATAAAGAATCTGAAATTTAAATTCTTCTTGTAAAAACTTGTACCCTCTTCACCCCCTCCTGGCGATTTAAAACCTCCTGCTGAATCACTAAACTGCGTGAAGTTTGTTCGCCTCGTCGTCGATTTACTACGACGGACGGAATGTAAAATTTCCATGAAATCAAAACTTGAACGATGCTCAGAGAACTGTGTACTATCATTACGTATACTTATGTGCATACATATACACATATAGTATATCTTTATACATACAGACAGAGATGTATGATATATCTTTAGGTAGCGTAATAAACGGTCGTCGTCTTTGCAGTCTTGCGGTCGTACAACCCCGTTATACCTACGTATAGTCATCTCGTAGTCGTTGGGGTGGATGAGCCTGGTTGTGAAAGTTGCGAGGATGCGCGGTGGAGTAGGTACGCGCCGTTAAACGGTACGCTCCATTTACCTCGATACGTACGAATACGCGTATTACCCTCCCTTCCTCACTCTCTCTCTTTCTCTCTCTTTCTCTCTCTCAACCGTTGATGTCACCTTTTCAGTTTTCATACTCGAGTCCGTCCACTTGCTCTCTGTGTTCGTTCTTTCGTCTCGCTTCCCTCGAACTCGTCGCATTTTCTCGCGGATTTTCTGTCCTCTATTCGCTTCGTCATCCGCCATTCTCTTCGCATATTATTTGTGAAAGCGTAGATTAGCATAAAAGGTCCCTTGACATGAAAACGTAAAAACAAGACAACGCTATAAATAATACTGATACATAGATAATAAAAAGATATTTACTGTCTATAAATAGTTCAAAATACTAATTTTTTTTTGCTTCAACAAAATTAAAGGAGTTACATTTGTTTGAAAATTTCAAAAGTTGGATTTTTCTTGTGCATATTTTGAATAAATTGACATTTTGAGAATTTTTAAATGCAAGTCTTGTGTAAAAAGTCCTATGTTCTTTTTGGTTCATAGTTCTTTATAAAAACATGGATTTTCAAAAATCGAAAAAATTGTTTCCATCGTATGCCAATAACTTTAGAGATTTTTTCGTTGCAAGTTTTTTTTTCAAAACATTGTTTTATTTCTGTTATTGAATAAATGAAATTAAATTAGTTGAACTCACGATTTATGTACTTATTTTAGCAACGACAATTGGCTAATAACTAGTTTTTTATATTCGCGACTAAATTGACAATAAAATATCATAAAATCTCATTGTTATAGTATTAAGCTTACTTTCGAGTGGAGCAGGATCAATTTTCAAGATTCCTGGAGAATATAAGCAATCTGCAAACACATCGTTCAGTTGTGAAATCACTTAACAATAGGTGCCATAGTCGCCTAAAAAAGGCATGATAAAACCTTTTTTTGTTGTTGTGTATAGTCAGTTGTTGTTTTAAAAAACTGGCATTTAAATCTCATAAAACTTATGAGCAAAACTACTTTGCAAACTTGAACAGTCAAATGGTGCATCAGAAGGTAAACAATATCTGTTTACCTGTCGCAGCTTTCAAATTAAACCGCACGATGAATTTTATTTTTTGCTGTACCGAAAGTTGTCCGCGGGAGAGATTCGGTTGGAATTAAATTAAATAATAAATTAAATATAGCCGATTATTCTGTCGTTTCTTAGAAAATACACATTTTTTTACGCACAACTTTGTAGCACGAGTAAACAAAAAATCCTACACTCCTACCGAAAAATGCTCTCGTATAACAAATAACAATGAACCCCCATCAAACTAAAATTCATCCGCCGGTTTAAGTAAAAAAGAGATAAAGATGTTTTATCATGCATCTTTTTTTGTTTTGTTGATAACTCAGTACTCTTAAAACAACAACAAAAAGTCAGAAAAAACTTTCAGAGTGAACGTGCTAAATATAGCACGCCCGACGCTAAAGGTTGAAAAGTACCATAAACCCGTGAAATTCTAACCAAAAACTTTTCATATTTATTTTCATCCGTGCACAGACGGGTTATGTCAAAAAAATTATGCTCTATGCACTCGACGCTCGGTTCTTTTCATTCACCTCTCGTACTGGTAGGAGAGATGACTACTATACAAGCGAATATTTTCATTTTTACAGGCGCTTTCATCCTTTCTTTACCCATTCTCCTGCACTATTCTTCTTTTCTACATTCTTTTTACAATTTTTATGTGTGGCACTGTGAGTTCTCAGCTGTGTAACCATTTTCCAGCACTATACTTTCTGAAATAACCCTTATACTGTGCTTTATGTATTGTACTTATGTTCCGACGTACCATTGCGACATTTATTCATTTGTTTGTGTTACACAGCTATTTTACAGCGTGCGGTTTATGTACACAGAGTGCACCGTGTACTATGTTTCATAATTCATTGACCATATAGCTTGGGTTTTCACTCAACATTTCCTATTCCTTATTCTTTTCCTTTAAATAAATAACGAATGGAAAATGTGAACACGTAAAAAGCGTCCTTCTTCAATTTTTCCTCCCTTTTATACAACTTCCTTCTGCCGCGTCGCTCTTTTCACAGGTTCCTCCACTTTAGTCTTCCATATATATATTCGTCGTTTATATTTTCATCGTGTCGCGAAAGCGTACGTAAAATAAAGAAAGTTTGTGGCAGAAAGATCCCGAGGATTTGCCAGACGTGTCGCGCTCTCGCACGAACGACGCGATGACGTGCGATGGGGACCGACTACAGCGAAGGGAAAATGAAAGCTCCGTAGCGGTTCGGTGAGGCAACGGGGCTCTGAGAATCCATCCCTTCTCGTGTCGTAACCTCGCCGCAGGCAACCACGAGGAACGCGGAATGGTAATAAGTTTGACGGGGCGTTTCTCACCGACGACGGTATGACGAAGAAACACTCTCGAGTGTTTCTCGTCGTCGTCGTCGTCGTCGTCGTCGTCGTGTCTTCGCTATATGCGTTCCCTACAACAACGGCCCGTCATCACGCTTCTTACATTTTCTATCCACGAGGTTGCCGACGTGTTTTTGATTGTTTTAGAAATTTTCCTGAAATTAGATATTTCTACCAACTTTCGCGTGTCGAGAAGTAATATTGACTCAAGAAGTAGTAATGAGAACTTTAAGCTGTTATTAGCTCTCCTGTAGTGAAAGTTTTGCTTTTATGAATTTTTTTTGTGATCTCAATCTCTTTTTATACCTCTTCTTATTTAATTTTTTAAATATCTTTATCTTTTTTAGCAGTAATGGAATTTATAAACGAAATTTGTCATGGAGCAATCAAAACCTTTAATTATATGTAAAGAATATATATTTTTAAAGAATATATTTTTTTCAATTTAATTGCAATATCGGTGAGAAATATTAGTCTTATGATTTTCAAATAAAATGACAGTGAAAATATAAAATAACAATTTAGTCTATTTTCTATATTCGATATCTTCGAACCTTGTGCATAATGCATAAAGCCCTTCAGATAGCTTTTTTCAATATATACTGTTTTTTTTCGACAAACCAATTTTTTGGCCATGGCCTCGAGGTGTTTTCGTAATGTCGATGAAAGAATAGAGATGGAAAAGACGACGAAAGGCACCAAAGTCGTAGATCAATCAGATTTTGGGGATTTCACGTGTCCGCATTCCCTCTCGAGAATTTACTATCGCCAAGGCAAGAGAATCTCCCAAATCTTGATGAATTTACGACACTGAATCTCTGTCTTTGCGAGGGTTTCACCGCCCAGAGCCATATAGTGTATTACGAGCACTATCTCAGTGACATAATTCAGAGGATAATAATATAATATAAGTGATACTAATACCAAATTCGTTGATTGTTTGCAGAATATCAGCGCCTTTCCAAGTTGCAGCTGTCGCCCTCATCTTCGCCGGAACTTTTTCCGCCCTTATTGGACACTGTTACTCCGATCACAAGACCGTCATCGCCTGTGGATTGTTTCTTCTTGGAGGTGAGTTAATAATACTACTTTTCTTTTCTCGACAATTACAATTACAAATAAATAGAAATAAATGTGGTAAGTGGGACACACCGAGAAGGGATGGTAGAAAGGGATGAAATACCAAACTCTAGTTACAGTTACTGAAAGTGAAGTCTTGGGTGAGTATTATTGGCTTGCCAGTCACGTACAGCCTCCCCGACTTCTCTCACTTTTGCCTCGCGATGCCAGAATCGTTGTATATCGGCATCACTTTCCACCCAGGCGGCAACAATGCGATTCCTGAACTTTCTTCCGGGCTTCCAGCCCTCAAAACCATCGTATAGACCACGTATAGACCCCGATGAAAATTCTTACGCCTCACAAGCAGTACCCAGGACACGGTTTCATGCAAGATTCAGTTCTTCTATACACCTCTCACTGTGAATTCCAAACCCCTCTCACAATGGGGGTTTAATGGAAGGTTCAATAGCAGGACAAGTTCTCCATTTTACTTTGTATTTCACATAAATCATAAATATTTAATATACCATTGTATACTTGAAAATGTCCGCTGGCGACATCGAATGTGTAAATATTGTGTTAATGTAATTAATCATCAATAGTAATAAATCAACAATAATAATAAAAATAGCAACAAAAGGTTGTACCTAGTTTGCACTAAAAATATACTAAGTTTAAATTAAATAAGGTTTATTCGTATTTAGGCCAAATAAAAACTTTACTTCTAAAGCATTTTAATCGTGAAAAATAAAATGTCTATCTTGAGAAAAGTATTATTTATATTTTTAAAACTGCTAAGAAAACTCCATCGCAAGAAATATCATTTTACAGATGTTGAACCGAAAGAAACTTACGAAATTCAATTTTCTTTCAGTCTAAAATAGCAGAAATTAAAAAACGCTTACTGCTGCCTGAAAAATATTTCAAAAGAAAAAATCAACTTCAAGAATTGAATAATTGGTGACAAACAAACAAAAGTTTTTGTCAAAACTTTGACCTGTGCAATAACAAATCGATGTCAACATTTCGCTATCAATATTAAAACATTTAAAGTACAAAAATATTCAATGGGAAATACTGAATCGTCGCACTTTTCTCAAAACCCTGGATTCATTTTTTTAGTAAAACATGACAATTTCGATAAACAGCACGACGAATATACCAATATTTCTTAGATATATTCTAATTGTTAAAATGCCACATTATGCATTTTAGTAACGTTTTTGAATTATTATTATTTAAAATTAATGCTACAGGTGTCCTCCAATGTTTCAATTCTTCTTCAATCTTTCCCTATCTGAAAGCATTTAAATTTTAATAAAATAATCTTTTTAATGTGAATGTATTGTCGGAAAAGAAATAGTTTGATATCGCCAGATTTTTGCAGATCGTCGACCGGTCATCCATTCTAGTAATTTCAACGAAAATCGTATCTGAGATTAAAAATCACTCTGTCCAGATATCCTGCGATGTGAATCGAAAGTAGGATGCGACGCGAGATAGGATTGAGAGCGTCGTTACTCTCTTCGATAGAATAATTAAACCATTCGCGATGAGCGATCGATGCAGGTTGAGTTTGTACCAGGGGAACTATTCACTGTCGAACGAAGCGCAAGTTAGATGAACGGATATAGAGAGAGGCGAGGAAAAGCGTAATTCGTAACAGACGAAACGTCGAGAGGGAAATAGTGAAAAGTGCGCAGTTGCGACTTGCTCGGGGGCTCGTTATTACACTCCGGTGAATTCAATTAGACAAATTCGCCATGGGGATTCGATACTGATTATCGCATCTACTGTTATCTCCTTTTTGTTTATTTTTTTTTTTTTAATCCTGTTTCTTAACGAGTACGCCTTACATTCAATGCTCAATTTACATAATTGTGAATAAAATATCACAAAATCTGAATATTATTTTCAATGGTCTAATAAGTCGACTAATGCAATAAACTGTAAAAAGAAACAATTAATAATGATAATACTTTCTTTGCAAGGTTAACAGTAGACGTGGATGAGTCTTTGTATATTTTTGTATTACTTAGCAGACAGAGTGAATGAAAGAAAGTCCTGTATTTTCGATCAGCCCAAATCTTTTTTTCAATTCTTAACCGAGTTATTCCCGACAAAATAACAATTGGCACATTGATTAACATTCCATCCGCAAAAAGTGGAAAATGTAACATAAAATTTTTATCTCTTTTGAGTATGTAAGATGACTCCATAACACAAATAAACTCAGGATTACCGCGACTCTTCATTTTTCTTATAATGAAGCAGCACGACGATTCCAAAGGTCGCTTTCTAAATTCAACACCGTTTATGACACATAAACATTCCATATTTAAATAATTCATTAAGGAAAACGTGTTTTGACGATAGTGCTATTTAAATAAACCGTTGCCGACTGAAAACCAACGAATAATTGTGTGCGTCAGGAGTCTCATATTCCTAACCAAATTGCTCCAGACAAAACAATGACTGTCATATTTTTATCACAATACTATTCACAACAACCGGAAAATGTAAAATGTGCATTTCAGCAACCACTGGATGTTTAATGTACACTATTATTCTGTAAAATTGTTACAACCTGCTGAACACACTGAAAGTGAAGTTAACTGAAACTTTTGCAGACGAAGCTCTGTAAAAGCATTGCTATCTACGCAGAAACAGTGGTATATGAAGCTCTCCTGAATTGGCAACGAGTGAGAAAGCGACTTTCTCGAATACCATAGGATGTAGTACTGTACGTAGGGCTAGTTAGTGGTGGTGAAGTTCTACGAGGGGTTGCATAACTACCGCGACTACTGTTGAGCCATAGCCGGAGCGCGCAGTACAGCGAGAATTCGCAGTCAAGAGAGAAGTGCTAGAGAGGTGTTCTGAGGGTAAAACGGAATGGGAAGAGTGAGAGCGAAGCGTTCGCGAACAAATGAGGGAAATTATCCGCAGCAGCTCTGAAGTAATAACGTTTAACCGACGCGGCGGTGTCGGGGGGCGGTGCTGCTGGGACAGGTGAAGCAAAAGCACAGTGGCGGAAGGGGTTAGGAAGTAGATGAGAGGTGGCGCAAAGGCGTTTCAGGCTTTTCCAGAGAATATACACATAGGATGAGAGGGAGAGAGAGAGAGAGAGGGGGAGCAGCGCAGCAGAATTATAAATTGTTGAAGCATAGTTGTAATTGTTTCGAAGCTACCCTAAACGAGAGAGGGAAAGAGCTTCTTCCAGATCTTTCGCGAATGAGCAAGTCAGAGCGAGATAAGCAATAGACTATATATGGAGTATATATATCCCACTGCTGTCTACAATCTCTTCCAGGGATCCTCCATTTCTCGCTTTGTACGCAACACCCAACTACTTGGTCGTTCGTTCGTTTGCGAGTTGTCGACTTTCGGGAGGGTGAGTTCCTCCGAACCCTCAGGGACTAGACCGTTTGTATACCAGATCCTTTCTCCTAAAGTTCCCGCTTCTAGTATCGTGGATGCCTTTCCATGAAGTGTTGGAGGCACACAAAGGAACGGCGCCCAAAGTGCAAGTTTTGGATACAGTGCATTGACCCCTGAGGCTAGCGTTGGTGAGTTGTCTTCAACGTGATTGTCCTTTGTATCTTGCAAGTTTTCATTTAAGAAAAATGTCGTTTTAGTAGTGAAAATAAGATACTAGGGGTACATATGTCTCGCGTACTGCACATCCTCATTTCCAAATTAAACACATTTTTATGAGGACTTCACATTATAGAGTCGCCCATTATCGAATCCTATGATGATGGTCAGAAAGCAAGCCAGACGAGGCTTCATGGAGTGTTTTAGAAAAGTCAAAGTCTTGGATCATAGGTAGACTTAGATTGGTAAGGACCTGGATATGATAGTTTGATACTGAAGCACAATACTTGAATGGAGGATCACCTGGCTTAAAAGTAGAACATTCTGTTGCTCTTAGATGATACGTGCCATTTCGAAATAGATAAATCTAAAAAATAAAATGATTGTCTGTCGGGCACTCACAAAAATACATCAATTGACTGCAACTGTGATACTTCAACTAGACGTCCAATAGGTATTCAAAATCGATATTCAATTGAACGTACTAGATGGACACGAAGCGAATGTCTGTTGGGCATTTAATGCAGGATTCTGAATGGATGTAATTTGCAATCCATCCATCACAGGATGTTTCATGGTCCTTTTGTATTTTGTTTGGATTCTTGAGTCCGATATTGAACAGTAATCTGATATTCTTTTAACGAGAGTACACTGGAGAAAAGCGACTCAAATAGGGTAAAAAATTGGAAGATACTCCGCCATTCAGTTTGAATGGTAAACGTTATTGAAACATTGCTATTTGAGATTGTAATTTTCTATATAATACTGATGACGATTATTAAGTTAAAACAAGAGTAATTGATCATTATGTGTCGTTTTGGAAATATGTTTTTTAAAGTTACTCCTTGCCCGATTTCTGCACATATTTGAATCTCAACTTTTATTTTCTAATTTCCTTAACGATGACATTGGCCAAAATAAGATGATATATGATAAGAAAAAAATAGTTAAAATATGAATAAGTAGAAAGTTATCCAGCGATTTAATCGATCTATCGTCCCACTTGAATACCCATACGTTTAAACTATTCCAAGCACGATTATATAGTTAATTAATACGATTCTTGTTAAGAGCATGTGAATAAAAGTCTACCCTTTATCGAATCAACAGTGTAAAGTATGAAAATGTTGAAAAGCGATAGAGGGAAGTGGTAGAAGTGGTTAGAGAGATGTTGCAGGTGCACCGAGTGTGATCGTGAACAGGCGTGGCGTGTAAGGCGAGCAATTAGCGAGGATGATGTTGTCATTTTCTCGCTTTCTCTCGATCCTCCAGCCTCGCTCTGTCTCTCGATGCTGGCGCATGCTGTTCGTCGAGCCAAAAATCGATCGGTTCTAGACAAGATGGTCTCGGCAATAACCCGCTCCTGCAACCCGTAACGTCCCGTTTACCCGATGGGACAGCGAGTTAAGTGGTCCGAGATCGGAGGTCCGAGGGATTCGCTCGACGAAGCACAGACTAACCTCCGTTACTGCACCTCCCCCCCCCCTGCTGCAGCTCATCCTCTTCCACCATCGGGAAATGCTTAGTCAGTCGACACTGCGAATTATAGGTATAGGTGCATAGCGAATCGGCTAGGTACAGCCCATCCCCAGGGTGAACATGCGAGTTTGTCCTTTTTTCCACAGATTACGTAAAAATCGACGAAAAGATCAAGAGTTGGATATTTGTACATAGGATGAAATGACTAAAATAAATAAATTTAAAAAAATAATGATGATTCAAAAAAGTTTAAAAATCAAAGAGAAACTAAATCCTAAAAATAAAATTCCTAAGATTAATAGAGAATTAAGACTTTTTGTAATAGTTGAGCGAAGATATGCATATTTGTTATTTTATTTTGTATCTGTAAATTAATTTTTTTGTGTACTTCCATGAGATCGACATCAGCCTTAATTTTTCTAAGTCCCTTTAATAGACTCGACTGGGCTGCAATTTTCTATAATTTGTATATGTCCCTCATAACTCCCTCTAGGCCTGAGTGATTTGAGTGTCTGTGAGTGTCTGTGAGTGGTCTGTGATTGTGGAAGGAAGCACACTACCTTTTATTTTATGATAGATAATAACAAAGTTTATATTAGAAACTTTATTTATTTAAATAGAAAGTTTTTTACTGATTTTTTTTTCTAAATAAAAAATAATGTTTAAAAATTAGAACTCCGTCATCATTTTTTTATGTTCTGTTTTGGGGATTTTCATTTAATAAAATATTTTAACTACATTCATTGTATCTTATCTTCTTGATGACATATTATACCAACATGGGATATGTTTAGTTTTGTTTCGTGTGAGACTATTGACGTAGACGAATACCGGGGCGAACGTTTCGTTCAGGTTAACAACCATCCGCATACACGAACATTAGATCGGCACATTTAGTGCAAGTGTAGGGTACGACTGTCGGGAAATAGACGTCGTATACGTACGCCGTAGTTAATGTAGCATGAAGCACATTACCGGGAGTGCTTGCCAACCAGCAGCCCGGTGCTTTTCTCGGTGGATGTTGATGGCAGTTGAAAAAGCATTGAAGTAGGTGGAGCAGACGAGAGTCAAGTCCTGAAGTACATGCGAGAGAGAGACTCTCGTTGTCGGCTGTTTCATCGTTGTTGAACTACTCAAAGAAAATTCGTAATGACTCGTCAAGGACAGAGAATTATAACCGTCTCTGAGAACAAGAGAAAAATCTCTTTTAGACGTTGGCTTTCTTTCACTGCCTTCGTCATTCCTTTTTTTTTCGACCCTTGAAATCCGGAAAATTAATCAACGAAGCTTTGTGTCCGCCGGGAACTGGGGAGTAAAAGTATAGTATCCACTCTAATGGTTGCTAATCTCGTCTTGGGGGTGATTTTCCTTGGACGGAAACAAGTGTTCTCACCGTCTTCGAGCTTTATTTCTCTTGATGATTTGGACGGAATTACCACGAGTGAGGAAAGCTAAGAAGAAGACGAGCAACGAAAGGGCAGAAATGAATCGACCAAAGATATTGTCTGCATGAGTATTGGGTTCCGAAAGAGTATGGAGGAAACGAAACAATGTAAACGGCAGTGAAAATAGGGAGCTTTTGTCAGACAAGCCATGTTTTCTTATTTCCCCTTATTGCCAGAGAAGAGTATTACATTTCGTTTATCTTGACAATTGTTCCTGAAAATGATCAAATATTCAATGCCACGTGTTGAATCAATTTAATTGAAAGAGTAGTGAATTGAAAAGGATATTTGAAATTAAAAATAACATTCAGTGGAAATGAGTCATCACAGACAAATTATTATATATATTTTAATTACTAACACTGTCGCACGAGTCACACAAACAGTGTCCATGCTCGGACCGGAAAGAACTCTCCCACATGCGATATGAATTCTGAAAAGCTAAAACCCATCCATCAGTTTAATCCGAAAGCAGAGCATCCAGTGAAAAGTTATTGCCATTAATCTCACAGAATCCTGGTACAGTATATGTATAAAATTGCAAAATTATATTGTTTGATATACATTTTATAATGCTTAAGTGCCAATTAAAAAAAAAAAAAATCAATAGTTTTACAAAAATAAAATCTTTTATCATGCCTTTTTTTAGGTGACACAGTGACCTTAATTCACTTCGCGTATACATGTATAACACAGATATTACTGACCTAGATTGAAAAGGCAAAACTCACTGCAGCCTCTATTTAACACGCTCATCTAAACCTTCTAACCACTTTGCCAAATAAAAGGCTCTGGCACTTGAAGCATTGCCTCTAAATAAAGCCCCAACCAACCGTTTTACGATCGTGTGCGCATGTCGTTTACAAACGTGAAATAACGAGAGGTTGATCGGAAAGTCGCTCAAGTGTTGAAAACGAGGCTGACAAAAAAAAAGAAGTAAACAGAATTTTTATTGTCGTTTCAGCTTTAGTCTCGGTACTTTCACGTAGTCCTCCGTCAGTCGTTCCGAACGAAGCTTTTTGAAGCTCTCTTCTATACGTATACACATTATTTCACGCCTTTTCTGGAATCCGTTCTTCGTATACGGTTCGTATACAGTTCCCGTTTGTAGGTACTTTCTCGCCGATTTCGAGCTTCCCTCGCTGAATATCCCCGCACGGGAGAGTCCTCTTTCGCTCGACTGCGCATTCCTTTTAGCGATTTCATCCCCTCGACCGCGACGAGCTAGCTCGCGCTCGCGACCTCCTCTTTCTCATTTTCTCATTCTCTCAATTTCTACGTGTTTCTTCTTCTTATTTTCCGTTCGGCTCGCTTTCGTTTCCCGTCGCCGAATCAACTGAGAATTTCCACATTCCCGCTCCTCTTCTATGTCTCTTTCTCTCTTTTCTTAACCCAACCTCGACACAGTCTTTATACTCTCGACCTGCTTCGAGCACCCTTAAAACTTCTATCGACCCTCTCAAGAATCGTGCTTGTTGGAATGCGTGTACGAAAGCTCGGTCATCCAACGGAAACTCTTGAGACGAGAAATCTCAGCCACACGAGAAGTTAATCTCTTGAGAATTAGGTAACATTAAATACTTTCAGCGAAAAGTCATCAAACTCACTGTAAACAGTAATTTGTTTTTAAAAAGTCGACTGTTAATATGAGATATTTCAGTATTGGAACTCTACATATTTTTAACCTGTAAAGTAGAATCTTGCACATTGCTTCATCCTTATTTCTTGCCTTTGACAAAATCAAGAGAATTTATAAAAAAATGAAAATTACAAATAACATAAAATAAAATGGATAAAATGGGTTCGATTGAAGTCAAATTGATTCGTAAATCATCTTTATAATTATTGTTCCATTATTCTTTTCAAGTCGACAAAAGTGTGGTTTTCGTCAAATTTTAAATGCATTTACAACAGAAATTCTTTACTCCAAATATTGTTTATGACAAAACGAATGCTTATCCAGAATATACAGAGTAAATTGCACACAGGTCATCCACAATTTTGCTTATCTTTGTACAAATATTGCAGATCAATAAGTTCAACGATTTATTAACGATTAAAAAATTGGAAAGGCGCCGAAAAAGATGCGCCACATCATATTCAGGCTTTTCTCACAATCAATATTTGAATTTTCTAACTTACTTTCACGTCACTAGTAAAACATAAATCAGACGTGAGTAAAGCTGAATTAAGTATATTCCGTTTACGTAAACATTTCATCCGGAGGAAAGTAAAAAAGCCAAAGCTTTCTCTATACGAAGAAGCCAAAAAGATGAAAAATTTACTATCACAACCTTTATAGCTGCAACTTTAAAAAATGTCTTAACCTACGGTTAAAAAATTAACGATGCCCTAACTATTCTATGATCCTATCTCGTGCTAGGAACCATCTCCATTATCCAAGTGAGACAGCCCTCTCCTCCCACTCCCAAAGCTCCAGTTTTCTCGGTTATGATGCCAACGAATATCAAAAGAATGTTCAATTATGCAAAAGTGCTCTAAAACTTTGCTACCGGATGCGAAAAGCGTTGGGAGGATGAGTTGTCTGGATGGGTTCGTCGTTGTCGTCATCTACCCAATGCCCTCTAGCCCCGGTTTTCACAGCCACCCGCAACTTTAAATTAATATTCGACGCCAAACATTGTAAATCAACAGCTGTGCAGTCCCTCGAGAGCTTTTTCATTCTCCTGCGGGCTAACCGCTACTTCTTCATCTCCTTCTACACTTCTTCTCTCTACTCGACTCTCCAACCTCCTCCTTTCCCTCCACCATTACTTTCTTGCTCCGGCTTGCCGAATATAGTTGAAAGAGAGAGGAGGCTTGGTATACCCGCGTAAGCGTCACGCTCGGGGAGTTCGAGTTACGCGAGGCGGAAAGTCGGAAGCGCACAGCGTTGCTCGCCGCGTTCCCCACGCGAGTACTCTGACCCTGTGTGCACACTGCAACAGAGAGTGAAGCGGAAAGCAGAGTGGAGCCACAGCGCGTAGAGCGTAGCAGGGTTGGTGGCCGCATTAGTGGAATTTTGGCGCCGTGAAACCCAGTGCTTCCCGTACCGAACGAGCTTTCTATGCTAAACAGAGCTTTTTTATTCGGGGTTCTTTTTTTCCCCCCCCGATGCGAAACCACCGTCACCGGTGAAAGGGAGTTGGAAATATATATGTGGCATTCTTTGTCAATCCAACCACTTTTTTTTTTCTTCTGTTTCTCTCGGATATTTATCATAATTAATCAGATTTAAGTACTGCTGAGGAGTACTTTCTGTAATTTTTTAGAGATTTAAAAACCCAACATTACATGAAATAACTGTATTATTTTCAAAGGGTCAGATTTTATAATTTTGCAAATTTAGTTTCATGTATTCTATGCATTTGTAAATTCATAACCCGAATTTCACCAAAAGTGGTCGAGGAATATAATACGTTGTTATTTTATTTTATTTTTTGTTATAAAAGTACTAAAATTTCGGATAAAAATATAAAACCGATTTTTATGAGCGATTAGAAGATATTTATTGTAGATTAAAAAATTCATTATTGGCGTGCATTGTACATGAATGTTATACATCACTTAATCAAGCCAAATTATCGCAGTTGCACAAGGTTTCTGAAAAATGTTTTCGCATGCGCAAAAAAAAAAACATAAGTCATATATACGCCATCTGAGGACAAAACTGCTTACTAGTTTAAATAAGTACGTCTATGACTGTGAATCACGACGTTTTTGCTCCATGGTTAATGTTAATGAAAAGTAATAAATAAAGTTATAAAGCAATATCTTAATAAGTAAAGAAACGAAAAAAGAATACAAAATAATAAAAACAATTAAAAAGTAAAAAGATTTTTAAAAACTTAGCTGATATACATGAAATAAAGTTGAATTATAACATTTTTTGTAAATTGAATAATTAGGAGAAAAAGAAAGTGAGCAATTTTTTTATTTCCTGAAGTAAATGATAACTACAAGATGAAAAAAGTGTATAGTAACTAAAACTGTATAAAACTTATAGTTTCCACGATTCAAACGTTTTCAGCAAAATAACTATCAGTTTTGTACGATTTCGCATGATTATCATTTCTTTTTTACTTTCGAACGTCGATCGGCACCACTCTGACGATTTTTTAATGGAGTCGTCACTAAAGCCTAAAGATTCTACAAATTTTACAACTGAAAAAAACTAGCCTTTAATAAAAAATCTTTGCAATTTTTGGTAAAAAATCAAGGGTGACAATTGGATAAAATAGTTTGTAATACCTCATTAAACACCTGATATTAAACTACAAATTTTATGATGATATACTCTTATTGTACCTTATAGCTATCGAGAATGGTACACTTAAAATAAATACAGCTTTTTCTAAAATCTTGGGTTTGAAAAAAAAAACACACACAGAAAGTACTGTCAAGTAATGCTTAAATTTAACTAATTACTAGAAATAGTAATTAGTTATTTGGAAGGGTTGGAAAAAAGTGGCTTAACTGACAGAGAATGCCTCATACATATATAGAGAAGCACGGTTTCTCTCTTTGGGTCTGATCGATGCGCTGACGCTTTTTCGCACGAATTTGCCTCGAGCTTTATTAAATCGCACCGCGGGCAGCTGTAGAAGGGGAAGAGAGATTTTCTATGGTTCCGCCGCGCTTCCCTGCTTTTGGCACGCTATAGTCTTCCACTATTCCACATATATCCTGTGTCCTGTATAGAAACACACACACAGATATATATATATATGTGTGTATGTTTCTATATATTATAGTCTGGGCAGTGAGCTTTTTCATTTTGTCGACTATATAGCGCTATTGTGCACAGATATAAATATAGAGAGCTTTCATCGTGCTCTTTTCCTTTCTTGCCTGTTTTTTTTGTCGTTTAGTGACGGTGGAAAAAGTCGAGTTCCTGTACGTGCTGGATCTTCATCCGGTGGGTTTTCCAACGTTGACCTTTCAAAGCTGTGCGCGCCGAGCTTGCTTAAGCCAACGATACTTCGAGGATCAACAACTCCGGAAACTTGGACTTAAAAGCTTTTATACGTATAGAAATAACGTATTTTGTGAATAACATTTTTATAATTATTACATTTTATAATCCTAACAGAGTGAATACAACTTGAAAGCGAAACTGAACAGGTTTGAAATTGAAAAAAATTGAAATTAAATATGATTACAAAATTGAATTGTAATCATATTTAAAAAATGAAATAATTAAAGAGCCAAAAATCAATAGGAGTATTAGCGATCGCGTATTTCGCTCACGAACGCTAGGTTTATTTATTTTATTTTAATTTGATGATTCAGTTGGAGCAAGCACGATATCATTGTAATGGTACAGTTCCGCACTGACAGTACCCCCGACTAATCTTTCTAGAGTAACTTTTCGAAACTAATTTTTGTCATGATATCTTCTGTTTCTCAATATAGGTATGGAAAAATTAGAATTCGATCAGGCTCGCGTAAATATACCATGTTTGGTCGGTTTCGAACGCACCGAAATAAAAAACGGTCATAGGGAATGTGAAATACATGATGTAGACATTTTACATTATATCTCAATAAATCTCTGGCAGCCTATTCTGAGAAGTTTGTCTTGATACTTCATTTTTTATAGCATACATATACAGAAAAATTAGAATTTCATTGGCCGCCCACGAGAGCCATGTTACGTCGCTTTCGAACGCACTTATAACAAACAGTCAAAGCAAATGTGAGATGTATGTAAAAATTCTACATTTCGTCTCAATGAATGACTCACCGCCTGATCCCAAAAGTATGTCATGATACTGCACGTTTTTTAGGCATACTGGGAAATTGCTCAACGACGAATAAAAATCTAAAATTTTCAGAGTATTTTTAAAAATATAGTTGAAGACGATTTGGGAGGTGGCAGTGACAAAACTCGTCGCAACCCCAAATAAGAACCACCCTAATGCATATTCATATTTGTATGTACAGGACGAAGTTTCAGGAAACGAATAAATAATAAACCTACATGCAGGAAATTATTGAAAGGATTACAATTCTCAACATCATAAGAACTTTATAAATTAAAACTCAGTGGATGAATATCGTAATGGAGTAATGCCAGAGGTATAAGTATACTATAAGGCACGTGTTGCTCGTTTGAGTGGATGCAAAAGGACAGAAAGTCATAGGACGAGTTTCGCGTGTAACAATATACAAGGACGAGGATGCAAGGAGCTTTTCGCCAACAGCTTCATTATCCGCTCGTCTCTCGGGCGACGTAACGAGGAAGAGAGGCTCCTATTCACTTCCAGCCACTCATCGACCTCCTTCCCCCGGAGGTACGCGATGCTCGACTCGTGAACGAGATTCTCAAACTTTTCTCCGCCCTTTTCCGCCTACCACCCTCTTAATTCTCGTTAGCTCTCTCACGTGCTTTCTCGTTATAACCCACGTTTAATATATCGTTCCTGCACAACCCATTCAACTTTGTTCGCGGAAATATATTTCGAAACTTTCCACTCTCTTCCCATTTCTCTTGAAGCATTTGCCACACAGATACAAATATTTGAGAGGTTACTTTCTTTCGTAAATTGTCAAATTGAGATGAACAACATTATGGAGGGGCTTTTTTTTTTTTATTTTTGTTACGATGAAAACTTTCGACTCAATTTTCGTCTGATGTATGAGGTAGGTACGAAAACTTTTTACTGATTTCTTCTTTTTTTTTTTTACCTCGAATTCTCTCATACTTTAGACACGAGCGACGGGGAGGAGAGACGATCGTTCACGTCTGGTGGCTCCGAGTCGACTTGTTCCCTTCGTGCTGAGCTCCCTCGCACTCTTCTAAATCACGGTATCTCGCGATGCCACGGTCACCGAACGCCGAACTACATTCATCATATCCCAGCAGCCGTCCCCGTGTTCTATATATTTGATTCACCCTCACCGATCATCGCTACAGTGCTCAGAGAGTTTTCTCAGTCGTTTAAGTCGCGGCAGTGGTGGCAACCAGCTCTGGGTCAACCGGAAAACACGTGTCCCACATCCGATCGGCGTCGATATCTTATCTCTTTAAACCGCCTCGGGGAGGGGAAGTTTATCGATTTTGTCAAATTCAACGTTGCGGCTTTTGCCTGATGCAAGATCAGAAAATTCAGAGAGACTTCTTCTTGATGCATCTGAACTTTTCTAAATACTGCAACACGTTATAGAGGAAGCTTTCCATAACTGCGCACGATAAATTTCATACATTTTTAAGAGGAACTTAAATTTAAAAAAAAGAATTTCGTTGAGTGGGACCATTTTGATATTGCTCAAAAATTGAGAAAATTTTCGTTTGTTAGTAAAGAATTATTATTATTCCCAAAATTGTATCATTCCACAAGTAATGATTTTTCCTGTGTCTTTTTCGTATGTGTCTTCAAATTATTCATTTTATTTTATTTATGTATTTTCGTTATTGTGTGTTGATATGGAAATGCAGTTCAAATCTAAAATTATGCAAAATTGAATAGTATTTGATTTTCTTTCTTTATAACCCAATCATTTGCTTTCTTTTCATGCATGAGCTTTAAAAAACATGAAAAAAATCGGTTATTAAATATTGTAATAATCAATTATAAATATAATTTATAATTGAATTTCTCTGAATGAATTTCTATTATAAATATAATTTATAATTGAATTAGAATATAATAATTCAATTATAAATAATTGAAAATCGCAATACTATGAAAAGCCATCTTCTCAGAATAAATATTAATTAAACTCTGCTGAGCTCTTTGAGTCAACATTATAGCCCGAATCATAGGGAAACAAAATGATATCTCTTTTGCTCTGTAAATTAAAGTCTGATCGGAACCTGTCATCACCTGATGTCCCTTTGAGTATAAAAATGAAAATTTCAGAGCTTTTTTGTGCAACCAACGAAAGCATCGGAGGTATTAAAAGCTGTTCATTCCAGCCGCGAGCCTGTGGGCTTCGCGTAATCCTCGGGCTTAAATCCCTTTCGTATATAACCGACGATTATGAAAGCTCTGAAATTTGAACAGCGGAATCACATCGGTTTATCGCCAAAGTGCGCAACGCGTGAAGCTTGCAAACACTTGCAACCCACCGACGAACGAATCGGCGTGATTAAAGCCTGCAATGTTCTAACCCGTGTGAGACTGCGAAATTTTGCGCTCTGTCGGGTCTCGTATTTCGTGCAGAGGCTTTCGCTCTACGCTGCTGAATATAATAGGATTCTCGTTGAGAGAGCGTTGCGAAATTCCATACACACCATTCGACCTGTATTTGCTTGCGATATCGTGACTTCGCAGTAACGTGGAGCAGAGTTGTATATATAGGTATCCAGAGCTGATTGTATTTCTCGCGAATTCGAATAGAAGCGTGGGAACATTCGATTTTCCGATTAAATCGAAAACGGATATTGTGGCCTCGTTATGTAAATGAACCTTTGATTAAATGTGTTTGCCTTTCGTGCACCTTGTTGCCGCAAATACGGCATACAACAATGACCGGATTGGCCAGATTACATTTACAGAGGGTACCAACATTTTCGGATAGGCGGAAAGCTGTGGCTCCGGCAATGTTTTTTTTTTTTTCCGGAAGCTTTAACACTTCCTGTTAAAAGTGTGTTGTAAAAATAACTTTTCGAAACTGCATGGAGATCTCACCGTATAGGTTTTTGAGGTCGCTGAATTCGAATTTGATAATCAAAATAAAAAAATAGCGGATCCAATATACATTAAGTGGCACGAGCTAATTCAGAATTGATCCAAACAAAATACAATAATTCATTCGTGTTTCATTGAACATTTTGAAATTGTAGTTTTTTTTTAAATTTAGATTGGTAATTATCGATCTCTGAAGCCCACGAGTGTAGAGTTTAATCCAAATCAAATCACTTTTTGTTATTTCCAAAAGTGACTCGATGTAAATGTAATCAGAAACTTGAGGGGTCTCTAGGAAGCTCATTATTAATCTAAATATTGAATTCTTAATACTTTTTCATTACTAAATGATCATGAATTCAAATTATTTATATTAATCACATACATTATTTTTTTTTTTTAAATATTCTAAATGCTTTTCCGTTTGAATTACGCCCAGCCCCGTTTTCAATATTCTTGTTTTATTTGTTGTTAACCAATTTGAATTTTTCATAATTTTCGCTCATCGTAAATTAAATTACATTTGAAGACAATTAGAGCATCAAATAGTAACAATAATAGTGGTAATAATAAGATAATACTGTAAAATGTTAAAATAATAAAAAAATTAGTTAACGTTTCTACTGTTTTAAGCAAAAGATTAGTTTTTAGTAAATTCTTCCATTAAAAAATAATACAGTTTATAATATCTGATGTCAGGACATCCCTGAAGAACTTCTGCTGCTTATATTCAAAAACTCCCCAAGTGACAACCCTCCCGGTCATCACGTAGCGCGAGATTTCTTTTCAGCTCTCTTTTCAGTTCGTTGACTCAAACAACCCTTCCGTCGGCCGCTCGGCTTAACTCTTCGACGAGGACTCGAGACCGTGCCTTACGCGTCTCGCGAACCGTGAACAATCACGGGATAAAGTACACGAGCGAGTAGAAGTGTATGGTAGAGAAGAAGTCAGGTGATAACGAGGTCGTTACACGCTTACCATGTAAAGACTAAAAGTACAGAAAGCTTCGAGCAACTCTTGCACGATAAGCAGATAAAGTCTAGTTTCAGTTGTATGTTAAATTCATTTATTATCCAGCTATGTTCCATAATGCATTAAAGCGGTACCCGTCTAGATACTGAAATAATTATAAATTAATTATTATGAAAAATGCTATTAAACGTAGCATTTATTCGTGTATTTATACCGACAATTTTTCTCATTTCTGTTCATACAGTAACTCAAATGTAAAATTAATTAAGGTCCTATGGACGCATATGTAATAGTAAGATAATTAGCTAAATTTTTGTTAGTTGTACAATTAGTCTGCAGAGGGACGTGTTCATAAAAACTTAAGCTCGCTTATCGACAAATTTCCAGTTATCAAACAAATAAATTTAAAATTGATAAAATTATCCTTACGAAAAAGACGTTACCATCGACCACTTGTCGCTTTTTTATTACTGTTTCGTGATTATATGCATATGTGAAAAGAAAAAAGAAAAATGTTTCGGAGATTTCGGGGATTAAAACGATATTGGAAAAAATTGGATTAACTGAATCTCTTAATGTGCTCGAATTAGTTTCGTTTTTATATTTTACAGCTCGTGAAAAAAATTAAGTAACCTCAGGCAAGCATAAAATGATTATTGACATATTAGTATTTTTCTCGAAATTAAAATATCGGTGTTTCAAAATTTTCATAATTCGAGTTTCATTTCAGTAGCTACTGCGCTCATACTACATTAACTTAAAAAAGAGACCATTTACGTTACACTACGTCTTCAATTTTCGGAACTGTAGCCGGATCTTTTATGCACCGTATGGATCGCGAAATAGGGACTGTCCTGAAAATTCAGGTATAAAAAATCGGGATCATCATTTTTAAATGTGATAAAATAATTGAAGTCTAACAAATATTTGTCAGCGAGTTTTATTCGTCAGCTCTGATATAGAAAAGCAAAATTTGTAGCGAGCTGTAACCGGTAACATGCCTCATCGTCGAAACTATAAAAATTCTCTCTATTTGATGACTGTGAAGTCCGAGCTCATAGTTTTCACTCCGGCGGGAGTTTCCTGACTCTCCAAAATTCCAGAGAGATAGTTGTGAAGCTTTGCGCGGCGACAGCAATCATGTGGAAACCTGTCGGAATGTCCTGCATGTCCTGCACGCGCTGATCGAGGAATAGTACTCACCTATATTACTATATATCCATGAGAAAGACCGCCAGGGATGTGCATACACTTTTGTCCCTTCTAGTCGTTGCTCCGTGTGGGTTTGTCTTTGCGGATTACACAAATACCGCGGGTGCTCGAACCCTCGAATCCGAAAGTTTCCACGCCCGAAGGTCTCGTCGGTGATTTAAACAACCTGCGCTGAAATTCCGATGGAAAATTATTGAAACTGTTCAAATACGAATCAAGAACACTATCAAGTTTTATTTTTTTCTTTTCGGCTTTATCGTCTATCGGATTTTCAAACCAGGGCGTGGAATTGTCGAGGTTCATAGCGTAGATGGAATTCAATATCAATAATCTACAGGCACCGGAATTCACGGCTATATATTCGGCCGCATTTTATAGCATTTCTTAACACATATTCCAAATTCAAACCGATCTATTAAATTTTTCGTATCATACCAGAGAATTCGAAAATTCGATTTTGCCAAATAAAATCTTTTTTTAAGGTCAATTATTTTAAATATAACGTACAAATCCATAAATTATTATGGATGGAAATTATAATGGATTTTACTTATGACGCTGTTATCTTGGATTGATACCCTTAAGAATTAAGTTCTAGACAGTTATTATTTGTGGGTTCAATATTTGTTGTTATATCATCTAATTTACTGATGATTGTGAAAAGCTATATCCTATCAAAACATTTTAAAAGCTTAAAAGTTTATTGAACCAATCGTTAATTATTCAAAATTCAACATGACGAAAAATACGTCAATGCTTTGAATCTCAATATTGGAAAGTTGCGAATCATTCATCCAACCCGTGTATGATGAAAATTCGCAGTCATTCCTGGCTCGCAACTCCCCAATTCCAAAGTATAATATATGTGGTATACATATATACATTGTACTGTAATCGCTCTTCCGTATACGTAAACAGTATACATAACAGTGGAATTCAGGTAGAAATATAGATAGTATACGTCTCCATGGAGCCGTACATTTAGAGGGTTGAACGTAACCCTCTCCGGGTTTAGAGAGCGGGAGAGACAGACTGAGTACACGGTCGAGGGGAGAGGCAGCGAGCACGCATGATATGTAGCCAGTGGGTCAAGTTATTTAATCCCGCAGACATAAACCACGCCAGTACCGCGATAGGAATTTATGCTTCGCTGTGGCCGTGCCAGAGAGATGTCGGCCACGAGCCAGATAGCTTCGCTATCCAACCCTCTATGCCCATCCCGGCGACTCCGGTACTACTGAATATTCGTAAACCGTGAGGGATGTCGCCCGGAACACTGGGGTTCAGCTTCTATAAACGACAGGAGGAAAAATCGAGAGTCCTGCATCCCAACAGAGTCCTTAAGGATTCACGGGCAACATTTTCCGAGATTCATACCTGGTACTTGATTTTGTATTCAAATCCAGCTTCCCTCGGATTTTCATCGCAATTTTTTGTCATCCTGGATTATGGCATTATTTATGAATTACATTATTGAGAATGATTCATTACTAGACTTCGTCGACCGCACATGAATGCTCGACTAAATTCGTGAAACCTAACACGAGAGAAACTCGACTTGCAGAAGCTTATTACTAGCAGATTATCGAACATGGAGTATCCGGATAAACTTATACAAAAGGAGGTTTGATGAAGATCGATGTCGAATGGAATTATCCTATTAATAGTAGACTAAAGACGATGCGCTTACCTTGAAGTCTAAGAGAAGTAGAGGCATACTAATTAGCACGATGCATCCTGAACCGAAACAAATTCCACTTTTTACTTGTTCTCTTATAACCTGAAGTCTAGATTCTGAGTACAGCAAATTTCTTGCACAATGGGCTCCTGAATTTTTCTGCAACGAAGACGAGTGTCTCTAAGTTCGTATATACAACTATTTTCTTTCCAGTAAAAGGCCGTCAACTTTTGTATTACAATATCGTTAGTTACAGGCATTCTAAATTAAATACAATAAAAGTACCTCGACGCCGCTGCCGTCGCGTGAATGAATTGAACAAGTGTCAGCTTAACTATAAAAAGAAGGGATTCCTAACGATAAATTTTAAGCTTTTGAATTAAGATTTGTTTAAGTTCCCTTTGAGAAGTCCCATCCAGACTCTAATTTTTGCGAGCCGCTAAGACCCCAAGTTTAAATATATTCTTCAGTACACCTTGTTTCTCATCAACTGACTTTTCTGCTATAGTGAAACTATATTCCGTATAAAATACTGAAGTAACAACGAAACAAAGAGAAGCTGAAGACGTTGCCAAAGGTAGCAGTAGCTTTTCTGGAAGAAGATTGCACGTCGAAACGAAAGGGCTGTTTTCGATGTCGAGCCCAGAGCGGCGCAGGAGTACCCTTGACGTCCTTCATCCTACCTGCTCAAAGCAATACTTGGCTCTGTCTCTGCTACCTCGAGGGTTTTTCGATTCTCTCTTACTCGCAGCATTTACAATCTCCCGGCTCTCTTCCTAATGCCACGCTGCACTTGATCTTTGCTCCTGCCACTGACAGTCAACTCGAGAAAGGAAAATAGTGAAAAAAGTTATTCGCCGAGGTCTCAAGAGTAGCAAAGTGCCAACAAGGAAAGAAGTGCCGACCGGGTGCTACCACAGTGCCATACCCACCCCGTCGAACCTCTTACTGGATAAATATTTGCTTCAAGATTGGCTGGTGGGTCAAGACAGAACTCCTCTTTCGAGTTCCTCACAGGACGAATAAAACAGTATATACTGCAGCACTTCAAGAGAACTACAAGTTGAGATAGATATGTTACACGGAGAAAATAAACAACAACCGCCCGTTTCAATAAATCCTAAACGGGAAGAGCAATAATGTTGTAAGGAAAGAATCCAAATGGCTAAAGCGTTATGATGAACTTCTTCTAAAGGTCGAATAACGAAGTTCAATAAGTGCTTATTGGTGGTGATCGGTGTCCTATAACCATGTGTCGACAAGCGAAAATGTATGGTGATTTCTGGGTATCGAATTACGATTGTACAAGTACCGAACAAGGATGATAACTGTTATCTTTGCAAATCTCTGTATGAAGTACATATCTCTGAAATCCCATTAGCCACCAATAACCCTCCCACAGTCGCTCGCCCACGTATACAATAACTCAAAGACGCTCACCGATACACAGTAACCACTTGAACAAAGAAGCTTTTGTAGTGTCTATAAATATTTGAGTACACGAATGTCTGTTAATGTTTGTGACTGATCGCCTGTGTCTATATTTGACGACGAGTGTTTGTATGAGTGTATGTGAAAATCTATGATTGTGAGTTGATCAGATGATGAGATCAAACACGTGAGTCGTAAGTTGCTGGTAGACTCTTAAAAGTTAACTAACTCGGGTTTATGTTAACCTTTGTAGTGTCAATCACGGATCTGACCTTTTCCACTCAGCGAACTTACTATTTTATACTATATGAGATGCGGTATTCGAAGATTACACTCGAGAATATGCTCTCGTATATTTTCCTCGCTCGGGATCTCATGCGAGATCATGCATGAGATCCCGAGACGCGATTTGTATTCCACTGTCGGTACGGCTCTATACACTGGCTTCGTCCACTAGAATTTTTAGAGGACCCAAGTCACCAAAGCATACATCAACCAGTATAGTCTTTTAAAAGTCGACATACTGGTCTGATAAATTGTAAAGTAGAATTCATCACGAATTTACAGTATTCCTCTTGTAGTCGATGTGTTTCATTTTCTGCTGCTCGACGCAGTAGTCGAACAATAATCTTTCGAACCTTTTCTTTGTATCCCTTCCGACATTTCTAGGTCAGCCTCGAAGCCCACCTGATCTCATACGATCCCCAATCGCGATTGTATTCCGCAGCAGCTCCCGTCCCGTACCTCCCTCTCTATCTCTCTTTCTAAGTCACAGCCAGTAGCTATTAACTTTTTCCACGAAAACGAGTAAGAGGTTGAAAGAATCTGAAGATGAACTTTGAACGTAGCAAACATCACGGAAGAAGGGAAAGGGCGCGAAAGTCTTTTCCATTGTAGTCAGCCTTCATTCCGTGGACGGGATCATTGCTACGACCTATTGTCTCCTCTTTTCTTTGCCGTCAATTCGAGTTGACACCGTCGAAGGGCGAAAAAAAAGAAAAAAAAAGAAAAAAAACGGCACTCTCCGCCTGTTACAATACAGAGTTTTCTCTTTGTATCTATTGACAAGAGGAATGAACATGAAAATATGACAGAATTGACTTTGTGTTACATACATTATTCTACTTCTTATATTTTGATTCCGACAACGGACATGTATTGTAATAAAATCGCTGTACCTATAATTCACTTGAAGAAGAATATAATAATAGACAAAAAGCGTTGAGAGATTGAATAACGAATCATCATTTCATCATACTTATAGAGTTACACGAAGAGGAATAGTATAACGAAGTTTTGCAAGCACCGTCTCAAACTGACGAAATAGCGCATGGGCTGGGGACTCGAGAGTGAGCGATCTAGTCAGCGTCGAGTGAGAGAAATTGTAAGGACAAAGTATGAGAGGAATGTGCGCGGAACTGGGAAAATCGAATCCAGTCCTCGTAGATTCGTTTTCCCGATTCCCAGGGCGGGAGTCTCCAGCATAGAGGAGAGGACGTATACTTAGTTCTCTTCTCTTCCAGCAATCCCTTCATACTTCCATTCGCGACCACTCCAACGTCTCTCAGAGAATCCACTCAAACTCCGTAACGAGTAGCCTGGGCAAGTTGAGCGAGAGACTCAACTTTACTTTTCTTCTCGTTCACTGATACCCCCTGAGCGAACTGCTTGTCCAGCTACTTTCCACCTCGTTCTTACCGTTTCGCCCCTCTGTAAGTATATTCCCTCACGTTTCCAAGCGTTTCATCGGCACACAACGATAAGAACCTTCGGTGAAACCGCTTTTTGCTGGAGAAAATACGGAAACGCGGCGACCCCTTCAACAGCACTAATGAGGACTAATTGGTAAACAGGACAAGAGACGGGAAATTCCGAAGGGAAAATTATGAAGCTAATGTTCTTCGCCTCACTCCCTCAGTTCTCTATCAGTTTCTTACTTACTTCACATTGTAGGAATTTGTTAGTAACTTGCGAGTCATGAGTAAAGGATAAGTGGCTTCGACATTGAATTTAGTAGTTACGATAGAGGAAAAAAGTGGCACAAAAATAACAATGATTCCATCTACTGTGCTTCATTAAGGTTGACAAATTGTCAGAGAAATATTTCCACTAGCGGTGGCAGTTGTTACAACTGTGGATAAATATATTGAAGAGTTGCTTTTTGGTACAATGCATCTCAATTATGGCGTTTGCTTCTTCCTACTTGATTCACTTCAGTGCCTCAACATACCTAAGAAATGCTGTATTATAGAAGATAGCTAGCATTTTTTAAAGATACAAAGTAGAATCTTACACATTGTGTTTTTTTTTTCAACCAGCAATAGCTTCCTGTACAAGACAGTATGTTGCTGAAATTTGGCACCCTCATACAGAAACCTTTATGTATTACGGACTAAAAAATTGAGAAATCAATGAGTTACATTCCGTATTGTGCTTTGCAACTTTTTTTCGATTTTGATATTGAATATCGTGACAGAAATTTTTCGGGTGCTCACATATCGTATTTTATTACTTATAAAAATGAAACCTTCTTAATAAATAACAGGTTGACAGTCCACGTTCTAAGTCATTAATCACCGTGAGGAGACCAATATTTCAAAGGTCAATTATCTGCAGAAACTTAAAATGTTGATTAGGGTACCAACATTCCAAGACTCAATTGTCTCACATTCTTGCCGCTAACTGTGCGGCTGCCTTCATTTTAAGTACAGATTGCTAACTTAGATTAGAAAGCCAAGATTGCATTACAGCTAGCAAGACATAGAGCGACATATATATCGTCTTACCGAAAGATTCCGAGATTGCTTTAGTAATGCAGAAGCCTTCACGACGTTAAACCCTGCTTTTACGTTCTCTGAAATGCAAATATCTTTTACGACTGGGTAAGGTGTACATTGCGTCTTTTCCCTGCAGTTTCTTCTACTCTCGCGCACAAGACCCTGCTTGAATTCGTCTTAGAGCGCGTTGCGGATGGAAAGAGCAAAGAAATGGAGAGAACGCGACTGAGAAAACGACAAAGTATGCCGAAAGAAACGGGTACGCGTGGAGAATCGCCCTGAGAGACATGCCGATTTTTTTGTCGTTTTCAACCACGACGAAACTTTTCGCATTCGAGTCACGAATTCGTTTCTCGCGCTCGTTCTTCGTACAACCTGCAGCTGATCTGTATGACACGGCTCGACCGATGACAGATTCGACGGAGGTCTTTCCTCGACCGAGCTTAAGATTTTATTGGCTCGGGTAGCTCGATCGGGAGCTTTGACTTCTTGGCTCGAGACACCCAACGGCTACTGCGATACATCAACGATTCGCTATGCCCTCGTGCTTCCGTTTTTGGACTCGATATTCTATGTTTTGCTTTCCCATAAACAAAGCTTTGTGTTCCAGAAAAATGTTATGATTTTAATGTCAGGTTACTTATAATTTTTTGAAAAAGATCAGAAAAGTGGTTCAGAAAAAATGTCCGAACATATGCGTGGATACATTTTTCTGTGCTGGATTTCCAAAATGTAGCAAAGTAGCTATAAATTGACACACAAATAAAGTAGTAACCCTTCTTCTCAGTTTGTATATAATTTTCGTAGCAATCCAGGCAGACATTCAGATTTCTAGATGTTTTAATTTTTTTTAAAAATATGAATAAACATTTTTTTTTTTTAAATAAATAGTTACCATACCTTAAACTTGAGAATGACTTAAGCAATTGATCTAAAATTTGTCACAGCAGGTATTTTATTAAATTGCTTTTATTAAAACATGTTGAAACAATGAGCCTTTAGCGAACTCGTAATTTTTTTATTTCTTGACCACTGAAGTTTTGTAAAGTGGAAAATAATGAGGGAAGTAACGTGTAAGAGCTTCAAATACGTTGCCTCCTTGTTTCGTTTTGATTGGATGGTTAAGCTCAGGATTTACCGTTGTGCTGGCATAGTGTCAAAAATATTGTATTGCTCTATTGATTTCTGTGTTCTATAAATTCACTTCTTCAGGCCACCCCATATATAGGATATAGAAAGAAATGAGACGTAAAAAAAGGAGATCAAAGCCCTAATGTGGATCTTTTACGAAGAATTAGTTGGGGAAAGTGCCCAGAGTGGGCTATCGATATCTCTTGTGATCTCGCTCACGATCAGTCTTTTTTTTCTAAGTTTCCCTCAACCAAGATATTATGTCTACAAGCCAACGCATTTTATATATTAACTTGCTTTCACTCTTCGTACTTCTCTTCTATTTGCTATTGTTCTCTTTGATTCACTTCCTAGCTTCCTTAGAATCAAGAAACGCAATTATTGAGCAATCTAGGTAAGAAGAATCAGAAAGAAAAAAGGTAAAGTAATTAAAGTAAGTAGATCGACCATCTCCAGTGGAACTATAAGTGTTTCAAAGCGAAACAGAACCGACTCTTTTCTGCTAATTTATTTACCAGCTTTATTATAGCTCTAGTCCTTTTTTTCCCCGTAGTTTCTTTTTCTCCACTCCGACTCTTTGTGCTTTCCGAGCCGTCCAATGGATTTGATTGAAAGACCGGGTCAACGGTATGGTAATTGCTCATGAATAAATGCCGTGAAATAATAACGAGGGAACAATTGTATTCATTTATCCTTGTGGTGACGTACTAATGCAATACACAATTTTGTTGTGGCGGTGCACCGTTCTCTATTACCTCTGGCAAATATTCCTAACGAAGATTTTTTTTTCCATTTTCTCGAAATCCGCTAGAGACAAAAGCACACACGTGCTGTTCTGGAATACTTCAACATTGTGCAACAGCTGTGGTCGCATGTGTTTGTGAGAAAATTGCTTTTCATTCAGTTAGTTACGCTGGTTCGCAAGTAAATTATTTGATTCGTCAGGGGATATCTCGCCTACGCTCCAACGTCTGGCTTCACATTTTCATGGGAATAATTTATTTTGTCACCATAGAGCCTGCATATTGTCACGATGCTTGGAAATTCTTCTCACGAAATTCGAATAAATTAACGAAAACGTAGAGACTCCCGAAGGGGCTCGAGAATAATCGAAGAACCTGATATGCATATACTACTGCAAAGTGTGATTTAGAATCAAACCATTTCTTTGCATTGACGATTATTCGCGAGTAAAGCTTCATAACGAATTTTAAGTACTCATTTTTCAAATTATTTGATCTATAAGTTTCTTATTATATTACAAGTAAGATTAGTTCATAAAACTATTTGTTCAAATATGCTATTTCTTTTCTGCTGCAACCTACATACCACGACAAATAATCTATATAAAGCCTTAACATTTTCCGAGATTTTAATCAAAAACAGTCTAAAAATAATGTTCATGTTTGGTGGAAAATGCTTGACGATGATAGAAAGTCTAAAAGTCGCTGTAGTCACTGTTAATATTTTGTTTCAGACCGATACTGTGGTGCAGTGACTAGCGTGCTTGCCTCTAAACCAAAGAATCGGTAGGTCGAGGATTCAAGTCCCGCTGCCGTCGTTTTCGCTGAAAAACAAAATATTCGAACGCGCTGTAGCTCAAGTGTACATATATGTGTACACTGTAGAGTCCGAGTGTTTACATTCTCAACGAAACGCGATTAGCTCCCACAGCGCGTAGCGAACTTGAGACCGACTGTATTGACTGAGGTTTTTCTGCACTTTTTCTCTGTCCTCTGGGATTTGTCCACAAGCAAATGCAATACAGTATTTCGCCTATTGCAGGGCTGACTCTGCAAAAGACGAAATACCTCTAATTCGGGGCAAATGCACATAAAAAAACATAGAAATTAAAATAATAAAAAGAAAATTTTGTTTCAGGTCTCTCATTGGGAGGTGGCTTAATAGTACTAGCATCAGCCCTATCAGATGCGACCTTCGATTCGCCAAGGAGGTACAGTCTATCAGCATCAAGCCTGGCGCCCGATGAAAACGGACTGCCCCAATATCATTACGGATGGTGCCTTCAATTGTCGGGCTTAGCTTTAATCCTAGCAGAAATCGCAGCTCTTCTGACCGTTTCAGGATATATGGCCCGCTTTCCTACTGTTGAAGACATGGTACGAAATTCGTTTAACTGCAACTTTACGACCTAAACTTTAAAAAAAAAATGCTGCGATCGAAATTTTGCTTCGCTGCTGTTATTTTTTATTCATAAAAATTCTGTTATGAGCACTTTTCAGTTTTTATTTATTTAGAGTTAGATTAATCGGTTTTTCGTTCGACAGGCACATGTTCACTAAAGGTGCAAGAACTAATATTTTATGAAATTCACAATTCCACATAATTCGAATTATTTGATTTATTCTTCAATTCTTCAATATTAATTATAAACATCGTTGCTGATTGTAGAATCAGTACACATATATAGACGAATATGGTGGATGTCTGTGGTGGAGTGATTGCATGGAAGAGGGACGGTAGACCGAACAGCATGCTTAATATCCACCAAGAATCACGTATTATTATAGTACTAGGAGAATATATATTACTAAAAGCCGTACAGCGACTAATGGCAGTCCATTCGTGTGCCAACTTTAAGATTGGTAACTCGAAGTTAACTCGATTAAGAATAACCAGAGTTCTAATTCAAAATGCCTGTATTAACATGTATTAAAGGATTCATATCAGATGCAATCGGAAACTTTGTCTTATAATGGTCTACTTGTAAACCAGATTTCAGCCTAATCTCTCGAAAATTGTAAGAGTTGGAGTAAAAATGACACACATACACACACATTTTTTAGAAACCATTTTTCTCGACGTTTTAGAGCATTTTGAGTATTCTGAGATGAAAGCAAACAAAGCTTCTTTTACGAGGAGGCAAAAGCATCCGGAATTCTATGATATCAATTTTTTCCAGGTGCGAGTGATGGTACCTGGTGCTGAAAGAAAGCTCCGAGAGCAAAGGGGATTGTCCTCGGAGTATCTAGTGCGAGCGCACCAGAAATCACCGGGAGCTGCGCAAAGCAGAACCTTTGATCAGCCAACCAAAGGTGAGCATGTGTGTCAACTACCTTAAAGACAAAAATATATTTAACTATTCGAGTCAATCCAAAAAGCCCTTTTTCCTCTGAAATTACACGAATAAACGTAACATATCCATAGAAATAATTTATTTTTTTTTACAAGCAATACATTTTTCTTTATATTAATTGAAATGTCTTATTTTTTAGAAAGTTTCATCTGGGCATAAATGGGCATAACAATTCTAGAATCATCCTATTAGGTTGATCTAAAATAATCTTGTTTGATATACCAATCCTGATTAACAACACACAACACGTCTTTTACGACTAATCGAATAATGCCCCAACTAGTATTCAAATTCAAAGTGAGCGTGAGAACATAAAACAAAAAAACAATGTGAGGCTTTGTCGTCAATAGTATAACTGATTAATCCCGCATCACGTTCTATCTGTCAAAGACGTGATTCCAGGAGCCCAGAGGTTGGTTGACGAGGACACGTCCCTGTTGTGCAAATCGGCGCCCGACATATGCGCCTCGAATCCCCAAGCTATCAGCTATGTCGACAAAGCTGATATGTCGCACATGCCGCCTTGCTATCCCAATGCACAGAGCACAGATCCGCGGTTTGCCTTCGTCGAGAAAGCAGATCCAGGCGTCGTGGACTCGAGGCTCAGCGGTTTCGCCGATAAGGAAGGTCTCATGGACTCCCGTATTCTCTCGGATTCTCGGCAAAACATGATTGCCTTTACCGACAGCAAGGAGCACGCACTTGCCAGCTGTCATGAGCCCCGTTACGTGGAATTCTGCCGGGTTGAGCAGCAACCTTCAATGCCCGATCCGCGGCTTACAAATTATCAACAAGACAACAAGAACGTCGAGTCCCTGCTTGACACGCCATTAGGTTTCGACAGTCGGTACAGTCTTGCCGGTCAAACAGTTCCTATTACTCTGAAGCACCAAAATCCGTCGGTATCAGCGATACAGCCACAGTTTATGTATCAAAACTTTGGTACCATACACTCGGGCATCCTCAGGGTCTCCGAACCTGGTACAAGTTCCAGTTCAAACTCCAGTCAGCGCAGCATGACCCTACAAAATCCTAAGAGAAAGTCGCAGATAGCGCAGAATACCTTCAGCACGATGGAGTGCGAAAAACGAAAGAGCAGAGGACCAGGTATGGCCGGTAAGGCTGGTTTCTACGCTGGCAGTGCAGTATGACCGCCACCTCCTCCGCCGACTCCCAGATAACTCCACGAAGAGGAAGAGACGAGCCTCTAAAGCCGTGGATGGTACTATCGGAATTCGAGCGAACGGTCGGTACATGATCGACCTGAGAAAACCATACCCTCTCCTTGATCGTCAGAGGAAAACCTCGCAGCCGTCGATAATTCTAGAGCTGAAAACTGAGGAATATAATTCACCAGATCGACGAATGATAATAATCAGTGTACTAATGACTTTATTATGTGATATTCCGGAGTTTAAAGGACACCGAAAACTCGTGTTATACGGTGAATTAAACGAAAATTGTATATACTTAAAAAAAAATAACAACAAAAATACATATAATGTGTGTGTATCGTGAAAACTTCGAGCTTCGATTCCAACGATATTTGGGAATCTGAACTTTGTCGAATGTTAATTTAACTTTTATAATAAAGAAATAAAGATTGCTGGCTCAGAATAAGAATTGATCTCTCCTAGTCGATGACGCTATTCATTAAATAAACGAATAAAAAGTTATATGATAAAAAAAAAATAAAAATACTTGAACGAAATCTATTGTAAAGATAATATAAAGAGGTATGAATTGAAAAAGAACGTAATTAATTATCAAACTATACGATATGTGGAGAATAGCGAAAAATCGCGACTGACGGATTAAAGATTTTAGTGTTAAAGTTTCCAGATCTCGGACATATCAATAAGTCACAAACACAAAATTAAAAAAAAAAATCATGTGATATCACGCATTTCATCGGTTTTTCGTTCGTTTTACCACGTTCGCGACATTGCATACCTCTTAATTGTGTATGTTCTTGAGTGAGTATGACTGGATCCGACGTAACCGAACTGTTGTTTCAACGTGTTAATTAATGTGTAAACGAATTCAAAGAAATATCTGAATACGGTGTCGCAGAATTAAAATAATAATGCGATACTGAATATATGTACAAGAGTTTGGTACGTTGCATTAGACGCTCATTCGAATATGAAACTGTGTAATTATCGTAGATGAATGTAATAAAAAGGTTTTTCCTTAAAAATGTATTACTTTATCACCACATTGGATTACATTACTACCCTATATTATATTTTAATTTTGAACAACATGACAAATTTTAATCGCTTTGAGCTACCTGCAAATATATTTTGTCTTACTATTCCCTACTCAGCATTTTTTTTTCAAATTTTAAAAGCAACAAAAGTCGAGATAAGTGATGGAAAATAAAAATATACCTTATTTCTGCGCCACTTAATTCATTGGGTTGCGTTTTTCATTTAAAAAAATAAGGAGACCAATGCAGTATAAATAAAAATAAACTTGTAGTATTTTTACCAAAAAGTATTTGTCTGCAATTTTTTTGTAATGTTACAAAAAATTGTGCAACAATAAGACAAAAATGTTTATTTCCTTTTACGATTTTTCGGTCACTTTTCAAGATTAACACGAATTGTGGAAATTCGGAAAAATTTACAAATTTTCTTTTGCCATCTTACCAGATTAACTAAAAATCCAAAATATTTTGTTAAAGTAACAAACAGGTTTGTTTATTATTTAACGCTATTACTCTTTTTCGAAAAGTAACACTCCGATTTTACATAATTTTTATCGATCTTAAAAGGTGTGCACTTGTAGAAAAGTTGTTGGTAACATGGATGAACTTTCCAACAGTGAATAAGAGTTTGTAGATCTAAAAAGAGGCTGCATACCGATAGAGCACAAACATATCCAAGATATTTTCATTGAATAAGTTTAGTATAATCAAAATCAAAGAGCACACGGAGCACGCTTCTCAATCTTGATTACACCAAAAAGCTTTTCTTTTAAATAAAAAGTCATTGAACATTTCAGGGCTCCGTTGGTATATTGCCTGGTGTGAGAAGATTCTGCCGCTAAAAAATATTGCATAGTTAATACCGACTGCTGATCTAGTTAGTATTTATATTCCAATAACAGTTACTGTGAATTAATAACATAAATCATGCTCATAATGATAACTCCGAAAGCGAAACATTATCGAATTCGTATTTTATAATTTCCATTGACAATGTATGTTTTTTTTTTTTTTTGCCACAAAATCAAAACACGTTTGCATTATAATTAACAGCAATGTAGATAAAAAAAGAAATAATCAGACAAAAATGTGGTGGTTAATAAATCATATACTAACGATTATTAGTAATAACTCGCACCTTTTAGCTTTCGATAAACGTGTATTTTTCAAATCGTTTTGCAGAATATCGCGGATATCATCCCCCTAACAGATGGCGCCTAGGGAGCTGTGACTTCTTCAGTCAAGCCAGGGTTGAAACTCACTAGATGACGTCGAAGTAGCAGAGGCAATGCGACCGCTAGACGATTCCAGTAGAGCAGAGCAACCACCCACCTAATGTTTAATTAACGTCGCATAATTGCGCGGCCAATTAGCGCTATCCGTTAAATATTAATCTGCAATTTGAATTCATTTCAATGCATTCAAGATTTATTGAATACATAATTAACGAGTAGGTCGCGTTGAATGTTGATACTCTTGTGTATACATGCACACTCGTCTCTCGGCCACTATGATATACTCGAAATAGCCTCGACGAGTTCATAAGCCCCGCGGCTAAGTTTACTTTAACAGATCGTTCCCACTTCGAGGATTAATGTGTAAAATCAGTATGAGAATAACTGTTAGCGATATTCGCTTCCCGACGGATCGACTGTCGATCGATTTATTAAATTCATGATTAAATCGTTTTATATTTTCAATTTTCCCTGTCGGACTTTCTGCATATTAATTTGTTTACTACACGAAGAAAAATGTTTTCGTTACTGTAATTAAAAGTGTCTTGTTCGTAACTCCTTATTCTCGTGGAAAATTCGCAAACAGGCTCAAGGAAATTGTGGTAGTTCTGGCAATTACACGAAAATAAATCGTTTTGATTGCTCCTGAAAAAATTACACCCTCTTAATTATGAATTTCACTTACGTAACTAAAAAAATGGGGTTACGTTTCAATATTAGGAATGAATTTTGTGGTTGAACAAAATATTCTGCTGTATTTCAAATTTCACCCAATTATTTTTATCATCATGAACATACAATTTTACGACTGATGTATATATATATATATAACATTGAACTTTACAAATGTTTCATCGTCATCGATTATTTTTTAGTGCATTCATAAATTCATATATTCAATGTATATGCTTCTGACAGTATTTTAATTGCAACCCCGCACTTTGTGAATGTAAAAACATCCTTCAGTAATAGCTCACGTTGTTCGTGATATAATTACATTGCAGTAGGGTAACTATAGTAGGCATTTTTTTTACCTTATAGTCAAATGGCTGAAACTTTTATGCTTATAAATGTCATTTGAAAATATTACTTTATAAAATAGTATCAGTTCGATGCAACTATTATGCCAGTTAAATCGTGAAAAAGTTTGTAGTCATAGCCCAGTTTTAACGTGCTCTTATTAGTTGGCGTGCCAGTTTCGAATCCTTCAATAAACACTTAGGATTTACTTTTCTTAGACATGCCCACATTATTCCGGTCATTCGAGCACATTTGTTGAAACGTATTTTGGTAAAATTGGAAATATTACCGCACAACACTGTAATAAAGCTTCTCGACGCTTGTCATTTAAATGACGATAATTCTAAAACTAAAAAATAGTTTAACAATATTTACGATGCATATAACAATGAATAATATTTACATTGCGAGATTTATAAACGATTTCTTGTAAAACCATATCATTGGGTTGACATTATTGAGGATATGCCAAGCGCGCTGCTACCAATTATTGTACATTGTGAGATTATGTTCGACATTTCAATAAAAACTGAAAGTAATTTTTTTTTAATTTGTCGAATTATAATTTGTTTGAGAAAGCATTCTAGCCCAACTACTTAAGCTAAATGCTTCTACCGTGGAATGAATTTCTTTGTTTGCTTGAACGATTAACAGTATATTTTTTTAACCCTTTTTAGATCTCTGGGAATAAGATTTTCCCACCTCTGCAGTCAAGCCAAAAAGAAATTCTCGGTTAATTCTGCGAGCAAAAGTTGTTGCGGAACAAAAATAGAGTACCTACACCTCTTCATCTAGTTCCTAGAAAAAAATGACATATGAAATAAGTTAGGTGATAATATCTATTCCTAGTGTGTGTTAACAAGTCAAAAACTTTTTTTTTTCTTCTAAGTCGATCATCGCTACCATGATCATTTTTTTTTTCTTTTTTTTTTTCAAAAGTCTTGCAATCAGTTATTCAGATGAGCCTTAACGACGCTACATCCCATAATGTTAATGCGAAAATGCCATGTAAAATGTTCTGTTCTGTACAAAAATAACTAAGAAAACATGAATGTTTTTCCGGCAATTTCTGTACCAAATATATTCACTGTGCATCGCCAGAAAATCGCCTGCAAATTAAGTTTCACCCATTTCAGATTACCTCGGAAATAATGTCCTAAAAAGGTTTAAAATAATATCAGCAACCAAACAAGTGAAATATTCCTCATCGAATATTTCACTGATTTTTACCCGATTCCATCACCATAATTCCAATTTTAACCCAATTTGTAAAAAAAAAAAAAAAATAGAAACCGGAAAAAAAATTGTTCATTCTAATAATGTAGAGCCCGATTTTCATTCTGCGTTGTTCTATTCCTTCACCCTCGTCCTATATCCACACGCCGATTCACGTAACCTCTCGCTCATTATTCCCATCTCCGTCGCGTTCGTTATTCGTGGTATAGCTGAGTTCTCTCTCGAATCCAATTAAAAAGGCTGGACGATCGCACGAAACGGCGAGAGGTGAAGTGGAGTGGTGTGTGCCTCATCGAGACAACCCGGAGCAGAGTATACACCGGAGCCGAGCGGAATAGACCAATACCCGAGCTCACTGCGTCGCGCGAGCGAATTTTAATTGATGTTTCAGGTGCGGCACTGCGAGGGGGATGGAGTTGGACGTTGGCGAGCTGGGTACGATCCGCGATCATGTTCTGGCTACCGATTCTCCTGGCTCTCTCTCTCTCTTCGCTACGAGTCCCAGTAGAGTATAGAGAGTTGTTCACCCCCTGAGTGACTGTTTGCCTCGCTTTGCTTTCCCTTCCTTCCGTATCGGTATCCGCGTATTCGCATGTGAATTTATCGAAACTCGATTAATCGCGTCCAACGAGCTCGTCCTCGGCGCTTCTCCCCAAACTGCCACCAAAATTTAAATGCAGAGGGTATAACAACAACAGCTACAACAACGAGAGTGATTCGTGGGAGTCGATCGTGCTTTGTTTTTCCATCGATACTTTTTGTTTTTCAATTTGTTTTATTTTTTTTTCCATTTAGCTCGATCGATCGAAAATGGTGATGGGAAGGGTGAAACACCCCGCCACTCGTACAGCGGAGCCGCCACGAATCTCACACCTACATACAAAAGACTAGACGGCAAATCCGAACTCTTTCCTTTGCCGCTGGCATGCTTGACTGACGGCGCCAAAATTGGCCAACTTTCGAGAGCTTTCACCTCGTGTACGTTGTATTACAACGATAGAGTTATTCACGAAGCTGGTGTTTAACACAGAAGGGTTTTACTTAACTCTTCGACTTCAGTATGTAGAACATTTTTGTTTAACACAGATTGACGTCAAAATGCATTTTAAAATTGTGGTTTACATGTAATAACGAAAATATATGAGGTTTTCAACTTGAAGTATTTTACAAAATCTTATTAGTGACACACGACTTAATTATCTTCAGTCGCCTTGGAGACGTTAGAATGCCTCACACTGAACAAATTCTTATTGAATATTTTTGTAACTTCTACGGATTAATTAACCGCAGTGAAGAGTGATTTATATTTTCTTGTCATGGTTTTCTGGTGAGCTTTAGCAGCTGACAATGGAATATAATCCACTCAGGGTCTCCTATAAAATTTGCATAAGGCCGTCCAAAATTCCTATATTCGTAAAAAGAAAAGTTGCCCCACATTTGACCGATTCGAGTGCCAGAAGACTAAAAACAAAATCAGAACACAGAACGACAATAAGGAACACAGTAGACCACGAGAAGTTGGCAGAAGGGCAAAATGTTCGCGCCAGCCCCGGCGGGTAATCCATTTAATTTCTTTTATCGTCGCACACTCGTACTCTCTTTCTCCTCTTATCGAGCTTGTTTTTTTTTTTTTTTTTGTTTTTGTTCAGTTTCGAGAGCGTTGAGAAAACATACGAGAGTACCAATTGTAGGTACGCTGTATATGCACATAAATGTAAGTGCGATAAAGAGGATAGGAATAAGCATCAAGCAGACGTAAAGGAGCACACGTACATCGGGACAGTACACAGTCGGCATCGGCAGCACCAGCAGGAACACTCGGAGTGTTGCTGCCACGATGCTTAATCCTCGGGGCCATCTATCATCGCTCGGGAGTATACTAGTTAGGCGATTCTATCTTCCCGCCTTTTTTACGCGCCCCGCTCGCCGCTAGTCAGGTCGAGAGAGAAAGAGCGAGAGAGAGAGAGAGAGAGAGAGAGCCTCAAGTCTCCTTTTGTTACCTTGTTTAATAACTCGTGATGAATGTACGATCCCCCCGAGCACCCCGCAGCACTCGAGGGGATTGCTCCTTTCTTGTTCTTATTCTTCCTTCTCTTCCTTCATTCTTCTTCATCTTCACGCTGCTTCACCTCTCTTACACAATAACACTACGATGTATAGCGCCTAGACATACTTAGCTTCATCTTGTTTTCCTTTCTTTGTCGTCCTTTCTTCATGCCCTTTGCGAATTAGTACCACGCACTCTCGACCCTCAACAATTTGTTTTACGACGTGCTGCTCGACTTCACCTAAATTATTTCTCCCTCTGACTACACCTGATTCATTAACCGAAACCATAGTAACTTTTGACCTTTCTACTCTGGTTAAGCATTTTCCATCAAACTTGCGCATTATTTATTTTTATTTTTATTTTATTTAATATTTGATATTCGAAAAATTAAGAAGAAAATTATATGAAATTTAAAAAAGTTCTCTTGCCAAATGCACTTTTTTTGTATTAAATTGATTGTCAATTTGGCTTCTTCATGGAACGTATAAAAAGTTTGACCAATGAAATTAAATCTTGAGTTTCAAAGACGTAATAACTAGGGTATTGTAAAGTTCGTACCAAAATTGATGGAAAGCTTTGATCACTGGAAAAATTCTGTCTCTGTATTTTTTAATGTTTTGCCTAGTTCCCAAAGCACAATTTGATTGCATAAATTAGTGCTATCATCAGATATTTCTTTTTCAAAGTATTTAAACAAATCTGCAAGGTAGAATCTCTTGCACGTTGGTTCCTCATTATTGTCCACTTTCGACAAAGCTTCCTCTATATGAAAACCCCAGAAACCATCACAATTCTTCCTCATAGAAGCTTTGCAATGAGTGAACTGTAATGACGAAGCAATGTGAATGACTTATCGTGAAAACTGTTGAGAAGACTTTGTCACCTGCGACAGAATCAAACCAGAAGAGTTGGATTTGAATTTCTTTCACCACAACAAAACTATACCAATAACATAGCTTTTTAAACGATCTCTGTATAAATCCATCAGCGACGCGGAAACAGAATCACAAACGAGTTTCGTTAATCGAGCTTCCTGACCGAAAGTACTCGTAAGCCAGGTGCGCTGATTGAGCATCGCATTGCGAATTTAGAGCGTGCGAGGAACAGAAAAGCCAGAAACCCTGCTGTTCAACAGTCCTTGGCTCAAGGGTCGATGGATCTAAATCCCTCTCGCGGTCCCTCTTGCCGATTAGATTTAGATCGTGAATAATGAATCCCCGCTGACACAGAGTTGCACAATTCAACGTCTATACATACACATTTAAACTACGAATTCACATGTTTGTAGGCTCGGGAATCAGAACTCGGTTGCATACGTTGGTACTCTTATCGGTGCAGTCGTGAGAGGCAGGGGAAACGTATTAGCGACGGGTATTAAATTATGGCGAGTAGCAGCAGCAGCAGCAGCAGCAGCACCACCAGGATCAGGATCAGGAGCTGCCTGGGGGTTCGAGCATATACACAGCAAGTGTAGATATATACAGACACTGATACCACATGAAGAGGGGCTGGTGAGCGTAACGAACGAGAATCAAGCTATATAAACCAGCAGCAACAGCCGAACCCCTTTCCTCTCGATGCAAGCTCTCTCGGCATTCGATAGAGCACCAGCTTCAGGACAAGCAAAATTTCATTTGGCAGAAGCGCCACAAGCATCAGAATACCGATCTACCAACACTCGCCTCAGGCACTTTTGGATACATGCCTGTGCATGTTTTGTGAACTCTGACTTCTCCAGTAACCCCGCACGCCTCCAAACGGGTGGACAGGGGAGACGAGGGGGGCGGGGTTGTAAACGTTTATCTGTACCATAATACGTTCACAGCGATTTTTAGCTAGCTTAGTAGGGGAGACCGGGTCTAGTTGGGACACTTTTTTAATTTTTTTTCAGTACACTTTCACTGAGTCCGTTCGGTTAAAATCAACGCTATTTTTTTTCGTGAGATTCTTAAGCTGCATAATCAGTACTTCTTCATTACTTACTCAATCAGCGCTGTTTTGGGCAAACGATCATATAGAAATTCATAACATGTCTCAAACTGTTCCGAAGTGGGCTGAGTTAATTCAGTCGTGGGGCAAATTTTGTGAAGAAAAAAGTTCATGAAATCATGATAATGATCGTGTTACGTATTACGAACCATTTATAAAGCATGTATTAAATGAAACTACAGATTTTTATTGCGATCTCAGAAGCACAATTGTCTCATACGAAGTATGCTGTCTCGAAAGATCTTCAGAGGTATAAACTCAGGAAAAAACGCGAAAGAAGAAAAACGGCGTATGAACCAAGAAAATATCTTCTACCCAATTGAATTTTGTAATATATTTTATTATCCGATAAATGTGATGGTTCAATTTGCATCTCACTTTAGTAGTCATTATATATAATTAGAACATCCTCATTTAAACAAATATATAGGCATAATTTTTTTCCCAAGAATCTCTCAAGAAAGACAACAAACCAAGCGTTTTAATAAAAAAAATTTTAACTGCGCTCGCTTAATAGTTTTTTGTTAAAAAATATCTTATTATGATTAGAAAATTTTATTTTCCGAAGAAGGTATTACTTTTTGACGTCGAACTCTTTAGAAGTGTAGTATCTCAAAGCCGTAATTTCGCTAAATGCTGTACATTAGAAATACACACGAAGCACTTTTAGATCAGGACACCTAGTTCAACCATTTTTTAATAGGCTTGACCCTAGTTGTCTTTGATCCAACTAACCCCGGTCTCCCATATGGCAACGTTTTGTGTCCATTGTGTGTGTGTGTTTTTTTTCTCTTGGTGTACGTATCTCCAGTTTATCCGACGCTCCACTTTTTATTTTATTTCCTTTTTTAATATCTTCTGGCATTCCTGCTCTCAGAGACTTTTTTTTCCTTTTTCTTTTTAGGCTGCAACAGCCTCATACTATAGCCGCTTATCACGAGGCCCTTTGCCCGGCGAAACGACCGGTGCTCCCGTATAATTTCCGACCACTGACGGACGCGTAATATGAATTTTTTCTCCGCACGCTCAGGAGTTTGCATACATATAAATATGTACATATATATGAGTATATGGACGCGTGGTTGTAGGATAGTCGGATACATAGATGCGCACTCGCGTTCCCTTTATTGCTCGTGGCTCCCGGTCTCCTGGTCCACGCCTTTGCGCGTTAGAGTCGGTAATGCCCGGGCATCACGACGCATTCGTGTTGTAATTGGTATTTTCGCCGTTCGAAAATATCCATCCGAGAAATTATTAATACCAGCAATGAAAACGAAGGGAAATCCCACCGGATGTAGCCGGTGATTCATTAAAAAATACGTGAAGTAGAAAATGAAGCTCATTTGTATGCAGGCCTGCCTTCCAATATTATACTTTTACCTCGAATACATTTTCATTCAATTCGTTGACTAACTAAATATCTATTGAGGGAATAAAAAAATATTTTTCTTTCAACACAAATATCTGCATGGAACAAACGTATTGTTATTAAATGTATATATAGACATTGGCAGACATTAAATTAGATGTTTTTAATAATACAAAAAATTGTATTTACCATCATCAAATAAATGCTATCAAATATTATCATTACTCGTAGTGAAAGAATTTTCCACACAAAAAAAAACTTTTTTTCTGCCTTTCTCTGATAAAGAAAAGAATTCAATACAACGACTCCAACAAACAATTACAAAATTGACAAATAGATTATAAGTAATAAAAAAATCACTCACTTTAGCGCTTTTGTTTCCAATTTTTAGAAACTTGGGCGACGACAACCAAAGCGATGAGAAATCTCTCAATGCTCCACAAAAGAAAAAAAAAGGAGTCGAGTAAAAAGAAATCGAAAAAGTTATATCGATTCGTCTGAAAATCCTGACAAGCCCGTTTTCCTTAAGCCTCCACAAGAGTTGCAAACACGCAGGGAGTGTCGACGTGCGAACGGGGGCAGGTTTTTGCGGTAATTCGATTTGGTCAACCCACCCATAGCCGCGATTCAACGTCTAGGGTCCAACGGGAGCTTGGCATAGAAGAGGGATTCCCGGGAATTGCTTGACAAATTCGAGCTTCTCCCGTGAGCGAACGCAAGACTATATCCTCTCAGCTCCTTATACGAGGTAGTCTCTTGTATCTATATATATATATATACAGTTAATGCTATGGAAGCGAAAACGAACGAGACTGGAATATATCGAGCTTTTCCCGGGCTGTCCTCCGTTCTAGTGCCGCTCCCGCTGCTGGGCTGCTGCCCTTTTACCGTCTTCACATTCGGCAGTAAGAGCGAGAGAAAAGCCAAGAAGGAAAGAAGGGTGATAAACTTCCGACGGTAAAGTCCGCGAGAACGAGAGCGACCCCTCGGGCTCTTATTCGCCGCGTTGAGAGTGATCGCCCATTCCCTGTTGGAAGAAAAAAAAAAAAAATAAGGTCCACTAGCGGAGGGATGATGACCCTAGCACAGATATTCAGCAAAGAAGCCAGACTCATGGGTGATACATGTGTGCGCGCGAAGGAAAGCCATAGGGGCGGCTGAAATGGCGACGAAAACTCTCCATTTGCTGGACAAAGCGGTCAACCTGTTTCTTTTTTCATTCGAGAGAGAGTCTATCTCTTTGCAGTAACACATTCTCTTTCTCTTATCCTCCTGGGAGACCTCGGAAGGTCTTCGACCCTTCGCGTCTCTTTCAGAAGGGATAGGAAAGGATCTCTTTTTAGTTCACCTGGTTGAATGGGGTATCGTCAATGTGCGTAAGGTCTTGAGATTTTTAATAATCGATTAGTGATCTTTTAGACTTATCAAGACTTTGGAAACCTGAATGTCCGTCAAGGTAGAGGTATTAGGCGAAAAAAATGACAAAAAGATGGAGCTCTAAATCTTGTAAGTTGGACTAACGGCCAAATAAAAATTTAAATGTATGTAGACAGTAATTCGTAGTCTCCATGACTTGGCAGATCATAACTATTTATATTCAAACGCGGATCAACAAAAGGTTGATAAAAAGATAGCATACTTGTCAGACCTCTGTTGAATCTGATTGTCCAATTGAAGTCGAATGTATTCCCTTGCTTGGCTTTAAGTTTAGTATAAATTTAAACCGAATAATAAAATTACTTTAACTTCAAGCAGACTGTAAAGACCGTTTAACTTTAAATCATGAATTTCATTGATTTAGTCTTATATTTGAGGTCAAATGAACATGGATAAACCTCACCATCTATTAATCGAACTTCATGGTGGATTTGTAGTTGTAGTTATTTTATCATCCGGATTAAAGTTCAACTGATTTTAGAGTCGGATTAAAGTTAGCGGCGCTCTAGAACGAAGGTATGAAACCGGTCTTGTCGTGCAACCCGAGTTCGAAAAGGGTGTAGAGTCTGCAGAGTAAAACGAGAGGCTCATATATATATATATTTCCAGACTCTTCCTGAATGGCAGCCAGATGTTTACATTTCCATTCGGACCAGGTTGAAGATCATAATCAATGGAAATCTCATCATTGTTTTGATAATACATTCCCAGATCAAAATAAGTTTGTTGGGTAAAGACAGTTATAGATTACTACGACCACTTTTGGCTCACATATACGACATTCGTGTGTTTCTGTAAATAGTTACATCCTGCTCTACTCCATTCACACGTTTACAGATCTAGCCCTGGTTTTCCACCGTCGTCGTGTTGCCATGACAACATCGGGGGTGTCTAAATCCGCGAAGCACCCTGCTACCAACCATCGAGGTGCGACGAGGATGTCAGCAATCGTCGAGAGCCAGCAGAACGAGAGGAGGAAAAGGGCGCGAGGATGAAGACGCGCCTGAACTAGAGTATCCCCTAAGCCGGGAGGATTTGCACGGACAACGCCGGTTGGTCGGTTCATTGTTTCAACGCAGAGCGAGAGAATATAGCCACGAGCTGAAAGCTCGTATTATCCAACGTCCGGTCGACGACACAGAGCTTGCACCCACTTTTTCTTCGTATTTCTTTCGCTCAACACTCGCCGAAGACAAACCGATAAACGTGGCTATTAACTCGAAACGAATGACAACAATAATCAAAGTATGGAATGAAGAATATGAGAAAAATAATAATAAATAATCAAAGTGTCGCATTTTTCTAAAAGATCAGCCATTTGAAAATCATGGAAATGAAATTGTACTGCAATTGCATATATAACATTTTGACGCTTGATAGAAATTAAGTTTTCAATTTGAACTTGTCGCATCAAAATTCAGGTTGTATCAATGAACTGAATATACTTTGCAGTATCTTATTCTATTTATAAAAAAAATAAAATAAAAATCTGATGGTAAAAAAGAGTTTATATCAATTGATAACTTTGACTTATGGACTTCAAAGCAAATTGCTTTCGTCCAACTGGTATAGAATATTGTTACACAAAAAAAAAACAAGTCGTAGGATGTAATCGATCGATCAGTTCTGAACCATGAACAGCGTTTGAAACAGCGTCATCAACAGGGTCGGGAAGCAGTTTCATCTGCTTCCCGACCCTTTTAAATAAGAAGTCTTCATATTCATATAGTCAATTTCCATTACTATATCATAATTGAAAACATAACATTAGACATAACAAATTACCTTTAAAAAATTGCAATTACATTTGTAAACTATGTTTGATCAAATTTGATTAACTATGAAAACGTGAGTCCTAGTTTTGATTTGTAAATAGTTTACTGATACCGATCCGAAAATCAAGAACGAAATGTTTTTTCTTTCCATTCAGATAAGTATCCACAGGTAGATCACTAATATCCTCATCTTTATTGTGACAATAATTTAATTTTCGGCTTTGGCACGAGTAGTTCCAGCTGCCGAGTCGTAAATACGGCGATTATAGCTTTCACTTATTAAATCCGAATGGAAGTAGCGTGAGTCGCTTTCTGACTTCCAACCGCAAAATCTTATTCTCTCTGGAGGATTGAGAACTTTTTGTGCCATGTGTGATTCCACGAGTGAGTGCGATGGTCCTTCGCTCCATTACAGTTCTTTCTGTCTCTTCATATTCTTCTTTGGCACGCACCAACGTAAGATTGCGTTGAACGACAACAGCGACGGAAGAGAAGAAGAAGAAGAAGAAGACAACGAATCTCGCCTCTCATTCCTTTACGATCTCCCAATGCTAATTTCACGGGGCTCGCGGTCGTATGGCGAAGGAGACGGGAAGGAGAAGTAGCCCGAGAGGAAGAGGGACTTGAAGCCTTACTCCAAGGCGGCTCCACTGATGATGACGAGATGATCACTTAATTTGGCCAACAGCTGCCGCGTCGTTGCCGCCGTCCACTTGCCCTGCCACCTTAATTTCTTCATCTTTCTATTTTTCTCTTTAGACGTTTTTATCCTCGTCTCTGTCGCTTGGTAGGTGGAGTTGCCGATTCCATTTTGATCCTGACGTTCATTACTTATAACCTTTCTTACCTCTTTTACTTGACCTAGGTGTACCAATGATAAAGTGATTTGATATTTTCTTAGAACTATAAATTGTGGTGTAGGAGGACTACGTAACATTTCAACGTCTATTATTAAATTGACTATCGGATCTGCGTTAAAAAAATTTGCCATTTCTATTGACCAGAGCAGTTTGTTGACGCTTTTTATAAAATGTTTTTTTTTTTATATGCTGGTACCTTTAATTTGAAACTAAAATTTACAAACAAAAGAAAAAATAGTGGACGTTTATGAACAATACGTTTTGCGGCCAAATGTTACTGTCATTTTTACTTTGTAGTACGTTTCACTTTAGAACTTTCTTAAGTATTCCTCCGTTTCTACGGTTACTTTGCCACCAAGGCTTCATTGAAAATGTCTTTTGTAAAATGCTGATCAAAAAAGATATTTTTTGTGAGCAAAGTGGCGACGAAGTATAGCTACGACTGGGTTGGGACGCAAGGAAGATCAAGAGTTCGTTACACTCTTTAATCCGAGCGAACGATTATTTATTGACGTAAGAATTAGGGATGGGGGTTTGAGCAGGTAGTAAGGCTGGTGCACCAGCAGCCTTACGACTTCTTCACGTTCTTCTTCGCCATGTTCTTTCGCTATCCGACCAGTCCGGAGCGTCGAAGAAGAATATCGAAAAGATGATCACCCTGCCGCATACCTAGTGCCCGCTTTGGATCCGTTATTAAATTATTATACGAGCGAGAGATTTACCGACTCTTTCGCCACCATGGCATCCGCTTCTGCTGGACGCGAAGGATTAACGTCCTGCGCCTTGGTGCTCTTCTTCGGCTCGATCGTTTCACCAGGTCCACACGGTTAACCGATGCTCTGCCCACGGAATCACTGACTTCCCAAGAGAAGCACACACCAGAAGGATGAAATTTATATCTCACCTGGATCATCTCTAACATATAGATCCCACACTATTCTCACTGCACCAATCCATCTGGCGCTGCTGTAAGATCGAGAATGTGTCATAATTTATTCTTGTCTCCGTCTTGTCCAGACTTCATGATCTACGAAGACATATATTTTACTTTCATTTAGCGATTAAAATAATTATCGTGTAACGCAGGATCTGAAAGACGTAAAGATTCTTTTTTTCAAGTGTTTGACGCCTCTGTTCACATGATGTAAAAACAGCTTCTTCAGATTCGAGCATAAAACTCAATAGAAGATTTATGGCCTAGGGATAATTAGCCACATGAGTTGGTGAATATGTATTCCCAATGACTGTTCCCGGATACGATGTTAATGAAACCAGTTTTATGATCATCCGATCCGCTACTGGTACAGTTTTTTTTTTAAATGGGAAGTCAAATTACGACAAATTCTGTATATTTCATATATGTTGCGATACATCCTGGACATATCCTGGAGGACACATTCTGTAGTTTACTACTATTTATAAAGTTACTTGTAGATTATTGTGGCTCGAATTGGTACACAATTTTCTGGTTTTTCACGTTTTCGAAGTTAACTTTATGGAAAGTACTCAATCATGTAACTTTACTCATGAGAGGTAGCCATCGTGGTCATCCTGATGTCAGTGCTGTTGAATGTACAGCCCAACCTCTGACAAATTAATTACATGTATACTCTATCATAATTGAACGATGCAATGTGGGAACAGTCAATTTATGAGAGATCGGCAGTTATGCGGATTCTGTGCACGTCTCTTTCCGTAACCTTCTAACTTAACTTATGGGAGGTAAGGAAGAATAGATGGGTGCTTGGTGAACGATGCTAGAGAAGGACTAAAGATAAACACCCACAGAAACTAACAGATACACACAATCTCACTCAAACCGGTACTTAAACTTTTTTTTCGTCAAAGTGGTGATCGCAGACATTTTATGCAGGTACTTAATACAGAAAGTAGTCGAACCGCATGAATTTCGAAAACTTCCCAAGTTAAAATGTGGAACCTCTAAATACCCTACATCAATTTCAAATGCGTAAAATATGCCACATTCAGAGGTTTAACAGACGGTAAACCTCTGAACTTGTCTCAGACCGCAGAACCTAATCACAGGTGAAAAAACAAAAACTTCACTCTGCGATACTTTCCGTTCACTCCAATTGGGTAATGAATGCCATTTTCGAAGACTCTGCGGAGGGTTCACTCGGATCACGCTAGATTTAGGGTGAATGGAGGGCCTAAATTTCAACACGAGTTGTTTAGTTTTGTTTTCTAAAGGATCAATTACGTCTATGTATGCTATGATATATCCGAAATATACTCCTTATACATTTAGAAAAACCTATCCCGACCATCCAAAAACTCCTATGCCTTATAAATTTATTACCACGGTTATAAATATACCTTATCAATGGGGCTTTTGACGCTCGTTCTTAATACGCTCCGGATTTTGTTGTAAATACAAGATTTCATCTCAGTCTCGGGGGCATTAAACGTATCCTCCACATCCCCACCATCTCATCCCACTGTCCGGTTTGGGTATAATTCAAAAAATTCAAATTACGTATTCTATTAGGTGCGAGCCGGCGGCGGCTCGTCTGCGGGACCCAACGGTTCCACGGGTCTCTCGGATGAGGAGGATCGCCTGTAAGATCTACTGCTTAGTTACCGTAGAGGAGCTAAACAGAGACGTAACCAATACAAAAACCCTGAGGTGTGACCGAGTGAGAAGTATATCGCGTCCAGCTGACGTTTACAGTCCTTTCTCAGTTATACGGCACGAGTGTGCCAGTCAAACAAAGACAGAGCTAGTGTTTATGTGCGAAAGGGAGAGGAGGTGAGACGGAGAGAAGGAGAGAATAAAAAAATAAGACAGCTCACTCTCGTGTGTAGGAAAGAGAGGGAGGGGAGAGTGGAGTGGAGTGGAGGTGTTCTACGGTCCGAAAAGGGATATAAAGGAATGGGCCGGCAGTCGGCGGGGGTGACTGTGGGCACTGGAGGGATGGGAGAGTGCGGGGGAAGAAATGAGAAAGAGTGTAATAAATTGGCGGTGAGATTATTCTCGACGTGCATTAAGACGTCAAGCGGCGACGGACGCCTTGGAAAGTATTGGCCAACACCTTCTTCTTCTCTTTCCTTCTTCACGTTCCTTGGTCTCTATATGTCTCTCACTCACTCTCTCTCTCTCTCTCTCTCTCTCTCTCTCTCTCTCTCTCTCTCTTGTTCGTTGTCCTTCTTCGCTTCTACTCTACGCTCCGGAGAGGCTACCTTCTCATGAGCCCGGTACCATTACCCTGCAGACTACGAGGACGACCTACACCCGTGTGAGAGCGGACAGAACGCTGTGTAACTCTTTCTCCCTCTTTCTTTTTCTCTCTCTCTCTCTCTCTCTCTTTCCTTTTCGTCTCTTCCAGTCTAGCGCGCCAGTGCGCGTACTGTGCTTTGCAGTCGGAACTAACTGGTACCGCATATATACCTCTGGCGGTGCGGTATGCCGCGCGCTCGACGGTGCGCGCCGCGCAAGAGAAAATTATGTTCGCCCTAATCAGCCGAGGTGTGAACGGGCCCATCTGAATTCGTTAACCCCGGCGGTACTATAACGTGCCCCGGGACTCTCGTGCATCAGCAACCGAGAAGGCACCAGGATTTTTCTCTTCTTTTTATCATCCGCAAGTGTTGGAGAGATGACTACTTCGATCAGAAATTTAATATTTCTGGGAAATCGTTCATATCAAGCTGTAACCCGGTTCATATCAGACTTTGCCTGATATTATATTGCGTGATGATCCAACTAGCCTGTGCCGCTGAGATCACGATTAATCATAATTAGTTGACAATAATTAATAAGAATTTACTTTTTAGCATCCCAAATTTATCTGTTGAGGCACATATTTTCCGTTTTGTTCTTCGAAATCAAATCAAAACCAGTTCCGACTGCATTTCATTTCAATTCTGATCTCGCGACACTTAACGATGTCTGATTCGGTTCAGAACCACCTCACAATCTGGCGAGCCTGTTCAGACAGATCACACTAAAGTCGGATAATACTGATCAGACATGTCATACTGATATCTGAAATTGCCTTGATGTAAAGTCAGGCAGAATGAATAAAGATGAAATTTTGCTCGATTTGCGGATGTGTATAAGCCAACAGTAATCGATCCACAACAATTATAGTTTTAGAAAACAGTACCCTGAAAAATGACATAGAAGTAAATAGCAGCTCAAAAACAAGTTACTAATATCTCATCGCGTGATGAAAATCAAAAAAGCAACGAAAAGAAAATTAGTCCCCCTACTCGAAGCAATGATCATTAGAGATTCTTTTTAAATTGCATAACTAGAAAAAAAAACCACGGAGGAACTGAAAAAGCAAAATAGATGCAACATTATACCGGTATTTATAATTGTATTAATTTCATAGCTTTAGTGTTTTCTTTTTTACGAATCTCAGATATGAGTTGAGGGGAGAAAAGGATTATCTCTGTAATTGAATGAGCAGCAGTATACAAATCTCCGTTAAGCATCTTACAGGGGTGGTTTCGTCTTCTTTTTCGAGATTATGAGAATGTTTGGTGGTTATTGTTGTTTTGTGGTTGGGGGTGTTAACGAGAGTCACGATCGTTCATACTCGCGGAAAAGGGAAGCCTGCTTTGTGCAGCCGCCACGGGACGGCTCGACTCTCTATCTCTATCTCTCTCTTTCTCGTTGGTTTCAACTTGCCAGCCAGGTGTTGGCCAATCCGTAATATATTACTTAACACCCACGAAAGAGGAAATAACAATAAGAAGAAATGGAGGATGAAGGCGTTGGAGCCTGGTGAGAAGTGAGAAGTTAAAGCCGAAGCCGCTCGATGGTTAGCAGCAGGGGGTCCCAACACCCAAATCCATCTGGTTGCATCACCGCGCCTCTCTTACAACCCTCACCGATGTGCCCTTGTTATTAATCCCTATACTGATTTTCTTATACAACAAAAACTGTTGTGTCATTGTGTACCATTTTCATCACAATTTCTCTACCACAACTTCACACAATAATTCACAACAGTGTTTGGAAAATTGATAAATATTAATTTTGTGCTTGTTTACCAGAGTTGTCAACATCCCATTAATCTCAAAGTTACTCTATTTGTTATATAAATAATTCGGTATTCATTTTTTTTCTCATAATGTTACTTGTTGGTATGAAAAAGTATTAAAATTTTGTTTAAAAGGAGAGAAATGTTTTACCATACAAATTTATTAAAGAAACAAAGTGATGGTAAATTTAATGAGCGACAATTTTTTTCCATTATCTATTGTCTGTCTTTTTGCGGTATTTCTAATCTTCCCTGACCTGTGAGACAACATTTTTTTCCTTCGTTTTAATCAAATTTATACCATTTTTATTATTACCAAAGTGTTAGGATATTCTGAGAGAATAATAAATATTAAATTATTTAAACAAATAGCGTTTGATTGAAAGTAATGAGATGGAATTACAACTTCGATGTTCACAAATGGAGTCAATTTTAGACCGGTAAACGTATCTTACATATATATATATTTATAATCTAGTAAGAAAGTAAAAAAATTGTTTGTTACTATAACAAAAAAAAACTTTACGTTTTACACATTTTTGTTCAATTCGTAAGTCGTCAAAAAAGGTTTAATTTGTCAAATTTACGGAATTTCTTTATTAAACTAGAATAGTGAAAAAATGATAGATCTGTAAAGATAACATTTCAGACCAGAATGTAAGACAACAAATATTTTGTAAAATGAAAATATAAAATAGAAATTTCTATTTTGTATTTTTGTTACTTTTTCAACAAACTTGAAACCTACAAACGTTTTTCTTGTAATACTTTTTTAAAAAATCGTGAAAGTTTGTGAAATAAAACTTTTTCCTCAAGTAAATTGTCATTTTTATTACATCATTTTAAAGTAAAATTTTAACTTGTTATTAATGATCTGTATCAAATCTGTAACATTTTCCTACATTGACTCTGTTTTTTTTACGGCCCATCATCAAAGAATGCCTTTAGCCACTTTAAATCGTAATAAATCGAAATATCTCCAAGCCCACAAATTTTTAATCGATGTTTTTATTATGTTCTTTCATGACACGTGTCTGTGTGTCTCAGGAGAGTAATTTCGTGGTGCGTGACGTTCTGGGAGAGAAGAGGAGAGACAAGAAAGACAGAGGGAGATGGTAAAAAGGGACTCGCGATGAGACTTAGCCTGTCCAGGTGCTTCAGAGAGTGTCGGCGTGTAAAAAAGGCGAGAACGAAAGATGGAAAAGAGACGGAGAAACACGAGAGACCCGTATAGAGAGTCTCACCTGACTCGGGGCCCCAATGAAGACGTTGTAAAAGCGAATGTACCATACGCGGTCTCAGCCGAACGTCGGTGTTTCGGTTCTCACACCTTCGAGAGAGAAAGAGAAGACGCAGAGAGATAAAAATAAAAGAAGGAGAGAAAGAGAAAGAGAGAGAGAGAGAGAGAGAGAGAGAGAGAGAGAGAGAGAGAGAGAGGCAGTGGAAAAAATGTGTAAGAGAGTGCGAAGGAGGGTACGAGCTCTGCGCGCGGCGCACGGTCAAAGGCCCGCGGGGGGTAAGGCCCCTCGGACCGTGAAGCTAATTGATACGTAAGATTACGTTCTCTGCTGGATCCCCCCGCGGCTTCAGCGCTCCAGCTCACAGACGCGCGGGATGATTGGTTGTCCGACGAGCGAACGCTGGCACTAAATTCCTCGTTCGACTCGATTCCCTTCTCGGCATCGTAGAGCGCATCGTTGTCGTTGTCCGAAAGCATCCCGGTATATACGCCAGCAGCTATATATGGCATCTCCGGCTCTCGCCTCGTGATCCTCGCGAAGGATCTTGTAAATTCACATCTAAACTGCAGTCGACTCCCCCTATAGCCGCGATCCTCTGACCGCTCTGTTGTTCAGATGCAATTCCCCGCTTGTTGGGAAAGATAAATTCATTTCCGGCCCGATGTGAAGTACTCAACATGTTTATATATTTTTGTAATTTTTGTTTGATTTCTATTAAGACTTTTAACTCATCCTTTTTACTGTAAAGCGTCAATATTTTTTTATATCGTTTAAAAGAATGGGACGAAAAAAATCAATGCTATCGATTGTCCGCGTTGGGTCATGTACAAAAAAATATCCACAGATTCAAATGTAACAAATTGTAGGAGTTTAATATTTTTTTTAAATGTGGTTTTATGTGTATTTTTAATTTTTTGAAAATAAAACAATCGGAAAACAAAATATTTGATTGTAAATTATTAATTAGTTTTTTTATGTTTTTTTACTCTGCGATTAGATTATAGTATTGAGATTATTTTTTTCCTGAATGAATGTTATACATTAAGGAGACTTCAGCGATGTAGTCAGGCGATTCGAGTACCAAGATTACGAAAATTCTTTGTACACATTTTCAAAAGAAAGCTGGCATTAAGGCAGGTGAATCCGAATTTCTTGATTTTTTATTGACATTTTACGCCAAAAACCTATGAGCTATATTTTTTAGGCAGCTTTTAAAAATTAGTGTCATTAATGAACCTCCAATCAGATCTCTTTAATTCGATAGAGATAGTAATTATCAATCAATTCTACTTATGTTTCAAGTAAATGTAATGAACCACTCGATCAATGCAATGAAACAAGTATTTCTATTGATACTTTATTAATAGTGATGAAAGATATTATTATTTAGGCCAAGTAAGCATAAATATTTAATTTATTTGAATGAATAATGCATTTCTGAAATTTAAAAAACCTGTTACGATGAATATTCATTGTTTGATTTTTCTCAACTGGTGGCTTCGTTGATGACTTTTTTTAGAATTATTTTTCCCATTTTGTTCACGATGATTTTACGCTCATTTTCGCAGTCTTCCAGCTTTTTTCCTTTATTCTAAATTTGTGTTCATTAATTTTAATATAATTTGAAATATTAAATACTTTAACGACTTTAATTACTGTTACTGTATTATATTATGTAGCAAAAAGAATCATATATAGCTTTATGAAACTAATATTACATTTCTGATTCTATTTTAGCTAATTAGATAGCTGTTACCATTGATACGATTGTTCGAAAAATGTATTAAGCATTTAGAACCTCTCATATTGATGATAATTAGAGCATCATACATAATCCACGATGCAAATATGCAATGATTTTATATTGAATATTGAAATAGGAAAATTATGTCGTTATGGAATATCTACATATAATTAGTACTTCTTGGTTGTTTCTTATCATCTAGAATGAATTCTGGCATCATTGATCTCAATTTGATCCAAAAAAGGGATTTTGAAGACACGCTTGGAAACTTTAAGATAGGAGGTTTCTCTGATCCTTTAATAAACATAAGAATTAATCGCAAATGAACTCATTTTCAGGCAATATTTTTCAAGTAAAAATCCTAACGTATGCATTGAAAAAGAATAAAAAATAATCTTGTATTCTAGAAATAAATATGATCTGTCACAATTACCCGAATTGACCCTACAACACTTTTTTCGAAATCTTGATAATAGAATGACCTGCACGAAAAAGAAAAAATGAATAATTCATCCAATTCCCATTACGTTTCGCTGGAATTCCCGTTAATCGCGTGTCCCGTGATGCAAGAACAGGAATTTTCCGGTTTTTAATTCGGTACTAAAAACTACTGGAATGAAACCGGAATTTAAAATTGTTTTCATGTATTTGTCATGTATTTGCTTTTGAAATAAATACATGAAAGTATATACAGGGTATATACAAGTATAAATGTTACGAAACATTTATTATCAACTATTTTAATTATAAATTATGTAAATGTATCGATTGGTGTTACGATTAAAAAGTACGGTGTACACCAGAAACATCAATGATTGTACAAATAACGACCGATTTACTGGAATGAACAAAATAAATACACAAACATTGATCATTTTTTGTGCAAGGTATAGAATTATTTATAATCTTTTTTTTCTTTTTTTCTTCCTGTGACTTTACCGCTGAAACCTCCTCAATAGACAAAAGTCAACCATGAAAATAAAAGTATCTGACACTTGGCAGTAACATTGCAGGTTGTATTCATTCCCTGACGTCCTGAGATGTTCGTTTATAGGGGGTGAAAAGAGATGAGCGGCGGGGGCGGATGGGCGCGTGAGGCCAGGTTATATCGGGGCGTGGTCATGGGGTGATTTAGCGGTGAAGGTGCGTGCTGTCTCTATCGCGCGGTGGTTGTACTGCCGGGGTTGCCGCAAAGGGACCAAACACCAAAGTCTGTGTATACATGTATATACGAGTGGGAGCGAGCGAGCGAGCGAGCGAGTCGGTGAGCGCTAAACAACAGCATACTCCTCGCGTTTCGGGGCGGCAGCTTTACAGCCGTTTAGTGTTTTACGGCCGTTTTATGAACGCCGCGCGCGGCCCGCCGTTGCCTTTCTCGTGTTGCGTCCGCCGTGAGGCTGTCGAAAGAGCGAGAAAGATAAACGGCACGTTCACCGCTCTCTGCGCATTGCCCAGAATGTGCATGCGTGCAATGTGCGTCGAGTGAGAGTTGCGAGTATAACGAAAACTGGCGCGCGGGCGCGCGCGCCAACCCCCAGAGGGCCACTTTCAGTCGAACGCTATGGAACGGTGGAAATCCGAGCGTGCAGTCAAACGAAAGAAATAACAATCACAAATGAATAATATTTTTTTTTTTTTTTTTTTTTTTTACGGGAAATAATAAACTTCAATACTCCATGATTTATCGTTTATTATCTTGGCGGTATCACTTTCCTGGTCGATTTTATTAAGGTGTAACGATCCAGTGTAAGTGGTTTGCCGCGTGGAATTTACCGGGAAAGATTGAGATGGAAGATCGGGTTTTACGATACCTAATTCACGATCGTTAGACTATAGTGTTCGCTGCACAAGGTACAGACGACCCAAGATCCACGAATGAAGCATGTATAATGCATTCTCTGTCAATTAAATCAATTTTTTCGGACCTTCTTTGATATTTCTCGTAATTAGATCAATTTTACCACTACTTCATATTGCTTTATATCAATTCTCTCACATTTCTTTTTTTTCTACAAAATTTAAAAGTTGCATTTGTTTTAAATACTATTTTATATCTCGGAATGTCCATTTCAAAAATTCAAGGCAAATTGTGTTTAATTTTTACGGAATTTTGAAGTTTGCGCAGATAAAAATAGTTTTGTAAAATCGGAGCTTTCGCTTTCCGTAACAAAAGATATTGTTAAATAAGTAACAAATACATACATTTTTTTAAACAAAATATTCGTTGTATTTTACGATTTTTTTTTTTTTTTGTTAAATAAGAAATGTGAAGAAAAAAAAACGGAACTTTGTCGAATGTTCAAACTTTTTCGGAGTAATAGAAAAGTAACAAAAAATCTGAAAATAAATCACACAAAGTTCTCCCCATTAGTATAAAAATCAGGCAAATTATGAGAAACATCAGAGATGTTAACAAAAAAAAGTGTATGGATTGACGTCGAAAGACTCATATATGGGACTATACATTATATACACAGTAATTCTCGCTCATGTAGCATTACTGTTATTATTATTATCTAAGATATAGACAGAGCAAGCGGGAGATGGTAAACGATGTTGAGATTAATTCGCGATCAAGCGCTTGAGGGCTATATGCCCACTCTATCGTTACTGCGGCACCTACAGTGTCCGGAGTTTACTGTAGAGTCTATCTTAACACTCCGCGCGAGAATCCGTGAGAGAGTAACGCACTATAGCGTTTAACTATGCAGATTTCGCGTAGTGAAATTGATCGACGTGGTATATTATGTACATGAGGTCTGATATGATAGTCAATACAGAAAACAGGTCAACTTCACGATACGAAATTGTCTCGTGAAGTTGACCTCGGTTTCTTGCGACGTGGGTTCATCCCGCTTCTACGGAGACTCTCTTATATGCCAGAGAGAAGAGTCCGAACGCGTTGCTTCTAACGCCCTAAACGATAACGAGGTATTAATAATCAGCCACACCAGTTCCGCTCGAGGTGAGCCTCGTGCCCCACTACGCGGCGAGCCCTCTCTAGCTCCCCACCACGCTGCACGGAACGCCTGGGACCGCTGGGACTGATGCTATCCCCTCCACAAGCATGTTTCTCAGTCCTTGCTTCTTCTTCTTCTTCTTCTTCTTCTTCTTCTTCTTCAATTTTCTTCGTTTTCTTTTTCTTTCTGTTCTACTCACGAACGCCCTATCTTCGCAGGCTCTTCTTCTTTCGAGTATCGCGCTCCTGACTATGAGGCCCAATCGGCTCACCTACACTTCGCGCTCGTGAGAGAGATATAGCTCGGAGCTCGGACTTCTTTTGTTTTGTGTTGGAATGAAAGAGCGAGTGAGAGAGGATCAAAACGTATGTGTGTGTATGTGTGTGTGTGTGTGTGTATGTGAGTGTAAGTTTAGGAGGGAAAGGGAGAGGTTATTTCGATTATCGAGCCGCGACGGCCGCTTCACCGCGCGCCACCGCACGCAACGATCGACTAACTCAGCGGTCACGCCCCCGACAAACGCCGCGCTCCACCCCCTCCGACGCCAGGCAGCAGGCTCACACTCATGCCTCATATCCTCTATCTTACTCTAACTTTCGCGAGTGCGATTTTCTGCCTCGCGCACATCGACGTGGACGACGAGCATCAGCCAGAAGATCACGAACGAGACACCGTGAACCAGTCTTTTTGCCTTTAAATTAATTTGCACCGATTAATTTTTAATTAAACCCGAAGGCCGGAGAGAGACGCTGAAGAAATTGTGGAGGAGCGAATGACGTGCTGCAGCGGAGAAGAAGAGTGTGATGTATGCACACTTTGGAGATTTCAAAGTATTTTAATAGTTAAATATATATATATATCAGATAATAAATACAGGCGGTTATAGATAATAAGAAAATAATTGCAAAAGTTTTGTCTACTTATAGGTACGCTGTCGAAAATCATTTTTATGTAATACCTGCGTCAAAAACACGAATTTTCGTGCCTCCGGTTTAACCGCAAAAATATATTTTTTGTAGCAGGTGCGTTTAAAATTTGTTTCATAGTTATTTGTATGACAAGGGCATAAGAAGTCAATAATTTCCATTCTATGTCCTTGTCATGCAGATAATTACTGTAAAATCGGAAGGTTACGTTTCGTTAAAAATGATACTGTAACATAAAGTCATTTTGAATTATATATTTTATACAAATTATATATTATTTATGTACTCTTTACAGAAAATATTTGTCATGTTGTGACAAACGATAATTGTCAAGATAACAAGAAAATTATTATAATATTCATAAATAGTCAGTGTTAATAACCTTTTTTGTATACTTTTTTTTATTTGCTAGTAAAACTAATAACTGCAAACTTTTGTTGTAAAGTTAAAAAAAATTAATTACGATCGATAAATTTTTGTTATATGTATAAAAATATTTATTTCGTTGAAATTATGTAAGCTGAAGTCTCCTCATAAAAGTTACCTCTGAATGAGATAAAAAATGTGGCAATCACTGATTTTACAAGCAAATTATAGCATGCCTAAGTAGATTTGATGGACGTGTCCTGATTGATTGCTTATTTTTTTGGTTTAAAAAATTATGTTCGATTAACCTACAGTTCAATTTATTGAGAGTCTACAAACGATGCATGCACTAATGACAGCGTCACGACACAAAATGCATATGTGCTTTTTGCAATATATTTGATTTGTACGCAAAATACTGAGAAGCCCACTATTTTTACGAATTTTTACAAACATTTTTTGTTTGAAAATGTTTGTAAAAATACTGATATATAAAATATAAATAATATGTTGAACTAACAAACAGTCTTGTTAGTTTTCTCAACAAAATTATTTTCACAAAACGTAGCACTTCGAGTTTACAAATTTATCTTTACTGTCAGAAACCTAAAAATGAGTAACTACGATCACCAGCCTCACAATCGAATAGTTATTTGTTTGCAATACTTTGAAAAAACTCGTCTGTTCAGCAGATTCAACATAATTATCGTAGGCTTAATTAAAGTCTTCACTAATTGAAGACTTCAACGAAACGTTAGTAGCAAAATTAATCTACTGACCGTTGGAAGTGATGAATAACTCAAAGCCGCGTCATACACTCTGTAAGATTTTGTGAAGCTTACGACGAGCCCAAAGGAAAACTACCTAAGAAGCCTCCAGGAGCTAACAGCGTTGTATAGTAGAAATCCAAAGAAGCGATTGGAACACCTTTGTACATTTTATTTTTTATTATTTTTTTTTTCTCGCTCTTCGTATATTACAAGTTGAACCTTTGGTATCTTTGTCTATCGGTCGAAGGAGGCGCAATGAAGAAGAAAGATATAAAGTGTGAGAAAGACGGCTAAGAGAAGAGGCTAACGGCGGGTATTTCTTACGATCGCGAACTCGCGCCCGGCTGGCTTGGCCAGGCTCGTCGAATATCCACGCCTACCCATAACGATATTTTAATTAAACCGAGCTACGCGCTCTCCTCGCAGCACCGGACCCCGCAGAAATTCAATCTTGAGATAATAAATGATCGGGGCCGGGGCTTTCGCTCTCCCCGACACCTTTTGCCTCTCCTCTCGAGTCCGGCTATTCGGCTCATTCCTGACGATGGCTGTGCTCCTGTTGCTCCTGCTTCTCCTGAGCTTCTTCTGACGAGAGCCGACATATCTCTTTAAAGACTTCACACCTCTTCGGGTAAAACCAATGGAGCTACTAACGAACGTGGATATACAATTGAACTCTATCGAGAATTATACTCAATAAAGGCCTTTTCGAAGTAAAACAAAATGTCAATTTTTAAGGTCATGAAATAAAAAGATTGTGGAACTTAATTATTTCGAAATATGCACGAACAAGAAAAAATTGCTTTGTTGGGCTAATTATAAAGTGACAACAAAGCCGTTTATTTGTTAGGTTAGTAACAAAAATTTTTTTTTTTTTCATATGAGACATTCGCTGTCAATTTATGCATTTCTTCATGACTCGCTGACAGATATTTCTAATCATTAATCAGATTTTTAAAAATTCAGAATTCTTCTGTAATTCCTTTTTTTCAAAATCTTTGCTCCAAAAATTGAAGAGTGGCGTTTTTTTATTCCCGTTTTTATATTTTGGAAGAAAAAGAAATAAAATTTTTTTTTTTTTCATTTTTTTTTGTAATAATTTGTAATTACAAGTTGAACTGTATGAATTTATCAAAAATATTCTGCTTTCCTTGTGTGATGTTTTTTTTTCCTAAATATAAATTCTTGCAAAAAAAATGCAACTGTTAAGTTATTGAGAAAAATGTGAAAAATTCACAAATGGTACCCTGTGAAAAAAAAAAAAGTGACTGAATTAATACAGACTTACAAAAAAGAAGAATTTCTTTTTATGGAAGGCAGTTGATGAAGAGGTATTGAAAACATTCTCAAAGAAATTTATCAAAAAGAAAAAAAGCAATCCCCTTTTACGTTGGATTAATTATTTCCAGGCAACGGGATGAATCAACGTAGAAAAAAATTAAGAGGCGTGCTATAGACACGTGGATGCGTGGAATTGGAAGTTTCGGTTTCGTGTGAACGAGCGTGGCCAATGGACTATGAATAAAATTCAATATATTGAGTGGCGAGCCTAGTCGCTATACATATATATATATATATATATATATGTACACTATATGGTATTTGTTACAAATGTTGTGAAGATACATATGTATCTATGGTTTTGGTTCTCTTTTGCCCTGGAATTAATTACGAGGCCGCTCTGACACGGGTCGATTCCATTTCCTCCTGCGGTACGTCCCTCCATTCAAAGCGCCAATAAGTCTCTCGTGTCTCTAGGTAGAACTCACAGAGCTATGAAAGCATGAGATGATCAGGAGTTCCAGGGATTCTAAGGGGGATACCTGGATCCCACGCTAATTTTCGATGAGACCCTCCACTTTCTGCTGTCCTCTACGTAAACTATATAAATACCATAATCATGATTGTGGTATTTATTTAGTTCTAGTGATCGAATGTCAATCAGATGGCTAACTGCATCTAGTAGTTTTGTTTACACCCCGCTTATGACATTAATGTTTCTGAAGAACAGACAAATAATCTGTTTTATTTTCAAATAGTAGAGATATCAATCTTTACAAATTTAATTATTAACAAAATGTTTTGATTTATGTAATTTATCAAAAAAATGTGCATGGGGATATTATTATATGTTAGGGTATGTTTACTTTGCACGTAATTATTTTCTTAGGCAATAAACATCTAAATATTGATACGAATTGTAAGAAATACAATCAGTGGTTTCGTTGAAGTCCGAAAAAAATCCTAACTAAAAATGAAAAACCATTTTAAAATAGAATAAACATCGATGTTCATGAATTTCATTACTGCAGAATGTTTTATATTGATTTAATTTATTTAATGAACGTGTCAACTGGAATATTATAATATTAGGGGATATTTTGTGTCCAACTAATTATTTTGTCACGTATATACAATCACCAAAAGTAATGTACTAACTGTTCCCAAAAAAAGCTTGTTCAGCTTTCTCATAAAAAAAAATTATTTTCATAAAAACATTTTTTTATTATGCGAGGCGTGTTTGTGTGTGTCAATTAAAAGCTAAGAAAATAATTATGTGTATCGCAAGAATTTCTTGACCAGATGAACTGTAATTTTGGGTCCAGATAAAGTAACTTTTGCCGGAATTAATTAATTGATTTTAGGGTGTTTTATAACGTTTTGTATTTTGTGAAAAATGTCTGTAGTTGCCCTAGCTGCTATAAAATGTTCATCTGTCGAGCTAATTAGTTATTTATAATTATATTAATGTTCAAGAACGTTTGGAATTGAATTTGGGAGAAATCCACAAAAGCGTTCGAATTAGTTTTTGAATTTTTCTTCGCGCCGGTTAAAAAGAAGAAAAAAAATTAAATTTTTCGAAAACGTCGCATTGTCACTGTAAGTTACGTAAAATTTGATTACTTTGACTTATTATCATGCATCTATTCTGGATAATAAATTTGGTAAATATCAGTGCAGAGATTCAGATTTTATAGCGATTTAAATTTGTTCATTTTCATCCGCATCTGTTTTTGAAATAATTGACGAAAAGAGTTGATAAATTGGTCTATAAAGTTTTTAATACCAGCCACAAAGTAATTTATCAACATTGATTACAATATTCATAAAAATATATAAAAGTAACAGGATTATTTTCTTTCTTTTTCTTGGCCGCTTACGTAAAGCTGAAGTTTCTACAACGTTTTCTAAAATCAGATTGCACATTCGATCGTTGCCCATAGCATCCTCATTATATTTTCTTTGTGCCCTAACTTCTAAAACAGTTTTACAAATTTAACTTCAACAACATTCGAGTGGTAAAAAGAATTAACAAATTTCAAGTGCTTAAAAATCTTGGCTCTGTATACGTATACTTTTTAACTGGTTTAATTTATCACAAAAAAAAAAAAAAAAAGAAAATTGTGCCCGCTCTATAATAACATAATTCGATATTTCCTCCCCAGTTATTCATTATTTCACAAAGGAAATTCCCAAAAGTGATGACACTGTAAGAAAAAAAAAATCAAAGTGCTTACTAACGTGTTTCCATCTGATTTCCTATCATTAAATCAAGGATGGGCAGAGATCTCGATAACTCGACTACAGCTATAACACTCTGTTAAAAGCGATTGAACGGAAGCGTTAAACATCCTAATCGCAATTAGGTGAATCGACGAGAAAAACACAAACTGTTGTCAGGCACGCCTCCTCGACTCAATAACCCTGAAGACGGTGCGGTGTGTCTTCATGAAAAAGCTTGAAAAGGCAACCCAACCATCAGAGGATCATAGTATAGATAGGATATTAGTAAAGAGGATGACCAGAACGTTCTTACTATATGACTCGACGAAAATACGATGTGAATTCAAGCCCTCCCTCTCTTCGCGCCCCTATACACAGAGGCGTATACATTTTAATAATTCCACACCCGGTCATCCTCCACTGCCACGAATTATTCCGTGTCCGCGCTTGATTTTCCGTTAAACGTCTCCATTAGCCCGCAGCCTCGTGTTGGCCAGTTTAAACCATACGAGACCAACATCACCGTGCCAACCTCGACCAACGAGTTTATACTATACGCTTTGTACGATATGTGGGTTATACAGTTTGGGTATACATACTGGTGAACGAACGTTTTCGCAAGAGCGCGCGAGGACGCCCGGATGACGAGTCCATTATAAAATTAATAACTATAAATCTTTGCGGGCGAGCGAAGCGCGGTGTCTATATGCCTATATACAACCGATGCTACGGTAGCACGTGGCCGGCCATTTTTCATACTCCGGTTAATTATACGAGAGTGTAAATTGAGCGAGACCAAAGTAACGAGGGGCGTACGTGGTGGAGCGAGAGAGACGGTGGTAAAAGGGCTGAGGAGTGTAGAGAGAATATAAAGTTGCGGGAGGAGCAAGAGAGTAACCACTGATCGTGACTCGACTCTCGCAGTTTTATCGTTTCTCTCCATCTCTTTTTGTTTTAACCTTATATACTTTCCTTTTTTTTTACGCTTCCAAGCGCGACTTGGCTGACTTATCGCTAATGCTCGAGTGTATGCGAAAAAAAGAAAAAATATAACGATACATTCTTTTGCAGTCTGTAGTGTTTAGCTATATATTAATCAGGGGTCTGGAAATTGTCAATTTTTGGGGGATTCAATTTAGTATTTTGTAAAAATGCGAAACTGAGATTTGAGATTTAACGATGTGTCATTTAAATAATAATTAATGTATGGTAATGTTGACATTTACATTTCAGCTACATTGTATAACGCCGCAAGGCGTAGAAAGTCCATGAAATGTGGATGTGTTCATTAGGGTGTGTCGATAATAAACTTTTAAAGTTATTCCTTCGCTTCCACCAGTCAAAAGTTTAATTTTCGACCTGTAGAAAGTTATTATTTTCACCACGCTCCAGGTGAGCGTGGTGAAAAAAATGTTAGATGTCACTAATTTTTTTGCGATTGTAACTCGGTCAAAAATATTTCAAAGGAGAATAATTAACTTTTTCTTCAGAACTTAGCTGTATCAATGAAGGGAGAAAGATAGCATAAATGCAGCGTGTGTAATAATGAAATTATCAAAAAAATATCGCCACAAATTTCTTATGGTTTTCACATCGGACACGAGGGTATTTCATGATCTCTTGGTCGTTTTTTTTTTTGAGATTTAATATTTTACGCTGCTTTCGTGTTTGTTTAGCAGGGCGAAAGTGGAGCTTTTTAGTAAGGCGTGAAAAAAAATTGTGTCTGAATTGTATAAAACATTAGATTTTTGTATTCAAACTTGTATTTTGAAAGATATAAGAAATACTGAAAAATTTATTTCTAACTTTTTAATTCCCTTAAAAGAAGAGTACAAAATTGAACCCTGCACATTGCTTCCTCATTATTCATAAGTTTATAAAAAGCTCTACGAGGAAGCCAAAATATATAAAACTCAGACTTCCTCATAGAGGTTCATAAAAATTCAAAAATGTTGCGTAATCAATGTGCAAAGTTCTACATCGCATCCTTGTTTACCTAATATTAACCATTTTTTTCCCCCTATTTTTTCATTATTACTTCCTCTGCACATCGATTCAAGATCGAATGTGTGAAGCCAGAATGTTCCCGAAATATATTATTATCTTCACGAATCTTAAATCTCGGTTTCAGAAAAACGATCACGTGCAGAGGTTCTTACATTAGAATAAGCGAGAGTGTATATTCATTGTAGGTAAAGCGAGAAAGAGACGAAAGGGAACATTACGTATTAGTGCATATATAAACCGTGCACGTGGAGCAAAGGAAAGTCTGGTAGCCGGTTGGGTTCGCGTGCCCAGCAGGCATTATCGTGCCCGCGAGACTGTACCGTCAGCCAGTTTGAATTTCGAACGTTCCTGCAGGGATAATTCCATCGACGGGGTGTTCTAATTGGCCTCTCATTACCGATGCTCGCTTGTTTCCTTCTCTCTGCCAATGCAGAATCGCTCGCTACTGCTATACGTCGATGTTCTTCCTTCTATCTACACACCGATATATATGTATATATATTTATGCACATATAGTATATCTATCTCTGTTTCCCTAACCCAGCGTAAAATCCCCTCCACTTATCCTCTCGCTTCCTCTTGCGTTCCATGACCGACCAAATAACCGGTGGCCCAACGATTATTGCTAGTTATTATCTGCCGCGGGACCGTTCGATTTAATGGCCAATTGTTTCGAACGCCGCGGTCCACCGGCCCTTAATAGAAATTTACTGATGGCCGAACGAACCCTGTAGTCTCCTCTGCTCTCTCTCTCTCACTCTCTCTCTCTCTCTGTAGCCAACGTCGCTTTAGTTCGCTTCTGTTCACCCAAACTCGTGGATACCTCGAGTTACGTAGAGGACCAATTTCGCAATTGTATTTGTAACGTTGACTGAAATTCACTTTGTTACTAAAGTGGACGATTGGTGTCATAAGATAAGTAATTATTCGCCATTGATATTAATTAAAGGATGTAGTGACTTTTGAAATTTGGACCTTTTTCAAGCTACTTCCACTAAACTTGCACCACTTTTTAGTTGCTTTTACTTAAAATGTATAAAATTTTGAATCCATTTTAGGTAATTATTTGCTGAGGTATTCAAGTACGAAGATAAAAGTTGCGTGAAATTAAAAAAATATTGAAATTCCATTCGCAGCGGATATCTTGTACTTATTTGAGATTGATTTAGTCTGAAAACTTATCTACAACCGGATTAAACAATTTAGATCTAAAAATATGTATATTTTTTTTTTTCTAAAATTGTAACTAAGAACTTTTTTTCCAATTTTGCCAATTATTTATTAATGATATTTGAATAAATAACAAATTGATGTCTGCATTAGATCAATTTATAATAAGTAAGCATTGAAATTTCATTTTTAAATAATGTTGTCTTTCCTAAGTCAAATTACGTAATATTGTAAGAAATATATAACAGTATTTGTTAACAAATTTTCATGTCATGTAGGTACCCTTTCTTCCGAAATTATTAATTACTCGAAACAACAGAAAAATGTATGCTGTACATTGAACACAAAAAAAACTGCAGAAAAAATAGAACAATTTTTTCTGCAGTTTTTTAACTTCAAATTTAGTATGAAAAATTTGAATAAAATTCTCAAATTTCCAAAACTAACTTTTCCCTTAACATGAAAATTCGAATTTTTCTGCAAAAAAAAACATCACGAATAGTAATGACAATAGAAAATACAATCAGTTAGTGAGTTCATTAACATTTGATTCCGACTACTTCCTGAAGAAAAAAGACTAAGCAAAAATTGTTCCCTTTTTCAATCTCATGTAAATCTCGCGTTACCTGCAGGAGCAATTTAGTAATAGCATTTTTATCACTGACAGTAATTCACTTGGTCACTAAAGTAGACGTTTCACGTCATAAAATAAATCATTACTCAATATTGATACTAATTAAGGTGGATGGATTTTTTGTTTTACCGAATACTATGGATGCGGATGGATTTTGTGGAAAAGAGTCAGCAGCATCCCTTGCAGCTCGAAAAGTATTCTGTCCTACTATATATATAGTCTCTCTCGGAGGATCTATATAATTAACTGCTAGCTATATCGTGCATTGTACTAGAGTGGATTGTGTAGCACTGCTGTATTGTAGTCGTTTGAGGCTCAGAGTTGATGGAGTGGCACGCACTGGCTATTTTGTTATAGCTCATCACTTCTGTGTATCTGAGCGGCGTCGAGCTTCTTCCTCGAATGGTCATATCTTTTATCTTTAGAGGGCTGTTTTTTCTTCTCGGTCTCTGTGGGCTTTTATGAACGAATGTCTCTTAGTCTCAAGTCGTGAAGAGCGGCTGTAGAGATATTCTTGGGACTGTTATATTTTCAACTCATTTTAATCGAGTTGTTACTCCAGCACTTAAGTAATTCGATAAGTTCAATTTAGAGTAATTCTAAATTATACTTTACTCATTTTAAATATGGTTCACACTGTGAATAATTGTAAAAAAAATCTTCAGAATAATATTCATCCAATTCTTGTCAGCATTGCTAAAGTGACTCTCAATATATCTTTTTTTAACAATAGAAATATCGAAATAAAAAAATTTCAATGTAATGTAACATTAACGACCTTTCATCGCTTTTGAGTAAGTTGTAAACCAAACATCTCTTATCGTCACAATTACATCGTTATGAAAAATATATTAGCTCGTTGACGAAATATTTTCGCAAATTGCAGCGATAAAATATGTAGAGTTTTGAAATCATTGCGCATAACGTATAATCAACTTGAATACAAAAAAATTGATATTTTTCTTTACCATCACAAAGCTTGACAGCTAAAATCTGTACAAGGAAGCAAAAAATGAATTATATCAAATTATTTATCAAATAAATAACCACTTCGAGGAAGTCCAAATAATGAAACAGCCCCTCGTTTTCAAGTACTAAACATTTTCTTTAAATGTTTGGAAAATATATATTTTTTTAATTTACCATTAATTTTTATTATTATACAATAAATATAGAAGATACTAAGATTGTTTAATTTCAACACTGAAATGAAACTTTTCTTTTTTCTCATTGCACATAATGTATAATCAAGGTAAACGCAGAATTACTGTTGCTACGAGAGGCATCAAAACGCTTTAAAGATTTTCCAAGCTATGGTTTGAGATACGAAGAATTTGTCTTGCACTGTGTACAGGGCAATCGAGACGTTCGAGTCCCTGATCGTTACGAACAGTGTAGTACAAAGATACGTATGCGTTATACGTCGTTTGTTTTATAATAGTGTATAGTAAAATTATGTATAGCATACTCGTAGAGCTTATAACTATACTATCTGTAGCCGATATGTATGTATACGTTGTATGGTAACAGAGGGAAAAGAAGACAACTTGTGGTCGTCGAGGGGCCAGGGTAATATAGTTATTATCCGTGAGGAGGTGCCCTCGGGGGCCCCACAAGAAAGCGACGAACCCCGCATTAAAAACCAATTTTTGGTCCCGAAAAAACCTCCGCCCCGGCGTAATAACAGGCCTGGTAATCTATAGTAGGTTTTCTGTCCGGAGAGAGCCGGGGGATCTTTCTCTGCCTACCGACGAGGACGACGTTCCACACACCGAGATCGTCTATCCGACTCTCTCACTCTCTCTCTCTCTCTCTCGTATATTGAGCCTCGACGACCTCTTCTGACCGCTCTTCGAGAGAGGATAATCGAGCAAATTGATGCCCCTCTCGAATCACTGCTAGCGCGAGCGAGTGGGACGCTCTAACTTTTTTTCAATTAAAAATCAGCCCGGACATCCAAACGAACAGCTGTCAAACGCGATCTTTCAATGTTCTTTAAAACACCGTATAGCAAATAATTTACCTTCGGTAATCCATACAGCACGAATTCTTTTTTACAGGCAAAAAAGTTTCGAAAATTGATAATTGTGTTGAGTATCTTTTCTGATGTCTTTCTGCCATCCTAATTTTTATGCACATCTTCTAGTTACAAAAATGTTGATTTTTCAAGAAAAAAAACCTTTTTAGTCATTGATATTTTTTTCTCGAGAAATTTAATTTTTTTTATACTTGTTTTGTGTTGCTTTTAATCAAATGTGTTCACATTTTCTTACTAATACAATAAAATATTCTAAAAAAAATGCTCTGTATTTATTTATTTATTTATTTACAAAATAAATAAACAAATTTGTATAAACCCTGTCTCTTTATCTATAAATACATGCAAAATAAATAGATTGAGTTCAAAAGTAATGAGATGACTAGAACTCTGAAGCCAGGAAATTCATTAATTTTATGATCAACACGTCGCATCAAATAGTTAAATATATTTTGATGGAACAAAAAATTTGTAAAATATTCGAACCCTTAAAAAAAAGAAATACTAGCAAAACTGTTATAAGCGAGTGGTTGCTGGTTGGCATTTGGTACGATTTATTATGAGAACATCGCGAGTGGCGAACGAGACAGCTCTTACGTATTGCCTACTATGTATCGTCAAGGTACATGCAGGAAAGGCGCAAAAGCTGTGTACGCCGCCGAAGCAAAGTATTCTTCTTGTTCTGGCGAGGTCCGCGATTCTCGACGATGGTTCCTACGATGTGGAACTGTATACGCGAGAGAGAGAGAGAGAGAGAGAGTAGCTGCCCTCGCGCGCATCGCCGTGCGGATGAGAGTGCGGGTTCTCCGAGCTCGAGGAGGTGCTAGTAAGAGGCGGGTACTGCCTCGTAAACCTTAGATTTACTTCTGCTGGCTGGCCGCCATCAAAGTACCATGCACCGCGTACTTGGTGCAACACACCGCAATGCATCCGTATATATATCTACACACGATGCCGGCCGCCCGGCTTGGTTTGCTCGCACTACTAGCGCGGCGAGCTCGTGTGCCTCGAAGAACCGTCTCGAGATACTTATCGAAGATATTGCACCGAGGGTTGAGAGCCGAGAATTTCCCGCGAGAAGTATACAAGAACAATCCACCCTTGCTGCCACGATCCCTACGACTGGTTGCCGCTCAACCCCCTTTGCTATCTTTTCGTGTATACTTTTCGTACTTTTAAACCTTAACGGCACACGACTCTACTTCTCATCATGCCGATGCTCAGTTTGTAATTTTTTTTTTTTTTTCTTTTCTTTTTGTTAACTGCTATATTTCGTGGTTCACAAAGTCTTCATGCATTTGGGGGTGAAACTTAAAAAGATTGAGACTGAATTTCTTTTCGGAGCTTCATATTATTTTGTATTCTCGTGTCTTTTTGATCTTGATTTTTCTTTCGATATTACTAACCGGTTGTCACACTATCGATTGGATATACAAATGTATTTCCAATCGATATTTCTACATCTTGAAATTGAAAATTAGAAAAAGTTTTATGTTTTTCTGCGATTCTAGTTTTATGCCCATCTTCTGAATATTCACAGAAAGGTTCTTTTTTTTTTAACAAAGAATTTACTCTAAATGTTAACAGTCAATATCGTAGTTTTTGTTGTTGTTGTAATTAACATTTTTGATTATTGGGATCAATCGGATTGTCGAGAAATCTAAAATCTCACGTGGAGTATTTTTTACATCGCTTTAGTATCCACTAAAAAAGAAAAAAAAATCGAGTGTCACGACTTTGTCGATTTGACCTGAAATATCCAATATACTTTAAACTAGTTGCACAAACGAAATTTATTAATTCTTTTTAACATTAACTAGTCTACTCCTCGTTATGAAAATGCTCAATTTATTTCCCTTTGACTATTCTGCCGAGGTAATTCCCAAAGTATTCTTGCATTTAGGGATAATAGTTCAAAGAACTGAGAAACTGAGACTAAATATTTTTTGTGAGTTTTATTTTGTTTGTATTATTTTTTTTTTTCTCTTCATATTTCCAAGCATGATATATTTCAATATCATGTATATATTTCCCATACGTCACAGCGATCGAACGTTAATTGCGCTGATACGTCTTTTTTATTTTATTTTATTTTATTTTAATTTTTTGCTCAGGCTATCACGATCTATGCTGAATAAAATTCGGTAATAAAATTTGTTCCCGCCAGTTAAGCCACGGCAAAGTGGGAGAGTATCTCGGAACTCGGCTGTGCATGGCCTCGCCAAAAGCGGCTATTAATTTTTTATCTCTCATCTCCGCCCCCTTACGGCTGGAAGGAAGAACGAGAAAGAGAGATGCCGAGGGTTTTCAATATCCGAGGGAGCCATAAAAATTCCCCTTTCTCTCCCCCTTTACCTCGTGTGCGTCCCGATCGGTCCCGCTTCTCCATTATATAAACTTCACCGACGCATCCCTCCCCACTCCTCTCCCATATTATCGCAATACGAATATTATACCAACGCTATATCCTCTGTGAACAATGGCCCTGCACTCCCACCGCAATTGTCGCAATTTCTTTAAGATGCACCCACTAGCAACAAATATATGAGAGCAAAAAATCGTGAGTCTTCGACATGGCAAAGTCGATTTTTCTTTCGATATTTATTAACCCACTGTCACACTGGGACAAATTAGACAAATTTTAAACGAAAAAACAATTCAAGTTACTTTAAACAAATTAAATTACAAAATTTAGCAATTTAAACTATAAAATATTTCGGAAATTAAATATCTGATGAAAAAGAATTAATTTAAAAAATGTTGTATGTCAGAATCTTGCATATTATTCCATATTTTATATGTTTATTTTATTTTTTTTTTTTTTCAACTTTTTTGGAAAATTTAAAGTCTAATAAAATTTGAACGGGCGTTTTAACTATTACATAATTTGTTAAAAGTTGTGTATATTTCACAGGTGCATATTAGCACGCAATATTTAAAAATTATTTCAATGTTTCACATTGAAAATGCTTTTTAGGTAAAAATTGAGTTACGTCAATTTTCAAAAGTGGTACTTTGAGAGAGAAAAAAGTACTCTAGTGCTTATTAAAAAAAAAAAAAAAGCATAAAAGTCCAATTTGACTCAAGATGACAAAACCACGAGTTAACCTTTAAAAAGTGCACCGACTCAATATTTCTTCATCGGATTTTTAAGCCAGTAGGACTACCTTAATACTTTAACCTCGGCGAAATTATTATTTACGACTGCCTTCGCGTTTAAGGCCCTTTAGGTGAGCGTAAGCGGTTTGAGAAGCGCGGCATTCGAGTGAGTGCAAATGGGCGAACGAGAGGCACCAGAATAAGAGGCGAAACGAGAGGCTGTGAGGATTTCGCAGCAGGAAGAGAGAAGAAGGCCATGCCCAGATATTTAATCCGGACCTCGTGGGTGGGGCCATCGTGGCGAAAGAAAGGGAAAGAGAAGGAAAAAATAAAAATAAAGTCAAGAAACTCAAGAGACTTCTCGGGTACACAGGGATATATACAAGATCTACAGTACAGATAGTTAGATACTAAAAAAAAGAAAAAAAAAGAAAAAAGAAAAAGATCTTCTGGGAAATATCGCACGGTGGTATCGATGCTCGATCGGCGGGAGGCCCCAAATGGTTTATGCGAACGAGGGACCTTTGACCTCCTTGTAATAACTGACTCGCGCGCTTAGTGGATCTCAGCATCTGCCGCGCGGCTCTGATCTATCGCGCCAACCGATCGAACTGGATCTATGCGCTTACACACCTTGCCCGCGCGCAAGGAAGATACCGACGGTTCCGGTACGCGCCCTTACTAACCCCTCCCCCTTCCCCTTTCTCCTCGCCACCTCAACACTTAATAATACATTTTTTATCCTCTCTCGTTATCGATCGTAAAAAAACGTGTTATGATTAAAGTGCAGCTACATCCGGAAAGCTGTGCCCAGTTAAAGAGTATATTCTGCTCTTTCCAATATATAATATTTAATTAATTCATATAATAATTATTATAAACTGTGGTAGTAATTATACTGTAATTGATGCATATTATGAGACGTGATAGCTTGTCGTCGTTATGTCTTAAGGGAGACACCAAAAAAGGCCACCTTTATGAATATTTTTGGAAAAAAGTTAAGGGTTTATGAAAATGGTTTTTTTTAAATTTCTTTGAAGGACGTACATCTTCAATTTGTGAATAAATTTTTTTTTTAAAAGCATTTGGAGTCTAAAAAATGTGATTTTGCACTTTTGGAAATATACATTATTAACTAAATGACGTAGTTTCAGTCAAACAGTTTGGTATTTGGGCCGAAAAATATGGTCAACTTTTGAATTTTCCAAAAAAATGATTTTCCAATTTTTAAAAAGGTACAAGAAAACTTCGTGCACTTACTGTATTGTATGAAAATATCTGTTGGAATATCTTTAGGGCAAACTGAATTTCTGTCAATTTCAATCTTGTGGTTATTTTTTGCTCAACTATTTTCGCCATTTCACTGAATGTTCAATAGAGGTCCATTAAGCTTTTTGGGGACGTTTTTTCAATATTTTGTTGAACTTCGCAGTGTTGCATAACTTATAAACATTTTTTTTTTGCTTCCACCTCTCTGTTTCAATTTTTCTGCTTCCGCCGTCCTGCCATTACGTCTCTGCTTCTGCCTTCTTGACTCTACCTTCATATACATATATCGAAATAGCGAATTATATTGGCCACTGATTTTTTTGAAGAGGTAAACCCTGACGTCCTAACTAGAGATGATTAAATTGTAAATGAAATGTCACATACATTTCTACTATGGTTGCGTTGGCTACAGCACTGCAGTTAATATGACATTTGATCCAGTAATAGAGTGAAGATAGAGTGTGAAATCAGTTACACGAAAGCAGATGTTTATCGATCGATACCAACTGCTTTTGAATAATCATATCGCTGCATGGTTATTACACCTTGGAGCATAAACAGAGAGAGAGACAGAATCCGGCTGTGAAGGTACACAGTACATATTTGTATATGGGGCATTCCACGGCTTGTTGACAACGTCGTGACCCTCATATTTTTTTATTTCATTTGGGGGGTTCATTTGCGGTTCATTTTTTCTTCTAGGGCAATATGAAAAAGCCCCCCAGACATTTTTTCAGATTTTTTCGAAAATTTGTGTTTTCATAATTACCCTAAATTGGATTTTCTCAAAAAGCACATCGTCGATACCTTCACATTTTTTACAGTAACTTTTGTGTTCAAAGACAACATTTTTGAGTCTTAGTCCAATAATGGGCGTGAATTTAGAATACCATCTAAAATTAAAATGAAATTGAAATATTTTTTTAATTTAATTTAACTTTTCACTGTTATTTTAAGCTCATGCCCATTTTCGCTTGGATACAGAATTTACTGTAAAAATTAAAAAAAAAATAGTCGACGTACTTTTTGAGAAATTCAAATTTTGGGCAATTACATTCTATATTTAAATTTTTTTTTTTAGCTGCTATTCTAGGCTGCCTCCCATTTTCGCACTAGTCTCAAAAATTGTGTTTTTTGGCACAGATTTTACAGGAATTTTATTTTGTTTTTATCTTCTACCTACTTTTGGAGAAATTCAAAATTTCGAAAAAATCTGAAAAAAAATGTAGAGGGCTTTTTCATGTTGCCCTATAGCATCCTAAAAGGAAAAAAAATAATGAACAAAAATATGAGTGTGACGAGCCTGTCGATAAGCCGTGGAATGCCCCATATATATCCGTCGGTGAGAGAAGAATGAGGCGCCAGAAGCGAGCGAAGATGACTGTTGGCTACGCACAGGTAATTGAGTCTTCAGAGCGAGGGTCTCTCGGTCCACGCGTACAGAACACTGTATATACGCGTCGCACAGATATGCTCTGAACTCTGCTATCACAAGTGTGTGAGTGTAAGTGTCTGGTATCTCCGCCAGCTTTAGAGCCTTGCCAGCGTATTATAAGCGACCTGGCGAAGGACCTCGTGCCAGCCCGGCAATAACGTGTACCACGCTGTATAGTATACGGCTAATAATATTATTGCGGCTGGCCTGTCCGCCGTACACAATGGCCCTTTGTCGTACGTGTCGTGTGCGCTTGCCAGCGACACACACGCCCCGTAAACTCCGCGGGCTCCGCAATCGCTGAACGTACACGCTCGTTGCATCCTATTCGCGCGGGTAGTAGGTACATTGCCAACGTGAATTACGAGGAACAACTCATTGTCCCATGGCTCGCGACAACTTACCCCACGAAACAATTCCCTTTCACACCCCCTTCGGTGAAACTGAATTACAAATTAATTTTTCCATTGGTTTTTACAGTCAATGTAAAAGGCAAATGAATCAAGTGGGTTTCATTATTCACATTTTTGAGACTTGATTTTAATACCATTTATACCTTTTACTTTCTTATATAGAAAGCTCTGTTTTAATACATTTTTTTTCTCGAGATTTCCATGCCAGTATATTTAAAATCGTTAAAAACATCAAGAAAAGTGGTTTAGAAAAAATGTCCATGTGTGTGGGTGCTTTGAAAATTCAATAACCCATTACTCAAAAACCATTCGACTAATTTAGCTGAAATTTGGCATTTTCAAGTGAAACGGTTGCATCACTGTAATTGTAATTTTTGATAAAATGTGTGCAGTTATTTGGATTTTATATCTTTTTAAAATAGTTCTTCATTAGTGGTTTTAATAAGAGGTTCAAATTTTATCAGGTTTTGAATTTTTTGAGAGTAGTTCATATTGAAGGGCAATTACAATTTTTCAATTTGTCACTGTTTCATTTTTCGTAAAAGTTGGGACAGTGAAATCAAAATGTGTGTAGAAATCCTTAAAAAATGTTGGGTACAGCATATAACTCAATATATTCTGTTGAACAATTTTTTTTAAATTTTTACAAAATTGTAGAGAATAAAATATTGAGATTCAATATTTTATAATAAACACTTTTGGTTAAAATCCAGCACATACAATTATTAAAATTATATTGTGTTATAGAATCTTTATTTCGAAAAGTTACGATTGCAACAAATAAAGCTGCGAAGTTGAAACTTGCAAATTTCTTTCTTTTTTAGCCTGCCGAGTACAAAGCCTCCTCTATGAGGAAGTCATAATTTTTTAGTCTGGACAACCGACTAAAAAAAGGAAAAAGCCATTTGTAAGGTTTTATTTCGCAGATTTTTTTATTTGTATATGTGGAGTTTTTGAAAAACTAGACAATTTCATGGAAGTATTGCAATCTGCTATTTTTTAGAATAATTTTATGACAATATTTTAGTCAGGCGAAAATTGAACATACTCGATGATGAATATTCTTCTGCCTTTTGATGCTACAAATGCTAAATTTACAAATATACGCAAATCTCTTTCAATAAAGTGGTTAAGTATGATTTTTCACCATATTTTCAGTAGTTCTTAAGCTTAAATTACCATTTACATTACGAAAACTATTATTTTTTAAACAGACATGTCAAATTCGAACCTTTCGACAGTAATGACATCTATGCAAGTAATTCCGTCAACGATAATATTTTTCTTCAATGTACCGAAAGTCATTTAATCGCCTTGGGAACTTAATCATAACAAAGATAAATGAACTTTGTACTAATTGAGGATTTTGAATTAGGATTTGGGTTGAATAAATAGAATTAAAAAATGTCGATCTTTGAGAATAAATTAATATATTTATAATGAATATACGGTAGGTAGTGTTCCGCATCTCAAGTTCATTGCGTCGTTTCTACAAGTATAAGGATTTTGTGTTTGCATATCTTTTTTTTTGCTTCAAACAATTCATTGAAATTCTTTCATTAATTTATTATCGTTATTCAGCCTTCTCGTCTATCTGACGTATATTTACACACGTATCGGGCCCTCTTCCCCTCTCTCGCTCTCATCTCTATTGCTTTAAATAATATATTTCTACATGTCTCTCGCGGAAACAAAATATACGTTAATTAAATAAATTCCAATTTCTCGTGTGTCTATTTACATTAAATACATATTCGCACATTCTCTTTCGCAAACACTCAATTCTTTCATTATTTCCATGCATCAACACTAGCACATATCGTTCACACCGATTGATCTACTAAATTTTTATTGCACACGCTTTGTTCGTTTTGTTCGTTTTTTTGTTTTTAACTCTCATTCCACGGCATCAAAACAATCCGCCGCCATAAATTTTAGATATGTCACGATTGATATAAGTCCTCCATCAGTTTCTACTCACATTCATCAACGCGTCGAACTTCACTGTCCAATGGCCATTTAAATAATTTTTCATATTTCATTATTATCGCACACTTTTAGTCACTTTTAACGAACATAGGAAGAAAAAAAAGTTCTATCGCGAAATTTCATCCCTGCGAGACTTTATGGTCGGTGGTGACCTGGACACCGAAATAGGTGACATTGGTGACGTTGGGGTTGTAGAATTTCGACCATTGGACAAGGTCGATGGGGTCGAGGCACGATTCTGATGATTATTATTGTGATTGTTATTATTTTGATGAAGAAGATGATGAAAATCTCGATTTCCAACTGGTGTACTGGACCTGGTGTCGTTGCCTAAAAGACTGTCAATCGAGAAAGGATTGGGACGTTTTCTCGTCTCCCGCCCTTTAACCGAAAGATCGATACTGCTGCTTTGGACCTCATCGTCATTCGTCAATGTTCTGTCGATGCTATGGCTCACAGGCAGACGATTCAGATGATCATTCGTTAGACCAGTTCGTCTGATCGTCGGACTATCAAGCTCACGTCTTCGCTCAAGCAGACTCAAACCCCAATGACGAATACCCTGCTGATGATTCAAATCGTGATTGTGATTACCACCGAGCCCGATATTTGGATTCTGTAGCATGTGATCGGATCCGCCACATGTGGAATTTCCGGATGTTTGATGTTTGTCCATGGATTCACTCGAGAGCCTTGGATAACACTCGCCATCCACCGATCCGTCGGCTGCCGAGTCAATTCTCTCGCTGCCGCTCTCGCTACCCGAGTCCAAACCACCGACAACGTCGATTTCCTCGTTCGCATCGTTGCCCGAACCAGAAACGCTGCTACCGTCATTCAGACTACTCAGATGACAGAATGAACCACTCAGTTGACCGTTTAGAGGATTTCCACTTGCCGCTGCTGCACTACGGGACTCGTATTCAGCACGCAAGGTTGATAGGTCCACAGAAATGCCCTGTAACAAGGAAAAAAATTAAATTGATGGTTAATTTTTAGACCAGTGAATGTGTTTCCGGTGATATCGTGTTACAGTAATATTTAAACTCGTACAATAATTGTGATTGAAGGTAAACATTTTGCGGAGTTTTAGGATATTTCGTTTTCCAAGAAATATTGTTATTTCTTTCAATTGATATTATCTAGGCAACCGTTTATCGTATTAAGATTTAAAAAAATGACAATTCAAGGCTTTTCATTCTCCTTTCGAGAAATATCGCAAGGATTCTTTTTAGTTGTTAAGGAACGATTGTAATACTTTTTTTAATGCTGATTAACAAAGACGGCTGGTCATTATATAACTCATATTTGGTCTTTACATTTGTCAAGTTGAGAAGAAATTTTATGAAGACAAAGAGCTGATGAACTATTTTGTCGTAATCACATATCTTAAGATTCATAATAAGTTATGACCAAAAACTTGGGTCTTCAGATGTATTTAAAGTCAAAATTTTAAGAGGCATTTAAAAAAATGCACTGTTATTATACCGTTCATTGATATATCAATTACCTTGGTCGCAAGTTTTCGTTGTTGGCGCTCCAGGGCTTTGAGCAATTTTTTTTGCCGCCTTTCCCGCTCCTTCCTTCTCAATTCCTCGGGAGGTATAGGTTCACCACTACAGCTTTGTGGATGGGCGTTGTGGGCCGGCCTGCCTGGTCCTTTCTTTGTATGCTCCTTTTTCCTCCACTTGGCTCTACGATTTTGGAACCATACCTGAAATTCAAAAATAACAAAAAATTCGTTATCCCTTGTAGTTACGTACAATATGTGCAATATTTATTTCTAACGTAGTTGATATCGTTGCCATGGAAATAGTTGTTTAATAAACGAGGAAGATCCGAGAAAGATTGATTTAAAAATGCCTTTTTACCAGAAATGTATACGAGAAATTAAACAATTCAATTTTTTACGTATTTAAAGTCGTTTTAATGAGAAGATCTCATAAACGAAGGTAGTACGAGTCAGGATGTTTAAAAATTCCGTTTTAACAAAAATGTTATTTAGTGAGTGTTAAGTTTAAATTTAATTATTTAGGTACTTAAGGTCATTTTCGGTGAAACAAGTTGTCTGATAAGAGAGGGGTGTGAGCAAAGAGGGCGGTTAAAGACACTGACACGAAGACGATGAGGGAACGCCGAGGGAATGAAGACATTATAGTAGCGGGGGTTGCCGCGGGAAGGTTAAGCGGCGCTGCATTGCCCTGCACGCGAGTCAACGGGACGACGAGGGAGGATCGATAGAATAACACCCCTTGACTGAGCGTGTAGTTGTAGTTGAGCCTCTGGTACACGCGTCGCGTTGGGTCACCCATATAATACGTATTAAGTCTTCACGATTCCCAGGAAAGTTCAACGGTAATCAAAAGGCACAGCAGTACCAGTCGCACGTCGTATTATCTCGTATAATACCATAAAGTCAATTAAACCAGTCAATCAAGTCCTGAGATTTACGTACGCTCTTCCACTGATCTCGTTAAGTTATAAATAGATCTCGACACAGATCCCATTCACCTCTCTGATAAATTCAATACGAACATTGCGGTTATTTATTTTCATTGACGGTAGATGTATCAAATAAAAGTATGTCAATTTTACGGACAAATCAAAGGTGCTTATCTCGAGAAAATGATAACTTTATTTGATGCGAAAGTGGCACAAAAAGTTTCCATGGGATTATCCTCAAACTGTTATTATATTGAATATAATTTTTAAAAAACCTAAATTTAATGTTGAGTGTTTATTAGCGAATTGTATTTTAATATTTCTTGTGAGTTATCAAAAATTAAAAACAAAGTTGTGAACAATTGTTGTTTCTGCACCAGATATAAGTAAGGACAAATTCAACTTTATACGGTGCTGCTCGTTTCAATATCTCATTTAATCTTTCTTGAATATAAAGGATGTATCTTTTATGAACGTTTTTTTTTTTTTGTGTAGGTTTCTCAAAATAGACTTTTTTGTTGCCCACAGAAACATCACCGAACGTCAAGAATGAGCAGTAAAATGATGACCATGTGTCTTCGAAATTTACGGGTCAACAACAAAAAAAGTGGCATTAAAAATAATCAATGGAATGACAAGAATCAATGAGGAATATGGCCTGAAGTTGTCCCGGTCACCCTGGACGACCTTCTTCTTTCTTCATAAACCAAGATTAAACCTCCGTTCATGTCTCGACACCGCACAACATTCTACACATAGGTATTATTGTCACCATATGTGTCGCCTATAAGGAAAATGGAAGGCATCATTAAATCCCCCATTAGTCACGTTATCTCCCTTCGAATCTTCGTCCAGCAGCATGTGGTTTCTATCTAATCTCTCTGCTACTATGGTCTCTTCTTTGAACCCTGGTAAAGGGACCGTTCACATCAACGCACAAAAACACTCGTATTCACGATTTTACGACACGTACGTAGTAGTTGAGTGATAAAGAAGTTAAAAGAGAGCGATCACTGTCACGAGGTGTCGGAGATTATCCCGGTAACTTGAGCTGCTGACGAAGATGCGACCAGCAGAACAAGTTCGTGACAAGTGAACGAAAGCATACCGACAGCAGCGTGTTGTCACCGTGGTCTGTCACCTGATCGGTTTTATCCTCTGGATCTTCGTGTTACTTCGGTTGTAACCAACGAACGGAACGCACCCTCTGACCGCTCTGCTCCACGGGAGCCTTCGGGACCTCTGATGCATTATCTGTGGACCGTGAACCAGCGCACAGACGTACAAACCAATTCATACGAAGGGAATATGTGTGTTAACCGAAGCGTATCTAAACGCATAAATATAAATATATATCTATATGCGTGTGTGCATTCAGCTTGTACGCACTTTTGTAGGTTGAATTGCACTGTGTGTGTGTATATGTGTGTCTGTGTGAAAAGTTAAACAGGGATTTGTATTAGTATTGGAGGGGCTGTTACTATATATTCCACCGTCGATGGCCCGCATAAAGCCTCGTTCGGCCGGCCGTGAAATTGAGGGTCGCCCTTTCGACTCCTCGTTCACTGATCTTCGGGCTCTTCACGGAGAGCATATAATATGTAGGAGATCGAGAGAGGAAACTGATTCAAGGAGAGAGTAAATAGATGCGTTTGAATGGCATGTAAGAAATGCTTGGAGACTGTAGAACTGAGTTGTATAACTATATACCATTAAGTTGAGACTAGAATTTAATTGGTTTGTTATACCATTAATAGTTCGATGTTAATTAATTCTTTAGAATATCTTAAATAATAAAAATGAAATATTAAGGCAAAAGCCAAAAGCTTTAGCCCGCAAATTAATTTTGAAAATTAAATAAAGAGATTATAAGTTTCTACAAATACAAAAGTAAGTAACAACAACAGATTGTTGAGTATTTCATTGTACAATATATTTTTAGTAATTTCAAGAAAAAAAATTAATATTTCGTTTTAGATTTTTTGTCTTCCACAGTAGAACAAGAAAATCGGATTGCTATTAAATTAGATACTGATGTAATAAAAAAATGTCTTACTTTGTGCCATGGTAGTAAAAAAATGTATACGCACTTTTTTTGTTAAATTTATACACCGATTCGTATAAAAATGTAGTATAAAGATAGATAATAGATAATTGGGCTAATAATGGCCCAACAATGGCTTTCTCCATTACTTTGACTATGGTAGCATTATTAATAAACTTGTATAGAAAAACCTTTTTTTTAATATTATTTTCCTTTTTATACGCTGATTTCAAAAGTAATGAGATAAGTAAAAGTAACTGGCATCGTAGTGATTCATTTTTTAACGGAAAGCAATATCGTATTAAAAATTCCATGCCACTGATTCTTCCTAACGGTGTTTTCATGATGTGAAAAAATCGCCAGTTCGAAATATAAAAAAAATTTAAAGTTCTGTTTGTGGAAAAATGGTAAGTATCAAATAATTATATTGAACAAATAAAACTCCTTCTATAACGTAAACAATCAATAGCATTGGATTTTTTTTATTCAGTTACATTGTATCCATGAAAAAAAAATTTGCTGTTTTCTCTAACATCAGTGGTATCATTAAACGGACGTGAGTATTGACAAATTTGCAATTTATCGGAGAAAATGGCAAATTACGTGTCACCTTAATTGACAAGTCGTTTGAGACTAAAGTACATTTGTCGCATATTAAAAAAACACGTTAAGAGAAGATAACAGCCACTTTTATAGCTAAGTCATCAAATATTGCAGACATATTATTATTGATTGGATAGATGCAACGTCGTGTGTGGGTTTTAGGTATTTACTTTCATATCTCGAAAGCATTATTGCATATGGACGCATCACTTGGGTGCGGCTGGCGACAATATTATTAGCCACATTGCTGTGGTAATTTTATTCATCGATAAAAGAAGTAACTTTCTCTATTTATGTATTGAATACAAGGGTGACAAAACATCTACGACTCTTTTTGAATAATTTCCATCGCAAATCACTAAATTGGGTGATATTTATCGACAGATTTTACTTGCAATATTTTCATATTGCACAATTGCTATCTTCCGATTTATCGACTGTGTCTGTATGAAAATTTGAATGAGCATGAGGGTGAATTTTCTAAGGGGACACTATGTGACGAATTTATTCGAAACAGTGACGTTATCGGTGGTGAAGTCGAACCTGGATTCTCGTCTATCGAAAATACACGGGAATCGTGTCGACATCATGCGTGAAATATTTGGTCTATGTGTGTGTGTCTGTATGCTTAAACATTGCATGTAGCTTTAGGATGCTTGGCATCTTCGTCTGACACGTAAGCGGAGGAAATACGTCGGACAGCAGGGAGAACAGATGGACCAACTACCCCCGTGAGAGGACGAGGAAGGAAAAGTCAGAGTGAGAGAAGAAGCGAAAAATATATAGACTGGCCCCGAGGCCAAGGGTCAGGCGGCCCCCGAGAAATCCATCCCCCAACGTCTGTTCGAGACTCGAGATATACACTGGGTTATAAATGTAGCAGTGTATCGACAGCCCCGAGAGTCCATCCCTCATTTTTCAAGATCCACATTTAAATGAGTCCAGATTTTTAGGGTCGATATATTATAGATGTAAGATCTACGATCAGTCACATTGATTTAGTGTCGATGTAATATAACGCTTCACTTGATTCTTAACGTCAAAATAACGTAGATTTAGGTGCATAAATTCAGAAAATTGATTGTTCGGTTTAACTAAATTGAACGGACATGGGCTGTCAAATTAATTTTTCAGCAATTATTGATAAATGTTTGTGATGAACAACAATGTTGTTGGGTTGACTGAAAATTTGTTCGATATTTTAAAAAAAAAATTAATTTTGCAGTTTTAATCATTTTTGTTTTGTCGTTAACAAAAATCGTATAATAATTCCCTAATCATGTAGAACAAATGTTCAGATCGATTACAACAATTTTTGGCAAAGTTTCATATTTATCAATCATTTTTTTTGTTTTGGATGTTTTTCACAAATTCAACTCCTACAATTTGTTATGTTTGAATTTGGACATTTTTCTACATGATCAGAACACCGTTACGAACAAAAAAGCGCATGAGATTTCTAATACCGTTTACAGTACCAATAAAAAAAAATAAAACACGTTCTTTTTGCCTGTAATTAATAGGCTCTTCCTGTTTTAAAGTACGGGTTTCAAACATGTTAAATACTTTTATGAGAGTAATTAGTAAACTTTTAAATCAAACTTACAGCGACGCGACTTTCTTTCAGGCCAAGTCGAAGGGCGAGTGACTCCCGCATGAAAACGTCAGGATAATGGCTCGCCAAAAAGGCTCTCTCGAGTTCCTCAAGTTGCAAGCTATTGAAGTTGGTTCTGCTTCTTCTTCTTTTGCTTCCACCCTCGTCAGACTCGCCGTCACAGACTAAAAACATAAATTAAAAAATCGAGAGTGAGACACATTTCCCTCAAATCATTTAATTAATTGCTTAAAACCTACATTGGTTAATCTAAATTTATTTTATGAACTCTTGTGATTTTTCAAGGTGATTTTTAAAGCAATATTATTATAATACATAAAGCGGATTGTAAGAATCTGGGTGATAATAATTTTCTTAGGCAATTATGCAGATTTGGAATTTTCGTATTTTTATCTTATCGAAAAACCTGTCTTGCCCAAAAAAAAAAAAATGATTCTTCAACTTAAAAACACTGTTTCCAAACAAATGGTAAAATTTAAAAATTCGAGTTTGTCACTAACCTACATATAATTATCATTTATTTTCGATCGCAAACACATTGAACTGCCTTTCATATTGTAATTCGTCGTTATTGTAAAGCAGTTGTATTCGATCTTTTTGCAAAAGAAAAATTGAAAATGCGTAGAATAAAGTTAAGGATATATCTATGGATAAAACATCATATTGGAATTTTCCCATCGTTACTCTACCTCGAAATCTACTTTCAAAAAAGTATCGGTAAAAAATTAAAGCGTAAACCAAAAGACGTTAGTGCGAAGATATTTACTAAAAATGAAACCTGCTACAAGAGAGTTCACAAATCGCAAATTCATGCAATTGAATCTCTAAAAAATAGTTTGATTAAGTTCACTTGGCATCTGTGTTTAAAAAGAACTAAATAAATTTCTTATTAAATGAAATGATTGTTTCCGTCAGAATACACATTCAAATGGTTAAACTCGTTTTAACAAATATTTTAACCCAATAGTCTATTCGATTTAAAAGCATATCCAAAATGGCAATTATGCTCCTTTTTCCATTTTTCAGATTTTTTTCTCAACACATGTATAGATCTAAAAACTAAGAATTCGAAATGATATCCTCAAACACAAGATACGATATATGTAAAATCAAACCCGTTTTATGAATTTTAATCCTATTGAAGAACATTTGAAAATGGGGAAATTACTTAAAGTGGCTACAACTGGAACATCTATCATACAGCATGAAAACAATGTTTTATTAGAAGTGTAATTAAATATGAGATTTCGATCACTCGACGGCCATGACACCTGCGCTATAGCAGCGCAGCCAATTCCAATCCATTTTCTCAGTTGCCATATAAGATTATTAGCTGACCCAGCAACGTATCTACTATTCCTATGATACATAGATACATATTCTTTTCTCGTGAACGCGTTCGTTACGGCCCTGACCCTGTCTTGAAGATAAGACACAGAGCGTTCAACATAGAAAGAGAGCAGGGTACGCTTCCCACTCTAGCGAACGATACAATATTGAATAAACATGGAATTTCATGATTTTACGAGGAAGATCTGCGTTGGCTGCGTTATCGGTAACGGGGAATCTTCCCGCTCGCCAGTCTCCTCGACGACTATTCTCAGCTGTATATACACATCGCTTCTGTATATTATAATACACGCAGATGTAGCGAATAGCTATATAGAAATACAGAGAGAGGAATCACTGGCATATATGTATGCTAATATCGGCCTCGCGGAATTGAATAAAAGATCCGGAATTATGATTGACTCTTCACCCCTCCCATTGAGATTCCAAACTCTGTTCAGATATACGCGTACCCCGGACTAGCAAAATGCCCAGAAGCAACGACTGACTTTATCTTTATGGTGTACCGAGAAACATATAGAACTAAGGAAAAATATAGAAACCAAGATCCAGAGGTATCTGAACATTTCGAAACAATATTTCTTTCCTTTATTCTCGTATTTCTCGATTGATAAACGATCTCTTACCATTTTCTTGGCCATTTTATTTTCATGCGTTTCGACATATTGGATGTGTCGGATAGATTGAACAACTTCTCGACATGTTGTTGCAACAGCCATTTCATTTTCCAGATTACTGATTGATTTTTAATCGTATCAGCTCTTTGTCGTGTGGTTCATGCATTGCACGTCAGAGGTTTTACAGAGCAAATGCGAAAGGTCGTTCATTATTGGATATGGTGTAGTGTTTATTTTTTTTTTTTTTAATTGCTAGGATAAATGTAATTAAGAATGTCTTTAAGATAACGAACAAACGACTTTTGCGAGGGTGATAAAACGGACTTTGTCATCGAGTGTTTAAGTTGCGTCTCTTTCAATTGATTGTTGATGTTAATTAAGTCCTTTAATAATATCAACTGTGCATCACTGAAGAACTCGAATTCTAAACAATCTTCAAAGTTATTTAGCCTTTTTTTTTACGCTGACAAAAAACCCTTCGTAACTACTGTGGGTCGATTTATGGAGATTTCGATGTCATACAATTCTACATGTATCATACAGTTGGGAGCAAAGTACCTATGGAGAATGTTCAAAATTTGTTTAGCTTCAAATTACCGAAACTACTTCATTTCGATTTTCCGATGTCCTCAGTAACGAGTAGATATAAGCTGTTCGACTGAATAACTCGGATGTCAAACGATCATCAAAACCACTGAGCACTTTTTTTTATCTTATAAAAAAGCCTCCCTGTTCATAGCTCCATAATCACATTTCAATATTTGGGATCTTCAACACAATATCCCACATTAAAAAATAAAAAGAAAAACCAAAAGAACCCTAACGAACTCAATTTCTGACACGGGAATTTTATTTTTTCTAATACAATCGAGGATATTCCGTTTTAACTCATTTATCCGGGTTCCCAAATTTTCCAGAGATTTCAATTCGTAAAATACTTCCTGTACAATATATCGTCGAGAGCGAAAAGTGACAATCGAAATTTTTTATTTTATTTTCCCCTAAAATTACCGCGATTGCTTTATTTTGGTTTTCTGACGTCTTCAGTACCAGGTAAGTATGAAGTCCTTTATCGCAACTTCTCGAAGCACATGCACGTGAGCTTTTGGGGCCGCCCTTTCGGTGTCTCAATGTATAGCTCTCAAGTATACAGTGTGCGAGCGAGTATAGAGTGTGCGACGGGTTCCCGGAGGCGGTGAAAAATCGCACGGTTCCCATTAATCCACGTAATTAGGCGAGATTTATCGGCGTCTGTCCGGCAGAGCAAGCACATATATATACACACTTCTGTATATCTTTATCTCACTCTCGCTCTCTCTCTTTCTCTCTCGCTCCTCTAGGCGTCTACAGAGGTAGAGGAATTGCCTGTATATACCAAGAGTTGCGGAGGACGATCAACTCGGTTGTGGTGCCTATATAACCGCGCGAGAGATGGATATCGATCGAGCCGCTCATTATTGATAATCCATAATCCGCAACGAGCTGGTCCCGGCGGTCGTGCGCGGTTCTCCTGTCTCGCGCGCACACACAGTGGCAGCGTGAAGGATCGTCCCATGAGTCCTCTACCCAGATACTCGCGGCATAAAACAAGACAAGACACCAGAGTGAAGAAGAGAAATCCCTCAGGCAAAAACAAATTTTTCTTTTTTTTTTTTTTACAAAAACGAAACTTCGAAAAATATAATCGTTTAATAAATAAATAAATAAAACAAAATTGTTACTCTCAATGAATACTTAGCGTAAATGGATCGGTTATATATTGAGAGAAAATGTTTCATTGATTCAAAAAAATCTCTATGGAATCTCGGCCTATGAAACATTCCTTTATCGACAATGAAATAATATATTTAAGTTAATATTATATTTTTTCTTTGAAGCGTCACGAATTCAATAAAATGTAGTGGCATTGAATTAATGGAACATTTCTTTAAACCAGTGAAATGTTTAGTTGATGCAAAGACGCTACATATGTGTGTGTATTGAATTTAAATCACCATAAAAATTCAAGTCTCCCATCGATCGATTTTTATCATATTCTGCAACAAACCTTCCTTGAGCCTGCGAAGCGTACTCTTTTCCTTGCATACAATGCATTACAAATGTGATGCTCGAAGAGGATTGAGGTCGCTGATTACAAATCCGAAGTCAACATGAAGAAAAATGTTTTTTACTTTTATTATTTTCGTCGAATAAATGTTTCTTTGAAGGTAATGAAATGTTCTTTTTGTGGTTCAAGTAGAACATTTTTTTTAAATGAAGTAAATATTTTATTGAATCAACGAAATCTCAGTTCTCGGTGTGGCCACTGAACCATTTCTGGCCATAGCTAGTATATTATAGCTGTAAATAATGTTTTCAATATTACAAGATATTCTAATATACAAGATTGGGAAGTGTACTTACTGAGTTCATCAATACTGATAAACAGATCTGGAAATTTAATGTACCGGTACAACAGGAAATTTTTATGCATAAACTGGTACATTAAATTTAATATACGAATATGATGTATAATTAAAATACTTTTTATATTTATAGCCACTTTTATCATCTTTATTTAGTATCGTGTATATTAATTTTACATAATTTTAATATAACAGTTTATGCATAAAATCTTACCGTGCCGATACATTAAATTTCAAGCAGACTTTTTTTTTTACAGTGAATGCATTTTGTCAGTACCCACTTTCCATACATTTACATCTTTGGTATTCAAGAACATGGCAATATATTCAATGTATCTTATCCTTCAATGCAATTTTACGTTAAAGGGTCAATATTAGAAAAAAAAACATATTGCACAAACGGCGCGCGATTTTTTCGAATTAGAAAAAAGTGTGGTTTTACGATATCGTCGAATAAAACGACTGTTCGTCCACAATTTTATTCGTCCTTGTTGGAACAGTCGTCTACTCGACGGATTAAAGAAGGACAACTTTATTTAAGCATTTTTACTTAAATCCAAAGTTATTAACGTTGTTTCAACAAAATTATTGTCAACAGTCACTTTTTTGAAGCTCTTGCTTTCCTACCGACAAGTTCAATTTTTTGTTACCGTCAATATTTTTTTCCCCCATCAGAGAAGACACTATAATTATTACACTTTCGATTTAATGTTCAGACAATTTTTGCTGTTCTAAAAACCAATCAAAATGTTGCGATTTTCTTCAACTCTGCGGAGGAATTTTCTTAGCCAAAGTATAATTTTTCTATCTTTCGCAATATCAGTGAAAGAGTACATGAAAAATCGTTCTCGGAGCACATAAAAATATACGTGAACAAAATCATTTTAATAGACATTTTCCTACCCGTCACTGAATGTTTGTTAAAGCTAAAGGATGATCATTTCCCCTATTTTTTCGTTATCATTAAAGGTTCGTCTACCGTTGAATTTTAATAGTCAATTCGTGACAATTTTATCGCAGGTAACCTTTGGCCGTTGTTGGAGCGATAATATCAATGAAAATCTTTCGTGGAAGCTTCGCGTATCAGACTTGTTCAATCGTCGTTGGGCGAAAGCTCACACCGGGTCAATTTTCTGTGTTCAGTTAAAGGCACCCTTTTTGTATAGCCTAACACGGTCTGGTGGAGCTTTATACACAGTCGATGTAAGAGAAATAGGGATACGTTGTGCCGACGTTAACTACGAAATATTGTATGTAGGTAGGTTGTGCCAAGCGATAGACGTAAGTACAAGCAAGTGTCGCGTGCGCACACGCGACACCGTACACACGAGCTACTGATACGTGTATATATATATATACCACTGCACCCATGAGTTTCACATGTAAAGACCCAAACACGTATATTACACTTTGTCACAGTGGCTGTATGTGAGCCACTGCTGCTCCCCTCGTTCTTTCACTCGGTCATTCTCGTTGCAAGCTATTTTGCAGCACGAAACGATCGCTCACTTGTCGCCTCGATTACGCGATTATACGAAGGCAATAATTAATTGCGATGCTTCAATGTTCTACTACAGCCCAAGTGTTTCTCACCAGCTTTACACTTTCTTCATCTTTATTATTCACTGTCAATTCCATTGTCTGGAAATTCATAAACAGAGAACATTTGCTTTTTGCCCTTTTTCTTCATCGTCATTATTTACTGTCAGTTACATTGCCTTGAAATGTATACACAGAGAAAATGTTCTTTTGCTGGTACAGCAAGAATTTTCTTACCTTAACTAGGCTACTTAATATTGGGAGAAGGAACCAAAGTTCACGTTATCGATGCCACTTGTCTGCTGTTCATTCTTACATTTGTTAACAAAGCTATTTTTCTTCCTGTTCGAAATAGAATTTAAGACAAAAATATTTTTTGCGTGTTTGATCAACAAACAGGCAACATTTCATTTTTTTTTTTCTTTTTTCATGTGTTAGTTGAAAAAGGGAAGTAGGGATTCCGTTCACTGACGTAATCTTCTTGTCCTGTTTCCGTCGGAGGATTTGGCACGAGTTCATGAAAGATAAGCTTCGGTGCACCTGGTATAAACACTGATTTAGCTGGAGAGAAAAGGAGGAAGGGCAAGAGAGATGCTGTGTGGTAGCTGGTGTAAGCTGGCAGTGGTTAAGAAGTAGCTATAGATATAGATACGTGTGGTGAAGTAGCAGCAGCTCAGTAGCAGGAGCCGTGTTCGCGTTTAGAGGGTATTCTTGTTAAGCGAGGGCCAACAGGAGTCATTAGCGGAGCAGAAACGACGTTATAGCGGAGTCCCCGGGTGGCCCCCAGGTTTCCGTCGCTTGGCCTTCTCGTGTTTCTACACTCTCGCCACCGGAATACATAGCTTCAGCATAGCCACTCTGTCACTGGACCAAAACCACCAGAAGACAGAAGCTCAATTATACGAATTTCAAATTAGACATTTCCTTTTCGACTCAATAATTTGTCTGCAGTCCCTTTTTCTATCTCCAACAGATTATTCTATAATTTTTTAATGTAGAAACATTTTTAGTTAGACTTTTCTCATCAAAAACGTCCTTAAAAGCTTTATTGGTCTTTCTGGAAATTGAGTGCAATGACTAAAAGTGTTCTGAAAAAGAACACTTTTTTATATTTAACTGAAGATGCATGTCAGTCGCTCATATCATTTACTATTACGTCCAGTCAAAATGTCTCAAATCATCTTAAAAACTTTATTATGAGTTCCTCAAGTGAAAACAGATTTGTTCACTGTAAAGATTGTGCGTATGTAATTTCGTGTGGTACATAAATATTGGTTGCTTCATGTCCAATACTTTTTCCAATACTGATTGATGGGTTCAATGCCAAAACCTTGAAGGACGTTCATGAATATGAACAAAATACATAATGATCAAAATGTTCTGAAAGGTGTACAACATGTAGGACAACATTCTTAAAGAAGTAATTTAAATTAAATATGAATACCGACTTTTCTATTCCCACTGCCTTGCACGTAATTACCGTAGATAAACCACTTTTGAACAGTTCTGAACACTGCACTCTATTTCTAGAACTGTGTGAACATATAATTCCATAATACAGTGATAATACAGCGAAAAAAAAAGTTGTCAAGTTTCTGATACGTTATTACGATAAAAACTTCATCAAATCTACATTACGATGAATCTACATTTCAATCAATCACACATCAGTATAATTTAATTCACATCCTCCGAATTGTCCTCCAAATAGTCAATTCGCAGTTTCATTGAACCCCACGTTTTTGTTTTGCATATCAAAGACAGAATTAATTCAATTCGCAACACACGGAAATAATTTCGTGAAAGAGGTGAGAAATAGATGAGTACCAAAGGCGAAGAAACGTCGACATTAAAGGCAAGAATACTATAGCAGTCTACACATACTACCGCAATTGCTAGGGTATATAAGCGTTTATTAAGTTGTAAGGCGTTAACTGGCGTAAGTCGTATGTAGATGGTAGTCGTATAATACATATACAAAGCACTCACACTGGGTGACGTTGATTCTAAGTGTATCTTGGCTTGCGTGCAGGACAAACTGCATTTGCATCTAGACGCCATCAATCCTTCTGACGCCCGGTTCGCGCGAGCCCCTCCCGAGCGCGCACTTACCAACGGGGGGGAGCTCGGTGTGGCTCGTCGCCTCGCGAGCTTCGGGGCCTCTTTACTCTCCTTGCGCTCTCTTTCCCCGCTCCTCTCTGACGTCTCTTCGTCAACCCACCACCTCCGGCTCCCGTCGGACAAGTTTGAATTAAATATCTTCGGTAATGAGAGCCGGCTTCTTCTACCTCGACGACCTCGTCCTCGGGTAATAGCCGATGTGTAGCAGTAATAGAGTATCGGTATATGTTATAATCTTGGAAGCTACTGATCTTTCACACGCTTTCCTCGATAGTGACGACAGATTGATACTGTTTAATTGATAAACCAATCTGAACTTTAATTTCTTATGTAATTTAGACTCTTCTGCTTTCTCTGAGTATCATTATAAATCATTACAAATCTGAAAATCACACGGAATTTTTTTTTACAAAGTTAAAAAGTAGCAAATATGTATTTGCTGTTTTAATAAAAAATAAGTAATTTTTTTTATAAAAAAATCATTTTTATTTTATAATAAATGTTTTGAAAATAATATTCTCTCTTGCACAAATTTCTTTTGCCGACACTCCTTTTCATTCGGTTTTACTCATGTAATTTTCTTCGTTTTCTGAAGTAGCATTTTAAATCTGAGAAACAGAGTCAAAAATTTTCACTACGTGAAAAATAAAACGTGTTTGCATGAATTTAAAAAAATTAGCGGTCGCCGCGAAATTTTCAAGCAAAAAAGCTTTTCGTCAGAGTGATTTACTTGGACTTTGAAGAATTTCTATTTCGTCTTCCACCTAAAGTAATGGAGACAAATGCTTCAAATTTAAAGCTGCCAAATCACGGGAACCTTAAAAAAAAGTTGTAGCGTTCGATAGTGAATTTTTAACTTAAAGTTGAGTAGGGACCTGTAAATATTTTTTTATGAGCAGATGTTTTAGGATAATTTTTTTTTTTCAGTGTTTGTTGTCATTTAGGTAGGAGGCAAAAAATGAATTCAATTTCCAAATAAACCGCATTGATAAAAACTGAGTGGTTTTTATATTCAATATTCCGTTCCTACATTTTTGTTTTTATCAAGACGATGAAATTGTTTCTTTATTTTTTAAATATTGAACCACGCTAAATGTTAAAACCTTTAAATTTAGAGAATATTAAGTGTATAATAAAATCTATCGTGTTACAAGCTATAATAATAGACTGAAAAAAAAATGTATTCCAAATATTTTTCTTTTTTTCAATAACCGTGAATAATTTTTAACCGAGAGTATTAACACGAATTTTAATAATCAATTACCTTAAATTACCTTCCATCATTAAAAAAAAAATTGCAATCAAATACAATCAAGACAAAAAAGTCAATAATTGTGACTGGTATGACCACTCACAACTATTTGAAACGAAAAGTGTAATAACATTTTCTTGTTGTTCAAATATTGTCCACTTAATAAATTATTTAATTTCGGCGTCCCCCAATCCTTGAAATATTAAAAAATCTTCAAGCTACATCTACCCCACATTAATATTAATAATTTTTTTTAAAAAGCCTCCACACTCAGACTTTATACCCCCAATTAATAATTCGCATATAATAATCCTGATCGATTAATTTCGCATATATTATCCACAAAGGAACAGAATAATATGACGATATAATTACAAGACATAATAGAACTATACTGCGTAAATTGAGTTGTAGCTTACTGAGACTTATGGCCCACACGTTATTTCCATATCTAAAGTGCGCTCGAGCAAGATCTGAGGGGAAGCCCGAGAGAAAGATCAATTAAACAGTCCGAGTTATATGCGTCCGGGGTTTGCCGGTGAGGGGCGGTGGGGCAGGGGCGAGGAGGGCAAAAGATAATAGGTATAGTGCAATAATGTACAGGCATGGTCGCGCGCGACTGCGAGAGCAAGAGCGCACTCTATAGGAAGGAGCGACGAGGGCGCGCAAGGGGTTGTTACGCCCGACGGAGCGTAGATACCGGGTATTTATATGCCCTGCTAATTGTCTCGAGCGATAACGATCTCCTTTACTATAATTTTTCATTTTCCTCGCTATAACCCGAGCACCATCAGGTATACGTTATAATACACATACATGTGTCCACACTATATGTATATAAATATATATAGATATATATATATATATATGTATACATGGATAGCAATAACCGAGGAGCGATAGCAGCACCAGTTCCCACGTAAAGATATTAATTAGAGTATAACGATGTCGCGTGTCCGCGCGAACGTTTGTGTTATATGCTTTGGTATTATTACCCAGTTTGTGTGTGAGTATAATACACAAGTTTGCTGTACATGTAGGATATAATTTCTTGTAAACTGTCGGATGCATGGATTTTTTGTCGACACTCCTCGTCGCTCATTGTTACTCGAAGAGTAATTTATTGTTGAGGCTTTTTATACATATACGTATCTGTTGGTGAATTATACTTTATGGAAAATGATTAATTTGAAATACGTTTGGAGTTTCGCGTTTTCAAGGCAATTATAAAATATGTAGAAATTAATACCGTGATTAGTAGAGATAAAAATGGTTTCTGATAATTGTTTCATTAAAATGTAGAAAAATTATTTAAATATAATGTATTCGTGTTATTGAAATTAATAATCTGTATAAAGTTTTCAATAAATCTTAACTTTAATGGAATATCTTGAATATTGTTCGATGTACGCTTCTTCTTCAACACTTCTTGATGCTTATTGTTATACCCGAAGAGTAATTCATTGCTTAGAAATTTTGTACGCGTGTTGCTGGGTTTTAATTTATGGAAAGTTATTAATTTTTAATTCGTTGGGATTCGCGTTTTCAAGGCAATTATATAAGAAACGTAGAAATCAGTAACGAGATTAGTAGCTGGGTTTCTGATAATTGTTTTATAAAAATAACAAAATTATTTTTATGCTATATATTAATAAATTTGACAAATCTATAAGACAATTCCATATAAATTGTTTTTTATATATAGAAAAATAATTTAAATGAAACGAATTCCAATTTATATTTGATTTTATATTAAAAAAAAAAGAAGAAACCTAATAAACATGTGAATAAATTATGCAAATTGCTATGTCCAGTTTCTGACCGCAATGAATTGAAATGGAAAAATTACCCAAACGCGATAAGAAAGTGGAAGCGAATCTTTCGACGATTGAATAATTATAACAAGCGTGCGTTTTAACGACATAAATGGTATCATTGACAGAATATGAATTACATGCAATATAAAACACTGACAACAAGTTGCGTCGCAATTTGTGACAAATAAGGAGGAGAAAACGCGGTCGCCAATTATTTGGATAATATAGTTTAAAAAAAAAAGGAAAAAAAAACGTGTACGTAAGATAATTGCTTAATTATCGGAGAGCGCGGGAGAGAAGGAGAGAAGGACGAGCAAAACGATCGACAGAGTGAAATAGCGATTCTTCGGCGTACCTTTTAAGCCCACACATAAATGCATACTCGTCCGGGAAGTGATGAGTGCATACACGAGAGCACGAAAGACCGTTTAAAATTAGCGAAGATAGTAATAAGTATATCCCCATATGAGTATTCCATTCTGTATGTAAATATTATATCCATTTACCCGAAACCACCACCTCCCGGCGCTCCGATACCGATATAATCGCTTCGGCGTCTACTCTGCACGCTTGCCTCAACTCCCATGTAATTCACCGAGACGGTAACGAGACCTGGAAGTCAACACTCGTTGACTTTAGCACTTTACACGATTTACGAACCATATAATAAGTAAATAAATATATAAATAAATATATAAAACCATCGTGAAAATTATCAGAAATCTCGATACGAAAATATTCTGAAATCGGTCAGAGTGCCTCCATTACTTTCGTTACTCTTTTCTTTTCCTTTATTATTATTCTTATTATAGTCTTTTATTCATTTTGTCCATCAATATTTTGATATTATGTTTTTTTTAGAATTCACTAACGTAAGTAAATAAATAAATAAATAAATGAATTAAAAAATCGAGAAAATGATCAGAAATCTCCATAGGAAAATATTCTGAAACCAGCCTTTAATTTTATTCTTTATTATTATTATTTATTATAGTCATAGAAAATGTTCTGTAACCGGCCAAAATTGTCCCATTACTTTCGTTAATTTCATTTTTTTGCCTCCTCATAGAAGAATTTTCATGAATAATTTTTAGACGCGTTTCATATATTTAAATCAAACTTTTGTTAAGAATTCCCTAGAAAAAAAATATATTAGAATTTGTGTACTTTGAAATAAGATTTTTTTTTTTCAAATCAACGTGATTCAAGCCACTAATAATAATAATAATAATAATAATAATAGTTCCATAAAGTGTGTAGGTAAAAAAAAATTCATCAAATTCGATACAAATCTTTATTTTTTATATGAAATGAATTCTACGATTTTCCCGACTACATGTAATTTTTTAGCTCGCATTTATAAAATTTCCGTTTTCAAGCATTTTTTAATAATTTTTTTAAACTCTGTTTTTATAAAACCGTCCGTTGAACAATTAAAACAAACATCTTACCTGTAATGTGAATTTCAAATTAGTTGGACAATATTTATTTTACATACTTATTAACAACATTGTGATATTATGATTATTCAAAATCAATATTACCTCTAACAACGTTGATGTTTCCAAACTTTTCCGAACTCTAAATTCTCAAATTGCAATCAAGCTAAAGGTATGTGTAAAGCACTCTCAAAAAAAAACGTAAAATACAAAATAATGGGTGGTGGTAAATATAATTTTCAATTAATTTTAATAACGGTAAAAATCATGTTAAAAGTGATTTTTTCAAATAAACTGTTTACATACTTTTTAACCAATATAATAAAATATTCTAAAAATAAATAAATATTGTATCATTAATGGAATAAATAGACAGAGCGAGTTCGAAATTAATATTATGAGTGAAAATCGTCCGAAACCAGCTTTCCTTAGAGCAGTTACGATATATCTGTATAGCCAGGAGTCAGAAGCAATATATGGCTTGTATATGACTTCCGTAAACGCGGTTGAAACGAGTTGATCCGATTCCGATCGCACTCGTTTAAAACAATCGACTGTTTTACGGGTTCTTCTGTTGGCTTCGGCAGTTATATACTCTCGACGTTTACCACCAGCGGCCGCGGTGAATGGCGGTGGAAGACGGTGGCGCGGCGAAACAGCCGAAGTGGGCGACTCGCGCGGCGTCGAGCCGCACACGGAACACGCAACACGGATAATATTCTTTGGGAAATGACACGCCAGGGGGTAACAACCCATGGTTAGTAATTGGGGTGCCGCGGAGCCTCGTGTGTCTCGGCACGCAACATACAACTTCTTTGGCTTCCTTGTTTCTCTCTTTTTTTTTTTTTCTTAATTTTTTTTTTTTTTTTTTCACTTCAGCCTTAACCATATGCTCTTAGACTAGACATACGATTCCGTCTATAGTAGATTTTCGACACATACGATTGAGGGAAAAGCACCGTGGCGTGCCAAAGCAAACTACCCTCTCACTGTCGATGCTCTTGCATCAAATCCCTCCGGCAAAGTACGACAATTGCCAGCCTATTGAAATTCTACCTAACAACATTCTGCTTAACGGCTGACAAACCATCTCTCGCCGTCATAATTTACTATACTTTTACGTAATATTCGGTGTTCTCTTCAGGAATGAATAAAACTTTTTGAGACTTTTTTATGCCAGGTATAATATTGACATGGCAAAAGCACAACGGAACATCTGATGTATCATGTGTTTTTATAACGTAAAATGGAATTTGAGGTTTTACTTTTGTGAAAAAAAAAAAATTTAGGATTTGGTGGTGTTAATACGTTTTTGTTGTTGTGAGGAGGATGTTTTTTTTCACTGTTTTCAACTGTTATCATTGCCATTATTTTCATTAACATCGCCAACATTTTACAAGTGTTTATAAATGTTGAATAATAGCGTTGAAGAATAATAATAACAACAAACTTGAAGTAATGGAAAAAGTCGAAAAAATTATTGGTACAGAAATTTAGCTTCCGGAATTATTTCTGTATTAAAAAAATGTATGGATCCATTTATTAAATTATTTTTGTAAAAATTCTTGTAAATAACATTCTTAACTGTGTGACTCTCGAAATTTTTAATCACTTATCATTTCATAATGGTTGATTTATTGTCATTTGAGTACCAATGGAAAACTGAACGAAAGCAGCAGTAGCGTCGCATTAAAAAAAAAACCATTTTTAAAAATATTATACCTCACAGCTCTTATCACTATCATAGAATAAGTGAAAAAAAAATTAATAAACTCTCTCCTATTCTCCCTTTAATTGCTAGACTAGTCTGCATCCTGTAAACTATAAACCCACTATGTAACATAAGTGTTACAACCGCCTCATCCTTCCCGTGCTTTTGTAGTTTAAAAAAAAACGACGTCTCGTCTCCTGTCACGCGTACTAATAGCCACAAGCGTTAGGGAATTATACGAAGCGAGAAACCCACATAAAAAAAAAGCAGAAAATACTATCATAGAAGATGTACGTCGATAAAGCAAGACAAGATAGAAAAACGTTGCCTCGAGGGTGAAAGATAGGGCTGACATGAGATAATGCACAAACGACAATTTTTTTCTTTACTTTTCTTTTCTTTCTTTCTTTTTATATATCCTCTACTCTCATTTTCTTCGTGCTCTTCTTTTCCTCATCGTATACACTTGTCGTAGTCGTCGTCTTCGTTTCGTTCCGGCGGCACGCCGTATATATACACACGTAGATGCCCCAAACAGGATCCTATCATAAAACTTCGAGACCCAATTATTTGCTTCGTGCACGCTGCGAGAGAAGCAGCTCTCTCGTTGGACTGGGTAATTATGACGCTCGGGGGCAGTCCGCTGCAGCAGCAGCAGCAGCAACGCCGTGCCCTGCATGGGTGCACGTAACCCCCTCCCCCCAACTCTTCGCAAACTGGCATATAAATAAGGGGGTTTTCGAATTTTATTCTGGAGCACAACATTTATGCAGACAAGTGCGTGTATCAATGTGCAATATATACATATATGTATATAATATGTATATATATATAGATATGTATAAATTCGTGGGGACACCGCAGGGTACGATATGCCTCTACTATATAATAATTTCGAAAATATATTATCCAAGTGAGCCCTCTCGATACCAACCATATTTCTTATATTGAATTTAATTCAAATTTAGTTTCACTCTATACGACTCGAACCAATTGAATTTTATTATTTTACACATGCAAACGAGTGATCGTATTTTCCAGTTTGTTCCTTAATTCAGCGGAGAGACTTGATCGTGTTATTCATGACGTGGCTTACGTTTTTCATGGTCTCGATGTAGAGTGAAGAAAGAAAAAAAAAAAAAAAAAAAAAGAGAGAAAGAAAAAAATGATTGGGGCTTGTCAAAACGTTGTGGTGTATCCGTGACACCTGCTCAGCTGCTGTCCTTTATATTATAATGAGTTGGGTGTCCGATGGATGATGAAAAGGGAGAAAATAGAAGAGATGCTCGAAGCAAAAGTAGTCGTCACGAGATGAGTGTCGGCGCACGCATATTGGCGAAACGGCTTTTCTACACGTTTCAATTCTGGACGTAATCTTTTCAACAATTTATATCGTTATAGGTACATTGTATACGCGCTTTTTCTTCACAAACTTAGTTCTACATACAATAAATGTTAAACTAAAATATGTAACAAAAAATTGTTTTCATAATTTGTTATTGTTGTTAATTTTACAAAATATCGTTTGTAAGATTGTAGTTTAAACAATGCACAGCAATTTTCCAAAATAGATTTTTTTTGTTGCACAATATATATATTGCAGCTTTTACAAAAAAGAAAAAACAAATCAGGAATTTGAAAAAAGAAAATCTGTCACTTTTGATTAAAGTAATAAACGAATTTGTTACTTATTTCACAAAATAAGTTATTCAAAATGTGGCACGCGGATTTTTTTTTTTTTGTGTGTTGCAATTTTTCGGCTGCCACCTCAAAACTTTCGAGACATTTATATTTTGGATGAGATGTTGAAAATCAATAATTTGTTAGCAATCGATGCGGAACAATGGCACGATTACAATCCCAAAATGAAATTAAGTTACATTGATCTGTTTTCAAGTAAATTGTCAAGAAGATTTTGAGGTTATAATGCAAAGTGACTTCAAGAAAGGTCAGCCTTAAGGTTGCCATAATTGCCGCAACTGCTACTGCACACAAACCAAAAAAAACATTTGCATTAATTAAATGTCACTTATATAAATGCAATCATCAATGAAATAAATCATAATATTAAGTTAGATGAGGAAAGAATAATGAGATTTAACACCTAATTATGGTAAGCAAACATTCGAATTTAAAAATATTTAAATATTAATCGTAAGCAACAGACACATTGCAAATTTATTTGCAAAGAATAAACAGAAGAGAGAGAGTCAGGGCAAAAAAAGTCTTAAAGAACAAGGAATCAATTTAATTCCAAACTAAGGCCCTGATTATAGTCAAAAACCTTAGCGTCTCGCCGTAAATGATTACGGCAACATCAATTTAATACATTAAGTTAAATATATTGTTTCACTGGCAATAAACAAGACTCAAACAGACCGAGTGTTCATTTACATTTTGTTGATTCAATAAAACATCTTCTCTCGTTTTCTCTGAGTGCAGAGGTCCGATAAACGATAATATCACGCTTCATTGGAGTCCATTCACCCAAATTTTGCCGTGACTCCCTACATAGGTGGCGCTACTGAAAATTCACCGTCGAGGAGAAAAATGCAGTATGCAAAATGCCCAAGTACAATGCGCGTGTCGTTCTTACACGCGAAATCCTTATGAATATCCGAATGAGATTCATCGGTTGGTATAGGCACCGCCGCGGTCGTTAGTAAGAATCGTCGAAGGGTGGAATTTCGACGATTCAATTTGTCGGTGTGGCGAGAAACCTGAGGCTACGCACGTTTCGGACCCAAGCGAGATTTTGGGCCCCGGGCAGTAGCGTTTCTCGCGCACAAGCGTGCGCCTCTCTCGGCAGCTCTGCAGAAAACTGCGACGTGAGAGGACGAGGACGTCTCACGCGCACGCAATCGCGCGAACGTTTTGAGAATTAACTCTGCGGTTCGGTCATTCCTGTATGTGTAATGCGTGTATGTATACATATATATGTATATATATAAATGTATAATGCGTATATATCTATATATATATGTATGTATACATGTGTGAGTGCGGTACCAACTGCGTGAAGTTTAAAAAGCCAGGATCAAAAACGCACGATGCGGTGAGAAAAGGAAAGATTCGGAGGAGGAACAAGAGTCAGAGGAGCGATTGTGCTACGGCAGCGCAGTTCGGTACGAGAGCGAGCGAAAGAAGTTTTGAAAAGGGACTAACGACCAGCAGTTAACGGCGGCTCTTAAATTGCCGGTTGCCCCGGCGAGAAGCCGCACGCTGCATCTTCCAGCCCATTGCCCGATTCTACCATATAGCCGAGAGAACGCGTGAGCTGCTAGGGCCCCGCGCTCGCTCATCCTCTGCTGCTTCGAGAATTATTAAACTGTAGTTTAGTTTAAATTAAGTTATTACCCCCGAGCCGGCTTGTTTTGTTGTTTCCCGTCGCTCTTATATACCTCTTCCTTCCCTTACGTCTCAAGCCTGTCGGTTCTCTCTCTCATATATATATATATATCTTTCAATATACTGTACTCAAAAGTTATTCCACTTTTTTTGTTCACGGAATGACTTTTTTATACAAAGTTGTAAACATCGCATTTTTCTTTAATTCACTTTCTTCGTTTATTCGTTTCATACGTATTTTATTATTTATGTTTTTTTATTTACCACAACGGTAAGCTAATGTATAAATATTTTGGTGAACAAAAAAATTGTTAGTTTGATTTTCGTGGCATTTTTAATGCACTTACTTGGAAAAATACTTATTTTTGTTAAAAACGATGTATATAGTGATTTGTTTATAGTATTACATATAAATAAAATTATTAGTTCGTTGTTTTCTCCGCGGTATTTTTTTTAATACAACTTGTATCGAAAAATTATTTTTTGTTGTTTTTGTATGGAAAAAAATATTGTTATGAAATTGTTTATGGAATATATTTACAAATAGTGTAATTTCGAAAATAATGGATTTTTTTACAACTATGTAAGCTTTTCCGAAGAATACGTGCGTCTTACGTCGAAGCTAACAAAAAAAAAAATTGAAAATGTGTTAAAGTTGGAGGTCCTGATTATCGATTTAGAATTTTTAAAAACACGATTAGAAAAGGCAGTTACAGTTAAAAAGCAGTTAAGTTAATATCTGAATATATCCCATGTAAAATTTATACAGGGGCCATTAAGCAAGTAAGTAAATCAATCAGGCAATTAATTTTTTAGAGAAATCAGGGTTAAATTTATGGTTATTTTATTGTGGACTTTAGTACGTGAAGACGTGGAGTCATCAGTAGCAAGAATGTCGATGCAAACGAGTTTTTGTATTCCAGTAAAGTGCCGGAGGGATCTTTTACCACGTCCCGTCATTATTTAAGCATTAGCTCGATGAAGGCAAAAAGTGTCCGAAGAACGTCTTCATGTTATCGAAATAACAGCTATGAAGAGTATGAATGACAATTATCAAATGAGGGGCTGAAGAGATTTCGAAGAAACAACCCCTCGATCCCACGGCTCTAAGAACCACCGGAAAATTGGTGGGCCCAACCCCGTCTCGCGTTACTTCGTCTCCGTCAACGTTACGTAACGAAGTTTTAATCGACTGAACAGCCGAAAGCCCTCGAATTCCAACTGTGGAGGGTCGAAATGGATGAAAAAACGTCAACAGACAGCAGTTTGAACAAAATTACTCTATTTTCCGGCTTTATATTCTACATAACGAGCTCTGTCGTCGAGACATCAATCAGTTGACGATTAGTTAAGCATCTGCTTCTTGGTCAATTCTAAATTTTGGTTTCTCCATTTCCTTCAGGTCATTAGACAAAATCATCATCGTTCACGGATTTTACATCTCGTATGATTCCATAAAAATGCTTTTCCTAAAAACATGTAGGGTTTTTAAAGATAGGTACAGTTTAAATAGCGTTAAAAATCATTGAGACTTGAATCGTGAAACTAATGTTCTATGGACAGTGGTATACATTTCACTTTCTCACGTTGACGTGTAATAGCACTTTAAACAAAAAATTTACAGCCGTTAAATAGAGTGTAAATTCCAGTTGCAAGTGTTCATATGTAACAGTACTTCAGATTCTTGTTCTTGTTTAAGAACCCGTGTTCATCGCCATTTACGAGTGTAAAATATTATCCATTTAAGTTCAAAGCGTTCCCATAGAAAAGCAGTTTCTCGAATTCCCTGTAGATAGCTCGAGAAGGGTACCGTCGACTTCCCCGAGGAGCCACGGAACGATCAAGAAAGCCATGATTCTTGAGTCTCGGTTAACAGTCACGTAGACACAAATACATAGGTATATACCAAAGTTGCCGTGGGCGAAGATATAAACAAGAGTTAGGGGTGCGAATGGGATCACGTAAAAAAACAGATTTTCGCACCCCTCTATCCAGGCACTTGTACTTTTTTTCTCGTTGCCTCAAGAAAATTTTAGTCAGGTCCGTCGGCCGCCGCTACGCCTAAGGAAGAAGGGTAGATGTGAGAGAGCGTCGGTAGACAACCGGTAGGCGGATAATAGGGACTAGCGCAGTAACCCCTAAGCGATCCCTGGGGATTCACGGGAACGATCTTATGATTGACCGTGTTACTCCTGCGATTCCCCCTGGATCATTTTGGCCCTCGGACATTGTTCCGGATTATTTTCTTCCTGTTTCTATACTTCGGAATCCACATCTGTATCCGATTCCCTAGAGTACTCAATTATAATTGTAGGCTCCAATGGACTCTTAATCTTATATATAAGATATAAGATTGATGTCTTAGTCAACGACATTATAGCCGAAATCTTTGGTATGTGCTTTGATTGTAACGAAATTTACAGTATTCGATTACTGAGATTTTGTAACACTAGTTGATTCAATTTGCACATTCGAATGGGCTACAAAAATTCTTCAAATGATCACACAGATAGTATTCCAATACAGCCTTGGGAATTCCATTGCAAGGTAAAGTTACAAGCCCAAGATTTTCCTCTTATTTATTCCCAATGCAACATAGATCTGTGTTTAGAGAAACACTCTAAACCCACATGATTCGATTTACCACTCTCTGTTTACAAAATTCAATCCGTAACGGACAGTTTTCAATACAAACATAAAGTTTTTATGAATTAAGTTTGGAGTTTTGTTCCTACCTTTCTTGTCATCGTCGTCATCCGCATGATCGCCTCCATGATGCAGATGATGAGCGCTCGGGTGATGAGCGTTCATACCAGGCACGAGAGGATGACTTCCTAATGCCGGTAGGGGATGATGAGAATGATGATGACTGAGGTAACGAACCGCAGCAGCAGCAGCAGCTTGATGCTGCATAGTCTGTTGCACCTGATTCTGAACTTGTCCAAGTACGGAATGATGAGTTGGCCATCCTGCCAGATGAAATGGAAAGACAGGGGTTCTTTGGAATAGTCTTGCCGGTGTGATTAGGGAACCACCGGTTGTTCCGTTACCTCCAGCACCAGGAGGCGGTGGAAACGACAAACCACCTCCTGGTTCCAGAACCATGTTCGGCACCAACGCGACGACGAACTATTCGAGCACCCAAAGAGGCGCCCAACGCCGTCGTCCTCACTCCCGGAATTATTCCTGTTACTTGTTGACACCACCGTGATTAAGCATTTGTCAACTGCACTTCTGTTTTTGTTCTAAACTTATAGCGTTCACTTTTGGTTATTCACAAATGTTGAGCGTCTCGAAACAATTCTCCGCTCGGCTGACTTCGATCCGACGGCGCGCGTAAACCTACAGCCAAACGTACTAAAAATTAAAACGTGTTCTTTCGGCTTTCCAGAATTAAGGAACTTTTCAGGAATACTCACTAACTGTCATCAAGTTATTCACAACGATAATGACAATGTTCTTTTGCAATAATACAATGTTTTGAGATATTTTCAGATATTCTTGCGTAGGTATTAAAGCAATCGGTAAACCGTCACGAAAACACTTTGTTGTTGTTTACAATTGACAATCACGTTAGCGTAAGGTTGTCTTGTTTTTTTTTTAGCTGTCTATGAACAGCCTCGACAACAACAATACGTCACTAAAACATTTCAGTCGCTGTTAGGAATTAACTTTCACCACATTAATATTTCCAATACATTTCTATCGTCAACACTGATTGAATTGTCCCACAACCGCCTTTTGTTCCAAATCGTCTTTTCGGAATATTCACTTTAGCGGCTTTTCGCGTGATAACAAACAAACTGTTTCGCGATTCTATCACACAGTTCTGTAGGACACTCGCGGGAGAAAGCGTATTAGTCGTGAGCGATGACTCGTGACTGACTGTGTCGTGTGTGTCATGGGGGGTTCTTCGTGGTGAATTGAGCTTCTGGGGTCCTGCACTGTCACACAGGGTGGACCACTACGGCACGAGCCAACGGCACAGTACTATCTGCTGCCCCCGAGTCATCGGCTCGACGAGATCCCCACCAGCATGCTTGCCATACGATATAACGATATAACGAGCCAGCTCGAAAACCTGTCTGGGTTTCCACCCAACATGAAGGGGATTGGTGCCGTTGACTGCGACTCCCGGGGATCCACTGGGAAGTCGTCCAATAGCATCTCTCCAATTCCTCGGCAAGGTCCGCCCAGCTGCCACGTTTTTTACGCTCGAATTGAATACACCGCGCCCCCGCTTCCTCGGCACCCACTGACACCACATCGGGGCCTACCGAGTTATGTCGCTGGTGCTTCTCCACTTCTGCTTCTCATCCTCTGCTATGGTGGGAGACTAAACAATTGGCCGCTCGCCCGAAACCCACCGCAAGATGGCTCCTCCCTTCCCACCTGCAATGCAACCCAGTTGCGTTATACCACCACGCAAAAAAAAAAAGCCACCCCTAACGGGGAGCGAAAAATCTTGAGACTCTTGTCTCACGTTATTACAGATTACGATCTGTTAATAAAAATGACAATTGTTCGACGGCAAATTCAATTGCTTTTATAAGCAGTTGAAATTCTGTTCAATCTTTTATTGAAATTCAAAATTCAACGCTGATGAAAATTATGTAGCAGTATTTAAATTGGTAGGACGATTGATCAAATCCACCCAAAGACATAAAAGATATTGCTGACCGATTTAATTGACAAATTAAATTATTTTTGTTAAATGTTTTTTGTTTTCTTTCTTACAAACCTCCCAGTATTATATAAATTCAAAGTCCAGTGACGATAAAAATCGGGCGACCATTTAAAAAAATGATAAGATAATTAATAAAAAGAGCCTAAAGTCTTAAAAAACATTATGTATGATTTAGTTGGCACTTTCATTAATTTTACAATTCATTTAGCAATTTTTCGTGCCAACAATTGATACAAAATATAATAATTATCTTTTTTGTTTGATGTGAAGAATCGATTCGAAAAACTTGACAATTCTTCCCACATTAGTCACACAGTGTTTTGATCCCTTTCTGGAAGAAAAGTGGGGAAAGAGAGCGAGATAAAAGTTACACTCCACCCTCGAGGCGACATGATCCCCGCCACGGGGCGTAACCAAGTACCCCTCCATCGTGGATTCCGCGTCACGCGCGTTCACATTAGGGGTGGCAGAGAACCGCCGTGCGACGATCCTCTTTTAATAAGTGAGGGTTGCACGGGAATGGGAGGAAGAGGGATTCCGCGCGCAGCCTGGGAAGTCTCAGAGGCGTTAAGTAATTACGTCCTTTTCTCTTCTGGGTAGGAAATGACCTGCGCCTCCGGCAAGCTTTTCTCCACCGTTGTACGGAAGGGCGCCCCCGAGAGGGATGAGGAAAATTAGGAAATTAAAATTAACCCCCGCCACAGGACGAGCTACTATACCTCTCAGCTCTCTATATCCTACCAGTTATCCTCACGAGTCATCCTCACTAAAGGAACACTTTGACATTCGGAATTAAACTTTTACTTCAATTTCCCCCTTCCTAATATTATGCGGAATGGATTTTTGGCTGTTCATCAAATAGGCAATTATAAAGTTGTAGACTGAGGACCGAATCGAGAATCGTAAGCAAGCAGCTTAAGCTCGAACTTTCCTTCAATCTTAACTTTAAACGTAAATTCATGGTTGGGTCAATAGCTATTTTATCTCATAAAATTTCATCAGCTCGTCGAACATGTCGATTAATCAGTCTATGACAAATATGGTATGATCGATGACGACAATAAACATACTATAGGGGAAATTGACCTGTGATTGGCTAATAATATGTACAATTCACGCTACAATTTCTGAGGTATCCATGTCAACGAAAAAAAAAGGGAGGAATTGAGCCGGGCAGGGCTATGGAGAGGTTATAAAAAAAGTAAAAAGTACAAGCGGAAACTGGCAACGAGATCGGCGACACGTGAGCCAAGTGGAAAGCCGCGGGGGAGAAACTTATTCATAAGATTATTTCCCATTTCCGTCATGGCGCTCGTGTATCGTTATTTAAGTTTTATATTAAAGCCACCGGTGCCCCGGCGGCAGTTGCTGCGACGAAGAGAGACATCAGGATCCGCACCAGCATGGAGGCCCCCGGGATTTGATGTATGGCAAGCGCGTGCCCTGGTTCCTTCAACATGGTTACGTTCTTCTTCTTCATCCTCTTCGTTATCTTCTTTTTTTTCTCTCCTCTCGGTTCCTCGCGCCCGCGTGCGACTAAACGTGATATATCGCGGTCGATCAATTTTTCGTAACTTGCAGCCCTTAACTCGCTTCTTTTTCCCTTTTCAGCGGTTTCTCTGATCCCGGGTCTCTCAGAAAGTGGGACGCTTGGCGTGAAAAGCATTTTCTGCCGTAAATATCACATGTCAAAACTTTGTTTACTTTGTGATCGTCTTTCGGTAGATATGGTAACGTGTTTATGTTTGAAGTGCTTGTACCGAATCTCAAAATCGACAAAACGTAACAATTGAATGTTTATTTTGATCTCTATTTTTTAGTTTTTCGTTTGACCTGAATAACCTGACCTGACCTGACCTGACATGGTCTGATCTGATTTTGAAAAATATATTTGATGACCGTTCTATGAATTGAAAAATTGGTTTAAAATGCTTCTATTTATTGACAAAATGTTATCAATAAATAGAAGCAGTTTGAAGACTTTCAATTGCTTGAAATTCTTCGAAAACAAATCCTAGATTAATGAATGACAAAAAATTAAGAAAAACAAAAATACTAATATATACATTTTTCATTCGTTAAGCGACTTTTCAATATCTTATGTTAAGCTAAATACTTCTTTCAGATTGATTGTCTGACAAAAAAGAACAACATTTACGAATGTGATTAAAAATTTGTTAAAGTTCTCAAAATATAATACGACGACTTTACAATTTTTTTTGTCACTTTACAAATCTAACGAAAAAGTCTGTTGAAAACAAAACAAAATTGTCAAATTAATAAACAGGTTTAGCACTCCAATTTTATAAAATTATCTCTAACTGCGTGTGATTTTCTCAGCAACGTAAAAAGGGTTAAGTGTGATTTGTCACATTTCTTGTGAATGCTTTGTAAAATTTAAAGCTGACCAACTTAAATCACTCTAATGAAATTTGAAAAGCCTTCACATCTCATCGATATCTGGTTCTACCAGTTTGCCACACTTGGAATTGAATCTTCCGCGTCGCTCTAGGCAAAAGGTACCTCAGCGACGTTCGGAAAATCAGGAAGCAGGGAGTTGAAAAGGACAAGAGGATCGGGAATCATGAGCAGAGAAGGATGAAGTTGGCCATACCCGGTCGTGCCGGAATAGGAGTAGCAGGAGTCCCTAGTTGAAAAGGGAGGATGGAGAGGGTGCGAGGAAGTCTCCAACACAGGTTACCCTGGCAACGCCGGAGAGTGAGAAAGAGGCTGAATGCAGAGAGGAGGCAAGTGAGGTCCTCGACTGATGTGGTAGAGATCTGGTTGCCCAGGCAACCCCTAACCAGCACAGCCACCCCTAAATAAGCGACATCAGGGAGGGGGAGGGTTCGGAAGGAGTGAGACGGACTACTTCAGGAAGAAGCATTCCGGGCGGAAGTCATGAGGACACTGAGGGAGACAGTTTGTCGTGTGAGAGTAAAAGGGAAGGGGATACGAATATATAGAGGATGCTGGAAGCATCTCCAGCGGCGAATGCGCCAGCATCACCGACCACCGTAACTGTTACCACGCGCGCGAAAGGTGAGGAGACCTAGTTAATTACTAAAGCGTTTTAATCGTCGGCAAAGTTCCGTCGGCATTAGTCGCTTGGGAATGAGGTGGGACGAGGTTGAAGCGAAGAAGAGAGTAAAGGAAATAGTGAGAGAATACGTAGGAAAGGAGAGTTGGTGGGCCAATGTGGCGGCTGTGTGTAAATTAAGGGACTTCAACCACTCCTCTGTTCTTGGCGAGTCGCTCCACTGTCTTATAACTCTTTGGTTCGTTTCCTTTTTTTTTTTAGTGTTTGGACAGGAGTTTGTCGCACTGTCTTGTTTTCTCTTTTATTCCTTTTAATCTACGTAGGTCTTATAGTGAGATGAGTTTTGAGTTGGTTTGAGTCTCTTTCTCGAGGAAGGAAGACGAGCTGAAGAGATTCTTTGTCAACGGGTTTCAAACGTTTTGGGCAAAAACGACTTTTATACAAGTGCAGAGTTCGCCTGATGACTCGGCAGCCAATTTACTAGGAATGATGCACTTATTTGCATATCTCAATTAGGAAAGTAATTCTTAGAGATTGGAATATTATGAAGTCAGTAGGAACGATTTATTCTTTGAAGCCTTGTTTTTTGTTTCTCAGTCAAAAAAAATCATACCACAGTGGTGTGGAAAAATCATGACATGAGTAATGATTAAATTGTAGAAGGAATTTTACTAGACATATATAAGAAAGAAGATATACACTAGTATTTAAAACCAGCTTCCTCAATGTTTTGGACCAAAATAAAATATCTGCACATAAAAATGTCGAAAAAAATGTTCTCGTAAAAACAAAGTATCCTCTACAAAGAACTAAAAAAATGAATGTCCTTTTACAATCCGTTAACCCTTTGAAGCATGATGGGTCGTTTTTCGACACAACTTTTTGTTCGTTGTTTTTAATATCTCAAAATTTTCTTTTACTACAGTGGCCGCACTGTTTGATGTCATAACATCCCCAAGGCCCCACGAGTCTGGGAAGCATAACAATTATTTACTGTTTATAATCAAACAGTTATAAATAAACTAACCATTAAAATCCATGTTTTTTTTGTATACTTCAAAGAGATAAATTGGGATCTGGAGATTTTTACGCATAATCAGAACACGGTGAAAAACAAATATAAAACCTTTTTTGCCTGAAATCAGTTCAGCATTCCTTTGATATATTCCTCATAGAAATAAAAAGTATAACATACGTTCAGTCCTGCATATTTAATTTATTAATTTAAGTATGCAATTCCGTAATTGATACTTATAGTTGTAAAAGCGATAAATACTTCTTGTATTCATAAAATGAAAAGTATATGTATGGCAAATTGTTTCAAATTGTATAAATTACGTGACAAAAGTGCGGGCTGAAAAGAAAATCGTATTAGTCGTAACAGAAGAGATTGCAGCTGAAACGTTTAATGCAATTGAAGAACAATAAAGTTCTGCTCTCGGAGTGGCTAACATAGCGGTCTACTGCTGTAGTGCGGGCACGTACAGTTTGCAGCGAGTACGCGGCAGCTACTAATTAAGCACCGCAGGAATTAATCGCGACTGCACTTGGAGGGAGACAGAGAGAGAGGGAGAGAGAGAGAGAGAGAGAATGAAACGTCGCAGACGACGTACCCTGTTGCGCTGCTCGCTCTCTGCTCGTTGCCGGGAAACGCTAAACTATGTAAACACCAGGCTAATTAACCAGTTACTTTATCGTTTCGCGGTGAAACCAGTACTTTGCAGCCGTACTACATGTTACTAACTAGTATGCATGCCGTTGGAGACGCCTAAGATTTCAGACTGAGTATAACTTGGTACATGCTTTTTGGACCGTGTTACTCAGAATTAAAGGGACTGGAAACGAAATATATATATTAAGGGGGAAAAGTCGTAAAATTAATTTTTATTGCATTTTCATAACATGCATCTAATCCAACTGTACGAAACCACAATACAAACTGAGTTGCTACTACCCATTTTTATTATTAAAAAAACTTTCAATATTTCCATGCTTGTCAAGTGGTAGTATTCTTTAATAAATTTCCGAAAATTCCTACGTGCAATTGCAACAGAATTTTGTATTCATGATTATCCGTTTACCCTCTCAATTTTCCAGAAATTGAATGAGAAGTTACGCAGCAGCGAAAATCTTAAACATATTCCCAGCTAGACACAAGGGGGTCAAGTGAAAGATCGAGAAGAATGGAAACATAGTGGAAACGGTAAATCATAATAATTTATTGGCTTCAGATAACCAGCTCGTGTTCTGCAGTAGTCGATTTAATTATTAGCCAAGCTATTACGATAGGGGAAAACAGATTTAGCTGTCTCACGGTGGTAACGAAAAGACATATAAAAATGTTTGAACATTTCCCGTTTCTAATAGGACATAAAACGCATATATTCAGTCGTCGCAATGTAGTTGAACGTTTTGCATAGATTTTCTCGCGAATTTTATAGAGCCACTCTGGCAAACCGATCAGCTTCACTGTGTGCCTTGAAGTTTATCACGTCCCTCGGGTACGTGACTCGGGAGGGACTCCCGATCGATTATTATTTTTCCACGAGACTCGTGAGCATCGTGAAGTTGCGATAAGAGACATCCGGTGGGGTAAAATAGTGTCAGGCGCCAGCTATAGCAGGCGTACACACTTTAGTTCATCATGCACGCACGGTAACGTCGATCCCCCGGGCTCATCGGATATATTGTCAGAAAATGGAAAATAAATAATAATAAAAAAAATAAAAAAGAATTAAAGTCAAGATTAACCCTCCGCCATCGAGACATCTTGTCGTGTTCTTTAATGCATGAGAGAATCCTTGGCGCCGCAATTAGCTTTCGTATAATATGCCTACGTTGGGGAAATGTCGTGCGTTTTAATTATTTTTGTTATTCCTAGCAGGTAAAACGCGCATTACTCAAAGTTTTTGCATTACAACGCCATTCGTCACGCAGCTGATAATAGATAAAAGTTACATGCGTCTGATAAGAGAGAACAGACACATTTATTATACTAATGCTAAATATTATAAGTGCGCACAGTAAATCATGATTCTAGAGCAAAGACACGTAGAAGCAATCACGCCCATTCGTAGCGCATTAGGACAGTTAAAAAAACGCTCTATTTCTTTTAGTGAGCTGCTCATCGAGATTTTTCTTCAATGTCATTGAGAAGAGGATTACGCCTTTAAAATAGTAGTTTTCGTTACAAGGACGAAAAAACTTTTTCTGACGAGTGTTGCTATCATACAAGTCAACAAACCGTTTTTCGGTACGAGTAACGATCAAAATTTTAATTCCCAACGTGTGTACATGGGGTTTGACGTACGCTAAGCGTACGTAAAAACGCACTTTACGGACGCAGTGAATTAAAAGTATTTATCATTACTGATGTACGTACATTTAAAATTTGAAAGTCTTTAATGTACATACTGTTTATTGACAATAGGAGTATGTAAATTTCATATACCTTGAATTTTTTTAAATAATGATATGCCCATCCACAATATTGTTCTTTTTTATTTAAATATAGCATGCAAAGTATTTAAGCAAATCAACTTTTGTACGCAACACATGACTTTTGAGAAGATTTTTTTATTTTTCTGAGTAAATATTGAGATGTTGCTTAAACAATCTCAAATTAGACCTTTTTATTAACGGTTATTTAACATCCATTATGAAATAAAGTAGATATACATTGGACATTTTTTTTAAGTTCTAAAACTCATGTGTTGCATACAAAAATTTTCTAACTGTGGTGCTAATCGTTACGTTTTTCCATTTCTTTTTTTGTAAGAAAAGGCCAATAAGAAATAGAATCGCCGACCCACTTCGCCTCGGTTACCAAAATTTGTTATTTCCTAAAAAAAGGTTGTTCAGATTTTTTTCAAATTTTTTAAATGTGTTAAACGATAATTTGTCTAAAAAAATCGTAGGAAATTAAAAATGTGTAAAAATGTTTTTTTTTGTTGTTTTAATATTGCTTTTTAGAGTTATGTCAATCATATAAAAAATTGTGGACCCAACCGGAAGGTTCAAGGGCCAAACCCAGGACGAAATCAGGTGGAATGCCCCATACTCATTTAAATCTCGGAAAAATACGTTTCTTCATTTTTTTTTTAATCGGGAGGGTGTTTTGGCACGAATAAACAATCAAATTGTTTTTTGTAATATGAAACAAATGTCTCGATGAGTCAACAAAATTAAGGTTTTTTTTTAACCCGTCTATTGGGCTATGTGCCAATCTCACGGCACCTTTTTTCCCTTGTGACGCAATTTTGTTACAATTTCGTGTGACAATGTTACAGGGAAAACTTTCCACGCTTTGCAAGTCAAATCAAGCCCGTAAACAAGAGGCGGAAGCGCGAGTAAGGGAAGAACGTGAAGCAAAGAACGGGAAGACAAGAAACACGCATTTTCGTGAGGGATGAAAGTCTTCCATGCTCTACTTCAAGTTTTGAAGGACCCATAAGGCCCCGGAAAATAAAGAAGAAATAGCCCAGCTGCCATTTTCGTTCAGCGGATTTGTATCTCTGGGTACATCGGCATTCTGCAACGCTGACTGTAAAAACGGAATCAACGTAAAGAACAAAGTACCAACTCCTTGACTTATACTTTTTGCCTTTGGTAGGTGAACTTGGAGAAGAGGTGCAAAAATTGATGCCACCTGAACTCGCATGGATTTTGTGCTTCCAGAGTTTATCTAGAATTTCACATCTCTATAATATGGAATAAAAATGAACTTTTCCAAAATTTTAGCCCAACCGTGCCGATGGCCTAAAATTTCAGTACTTTGTAACGAATGTAACCATCAAGAAATTTGTGATATTCAGAGTTCCATGTGTTTTTATAAATGATAGATATAAAATATTACAATTCCGTACTTACATACAAAACTAATTATTATTTTAGTTCTCCAAAGATATTGACAATAATAAATATTATTAAAAATTACGTGTGACCCATATGGATATTTTATTTGCAAAGAGTGAGCCTAAAATTTTCTGACCAATAATAAGAAAAATGTACATTATTTTATCTGTGATTGAGGACTTACATAAAATTCTTGACTTTTAAATGAAATTCTTGAACAGTATATCTTTAGGCTTCCAGTCATCAAAAAATTCGTTTCCCTCAAAGTTGCACATGCATTAATAAATAATAGATATAAAAAAAAGTAATATTGCCATTTATGTACAAAAATAATAATTATTGTTGTCCTCCATGTACTATTTTTGGAGAACTAAGATTGAACCGTACTTTTGTCTTTCTTGTTCGACACGGCATAAAGACCGCGAATATTGAATTCCAATCACTAATAGATGAATCCTAAAATTCATTTATAAAATGAAGTACATTCAATTACAAAATGAAGATTTCAGTATAGTATTGACAGAAAAACAGAGCGCAGATACGCCAGATTTATCTTGTCACTTGTCATATACGTATAGCGTATAAATTGCTCTGTTTTTGCTGTGCTACACAGCTCTCTTCAATCTCCCTCTTCTCTCGCTAGTTTCTCTTCAGTCCCTTACTGCCATGTACCACTTCCCTCGCCCTATCTATCTCTATCGTTCTTATTTCTCGGTGCTCCGCCAGCAGGCCGCAAAATTTCCAGTCACTCTTTCAGGAACTCTAAGCACGCAGTGGCGGTTAGTTCTGATTAGCGGCAGGGCGAATGACGTACCACTGGCGGGGGATGACGTGCCTTGAATACGGGAAAGCTTTGCGCCAGAAAGTAGTAACAGTAGAAGCAGAAGCGCCTTCAACGAGGAAACCCGGGCGCAGGAACCCCTGTACCGTCTTTCTTCCAACCCCTCTACTCACTCTCTCTCTCTCACTCTCTTTCGCTCTTTTATCCTCTTGTACTACTTTCCACTGTCCTTTTCCTTCACCAACGCCTCTTGCCAACGATACAAGAAAACTCGAGCTCAGGATGAAGGACGTCTCTCGAGAAAAGTGTGCATCACACTACTACGAGACTTACATCAACGAGCAACCGTACCACGATCAAAATATTATACAGAGCTATAGAACTTCTTTGAAGGATAAACCACCAGACCATTTACCAAGCCAAGATCACTTATAAAGAACTGTCTAATATGATAACAATGTTGTGGTGCAGATATAGTTGGATTTGTTCTTGATTTATAAATAACAATGTTCCCCAAGAAAAATGAACTACATTTTTATGATTACTGTATTAAGGATACTGATGACATGTAATTGTGATTCACATGACAAATATTGCCAGTTAGTAGCGGCAAAGACTGTGGATAAAGAGGAAAATTATCAGTCTCTAGGATCTAATGTTTTATCTTGTCGGGACAACTAATCTGTGATTGACGTATAACACGACAACCTCCAAGACGTTGTCTATTAATACATTAAAATACTTAGTCCGATAATGTTGTCCCATTTCGGGTCAACGTGAAGTATTCGGTGGCTCCGAAGCCGTCTACAGGTTGGAACAACAAACGAACCTCGCATAGCTATCAAAATATTACCGCGAACAAAGGAAAGAGGGTTGAACCTGTTTCTCGATCACTTCCTGGTGAAGGACGTGAATGATGTGCTTGGCATTATGTACCATGATGGAAGCATCGCAACGCGTTTCGTGTTACTCTCGTCACTTTATGATTATAAGGAATTGTAGCCGCACGCTCTGATACTACACCACACGCCAATCTGTGTCCATATATAGCGGAATGTACTAGATAGATAAATGACGTAGACGTTACAAGCAATTTGGAATAATATCGAAGAGTGTGCATGTAATCGGCTGGATCATCGAGCTCGCGGTATCGACCCGGAAAATTACAGCGATGATGATGAGAGAGAGGCAGCGGGGTGTGCGGATTCGAAGGATGAAGGCAAAGTCTCCTGGATTGCCCTCAGGGAAGACAAGAATAGGCCAAGAAATATTGAAGTACGTATAAACACCAAGCGTACCAGGTGGAGTACTTTGAGGTCGAGACTGGTGACCCGACAAATTCCTATGAGGTGTTGCGTATTACAACCACAACAGACAGGTCAAGTAATGACTCTTTATGTCCTGTAAATCTATTCCGTCATTTTTGCTACATGGGTTTCCATTGCTTCTGTACGTTATATATGCACATTCGAGACATTCCTAGACGTTGGTTATAACTTTCTCAAAGTCAAAGATGATGTTCAACACGTCTTCCTGACTTGGTACAACATATCTGTCAAAGTAAACGACGTTTCAGTGAGAGGAACCAGGGAAGCCACCTAATGAAGAAGAATTTGTAATAAAAAGTGTCATCTTCCGGTTTCTTATATAAAGAAAAGATTAAGGGGAGTCTATAGTGGTGTTTTAATCAAAATAAAAGTAAAATAAGAAAACAGTTAAATGGATATATAAAATCCATTTTCGTTTCTTTCGTATTTGTTAATTTAATTTGTTTTGTTTTGTATCACTTTTAGAGTAGATACAAGAATGGTAAACAGAGAAACTAAGAGCTCTGATATTGTAGAACTCATGTAACAAGTGTACTTTACATATAATCTGTGATTTAAAATAAAGTGTGACTTGAGGTATCAGATAACCCAGATTACCCTACCGTTTTCCCTATCTACGGCTGCAGGAATAATTCTTGTTTCATATAGACATTAATCTTTATTATATCCCTCGATAGATTGACAAATACGTATAATTTAAGATGCATTAAGGAATTTTATGCTAAGTAAAAAGCTTTTTCCAGTGAAAATTTCCAAGTTTACGACAGCAAATCTTTAGATTAAGCGTTAGACACGCCGTGATCCATGAAGAAGGAAGACACCGGCTGCGTCTGCTGCTGCTGCTGCTGCTGCTGCTGCTGTACCGAACATAAGGCCCCAGATAACACAGTCTTTCGTTAGATTTATGGGTTAATAGTTAACCGCTCGTAAATAATGCTAATCACACTCGTATTATACGTTTGCCGGGCGGCCGACGTGCATCGCTCAACGACCAGAGAATGTTTTGTCCGAAGAGCTCGCACACAGACGGCGCGACTGAAGATTCTCGAGAGCCGAACACATCCCCACTGCATGTCGGTAACACTCATGCACGTTACATTTTTTAGTATGCCTGGAGTATCTTCATCAATTCTATACTTTTATTTCAACCTGAATATGGATTGAGTCGATGTAATTGATACTTTTTTCGACCCTAAATAATTAGGGGTTGATTATGTTGAAAACATCAAACCGCTTTATTCGTCCTGTTTGTGAATCGTAAGCTCTTGCCTGATGAAATTTTCAAAAACATGTTTTGAGAAAACGAGGCTGAAAATGATATTAAAAGATCAGAAACATGTAATTTTTGATGTGCTTGTCAATTGATTTTCTTGATGAAGTTGAAACATTTCATATGGGCAATAGCAAAACAATTTTCACGATTTTTCGGTAACTCGTTCGACTTAATTGAAGCAAAGATAACAGAAGAGTGATGAGCATATCTGCGATGAACATCGGGTTAGGGTTGCGTACATCACTAATTCAAGTCTTTTAAATTCGTGGCATGAATTTGATCTCTTGTTTGAAGAACTGCATCGATACATAGAAACGTATTTATTCCGAATGACGGGTGGAAATGGCGTAGCCGGTAAAAGCCAAGTCGAGCGAAACTCTCGGTTAACCAATGGCGTTGGCGGAAAGTAAAATGCCCTATACAGTTTATTTTACCGCTGTTCCTACGAACAGGCGGCCGCTGTGTGGTATAGCTTCACGCTTCAGTTTCCCGCTCGCTAGGGAATTTTTCTTCCTCTCGCTGCTGACTTCGCACGCTTTTCTCTCCTCGCTAAAACCTCCTTCCTCCCCTCTTTTCATTCCAACGACTCACCCTCTTTTGCCCAACTCCTGCCATCCTAACTCTCTTTCATTCGTTCTTTCTTTGTTTCTCCTTCCTTCTATCTTCACACTCAGATATCTTGAGACTTTCAACCCCTCAACACAGCACACCTCGTGATCGTCCTTTTGCGTTTCGCCACACATCCACAAAATACAGAAAAAGTAAAGAAAGAAAATACAAAGAATATAAATCCGCGTTCTCAATAAACGTATTATTATTATTATTATTATTATGAAAGTTGCAGGCCAAAAGTAAAAAAAATCGTATCACCCAAAAATGGCGTTAGCAATTATAAAAATGAAGCATAGGCGATTTTTTTTTAGTGGAAATAATCGTTTTCTTTAAATTCGACTATTGCACTTTTACACTAAAAGTAAGTGCTTTAGAAGTGTTAAAGATTTTTTAAATATACCTACATGAAAGTACACTTGAACACGAGGAACTTTTATGAACTTATTTTTACGACATGCCTTATATTATGGAAGATATAAGCATTTAAAAAACTTTGTCAAGAAAATAAAAAAAAATGGCGTGTCATCAAAAACGCTGTAGAAAATGTTAAAGCAAAGCATACTCCATTTATTCAGCTGAATAAAAAACAATAATGAACCATATCGAAGTGCGGAGATTGGGAATTGACATGGAATACCTCATATATAACCCAACGACAAAATTGGTATTTTGTCGTCGTTCCCTTATTTTCACATGAAACAATTTCAAAGCAACCTTGCTCATAGTCGCTAATTTTTCTTCTTGATGCATTCTGGCCATGAAAAGAAGAACACCGGCCATCAGATATCATGTGCGTGAAGCGGAGCGATATTGATATAAACTGGGGGCAGGTCCAGTGTGTATCGTGCTTTGTAATCAGGCAACCATCATTACCATCGAAGGTGGTCAATCTTCGGTTGATGTTGGCCCGCCGTTCTTCCTTGAAGAGTACCTACTAAGCACTGCCTCTGGTGTATAGTTATTCCGTGATACAACTTTATTTCTCGCCCCACCTTTTATCCTTCGTTTTACCGCTTCAAGAAATGAAAATAAAGTACACACCCTGCAGTATGTAAACTCTTAGCAGATTACGATATAAGAGTGAAAGAATATCGATTATAAAAAAAAATCCATCGTTTTATCAGACAGCCAAGTGGCTCCATCACTCCCAATATATTTAAGTAGCTCGAGTTAAGAGTGTTAACGAGAAAGAAAATGATTCTTATTATTCTCAATTATAAAGCGCACATGCTGTAAACAGAAACCATTTACAGTCCTTGGATCATCAGCTTGTATGATCGATTTTATCGAGACTTATATCGATAACGAGGGTCTTCCTTTCTCTTACACCAAGTTGCGCTTCGGTCTGCAGCAAGATCGAATCACATTATCTCTCTCTCTCTCTCTCACTTCATGTCTTGATCGAATATAAATACACCTGCATATGGGGCGATTCAAGCCAAGTTGACTCTTCCATGACTGTCGTTAAAGTTAATTCATTATTTAAAAATTGTTTCGGAAGAAAGAAAACTAATTATCATATGAAGATTTTTCATAAGGAATTTATAGTATGAATTTCATGAATTTGTTTTATTGTGAACTTAATAGTTACACATTGAGAACACTGGGGAAAAAACGTTTTTAAATATGAGTTTCACAGTAAGATGATTTAAAACCGGAACGCCCGATGTATAGAATTATTAAATTGTGTATACGTTCATATAGAGCGTTCGAAGTCAAATCAACCCGTCCATGGTTCCGGAATCTGTTAGCATATACGTATAATCATTAAAAAGCCGTTAAAAGGCAGCTTTGGTGTCCTGCAAGTTTGGTGTTCTGATCCTATAGAAAAATCCCCAGGTCCGGATAAGAACCATCAGAAATTCAAGATGCATAGTAAATTATATTAACTGTAAACCATTATTCAGTCAATTGTCAAGAAATCAATTTTTATACATATTCTAATTCACTACATCGTCACACTTTGTTTAAATAAATGTTCCATTAATTCAATGCCGCTATATTTCGTTGAATTCGAGATGATTCAAAGAAAAGATAATATATTATTTCATTGATGACAAATATGTTTCATAGGTCGAATTACCAAATAGATTTCTTTGAATCAACGAAACTTTTTCTCTCGTGCCTTTTTGAAATATATTTTTAATCACAGAATTCCAGTCTACATTATTTTGATCCAAAACGACCGCTACATAAAAACATTTTTAAAAAACACTATAAAAAGAAAACGTGTGCAACGAAAAATACTCAGGACGACGAGCAATGGACGATGATGAAGTTATCCAGCGATAATGGCTCCATTACTGAGCGCCGTCTTCTCGGCAATAGAGTCTCGCGTCTCGCATAGGATTCCCCGTAACAGGTATACATATAGCAGAACCTACACTACGTATTTTGTAACATATAATACCCACATAACAGAGAGGACGGAAGAGCGATATAAGAACGACGATCGAACGGGGTGAGAGTATAATGAGGAGGTAAAGGAGAGAAGGAAGCGAGGGAAATGGCGATAAAGGGAAGTGGTGAAGAAGGGATGAGGCGGGGAGGTGGAGTGGGAGGGGATAACGATAAGGATATATTCCTCACCGTATACTTACCACGGCGATTGTTTATGTTGGCTTATGGCCACTTATGCTGCACACACATCGCATTACGATATCCAGCACAGAGGAGTGAGATGGACAAGTCGATCGAGTGCGAAGGAAACCTCTCTCGCGCCGCGCGAGTTCGACCCCTTTAGATACTGCCTTTTGCTCGCTCGAGCCGTTACTTAGCCTGTGGCCTCGGCGTTGTAGGGTAATGGCGAACACGTTACGGATAAAATGTATACTTAGCTGGGGCGTATACACCGATGGCACCGCGCGTTGTACATGAGATTATCCGGACAACCAGGCAGCAAGAGTCCCAAGTGAAGCCTGGAATCAAGCGAAAGCTGCGAGCACAGAAATATACTGAATGCCTTTGTGAGGGAAGGCATAAGAGGATGGAAAAATGTGTAGGTACAGATCGTGTATGGTGAGGTTGGTGTATGGATTGTGCGATGAAAGAACGAATGAAGTTGCTCGGTGGCCAAGCGATCATCTTCTAGCTCGCCTGAATGCCCTCTCATTATTTTTTCCCACCATATGTGCATGCCCAATCGTCTGACCAACCACCACCCTTCCTCGACACCACCAGCTCTCGGTACGCGTTCTGGACTGATGGAAATTTCGTGCGATACTCAACTTACGAGATCCCCTCAGCTTTCATCCTCTTTTTCCATATCGACCGGTGGCTTTTTATTATTTTAATGGGTTACGTATTTAATTTCAGTCTTAATTCACCGGACGCGTGAAATTAACGCGGATTACGACTTCTTTGCACGTGAGTCTAAAACGCACCTGCTGTTGCTTCACTTTTCTTCAGGTGGAAGGGTATTTATCGAAAGTTTGAAAGTTATGTAAGTTCAATGTAGATTGTGGTCATCACATGACGGAAGTTAGCAGCAGGTTTATGGGTAATGTGAAAGACCCAGATTCGGAGACTTTAAGGTTGATCGTCAATATTTATTAGGATATTAACAATTTACTTGCCGATCGAAATAAACTCTTTGCATACCTATATAGTCGTGATTTTCGCTTAGCAAAATTACATCTTAATAATCTTTGGAATTTCATTAAAAACGTTTTTTCATAGAAACATAAAAAGGTGTGAGTGTACCACATTTGAAACACCATTCCCATATTCCACCATCTGATGATGTTTGCGGGTTTTCAATGTAATTTTTTCTTAAACATGAAAAAAAGTTCACTTCACTGAAATACATATTAATTAGGTTTGAATAAATATATTATTTAATCAGATAATATTCAAATCTAATAAAAAAATTTACTTGAAACCAATACAAGTCTACTAGGCCAGTCATAAGCAAAAAAATATATATTCGCGATAAAAGTAGAATCTCCGTGAATTATACTTTTTCCTAGGTGTAATAATTCATATAATTAATATAATTAATTAATCTAATAAATAATAATTTAGTGAAAAAAGTATTTTTTTTCTACTATTTAATTTGAGGCTGGGTATCATTAAAAACATGATTAGAATAAATAGCTTCATCTCTATATTTAGTTGTAATTAAGAGAAAAAAATTATCGTAATTCTTTTTTCCTCATACATGAACGTAAGTGTCGAATAACATTTGGTCTCCGAGAAAACCTAATCGCATGTGTTCGCTACGCAAGTTATATATATCGTGAATGGGCAATCGGAAGAACGCGAATGCGAGCCGTTTTTTGGTTTTATTGTATGAGATAGAGGCGGGATTCAATAGTTATTCATTAAACTCGAATTCAGCCGGGCAGGATGCCGGGGTCAGCGACGAGCTGACCTCGCGGCTCTTATTCAAAGGTCTTATCGCATTGGCAGACCCTTTTTCTCTTTTCTTCTATCCATCCTTCTCTTCTTCTTCTTCTTGCTCATATTCTTCTTCGTCTTCCATTGCCAGCTCCTCGATATCGAACGCGTACGTGTCCGCGTACCAAATGAATGTATATCTATACCACACACTACGTCGATCGTGAATCTCAGCGAGAGCGAACAACACGGACGAATCTGTAAAGCTATCTTTCTCGACACATTTTCATGCTTCTGTGCCATATGTTATCCTTATTCTTTATTATGTAGACTGTTTCTACTGCTTCACACCAACCTGACAAGAATACCTTTCGACAATCGACAAACAGTACGAACCATTTTTTTTCGAATTTCATTCTGCAGACATTCATTTTTTTAAATTATAAAATCAATCGGGAAGTGAATCTCTTTTTTTTCAATATTTTTATCGAAATTTGAGTAATGAAGAAATAAAAAAAAATAATATATCTGCGAAATATTTTTTTTTTACCAAAAACAATGCCGTCGTAATTTTGTGGGTAACCAAAATAACAATAATGTATCTACCGCATAACCATTGTTATCGAAACTGACGTAATCTCACCATAATGAATTCCCTTAGAAAAATCGGAAACTACATAGTAAAAAAATATATAAATTTGTTGTACTTTAAACTTGTAAACTAAAAATTATTAACTTAACAAATTTATCAATTTTTTAATATCACCACCAATTAAACAAAAAAATTGGTAAATAGAAACCATTTTTTGTTGAAGTAACTAAAGGACTTGATAATAGTTAACAAAATTATTTTTACTCTGCAGGTAAATTTTTTATAAAATTCCAATTTTTGCATATTTAAAATAAAACATTATACACCAAATCTTCTAAATAGATTTTAAAGTATTTTTACAATAATATTAAAAATAATAATAATAATAATCACAGGAAGTATTTTTTTTTACGTAGGATTGAGAAAAATATTTGTAAGGTATAATTGATAATATTAAATATGGTTATTTTATTTTAAACGACAGAAAAAGTCTGAAAATTGTCCGGATGCAGAGGTTCCCAAATCATTTAACAATCAGTAGATCAACCACGTCGAAACGCCGTACACACGCGATTCTCCACGTCGTCTAATATAGTTACGTGTATCGTGGGAACACCGGAGTTACATTAATAAATAGTGGGTGAACGAAATCGTGTATCGCTCTAATTCAAATAGCCGTGAAAATTGTTTTTCCCACCGCACAGCACGAGACACATAGCGGGACACAGCATTCCACGGAGCATTACGATGATTTCGTCACGGATAATCAGCGTCATATTTGCTCTAGCCAGTGCCATGGATTTTGGTAAAGCGCCCACGGTGGACAGATGAGTCCCCTTGTTTAAAAGTTTCCGAAGCGGTAGAGACGATTTTCTACGCTCGTATGAAGTCTCGGGTAACGAAATTGGGGGACAAAAAAAATTAGTGCATTGATGAGAATTTTTTTTTCTGTCTCTTGTTTTTATGTTAACGAGTGAAAATATTTATATGCTTTTTTCGTTAAACTTTTGTTTTATCATAGTGATAAAAAAAAATTTGTCATATTTGCACATTTTTTTTTATTACAGTAAAAGAGTGTTTAGAAAATGTGTAAATTCGTTAAATGCATAATTTTTTGTTCCCAAAGTAAAAATAACAATATTGTGAAATGAAAATATATATATTTATCAGTATTTAAAATACGAAAATTAGGGTGCAGTCAATTTAAAAAAAAAATTCAAAAGCACATAAAATCCGTGCCGTTTTACCGATCTTGTCAAAATTCAATGCCAAACAACGTTGAACATATCTCCAGATATGATCTGCTATTTAGCTGAAATACTAATTAGCTGAATCGTCGACATTTTACGAAAATTAGAGCCTTCAAGACGATTTTTTTTTTTTCAATTAAAAAATCTATAAAATCTATATATGTAAATACATTCTGTAAAAAAATCACGGCAATTAAAGAGTACTTCACTCACGTGCAAAATTTGAGCTCTAACACTAAAACCGTTCGTGACTTATGGAGGATTGAATTTTCGATGCTGAGAACGCACATACACACACTCCCACACATAGACTCATACGGACATTTTTCTGAGCCACTTTTCTCGCCGTTTTGGGTAATTCTGAGTAAGCTGACATAGAAATCTGAAAAAAAAAATGTTTTCATGAAACGAAAGCTTCCGCTATGAGGAACCAAAAGGGAGAAGTGAGAGGGAGCTTCGGATGCGCCACTGCGACCGCGGAATCTTCATAGCAGAGCGGTATACTCTGTGGCTCCGCGAGAAAAGAGCAACAAATCCACTGGCTTTATCGTTGATCGGTTGGCGCGAAACGCTTCGCCCAGGGTGGTAATCCTATAGGTGCTTAGCGTGAAATCCCATAATCGATAGTTTGCTTAACCCGATGCCACGTGTCGGCACGTGCTGGTGCCTCCATTAGCGACGAGAGACGACGAGAGCGTAACACAGGCATAAAATATTGTGTACGCAGACGCGTATGTATACATATACACAGATGGAGATCTGATTTGATCAGAAATGCGAGAAAGCGAGATGGAGAGTGAGAAGAGATTCAGGGAGCTTCGTATATCTATGTTAATACGAAAAGGGAACTGCTGTGGGATAGCCGCTATATGTTGCACCGAACAGAGGATCACATAGCCAACCATAGGTTGCCAAAAGGGGGTTACTCTGCTATGCTCACCGTCAGAGAAAATTCGACACGCCAGCACCAGCTCACATGATGGGGCCTATACTCCTCTAGCTCGTGTGATTTTTCAAACCCTCTGTCGCACTGGTTTATACTGGTGACTAGTTCGAAGATGCGGCCTTCGATTCTCCATTAAGGGACTGAACTTTCCATGGGATTTAAAAGGGAAGAGAAACCCGATAGCAGTGTGGGTGATGCCGACGGTAATGCTGGGGATATTGGAAAGATTTTTTTTTCGTCATTTGGGACAGTCTGGTTTTTTTTTCGATAGTGTCAGTAATTAGTATTTTATCTTCTGTTGAGTACCTTTATTAGGGCTTCCCGTTATCTGCATGTTTTTTTTTTCTTCTTTTCGAACAGAGATTAAAAAAAGATTGTGGTTACTTGTGCCTGGTGGAAGAGAGCACGGATGCTCTGTTGAAAAAATTAATATTACATTAATTTCATTGTAAAGTGATTGAGCAAAATTTTTATTACTCTTCTGTTAAGTTGAAAAGTTCGATCTTGACCAAAAAAAAAAAAAACTCGAGGGCTATGTCGATTTGGCTTGGAGGCCCCACAAATAATACACTTTTTATTTATATTCGTGCATCATTTCACAAAATTGTGATTTTAACTACGAAAACATAAAAATATCTTAGGAAAAAAAATGTTGGGGTAGATTTCAGCTACCGAAGTCCATATCGATAACTAATTGGTGTCGTATTTGTTTCTTCGTTATCGATTATCTCTTCTCTTTTTTTTTTTGCCTTTCTCATCCTCAACCCTGGTCGGAGAAAGTAGAGAGCAAAAAAAAACGGGTAGGAGCTACAATGTTGCCTACCATGGAGAGATTTACGAATATGTAGCCAATTAGTTCCCAAGATTCGAAAGTCTGAGCAACATATTACGTCGTCTGATGTATTTATAGCATTTTCCATGATAATATTAAGACGCGTGTAATAATGCATGAAGGGATGTATGAGGAAAAGCTTCTCCCACGGTCCGATTGGGGTCTGAAGCGACAGCCGAGGTCGACCTCACTTCCTCCGATAGCGGCGTCTTAAAGTCTGCTTGACGCTTTACCGTCTCGATGATGATGATGTCTGTATATATTATTCTCTCGGTCTCACTCGGCAGTTAGAAGAAACAGCTGTCTCTCGTCTCTCTCCTTATTATTCTGCTTATTTTACTGGATCTTTTATTCACTCACACGTATTGGAATATTAATTACTCGCGATGATAGGGGGAAGCATTAGAATAAGAGAGTGGTGAAATCTACTCTTTCAGCCCCACTGATGATAATACGATCAATCGCATTGAAAGACCCTTCTCCGGCTGTCTTCTCATGGTATATTTCTCTTGCCTAGAGATAGTTCAACGAAATAAATAAATACACTAACACTGCATTAACCAGTGACAACTGATGTGTCCGTGACCGGAAGTCATCGTCGGCTTCTTTCGCCAGCAATCGAGAACTTCTGATTAGAATAAATAAGCAAGTGGGAGAGTTAATGACGCGTCTAGAGAACCGAGAATTATAATAGAATGACCTATATTCAATCTCTATTCATTAATAATAAGTATTTCAGTGATAATAATTGAGAGAACATTTCACTGAAATCTAATGCAGTTCAATGAGTTTTCGTGATTGTGAACTTGTATTGTATAAGTTAATTCAAATCGATTTTTATAAATATATCATTGATGCTATTTTTTTAATAAGGAAAGAAGTCATGGTGACGAAAATTTGAATTAACTTTTTAATGCTTTTTAATTAGTTTTTGTTTTGCTTTTTGGTTGACAAAACCAGTTTTACAGTTCAGCGTTATTCAACTTATTAGATAAATTATTATTAAACTGTTTTACACATTTTTGCAACATTAGTAAAAAAAAAATTATTTATAGAAAAAATTAAAAATTAAAATTTCGTCTCCCACGTTTAAATCTAGTTGACAATAATTGCCCAAATAAACTCAATGAATTTGAGACTCAAAAAATGAATGCAATATATATTATAATTTGATGTCAACAAAAATTATAACAATTATTGCATTAAATAATTCGTGAAAAATGATAATTTTTCTATTTCTAAATTTTTTTGTCCAACCACAATTTTCTATGACATACGGGTTTGAAAAAAAAAAACCCATCAACAGGTTTATAAACTAGCTTCAAGATTTCGAGATATTTCGATACATTATCGGAATGTTTTTTTAAAGACGGGATTCAATACGATTATATAATCTATCTATCTAATAACTTTGTTCTCCCAATTCAATTTTTGTTATTCGTGTTACACTCCAATCCTCTGTTATAAATATTTTCGTCGTGGGTAACAATTGCAGAGGTGTACGTTTAACGAACTGTCAAAGACTTGTCCTAGCTCTTACAGTATCAACCGGAATATTATAGTTTCCATCAATTACAGTGTACAGCTTGCAGCACTAGTTTAGTCTTTTACGACCATCGTTGAGACGTTCTAAACTGGTAAACTGCATTCGCTTTAATAGTCACATCGAGTAACGAAGTTTGAGACGAGAAGTGGCGCGAGATTCGCCCCAGGACTTACGTAAAGTGGAATTGCGACGGAAATCTGTATATATATATCATAAATGCTCGAGAGTATCGAAGCGTTTGTATCAAAATACACCGGTAGAATTGTAGTTGCGTGTGTTCGAAATGTCTTTAGTCTTCGAAACATTAGTGCAGAATGTGTACCGCTATCAAACTCGTTGAGTAAGCGTGCCAGAAGCTCATTCGTATTATCGTTCTGACCCGCCCGTTGTCCAAGGGAATCCTAACGGGCATGAGTTGGGGAATGAGGGTCCCTTGCTTTGCTCTCTTGAATTCTCGACTTCGCAGAATATCCCTAACGCAGCGAAACCTACCCAAAATGCCTCCAGGGAGCGTATTCAGTCGTTTGACTTCTGCGGACTGATACTGTATACTTTGCCACTGTGCACTCAGCGGAATTGTAGGATTAACAACTATCGAGTGGCAACTATCAATTTTAACATCAAACATGTATTCTTGTATTTGAAGCAATCCATCGCAGTTCAGATTCCGGATCATCTATACTCACGTTATAAATTGATGCTCGAGTGTTTGTTTCAGTCCAATGAAAATCCTAATTTCTTTTAATAAATATTTTTGGAGCACTTTTGCAGGTTATATTCAGGTTCAAAATGTTGAGATTTTTGAGATTATACTTTATACTTTTTCTAATTTAAGATACTTTGGTATACTAATTGATCACATCGACAACTGTAGGTGAGAGTTCATTGAGTCTTGGAACTAAAAAAGAAAATCTTAAACTGGATTTAAAAATATATAATTAAGGGGAGAAAATAATTTTTTTAACCCGAGTAAACTATGCTGTAACGTACTGCATGTTAACGTACAAATAAATCTTCTAGCTATTTTTTATGAAGAAAAGTAGCTCAAGAGTTAGCAGCGTGTTGGTTTTATAATTTTGTAGTTTCTTCTGCGCTGAAAAAACAGTCACTCGCTATTAAAATCATACAACTTCATTGGACAGGAAAAATATTGTTAAAACTTATTTATATTTTTAATCGTCCATTTGTCGTCAGAAAATCATCTATAACAGGCAATCGTAAAGTACACATATGGAATGCGGAACGGAATTAATAGTTCACACGACTTGTTCCTGTAAACTGTGTTACAACTTAGCACATATATTTACAAACATGTTAAAAATCGTTGATACCAGTTGCTGATTAATTGTTAATAAATTAATGAAGCATTCATAGTCGACAAAAATTAGGCATCTGATTATTTGAGATTTTTCTGTATAAAAATATCGACAATATAGGAACGTGTCGTGATTTATAAAAATTTCAATCCAACAATAAAAATGATCAAACGACAAAGTGCAACTGAAATTGTGAACAGAAGTGTTCTATCTCATTTTATGTCATCAAGCTATTTTCCTCTCCGTAAATCTGACAAAACAAACTGGAGCACACATTATATCCAAAAAAGTATTTCAAGCGTCAGCACCGTTTTGTTTTCATAACTTCGTAATTCCCAACGCAATAAAAAAAAGTCTCGGCCACTATTAAAACCATACACCAAATTCAAATTTGTGGCACATCATTTATATTCCACAATTGCAAAAAAAAAGGATAAAACATGGTGAAAACTTGTTAATATTTTTCGTCGTCCATTTATCGTCGTAAAATACCTACAACAGGTAATCGTGAAAACGTTAGCTGCTGTTGCTGCTGCTGCTGCTGCTGCTGCTGCTGCGTTGTAAAATCGTCCTCGTTGCCCCTGTTTCCACTGCTCGTAAATATCATTAGCGGAACTCTGCTGGCCGACACAAGCCAACAACCCTTGCACGGCGCAGGGATTGCAATGTTACACAGTCAAACTAAAAGGGAATTTAATTCAGGTGAATTTGGCCTGTTCTGCTGTAGAGTAGGGTCCGCCCGAGAGGTATCCCGAGGGTAGTGGCGTCGGACAGGCTCGAAAGGGGTGGCATGGGGTGCAACGGTAGTGTCGCTGGCCCGCCGGGTTCACCGGGCAGTGATTTAAAATGACAAGCGCTCCCACCGCGCGTTCTCTTCGTCTCTCTTTCTCTGTCTCTCTCTCTCTCTCTCTCTCTCAGCACACTAGAAACGGCAGAACTGATGTTATATATACGTTGAATATGAGAGTGAGAAGGAACGCACGAGCGGGGGCAGTTCCCGGGGGTGCAGTGCCTCACGCTCCGCTGCTCTCGGTTCCAGCATGCTCCGCGATTAAAAAACTTCCGCCCCAGGCACTGCGGAGCCTCGCGAATTTATTAGCTACGGCCCGTAACCCCGTGGCTTCTCGTCCTGTTAACCCCGCGCACCCCTTTCACTAATCCTGTCTCGCTTACTCTAGCTCTGTATTTTATATATATATATATATATATATATATATTTTTATTTTTCTATTCTTTCCCTCGAGCATCCTAAATGCATGCACGCGAATTCCAACACGATCATGCTCGAGGCCGTTTTGTAAAGTCTCTAATAAACCGGTGTCAGTACGACGCGACCCAAATAATTCGAAGTAACTCCTATCTATATACTGTTATGTCCCTACCGGAAGCAACAACATCCAATTGTCCGTGCCTCCGGACTGTCTCTTCTGCTCGCTGCGGGAATAAACTAATTTTATCATAACCCGCGGCACGAAATAAAAATAGCAGAGTAACATCGGTTGGGGTCGTCCTTTGGGTTTTATAATTTTTTTATGCTTTCAAAAGTTAGGGACAAATGTATTAAAATGGCTTCGTGCTTATCTCTCTATATTATACAAATATCTCGTCGTCGCCGGCGCCGTATAGAACAATCAAGATGGCCGGGGTCAAACGACACATCACCCTAATTTTTCTAAGTCCCACAAATTTTGCCACAGTACACGCGAGCAATAATACACTGTTTACATTTTTTGTCAAATTTTTTTACCAAAAATTTAGGACTTGTTTTATAAACTATTTATATCTCGGGTGCAGAATTCAGCTCAAGAAAAATGTAACGTAAAAATATTAAATTTTTAACGATGTATCGAATGCAATTCTAGTTACATTTTTTTCTTTTATTATGAAATAATATAAAAAATATTCATTTGTGAAAATGATTAAATTTATTGTTTTTGACCCAATGCTACGCTGTGGATTTTACTTCGGATTTTAGTAAATTTACAGAAATGTGTATGTAATCTAGAGAAAAAGTTTCAAAAGAGTAAAAAAAAATAAAGATTAAATTATTTTTAAAATAATGTAATTTCAATTTTTTACCTTTATAATAATTAAATTATCATTTTGATAAATATCACCTAATCTTTGTATCTGAATTATTCTGAATTGAATTAGTGCTGATCCATTCGCTACCCATTCAAGGTACATTTTCAGCAAGATAATTATCGGGCTCATACGATTACACATGATTTTTATTTTTATTTTACTACTGAAGATCGATCGGCCCCATACTGATGATTTTTAAAAACAGAATCATTTTTAACGTATTAAGATTCCACAAAATTTACAACGCAATAAAGATTGCTGTTTTTGGAGCAAACAAAAATCTTCAACCTTTTCGTGTACAAATGAAAATTATTAGCTCGATACATTTTTTTTAATATCGTGAAAGGCTAATATAAAATAAAATTTTGATGTAGAGACACTTAATTTCTATGACCTACAGTTTCGTAAATATGATGACTTAAAAAAGGCTACATTTTTAAAAAATGAACGTAGTACCTGACAGTAACGTATAGTCATAATTATGACAAAAATCCGAGAGGGGTGAAAAAAAAAATGGATGTGTGGACAGAAAATAGATGTGAGGCATTCTGCGTCAGATATCAGTGACTACTTTATTTCCTAATTACATTTTTTTCAATGACTCTGCCACTTTTTGTAATCTACAGAGGTAAGTATTGAACGTATAGAAAAATTAGCATAAAGGGCAAAACATATTTAGAAAAGTAAAAAGTTATAATAGCTGAACTAATGGTCAATGTCTCATACTTCGGATGTTTTAATAATGAATTTATATATAACCATAGATATTTATATTAATTGTGACGCCGGTAGGTAAAATCTCTGAAGGCCACTAAGTGCATCGTCAATCAATACCGTTGTCGAAATATTTGACGACAGAAGTGCACACAGGGTGGATGAAACGTGTGTTCCATAAGCTCTCTTTTATAGTATATTCGATCGAAAGAGTCATCATCTCGTATAACTTAAGAGTCCGACACGTGACCACGTCAAATACGTTGTGACAGCATTTAGTGGGCCACTGTAATACTTCGGGTCGTTCCCTCAATCGCTGAGACCCTTTTCCCGTCTCGCACGTTTCTTCGCTGCATGACGAGATCGTCCACTAGTGCTTCTGCTAGTGGCCTGCGGATTCAGAACTCGCGTTACCAGGAACGAGGCGCTCGCGTTTACGTTACACCAGCTCGCACTCTGGTGGGCCACTTCTCGTTGGGGTAAGTATGTATATATACAACGCTCCGCAGGAGTCGAAGTAGCCGTTTAAAGGGATGATGGATGCACGGCACGCGACCGGAACGCCTACGACGAGAGATGCCCTCGTCCTCTGATCTCCACCATCACCACCATCCGCTTCAATCACCTTCACGGCAAAATATATATCAAACTCCGACGTCAATTTTACTGGCGACTGTATTAGGTCGTCATTGAGAGTTTGATCACACGATCGAATTCATCGAGAGTCACTTTCTTATAGACAGGATAACGGTCTTACAGTGCTTTTATTCTTGAAAGGTCGAGTGAGAATTAAGGTAACGATACCAATGCTTGGATGCACATTCTAGTCTCTGTACGTTTAAATTTATTACCAATTTAAATATCAGAAATCGAGAATTCGCACTTGAAATTGTATCTAGAATTTCTGTACTGAAATTAAATCTACAAAGTTCACTTGTTAATGATTATTGTATTATTACGTTTTGTTTCAAGATCCTTTGATTAAACTTAAGACCAAACTTAAGATTAAAGTTAAGATCGAACTATTGATTTGTAGAATCAAAATGATTTATCGGAACGTAAGCTGATTAGCTTTTTTTTTAAATAAATTTATTTAATTGTATTAATAGTAAAAATGTCAACTAATAAGTGTCAATTATTTTCGTTCTATTGTAAATACATACGTAACTAGTGTTGCATTTAGAATTGGATTAAAAAATAGAAATTTTATACTTTCGGCTGTTCGTCTTCTATTTTTTCTTCTAACATCAAAAAAGTAAAAAAAAAAAAAGAGATCAACACCTATATTTCTGGGGGAAACAAGATTTGACAAAATTCACAAAAAGTACTCCTAAATAGTATGCAATCTGGCTAACTATGAGAATTGTCTCAAACGATCAGAAAAATATGTTGAATTGACAGAGAAATGCTTCATATAGTAGATCTCACTATGACTTTGTAATTATTTTCTCAAAATCAAGGTTAAGGTGTAAACAATGATCGATTAGCTGAGGTTAGTGGACCGTCTTGTCTTTAATAAATTCATAACTGTCTCGAGTTTGTGTCTTAACGAGTCGAAATTCTGCTGACGTTCCGGCAACAAGGGTGGGAGTGAGGACTCAGGGTGGGTAAGAGAATCGCTTAATAACGCCCCGGGGTAGAAGCGGCAAGCACAGTGCCCGCGATAACAAACGATTCATACGTCTCAAGGGCGACGTTGCGAAATAATAGGGAAATGAATTTTCCTCTCGCGGGAGATCGAAATCGAAAAGCTGCCGAAGCGAGCTGTATGGCTGGTGAACACTTTTGAATCAGGGTCATCGGTCATTCTCGCCCTGAAGCTCGACCGACGTCTGCCCCCCCCCGCCCTGATCTGCTGTGTTCCTTTTTTTCTTCTTGACTTTCTTATTCGTTCGAAATTCAAGCTGTTTTACTGGCGGAGAAGAGATTTACTACTGGGACCTTTCTAGGGGTGAAAAATCATCTGGTGCTATCTATCATCGCGATTGAAAGACATTGAATGGCTGTCGACGTTTCACAAAAACAAAAAAATAGAACAAGCAGATAGCTTGTATTTAAAAAAAAAACACTCGATGTAGTCGATGATAGAGGAGACTATAGCGATTTTTTTTACCAACAAATGAATTTTTTGCCTGGTTTTATGTTAACAACATGCCTGACTTTTTTTGGAATACACCGACACTCTCAGATTTTTTATTTTGTTGGGTTTTTAAAAATATCTTTGTTTTCTAGAAATAAAATTTCTTGCATTTTTTAAAAACTAGAGCTGTTTTCAAGTGCAATGAGTCATATGATACGCATATTGTAGACCCATAATTCACTAGTTATTCAATAGTTAGAAAATCATTGTTTTTGACAACACCGATTTTCAATGTTTTAGAAACCGTTTATACTGAAATAAAAATTTGGAAAAAAAATCTACCAATCTATGATGAAGCAAAAAAAAAACAATAAACTTATGTGTACCAACAATATCAAAGTGGGCTTTCTCCTAATTACAAAGGTGTGCGTTACGCGCTCAAAGTGTACCAATAAATCAGTACACATACACCACAGAGCTTAAGCTCTCCTCTCCATGATTGTGTCTCCCAACCTGCTTCTTCCCCCCCAGATTCCGCAGTAGAATTAGAACGCTCATTTTTCCTACCTACGTGTCATGTACCAACATTGGTAACTCTCAACGAGATTTGCGGCTAGTTCTTGTGCTTGGTGAGTTGGAGGGTTTGTATCACAACACATAGAGCCAGTTGCCCCCCCGGAGTGAGCGCTAACGCGTTCAGCAACCCCCATGCCAGAGTGTTCCCTGTCGAAAAGGCTCTCTTCCCTGTTCTCTCGTAGCAGCCGCAACCCCTCGTTGAAACGAGTCGAGAGTCAGAAGCCCGGAATTATATTTGGATTACAAGCATTATCGCAACCGGAGTAAACTTGACTTTTATGGTCGGCGAATTGCGCCAAGGGTGTCTGCCGATCTCTTTTCATCGTTCTCCCTTCCTCTGGCATGTACAGCTTTTCGTTACTATCTTGTCCCTGCTATTACACTTTCTACCACTGAGCTTGGAGAATCAGTAGAAGACTTCTTTTTGTTTCTATATATATGTCTCCTTACCTTCCATCCCCTTTTATATGTATGCCTTTTCTTTTCTATGTCGCCACAAGTATAGGATCAACGTGATGTCTTACAGAACTACCAATATCTGGACCCTCCATCGACAGAGCTATCAGCTTTACTTTTCCAACTCTCTTTATCGTTATTCCGTCGTTACATCTTTGTATCTTTCTGCCAATTGGAAGTTCCTCTCATATACATGTCACGCGTTATTCATTCTCGATATTTATGACTGACACTCACGCTCGTTATTTTCATTATGAAAAGTATTACAACAGACTCGTATATGGGCCTCGTGTAATTATGTACTATCGAAACTACCACACAATCGCGATCACAAAATTTCATTTAGATCACCGTTCGATAATTTTAGCTATGAATCTTCCGGTATTCTATGGACTGTCTATACAGGCTGCACCAAAAACGTTATTTTTTTACTAGCTCTTTGCCAATTCGTGTTTGGTGGCTCCGTCGCAGTACCGGTGAACAACTTTTTCAAGAACAGTCCGAAGCGGATTGCAATTGCTGATGTAATATATCCGAGCTGCCAATACGACCCAACATTAGCACAGGTAAGGTAACCTTACTCGTGTCAGGTCAAAAGGCATTGGTGTGACAATGGCTGACAGCATTGGGCAGGTATGATTGTTTCAATATCGGCCCAATACATATATACCGCATTCAACCTGTACTCAGTCTTAAGCGCCAACCAGTATTGGCAACTCTAACACCAGTACTATGTCGGAAATTGAGCCTTTCTGCTATTCCTACATAGGAATAATCATTTTCTGAATCTGCCTGTACAAGAATTCTAGCTTTCATTATTTATAGTAGTACGCATCAACCGTAGATTGAGACGTCGAGACGCTTTCACCATCGTGATGCGCAATCGCCATTGTCGAGTCGTACAAGTGGGAGGGCGCAGCCAACTTACTCCGAGCAAGATCGACGTACAACACATAAACCACTACCTAACCTAACCACATCACGAAAAACGTATGTATACGTGTAACCATCACAATACAAGTGTTGTAAGCATATACCCTGACCGCTACGAGAGAGAGGTTTCCTCTTCGGCGCGATCCAACCAGCGGACAGAGCATGAGTCTCAAGAGGAGCATCTCGAGAATTAAGATTTCCAAGAGGAGTGACGCCGCCGCGCCACTGCTCGGAGCTCTGGGGCGTCTTTTCCTCTGTCGGCTGGCCTCTCCTCTCGCACTGACAGCCAAATAAAGGACAAATAAATTAAGTTAATATGGCTATCCTGACGCCGGGCGTGCAACACAATCATCCTATGCTCCTTCACTCTTGGCCATACTCCACGTCTTATGGGGGTCTTTCTCTTTCTCTCTTTTATTCCCTTCCTTCTTGTCTTTATTTCCTTCTCTCAGCCTCCGTTATTCATTCTCACTTCGTTATATTCTCTCCTTCTTGCTCTCATTCGTTGCTTATGTTGTTCTCGTCCGAAGCGACCGGCGCTGCCCATTGTCCGATGGAATTTGTAATTTAGATTGATACGTTGAGCCGCAAGCGCGCCGCTCTTTCGGGTGCCTCAGCATCGAGATAGCAAATGAACCAGACCCGCTATCCGAGTCATTCGTTGAAAGAGTGAGAGAGAGATTCACGAGAGAAGCAAGTTTCCAAGCAGTTGACACGAATTTTGTCTTTTTTTTTCTTTTTTCTTTTGTTTTTGCCACGATTTATGGCATATCTATCGAGCTCCGAGATATGGAATTAGGAATTAAAGTGAAGGAATCTGCGGAATTATTCTACGAAATTTATTATGAGAGATGTGGGACTATAGATGAAAGGGGTTTAAAGCAAATATTTCCTGCGGTTTCGCGTGAACGATTTATGGTGATTAGACGTTCGACTTGGAATAGGCGAGAACCACACTGGGCAGAAGTTGTAATAATTTATTTAACTTTGACTGGAATGAATCTGGGAATAAACTATTTTATGCTTTGGCAATAATCGGGATATCATTTAACCTATATATGCTATTTTCTCGGAATTTATAAATGATTTAATAAACTAAATTGACGAATACAGAATTTTCGATTTTATTAAATAATTTATTAATATAATAATTAAATATATGAATATTTATTTTCACTGCAATAATTACAATGTTCTTCATTTACGATTCAATACTTTCTCGATATTTATAAATTACTAATGATTAATTAAATATATAGACATTTATTTTGGTTGTAAAAATTACAACGTTCTTGTATCTCAAATATTTTCTAGGCATTTATAAACGATTTGACAAACAAAGTCGACAAAGACAGAGGGAGTCGCAGATTATATCAATATTGCTGTCCAGTCGCTGATTTGTGGAAAATTCGTCTAAAACATTTTGTCTATTAGACGAAACATTGAAACAAAATGTTTTTGATGAATTATTATTAGATAAATTGTTTTTAAGACGAATAACTTTTAGACTAATTGTTTTAGACAATTTTTCCGCAACCACGAGTCGCTACCCCTTGTCTTGGTAATGAATTAATAATTTATGGAATATAATTTAAATGTATGAATATTTATAGTGATTACAAAAATGATTATATTGAAATTTCTACATTGATGTTTGAAGTGTTTTTACATTCAATTTTGCATGAAGGAAAAACAATTTTCCGTTCATTCGTCAATATTGATCAGAGTTCGCACCACGTCATGTGTGCGCTCAGCTCGAATCGTCGACCACGCCACCACCTTGGAAAGTATCGGCGCGATGATGTCTCGGGGAAACCGAAAATTAACCCCAGCAGAGACGTACGTGCTGGCGCAGGGAAAGAGAGAAATAGATGGAAAAGCCAAAGAGGGTAGTTATTCGATAGAAGCTATATCCACCTTCGAATATATATACCTATGGTGTAGTCCACGAAGAACAGAAGGCATAGAGGATGAGACTCGAGTTAGCCACTACTATCAGTTACACTATTATCTCGTGCGCAGTGGCTACTGCCCCGGGAAAAGCCGGCACGATTGTATCATCCCCTCTCGGTCCATTCGTTCTCCTGTACAACGGGTGTCTTAAATTTACTCAATCTATTCCACACAATTTATCTCTAACTTATTCAAGCCAACGACTATAATCAATTTATTTTCAATATAATATATATTTTCCATCATGACGAATCGATAAAAAAAAAACAAGAAAACATATAAATCGGTGCCACCGATTCCAAGCAAAAAAAAAGTGAGATTTTTTTTCGATACAAGAAAATTGTAAAAAATTATCCTCTACTAATTACGTTGCGGTCTTTTGATGATGTTGACACAATTCCCAGACGCAAATATTACAAAATTCCACGGGTTCTAGTTTTCAGAAAAAGCAAATATTAACAAAATTATATTGAAGATAATAAAATTTTGTTTATATTGTTTATCAATTTAATTATGGAATAAATGAACCAAGGGTGAGGTGGAAATCAATGGAACGGATACACAACTCTAATTGGAAACCGTTAGCCACTGCAAATATTAAAAAAATCTTATTAAAAAAAAAAAAAAAAAAAATGTCACTAAGATCTATTTAAATAGGTTATACAAAAATAATGCAAAACAAGTAACACGAACAATAATGGTCCATTGCTTTTATTTTTGTGGCACTTTTTGAATAAATTTGAAAAAGATTTTTTTCCATACATTTTTAGATATTCTATTATCATTGGTACTTAACAAATATATTTCAAATTATTTATGGAAATAAATAAACGAAGAGTGAGGTAGAAATTAATGGAAGAGTTACACAACTCTGGTTGGCACCCGTTAGCCCAGTGAAAGAGAATGAAGAGGACGACGTGAAAGAGGAAGAGCATACGAAGGGAAGTTGTATAGAGGTGGTGGGGTGTATAGTCCGGTGTGGGCTCTAGTGTCGGGAAGGGATGAAGGTAATTAATTGCCATGGCAACGGGGGTTGGTGAGCGGAGGCAGAGCGAGTCAGGCATCGAACGTATATATACGGGGCGTCGGGAGAGCAGCACAGTAGCAGCAGAGAGCCACTCACACCCCAGTTCGCTTTAACTGAAATATGGCGCCCCGGTACAGAATTCCTCGCGCTCGGCCTCTCGCGCCCGCGCGCCAAGGTAAATCGAGAGCGATAGAGGGAACGATAGAAAGAGCCAGTGTGAGGGAGAAAGCTTCGGGAGCAGAGATAGACTGGTCCCTCCCACATTGAGGATCGCGCGGCGAAAACGCTATACGAGCCGAGAGAGCAGAAGAGCTCGGGTATCGATTCGCGAGAGAGACGAGAGAAGCCCTCCCTGGACGATTCACCGTCGAAAATTAAATATCCGCGTGTATATACAGATATACCGCTATCGTACTACTGTAAATGAGATTGAGAGCCTTTAGCTTTTGCACCATAGATGTTTTATTATTCTGTAAGATTGTTGACACCCAAAAATGATTTACTATACATAATTGAGGGAATATAAATAATTAATCGAGGATTAGTGATTTTATAACCAAAGCAAAAAGCATGCAAATTAGAACTTTGCACATTGCTTCCTCATTATTTTTTAATTTTTGTAAAGCTACCTAGGAGGAAGTATTTTTTATCGATTTTGACTTTCTCATGAAAAGGGAGCTTGGAATAAATTTTAAAAATCAGAAAGTGAATTTTATATAAATTTTATTCGTCAATAAATAATATAATTCACAGGAATCTAATATCTAATTCCTCCAAATTATTTAGTTATTGCTTAAGACATTTAAGATTCACATGACTTATTTTTTTGCGAATTTCGACGATGATGAATGCAACATTTGATTTTGTTATAAAACTCGAAGGCTTATGTCGGCATTCACCAATTTTTTTACCAAATATCCCTGAAGATTATTACGTAAGTCTCGTAAGTTTTATACTGTTTTGTCAGATGTTTTTCAAGTCGAGCCAGTTATAAAATAATAAGTTTGTTTTTCTATCAAATCTGAATCCCTTTACCGATTTTCACCAAATTTAATACGTAGCAACACTTTTTATTAGTTCGTTTCTGTGAAAACAAAATTGAGCTGAACTGATCGATCCTGACGTGAGTTACAACGAAACGTCAATTTTTTGAAAATTTAAATATCCTATAAAATCCAGACTTCTTTATAGATTCCGCGCAAATTTCATCCCAAAGGCTGATTATTTTTTTAATTACAATAGAAATTTGCGACCATGACACTCCACGTCCTTTGTTGGTAATTGATATTGTCATAATATTTTATCCACGCTACCGATTTTTACGAAAAATTAGAGTAAAAATAGAGTGGTTTCTGTTTTACATATGTGCCAAATTTCAGTTCTATCGGTCGACCACTTCTCGAGATTTAAAGGTTTTAATTTTCGGACGTTATCACGTACATAGACTTACAAACACACACACGCATATACATCCGAAGATTTTTTTAATCGACTTTTCTGGATGTTTTAGATCATTTTGAGTATCCTGACATGAAAATCTCGACAAAATCTTGCAACTAAACCTCAGAAGTATCGTAATGCTTTTTTCCCGAAATGTCCATTTATGTCAATAAATTTACAATAAAATCCGAAAAAGTTCTTGAAGACATTTTGGGCCATTTCACTAAATTTACAGAAGTACTGCCATAAAATAAACTAAAAAAGCTTTCACATTAAAAGTGAAATGGAAAAGTGAAATACCTATATATGGCTTTTTTGTTTAGAAACAGTGTACACTTGCTATTGATTGGGATGATCATCTCATTAATACATTATAGAGAATACAATGTAGTGTTGCGAATGATCTGCGGCTTCCTCGATTCTCTTACTTTCTACGCTTCTCGTCCTTTTATTTTTTAGGATGCGAGATCAATGGATGTCGATAGAAAGAGATCCATTTTCACGGTTGCTGCTCCTGTGGTTCTTTCGCTGTTGTGCATCCTCGATTCAGACGGGTACTAGATCTTCGTGGACCATCCAGCACGAAGATCGAGAGAATTAATTACCTTTGCTGATTGCGGACCGAGCGAGAAAGTCTCGAGTCACGCTTTCAATCAGTCGAGCGTACAGATCGAGGGTAGTAGTAGATCCTCTTCTTTCTTATATATAACCGATACAATATGAGGCATTCCATATCAGTTCAGTTAGTCAAAAAAAAAAAACAGAATTCCTAAGAAATGTCTAAAAATCAGATAATGTAATTCCAACAATCACCAAAATTCAAATAATTTTTTTTTAAATAGGCTTTTGAATTATTTATTACCTTTCACTACAACATTTATATCTACAAAACGATTTACGCTATCTACAATTGGAAAGAAATGAAAATATTCGTTATTTTATGGCCTGTAAGAAGAATATCTGTTCAAATTTAATTACGTAATTTTGAACGAAATTTATCGCGAAATAAGCAAAAAATGTGTTCTAGGCAAAAAACATAGGATATTGGCACCGACTTATTTTATTTAAATTATGTTAGGCAACAATACATTTTTCGTCGAAATTATTTCATGGGATAAAAATTCGATCAAAAGATTATTTTTTTAGTTAAAAAAAAATAATAAAGGTGGTCCTTTCGATCAAATTCGAATCCCGTGAATTAATTTCGACGAAAAATATGTTTTTATGTACCAGAATTCAAACAAATTCAGTCGGTACCAAGATTCTTTTTATAAGCCATAAAAAGAACATGTTTTCATTTTTTTAAATTATATATAGCATTAATAATTTTTGAGAATAAAATGTTGCAGTAAAAACTAATAAACAATTTTTTAAATCCAACCAAACTCTTTTCATTTTTTAGATTTGGTGTCGCCGTTGGAATCATATCATCTGATTTATAGAAACTTTTTGGTAACTTCTTTTTTTTTGTGGGACTGAACTGATATGGAATGCCTCATATATCGTAGGGACGATAATACAGGTGTCAGGGAACAAGGATTGTTCGACTTTTCTTCGACGACCATGGATATATTGTAAAGAGTTGTAATATACCGAGCGATTCAAACGAGAACATCGAGTCATCAGACATTATTTTAATACATTGTTACTGTAATAAAAAATGTTATATGTTGAAAAAGATTTTGAAGTAGACTATACTTATTTATTTTGTCTTCCATTGATTACAGGGCTTATAAGGATGGCAATTTAATGTAGGGAATTAACATTCTCAAAGTGAGGAGTCGAGCTTTCAATACATCGCCTCAATAACTTTAATTCGGATGGAGTGTCGGATTAATTCATTATAAGATAAAAAAATATAATATAAAAAATATAAAAAATTGCAAAAGGAGTTTCATTTTTTCAATACAATTTTTTAATATTTACAATTTATTTTAAGTGAAGATTCCAGAGCTACAAAAAAAATTCGGCTTGGCAATTTTGTCAGATGATCAAAACACCGAAGCAAGCAAACAACTTGGATTTTTGGTACAATTCTTTATGCCAATTAAAAAAAACACACACACACACTTTTTGCCTGAAATCGATGGATTCTAATAAACGTATTGATTTGCTTTTATAATGTTTTTGTCATTACAACTTTATCAAGCCGGTATCTTCATAACGTGTAAGCCAAAGTCAAAGAGACGTAAAATTATTTATAGAATTATGCACTGAACCTTTTAGAACGACCAAACAGTCTGTTTCCGTCGGGCTACGTACGGTAACGAAAAACTGATGCTCTGAAAGTACCACTGTAACATCCTATTGCCACCTATGACGTTTCTTTAGAAAATCTTCTTATTGTGTTTAAAAATCGTGATCCCTGTTGCACTAGATTGCACTTTTTTTTGCAATAAAAATTGTCCTCATGAAGCTTTTTTAGATGGGGTGTAAATACATCTTCCGAAAAAAATGAAAAGGGTTACGTAATTTGGCTTGGGCCCTTCGAATCCTAATGAGACAGGCTTCGATTTTTATAAGTCTCCATATGAGTCTGTAAGTGGCTGGGTATATGCCTGTGAGTGTCTGTGAGAGTCTGTTGGTGGTTTGCAGGAAAACCTACAGGAGGATCGTAGACCCAAATTTGAACTTTATCGATCCTCTTGTGCTGCACACTAGTTCGTTCAGCGTGCTGATCGATTCTACATATAGAATCAATATCTTACAATGTCATACTGCAAAAAGTATTGAACAAAGGTCGAGTTGGCTGATAATTTAGGTCAAAAGGAATGGTGCAAGCTGTAAAATCCATTTCTGTCTTTCTTTGCCTACCTCTTGTCTCAATGTTTTTTATTTCTTTTTCGACATTCGTGCAAGTGAGAAGATGAAAAGGGAGAGAGAGAGAGAGAGAGAGAGAAAGAGAGTGAACGATAGCCCTTCGCTCATTCGTTCCTCTTCGTTCTTTCTCTTGTTTTACGATCACGGTGAGCCGAAACGTTTTTATTCGCGGGCGCGAAGTACCCGACGTGGCGAGGGCACGGGGCTGTGGATCTGTCTGCGGTTTTCGCAGCAATAGCAGCAGCAGTACCAGCAGCTAAGAGAGAAAAAGACAGAAGGCGCACGCGGCGTACAGAGAAATAACAAGGATGTTTCGAGAGCGTAATGAAGACCTCAAGGCGCCGCGCCTCGGCGATAATTACAGGGAGGCCAAACCTTACAACCTTCTAAAGGCTTAAATGTTAAACGTTATACGGTCCCGCCATTCGGAGTCAGGCTGAGAGCGCGCACGCCCGATGCACCACCACGGTAGCTTTTATGTGCCCCGGCCGTTTCGAGAGCCGAACGAACGAACATCCTACAAACGGACGAGCGTTAAGACCAAGAAAAAGCTGTTTTTAATGGCCGCCCCAAGCGCGTTTGAAGACTCTGTAACATTTTCGTCTTATTGAAGCAAAAATGTGAAAAGAAAAAAAGTATGTCGAAATATTAAAAAGGTGTAATTTTAGGGTATTCCATTCCCTTTTATAAAATAACTGAAATGAAATAAATAGCGGTCTAAATTAGCGATGAATGATCATTTTTAAACGGCCATTAATGCGCTGTTTTGCATCTTAACATTGCTCGCAAAACGTTAGCCTGATGTATCACTCTTTTAGCATAATGGAAAATTGAAATAAATTGGAACAAAAGTTTTTGAAAAATCGTCGTTGCATTTGATTTTTATTGGTATTAATGAAAAAGTGATATGAAGCGTCACAATTTCACCAAATTAAACTACTTTCGGTCATCAAATGAGTTAAAAGTAAGAGTCTCGATCAAAAATGCTGTTTTCCAAAATGTTATTGCTTCACTTGTATTAATGACTAAAAACGTTTTATAAAATTAGTTTATGCCAAAAAGCTTTCAAAATTTCGACCAGATCACTTCACCAGTTCCTGAGATCATACTTGATACGGATGTCCGAGCGGACAGAAAGGGAATGAATTATGGACTTTTTTGTGATCCATGGCTGAGTGCCTAAAAACGTGTAATTTTAAGGTTTTCTATTCTCCTTTTATAAAATAACTTAAATAAAATAAATAGTAGTCTAAACAGGCGATGAACGTTAATTTTTAACTAGCGACCAACGCTCGCAGTTTTGCTACAAAAGTCATCCGTAAAAAGCGAGCACGGCTTTCAGGCTATACCAAATTAAAATGAATTGGAGCAAAAATAAGATGAAGATGTTAGGAAGAAGCTGTAATAGTCTTTCTGCTCTTCGCTCTGACAGACTCCTCTCTCGTTGTGTTTTGTTCGCCCCTTATGGGCAAATTTTATCGTGCAGTTTGAGTGAGTATTTTTTTCGGTGCCGTAGATGGTAGGCAGTCATGAGGGCCTACAGGCTATATACGCACTATAGGGAACTCTTAGGGGGTTTTAGAGCGCACGCCGCGGCTGCTGGTGGTTTACGGTCGCAAAAACAAACCCGCCGACGAGAAACCCCCGAGGTGTGGGCCTCTCGCTTACTGCGGACCCCGGAATTGCCCGTAATTCGCTACTGATGGAATACTACTTTGCTCGCGCGTAACTCGCACAGGCGAGCCGAGAAAATCAGAGCCATGCCTCTCATGTTATCATCTTCTGCCTGTAGCCGATTCATGTTTATTTTCCTCAAGGTTCTTCGCTCTAGTTCGCTGAGAAACAAGAGACAAAAGGACAAGAATATAGTGCCAATAACGATAAGTTATACGGTTGGAATAGTACGCAATCTGCATTTACGTAATTGACACCTTTGTTCGGATTCTGATTTTTCATTGTCTTTAAATTACAGCCAAGGGCCTCGACAATTGTGTATTCGTAATTTTTTACATTCAGCACGATTGTGATGCCCTTTATCTGCATTTTGTTTAAGTTTCACAGAATTTCGTTTAGTTAAAACTAATTTCCAAATCAGTTAGTGGATAAATTTGACCAGCTATTTGGAAAGTAGCTGTTTCTGATTTTTCGTTTTTAAATGAAAAAAAACCCTGTTTCTATTGGTACCTCTAAAATAAATGAATTCGATACTTCAATTATGCCAATTTAGGTGTTATTTAATTTTTCTAAAACAATCAGCAGAGCTACTTGATTGTAAATATCGATTTACTGTATTTCATAGTTCCGAGAAAAGATGAAACATGTCACGAAAATGAAGTTGAAGTCAATTCCCGTTAACGGTTGGTCGTATCTGACGAGATGAAAGTCCCGACACCTTGTTAGGCGTTTGGTTGGAATACAGTTATTGTGTCGACAGTACTCTTGACTGCTGGTGGCTTTCCATCGAGCACCCCTCGACGAAACAACCATTTGTTATACAGCACCGAGCTTCATTCTCTGTCTTGACATACACGCTCTGACTTTCTCTGAATTGCTCTCAACAACGTGTACAGCGCAGGGAAATACCGCAACTCTGATACAACTGCAATCAAAAAGATAAACCCGCTGTAACCACATTGCATCTATATCCCACAGTGAAAAGTATTCATAGCACTCGAAAGGTGTTAAATCTGATTGAAAAACATGGTTGATCATAAAAACATATCGACTGCTATTGTTTCTACGCTATTGGATATTTTTATAGAGCTGGGATCGAAAAAAAGCGTGTCTAATTCAGATAAAATTTAAAATTAATAAACCAAATTCTCCACATCTTAGTAGAGTAGATATATTTTATGCAACACTTAGAGATTTGTACGTACTGATGCCAGAATATTACTCAAAATTCTGAGAGTTGAATAATAGAATTTATTGTATTTCTGGTGACAACAGTTGGAACCAGTATTTGTATCGTCATTTTGGTACAATAACACTTGATTTCCTAACTTATGTAAATGGCAACATGGGTATTATTTGTAGATTTCACGGACATACTTAGACAGAAGATAATTTTCACGAAAAAAAAAAAATTGTTTGATCTCTTCTATTGCTCAACGCGTTGCAGTAAAACTCAGAACATCGCCAAAGAGACACAGTTAAACTCTCTCGTGGCTCAACAGGACGTATACGCAATAAGTTTTAGCGTAGATAAACACAATTCCAACTAAACACGCGGTAGATTGGATTCGGATGTTGAAGATAAAAGATACGGAAAGTATGCTCAAAGAAGCAAAACGATGCCGAAAGTATGCGAAAAGTATGGAAAAAGAAACTACACCATGTTGAAGGCATCGTAAAATATGCTCAGAGCACACCAAAAGATGCTTCAAGCATGATAAAAGGAGCTAAAAAATGCTGAAAGTAGTTAAAACATGTTGAAGGAATCTAAGAGAAACTGATAGCTTATAAAAATATGTTGAAATCGTGCTAAAAGAAGTTAAAAGATGGTGAAGGCAGTTAGAAGAAACGGAATGCATGCCATGAAATGTTACAACATGGTCCAGTTTTCTCTGGTCGATTTGATCCATAAGATAGTTTTGTCGTCTCAACTTGCGCGGATGAGTGTTGTGACCTGTGTCCAATTCCTGATGTCTCGAGTTTTATCGTATCGAGTTGGTGTGCCGTGATAAGTTGCGCTGCGGGAGAGTATTATAGTGTTGTATCGAGTTAGGTCTGTTCAGTTAAGATCTGTTATTTATTTTGCGATTCTTGTTTGCTAATGTAAGTATATGACAAAATGATTATTACATCTAGTATATAACATCTTTGTTGATAAAATTGTTGATCATTAGTGAACCCCTCACTTCAATTTGTGGAGCTAGGACTGAAAATAAGTATCTAAATAAAATGTAATCCACATTTGAGTATCCTTGAAAGATCTTGTAGTGCCTTTTTTGATTGTCATTCTTATTTCCTAATGTAAATGCATAAACAAAATGTGTATACAAAAAGTGCGAGATCATAAGCACAAAATCAATAATTAATTCATAGCACAGTGTCGACGATTATTGCGTCGTTAGAATAATCGAAATAAAAAAAAACTGCCATCGCAGAGACATTCTGACTGAGTACGTACATACATCATCGGCACGAATGCTCTCATCTGGCTTATACAATTTTCACGAGTCTGCTCTCCTGATGCTCATAAAATAATAATTACACGTTGAAAATTCCGCGACGTTCTGGTATATATATACGCGGTGGGGGTGTCGAGTGAACATGTGGCCACTGGGGTTGTCGATGCGGCAGGGATGAAGGGACGCGAGGGGCTTTTCAAGAGCTAGTACCGCCGGTTCTTGAAGCAGAAGCTGGGCGACGCAGACACTGCCCGTGAATCAGTGCCCAAGGTGCTCGTAAATCTGTCCACCCTGGATATCCCAAGAGCAGAAGCGAGAAAGCACTGGTTACCCTTCTCCAGGACGAGCCGATATACCCCGCACCATGTAGACCATATCGCGCGATGTAGCACGTATACACACACGCTGGTACCTCGAAATCGCATCCCCTACCCCACGTCGTAGGAGCCACAGGGAGTTGCGGCGCGCGCGAATCTGAACAAAACCCCCAACGGAAGCCTCATAACGCCGGCGGACAAGTGTTATGGTATGGCTTATAAGTGAATGCCGCCCTCTAATCGGAAAATACGAGCTCGATTGTCGCAAGCCCACGAGGGTTATGAGCTCTCGGTCAAACGATGATTCTTTTGTTAGCTGAGGAATTTTTTGGCCTTTTTTAGTGTACACTTTTTTTCAGTTCTTGTTACTGATACGTTCTTATATTGATGCCTTTTGAAGACCCAGTTATTCTTAACCCTAGACAGGTACACTTCTGAATCCAATACGATTTAAGGACCATTTATTAATTTATGGGACAAGTTGTACTCAAAATGGAATTCCATCAGTCAGATAATTTACGTAAATTCAATTCATCAGTTTTTGATGCAAAAATATATTTAAAAAATAATAATGTCTCATTCACATTGTGAATTATTTTAAGATTTTGCATCTGATTCACTTTTATTGCCTATTTTAATTGTCGCATTATAACAGTAGCCAAGTTGTCGAATTTTAGAGTTTATAAATTTCACAATAACTCAATCGAGTAGTTAAAAGAAATATACATAAAAAAATAATTTTCAAACCGAACTGTGTATCCGCGAAATGTAATAAAGTGTCTCTGTACAATGAAAATTCCTTAAATTTTTAATATATATTCGAACTTGTTAATAAGAAATAATAAAATCCAATTGGTCATAAACATTTACTTGCTCCCTGACCGCCAATTAACGAATATGAAAATACGACATGAAACATTATTCATTGAATGCGTTGGTCAGATTGGAATTTTCCGAATAATTTGTCTCCCTCCAACAGACTGAATACGATTCTGCAACGTATATTCCCTCGGACAGCAATCGTATCGTTCGAATTACGATGAGCCTGGACGGAATGCAATGAGAAGAAAATTAGCCGAGATATCCACAGTGGAGTAAAGGGAACGCGAGTGTGATAAAGAGAGAGAGATGGATAGAGTATAGTGTGGCATTTTCACCCCTGTCATGGCAAGCTCTGTCGGCCTCTCTCACTCGGCGCCAGGGCTTAGCACCCTCGTGCCCAAGTATCACGTAAGCTCGTTGGGGTGATTTGCTAAGCCCGCTAACAAATAGAACGATAGATGGCGACGTTTCAACCCCACTCGCGTTCGCTCCTAGCTGGTGGTTTGCGCGGGATCACCGAGCTCTTCTCTCGCATCGCCTGCTCTTCCCAACCCCGTACAAACATCCCCTGTGTAACGTTGCTGTATATAGTACGCGTTTCACGCAGCAACTACCCCACTCCATATATATCGCACCGGACGAATTACACGCGGATCACGCGTAGAACGAGCGACGAGCCATATAGACAGGGAGAGCTCTTTGACTTTCGATTCGACACACTCGACGAGGCTATTACCGATAGATCTGTCCGGCTCTTCTATACTCTTTATCTGTACTACAATACAGTAATACTATATTATTCTTAACCCTCTGCATACGTATAGGCACTAATAATATACGACCAACGATTACAAATTAACACTGTACGGTACGTATCTAAAACAAAAATATCGTTTTCTTTTTACTTCAAGATGGCTTGAGGAATCCCTTAAAATTGCCAGAGCCCTTTTTTGCTTCCACGTATTTCTAGATTGTTGTACCAGAGGACTTAAAATGTGTGCGCGTTTATGTTTTTGTCTGTTGTGTGGATTTATGTTCACCGATGTTTTTTGCAAAGTTTCATTCACACCTATAAAGTAATTGCGATTTTAGTCGATTTTGTATTTTTATATTTTTCACCGCTACAACTTGAAAGAAAAATCAGAAAACGAACGCAATATTTCTGGTACATGTCAACACTGTTAATGGATGTTTTATTTGAAGCATTATTAATTTTTTTGGTAGAAAATATTGGTTATTAAGTCAATACAATTATTTATTTTTTTAAAAGTCGAAAAACTGACATACGATTACAATTTCGGAGATAAATTTTTCTCTGTTTTCAATAAGTTGACTCAAAAATATATAGCATTTTCTGAAAAATTGGATTTGGCCGAAAAAATGCAGGCAGGTGCCAAGTAGTATCCAAATCTGGCTAATTGTAAACGAGATATCTCAGAGGATCAGAACAAAGTAGCTAATTTGACACAAAACGATATTATTGTTGAAAAAAAAAAAAAAGAAATTTGAATTAATGAATTATTCACTTGTATCAAAACATTTAATTAAATTTTATTTATCCAAATACACGATAGGCAAGTCTTTAAAAAAATAAAAATTGATAAAACGCTATTTTTAACGAGGAGTTATCATTACTCTTACTTTACCCGACGGTGGAACTTTTCTTGATCACGTTCAATTTACTACTCGAATTTTCTAATGTAAAAATCTTGTGGTGGAAATAATTTTCTTTGCCAGATTAAAAAAAAATTTCATTACAATTATTCCGATAAGAAAAATCCATACGTTGATTGTTCGTAACGATATTTTATATTTAATAAGAAAATATAAAAACCGCATGTGATTTTCCACACATTTTATCTGGTGATAAAAAAAATGATTACGCTTTTTCCTGCCTTTAACTCGCTAACAGCCCAAAGTGAAGAATCACGGTAATAAAATAAGAAAAACTGCTGACGCATTACAGTTGACCGAAAAGAATGTCCTATATCGGCTTTCATCGTGATTAGTTTGAGACTAAAGAGAATCGTATTGAAATGTGCATCAGAGAGGGTCCACTATATGCAAGCTCAAGAGTCTGAGTCTACTCCGGCAGCCCTGGAAGTCGTCGGGACAATAATTCAAACCGATTAGCCGTGACACGCTCGCGGTCGCTGGGCAATTAGCGATCGAATTAATTAGCCCATTATCTCTTGCGGTGTGCGCGCTGCTCACGATCGTCGCAACCGAGAACGAGTGAGTTGCATCCCAGCGAACCGAGTGAGTGAGGGAGAGAATGAGATAATATATGTTTTCTCTGTCTCTGTCTGCCAATACAATACGAGAAATGCGGTTAACTGCATCGGGAAAGTCAAAGATAATAAAAAAAAAGGCATAAAAAAAGAAGCGAAGAAACAAAAAAATTATCCGAAGCAGCTGGTGAACTCACAATTTTCTAGTCGACACGATAAAAAATTCTCGAATAGATAAGAAACGAAAAGTGGTGTCGCACTGTGCGCATCACCAAGAAAAAAAAAGACCATCTAGATACCGAAAAAGCTCCCTGGTGACAAACTTTTTGTAGGATAATATATATTTTTTTCTCCCAATCAGCCCCTTTCATTGTAATTCGTTGCGCACTGGTTTAATGATCAGACGACTCAGAGAAGAGGCAATAAAAAAAGATTATCACACACACACGCTGAGAGGCTATCGCGCCATATCCTCCTACGACAGTAAATTTATTATTATCAACTGTACACAGGCAATATGTATATAAAATCTTCGTGACTTATTTAGTATAATTAGAGAGACTTATGCGTATATGCAGATGTTTAAAAATAGTATATTCCCGTTTTTTTTTATGAAAAAAAAAGAAAAAATCTAAAAGAACCTATGGGATTTTGAGATCGTGTTAGTAGCTTTGAAACCAGCGATTGCATCTTAAAAGTCCATAGATTCTTTAGAGTTGATTAGGCTCTGTCCTTTTTATTTATAAAAAGAAAAAATCCCTGTATTTTTCAGGGACAGTTGCCAAAACTGCCTTGGTATACTATATATCAATTTTTTTACATACTATAAATATACCTGACATATGGAATTATATGTAAAAAAATATCTTAACAGTTTGGTTTGAATATATTTTTGCAAACAAATTTAAGTTCGACAGGGATCGCTATAGAAGTGCAATGATGAATATTGACTTTATTCTTTTCACAAACGTAATTATGATCATTTCTGTTAATGAACTCTTGAGCATTCTCGTCTCTTTATTTTCATCGTACCTATATATCCAGTTGGTGAGTTTCGCTCAAGGGTAATAAAATCTCAGTTGCGGTATTTTTTTTTTATCGCTTTCGCCCGCGCTGACTCTCTGTAAAACGTATCCGTCGCGCTGCTTCAGCTCACAGAGTTCATGGTACAAGCTTAGGAAAAGGCAATTACCCTGGTGATGTTGGTGATGGTGGAAGGCTCGGGGTCGAGAAAATTCGTACAGACGACGGGAATTCAACTTGTGAAAATCCGGACATATTGCCGTAGGGGCTTGCGGCTGGGCCAACCCCATGACACCGTGCATACTGAAGGGGGCGCGAACTCATGTACACCCCCGTTAGATCCCTTTTCATGGTGGTTTCCTCATAAATAAAAATAACCATCGTACACTACGCGCGACTCCACCACAACCCCACCGGGGATACATACGCAATATCGCTCGCTTGACTTGCTATAGCTTTTTCCATCTCGCTTTCACTTCTTTTCTCTTGATATGCCTTTCATTCTATATTTCTCCATTTTCTTTGTAATCTCCGATAGAATTATTCATTTAAAAAAAAATTGCTTTAAAAGAAATCGATAAATCCGCTGTAACCTTGAGTGACTATTTATTTATTTATTTATTTATTTTTAAACTTGATCTAAATAGTGTTTGCGACGTCATCGATTTTACTTACATTTATTTTTTTACGCGAACAATATATGTGTTGAATACACTGACTGAAAAAATTGAACGCATTTATTTATTTATTGAGCAGTGGATGAGACAATACTATTATAAAAAATAATAATAATGATGTGATTAATTATATAATAATACATAATGAGGTAAGCAATTGACAATTACTCATTACAAAAAAATGTATATAACGGTTACAGAACAAAAATTTAAATCACTTGATCTAAATAGTGTTTTGTTTTTTTAAACGAAATTTCTTTTAATTCACAAAACAAATATTTAATTTTATTAAATTTTATCATTTTTCTTAGTAAATGTTTTAATTATGAAAGTAGAATAACTTTTTTTCTGAAAAATATTGATTTCCATAAAGATATTAAATTTCTATTTGTAAATATGCAATTCTGATGTTAAAATCAACAATCGGAAGATAACAAATACGATTTGTACAGTTTTATTAAATCCGTCGATAAGATAAACTCCGCTTATCAGCTCCGGGGTTAAATATCTCGTGGGTGAATCTCGACGTACGCCGAATCTCGAGATGGACGAAGGGAGAAAGAAACGGCGTGCATGCATATGGTCTGTGTGGCCGACACGATAACGCTGAGGTCCGAGGGGATGTTTGAAGCGAGCCACCCTGGCACGCCGGCACCACCGGCTCCGTTATGGGACCCATGGGACTTTGGCCTCAGGCTACGCATCGAATCGACTGTACACGCACGTCCATACAGTATATATTCACCTCCGCTATATACATAATACAGACAGTGACACTGAAGTAAATCTATATACAGGATATTTCAGTTCAAATGATTTACCACCCTCATATAACATTTTTCAAAATAAAATTTACTTTTTACTGAAAATCGTATTCAAAATCCTTTTTTTTAGTGCAATGGAACGATTTCTTTTCATGCCTCTTTTCAAATGATTCAGTGTTCTTAACAGAAAATATATTTACCATTATTTTGCAATAAAATTTGATTTCAAATTACGTAATTAAATCACAATGAATTTTCTTCGTGTATTTTAAATCTTGTTAAAATAAAAAGTTAATTATTTAATATATCATTAAAATTAAAATATAATTGCGAGTACAAAAATGTAGTATTTTATCAAATTGAATTCACACTCTATTGAGTTCAAATTGACTGTTTTATAAATTATCACCACGTTGCCGATTTTCAACAAAACTGGTACAAAATGTCTCTGCATGTTATTACGTACGTGTCTGTAGTGTTAGTCGATTTTGTCATATGTTTCGAAAGTAGAAGCGGTTGAAACATAAAAATCAAAATTGCTGTAAAATCTAAATCCCCCTTATCAATCGTCACCAAATTTGGTACGCAGCACCGCTGAATATTTTTCTTTGTCTACAAAAAATTTAGTTGATTTGGGTGTTGATGTAAGTAACAACAAAACCTTAATTTTTCGAAAAATTCGAAATTCCATAAAAGCCGAACCTATTTTTAGATTTTTCATCAGTGACTGATCTGACATAGAATGCTTCACAAGCACATAATACAAAATCCAACATGAAAACAAGGGTGATATTCTGCTATTCTCAGCGCGTATTTTGTGTCTAGTAATTGTGTGAATTGAACTCCTCCGTTTGAATGTAAGAAAGAAAAAAGGCCGAAGCCGTTTATTGCCACTTTTCTTTTTTTAGTTCTTTTTCTTCAAGAGTATTTTTCCCCTGAGACGAAATATCCTTGTCCAAAGGGTCAGCAACACATTTACTAGTGGTTCATGCATACAGACGGGATTGACCAGTGAGAAAGTGGCAACGAAACGGAAAAAAAAAAAGACGATCAGCCTGTCGGCGATATCCAAAGTGTCGGGGAATTTGCTAACTCGGGGAAAATATGTTTGGGATTTGGTGGTTTGGTATGTGTCCGGCGGGGATGCTCGGAGTTTGCTCTGGGATCTCGTTCAGAGGGCTAAAAACCCCCCCGCCGCCGCGATCAGGAGTTGATCTTTTCGTGCCTGCTCGGGGATTTTGGTTTTACGAGCTTATACACCACTGTGGCGAAGGACGAAAAATCGACAGGATAGGGCGCAACCCTGATCGAGGGGTGACTTTTTCTCTGTCTGTTTTTCTATCTCATTCTTTAACCGTGATATGCGGTCACGCCGGCTGATCGACGCAGATTTTCCGTTCCTCTGCACACCGCAACGCTAGAGGAAGAGAGACGGGAGAACGAAAAAGGGAAAATGCATGTATAGTCGTTATACGTTATATTCGATAGACCGATGTGGCAAGTGTATCTTTGTCGATAATATACAGCCCACTATAGAAGCCCTACCATAGAAAAAAAGAACATATTTCTATATGGAATATGTCAACGTGGTGAACATAAAATATTCAACGATTCGGGGAATTTATTAGTTGTCGGTCAATAAATTTGATTTTTATACATGAACTCTAAAAACACAACATTATTTGTCACTCACTTAAAAAAAAGGTTGCAAAGTAAAAACTTGCATATTGCTTCCTTATTTTTTTCGCCCGCAATCCACAATATCATTTTTATCAGAAAGCACATTAGTTAATTAAACTTAAAATTACCTTTGGCATCCTCATAGTGGAAGCTTTATGGATAGCGGAAGAAAAAAAATGAGGAAGCAATGGGCAAGGTTCCACTTTGCGGCCTTCTTTTAGGATTTGAATAATCCATGAATTGATTTGTGTCCAGATGATAGATTGGGATAGAAATCCAATAATTTGTAAAAACTGTTAAACAGAACGATTTATTTATCATATATAAAAAGCAATATCTGCAGACAGTATTCAAAATTCCATTATCCTGTTTGATCAACGTGCAAAGTGTCAGGTCATTTATTTGAGCATGCGGAAAATTGTTGAATTTCCAAAAAATTGAACAATATTAAATTCTCTTAAACAAGTGAAATGAATTATTCTGTTTTCTAAAGTTGAAAACAGAATAAATATCTACATTGATACGTTTTATTTTTTGTCCATTTAAAATGTAATTTTTGGAAGGTTTCAATACGTACAATTGAAAACCATTTTTATTTTCTCAACTTTCATGTAATTCCTCTTAACGAAATGTGATTAACGTTCCTTAAATAAAAAAAAATTATTTTTCTTTTTCATGTTTGTCGTACGTTGCAGCTATCTATCGTCACACGATTACGTAATAAATCCTCCTTCCCTGTCTCCGAGTATAAAATAAGGGTGTGATACGAGATTTTTACTTCAACGCAAAAACACAGCGGAATGAAAATAAAAATAAAAAAAAAAAAGAGGCTATACCGGGTTGGGCTGCCTATAGGTGAGAGCCAATTTAAAAGGCTAATTCCCCGCCGGAAAGCCACGGAAGGGGGCGCGCTGTGCCGAGGGAACCAAGAGAGAGTGAGTATGGGCGGTGTTTCAGGGGGTCGAAGCGAAATTAGGCTCGATGCTTTTTTTTTTTTTTTGCTCTCTTTCTTTTTTTGCCCAGCTCGCGAGGCGTCGCACAACCAGGGTGGCGGTAATTCAGGACGTTCCCTCTCGCGAGAGAGCTTGCGAGGGACAAAAAAAGAGAGAAGGAAAGCTCGAGATTAAACGAGAGAGTAAAAGTGGGAAAAAGGTCTCGACGCCGGCGCGCGAGCCGCGCGCCACCCACCAGCGAGGAGCTTCAACTATCTGGTACACGGTCCCGACTCTTGTCGCACGAGCTATACGCTCAAAAGTAAACCAATTTCGTGGCTTGGTTAAAACCTGAAGGCTGCCACGCTCTCGCGAAACGAGTGAGACAGAGAAATGAGCAGCAGCGGCAGCAGCAGCAAGCACAGTGCACCCCGCGTGAGTCCCCCAAGTTATTTCGCGTAGGTAACGCGCCGTGAAATTACGATGATACGCGAATCAATGGACTAGCTCTATCCTCATCTCGCGACTGCTCTCGCCAAAGAGAGAGAAAAGCCTTTGACGAGGCGTGGGATATATTTGCGAATTTCGTCGCATTAGTAATCCACTAGGGGGTTCACGATATCATAATCCTACCTTTTAAGATGGCTATTTATTGACACTTGTCATTTATTATTATTTTCTTCGCGGATTTGGACACGAAACCACATTTAACTGTGATTAATAATGAGAGTAAGCGATACTGTCTGTTTTGCATTATACATTTTTGAAGGGGAAAATATTTTATGACACTGACGATTTCTGCGTGTGTACACATTTGATACTAATGACAGTTATAACTTTGTTAACCCTGTGTTCAAATGTAGGTAATCTTTGAGGCAGATCTTTTCATTTTTGGGTATCTATTAGCGTTTATTTAAACATTTTTTTTGTAACCCTGAAAAATAAGCTACCATTTTTGTCATTTTTTTCTTATTATTAGATGTACCTTTTCACCTGAACGCGAATGGAATTAATCTCTGAAACATCTTTTTTCCTTTATTTGATTTATCCATTGCCGGTTATTTTTAGATTTTTTTTTTCAGTGATCCTGAAAAATTAACAGCCTTTTTGTCATTTTTTGCTTATAGTCAGTATTATTAAGTATGTATACTATATGTTTAGAAGTGAAAAGGACAATAAGTAAAAAAAATGGAACAGAGATTGATATTTTTCAGGATCATTAAAAAAAACTAAAATTAATCCCCTAAGATTAAATAATTGAACGAAGGTTTAAAGAGTTATGACTATCGATTATTATCCAATTTGCACATGCAGAAATCTTCAGTCATAATATTTCTAGGGATCGGTTCCTGTTTTGAACTTCTTTTTATTTTGCAACGCCATCTATGATCATGACACACCATCATGACAAGAAATAAAGAAAGATTTGATGAAAATATTCTTTTACTAATTTTTGTATTTCTGCGTCAATTACCAGATACATAATACAAATAAATAAAGAGTTGACTGTACTTATAACCTGGGAAATATCGTATAGACATGATAGTAATTTCCTGGACATCCGTTCGCATGCATACGATTAGTCATTCGTCGTGGACGATGTCATTCCATCTCTGTCAATGACAAAAAAAAAAGAAAACGTATCTTATTGTAGGTGGTTCGAGAACCGGATATCGAATTCCGTCTGAAGAGATCGATAGCTCGTAGCTGCAGTGGCTATATTACAGATGATCGGTGAACCCTGGGCTCAGGGGCGAGGTGCCACCCCGATCAAACACATTAAGGTCCGACTTCCGGCGGACGTCGAGACACTAAGTGGACCGCCATTGTGTTGCGAAGTGGCGAGAGAACGACCATTGTAAGCATCTCGAGGCGTTTCATTCCCTGCGTGTGCGATCCTTTCGACGAGAGGCGTCCAGGGAAATTGGAGAGTCGAGAGGCTCTCACCAAACGTGGACGCTGACTGGTTTGTTTAGGGCAATTTCTGATCTCACTCCTGTCGACGTCAATTTAAACTTTAATTTAGATTTTCTGAACACATTTAGCGACAATCAACCGATCTAAAAAGTTGCTTAAGACTAAAATAGAATGTGTCGAGGTTTCATACTAAATTTAGAGAGAATCCAACAATGAAATCATATTCTAGAGAATTTCATACTTTTCAGTTTTTTTTTGCAAACAATTTCCATAGATTCAAATAAATGACCTGACATTTTGGGAATGGAAATTTGAAGACATTTAAGGAGTCAATATTATAGCTCACCGATTTACAGAATTACGGATAGTCCTGTAAAAAAAGATATGACAATCGATAATCGTATGTTCGAGATATTTGTGAAATCGTTTTCTTCGTGCTACGATTGGTCAATTGTGGCTATGACGTATGCGCATGCCCTCCGGCTATACCCATCGTACCGGCAGGCTATGGCGGTAATTTTGAATCCCAACTCTTTTGCCGTATACGATTGGATTCTTTTAATATAAAAAATGTGTGTACAATTGAAGACCGTTCCTAAATAGGATTACAGTTGAAAAAAAAAAAATAATAAAGAGCGCGCATGTTGTTGGTAGTTATGGTAAATAGGAAGTACTATCATGATTCCAAAAAGCGTGAAAATGTAGTTTGCATATGGGAAAACTTATAGATATGTATTCAGAGCTAATACGTAAGAGCGAGGACAGAAGAAAAGAGAAGAAAATATTCTGTTGGAGGCGGAGAGAGAATTACGGGAGAATAAATAGACGGTATTATACCGAGACACGTATACCGCACTCCTGTCTCCTGCTATATACACATATGCTGGCACTTTGGACCCTGTTCAAAACGTCTCAGGCATGCACCGGAGGAAAGAAGGAAAAACGTCCTAGCGGATTCGCTATATACGGATAAACATATGGCAATGCGTATGCAAGTATGCTCTGTACGTGTAAGCCAAGCGCGACGCCATTTCTCTTCGCGTCGCGAAACCTTCCCTTCTCAACTGATGCTATATGGGCCCGCTGCCTCCTTATCGCACACGCGTGGGAATAGCAACGAGCAACGAGCCCTCGTATACGTCGGATCGTCGTACGATATTCCAGACTGCTTCACCTCTATTTCGTTGCAATTTCTTCTGCAACCGGCGCAACACAGTATTCGCATTTCTTACATCGTCGCCAACAAAATAACCTTTTCAATCATAATTTCCTGAACTATGTGAATGTGATTTATGAAATTTTAAAAAGCAGCTCAATTTACGAAACGAGTTTTGTAAGAAATATGCTATTGTCTGGGAATTAAGCTACTTTGAAGAATTGACCTCAGAAAAGCAAAAAAAAATGTTGCAAAGTAGCTTCGTCATTATTTTTTATCTTGCATAAAACTTCCTCTATGAGGGAGCCAAATAGCTTTGTTAAATAAAAAGAACTGCTCGTCAAAACCGCACGATGGCGAAAAAAAATTCAGAGGCTGTTACTGTAGTTAAATATTTTATTTTATTCCATGTATTGAAAATTACAAAAAAAAAAATTCTGTATTGAGAAACCGACATTGAACATTGTACTTTGCAACTTTTTTTGACTCCCACCGTTTTCAAATTTTCCCACAGGCTATACACGAATATTTTACCCAAAATCCCGCAATCATGTTACTCGTGTGAAATAATATTCTCGATGACTCTTTCCATAGGTTGTTGAGGCAGGATTATATAACAATAAATCGCCTGGCTCTAGATGTTACAAATGACACGAGACAGAAAGATCTCGAGGATTGTCACGACGCCCGAGAGTCCATTAAACCCTAAGTCCCGTGCGAAGAGAGATGCGCCATTGAGATACATACGAAATATTTTTGAGGGCTCCTTGCTTGTAATAATTCGTAGCGTAAAACCACCCCTAACACACCGCAACCGCCCCGTCGCTGGGGTTGCACCAACTTAGGTATATATATCGCGTTTGGAGGATTACGAAATATGTTCTCTGATCCGCGAGCGCACGCCCATCACGAGGGTGGTCTCGTGTATTCCCTAGGGATCGTGGATTATTGTACGAGATAAGCTAATTTTTTTTTTTTTCTTCTTTCCAATCTCTCCTATCCTCCCTTGTTATATTCCTTAAGTTTTGTTTTCTCAACTATAGTTTTAGTCTCATGACAGGAGAGATTTAAAGTACAATTTAAATGCTAACTTTTGTGCTGGAGGGTTTATCGTCGTGGTTGTATTATTGTACCTATTGGATGGATTTATCTGATTGTCGAATATGATGAAGTACCTTTTATATTTATTTCTCGCTCTTCATATATATGAGGCATTCTATATCAGCTGAGCCATTAAAAAAAAGAATCCCAAAAAATTTCTATAAATCAGATGATATAATTCCAGCAGGGACATCAAATTAAAAAACAAAAAATATTTACGGACTTTCGAAATACTTATTACTTTTTACCAATACATTTGTATCTCAAAAACGATTTATGCTATATACGATTGAGAAAGTTCATTAAAAGAATATGTAATTTTAAATTTGGTCTCTGTTGGAATTATATCATCTGATTTTTAGACATTTTCTGGGATTTTTTTTTTTTTTTTTAGTGACTTAACTGATATGGAATACCTGATGTATACTTTACGCTGGAAGAATCAAACCCCTTTGCTTCCCCTCTTAGGACGGTTTCCTTTGGCAGCGGTGCAAAAATTCTCGAGAAAGAAAATTTCATCTCGAGAGCGGTAAGGCCGGAATATAAGAAGTGGGGTTTAGGTGGAGAGGACGTTCAATTTCACCGCGATATAAAGATCCTCTCCCAGAGGCACATAGCATTATATGTACCCCGGCCCTGCTGTACTATATATGGCGTTTGCCATTCCACCCACTGAATTTTTCTTATTTATTCCCGTCTAAAATCTCATTCGCGTGAGATATCGGCGAAGGGGGGGGGGGGGGGGGGTAGAAAAATAGGAGTTGAGATACCGGAGCTGAGCGAGGTTTCGTGGTATGATTTTTCATTAAAGTGTCTGCCGGCAGTGAGATATTGTCGCGACATTGAATGCACTCGAGTTTTTTTTCTTTTCCCATCCCTCTGGAATTATTCGCGTTGCCTCGTTTGTTGAATGTGCAATTTCATTTTTTTTATGAAGCTCCGAAGAGTGTTGCTATTCTGTCAGTATAAAAATCTTTTAAAGAATATATTTGACGTCAAAATAGCTTAACTAATTACTTTAATTCAATTTATTGATAAATTACGCTGTGCAATAATCAAGAAGATTTTTTTAATTCAGTTCTTGTATTTTGGTTCGCTGCTTTTTTTTTTTAATAAATTGCTTTGCTAATGACACGCTATATTGATTTATATTTCGTCTGTTAATTCAGTCACTATTTTCTGAAAGGCATATATTTCTCATAATTATCCAGATTTCACTTCTACTTGTAATTAATTCCTCTAAACACTCCAACTCTTGTAAGTTGTGGAATATCTGGCTGCGATTTTCCACGTGAACTCACATTTGTAGATTATCAGAGATGAATTTTGTATAATGATGGTCACTATGTTGGTAAACTTTGATTGTTCTCAATAAAAAAGAGAAAACGTTGCTGTCATTTAAAAAATTGGATTTTTTAAAATAGATTTATCTTAAATTTGGTTCACATGCAGGCTATAGTAGAACAAAGTTTGCGTAATTTTTAAAAATTTGCTATTCTCGCATATTACGAGATATCTGACTTGAATTTTCTATACAATTTAGGAAACATTAAATCATGATGATCAGTACAAAATTTTGCGAACATCTATCGAGTAGTTAAAATTTGATCAAAATTTACATTTTTCGTGTGTATTTTTATACTGTCGATTCACTGGTTTGCACTAATATCGTGTCAATAAACTAGCATATGCACCTTTTAAACAAGCCTACAAAGTAGAACCTTGGAAATGGCTTCTTCATTATTTTGTACCTTTCACTTCCTCTGTAAGGAAACCAACGTTGATCAAGACACTTTCGCATAGAGATGTTTTTGTCAAAGATACAAAATAATGAGGAAGCAATTTGCAAAATTCCACTTCGCATTCTTTTTGGTCTTTTTGCTTTACAGTGCAAAGGGCTTGGGTTTACAGTTGTAAAAATAGAGCGGCAATTTCAATCCAACTGGCGCGCGTGTTGGAGTGTTCTATACTAATACACGTTCAGGGTAATTCTATTAGGTAGCGTAGAGAGCCACCGTTGCAGAGAGCGTCGTAAAGGGCTGAGAGAAGGAGAACGGTGGATAGGAGAGAGAGCGAGAGGAGAAAACGGCGTCGCGACGCCAATAGAAGGGGTTGTACAGCCCCCTGGAGCACCCTCACGCTAACTGGCTGCGACTCTGCCCGACCCCTTTACGATTTCTACTTAATTTATGTATCATCCGAGAGTTAAGTAATTTCCACCGTCGAGTTTAAACCTCCCTATACTCTCTGCCTTGTACTATCCTCCTCACTTCCTCCTCTGGTGTTGCTATTGCTCCATGTATAATACATATCTACACCACCGCAGAGACAAACTCTTCTTCATTCTCATCGTTTAAACTTTACCCGTTATCTCACATTGACTCTCTTCACTCTTAAAGTAGTTTCACCAAATACACTGAAAAGTCATTGAAAATTATGTTCATTTTGCATCATAGAGGAATCTTTGTTTTCATGATTTTTTTTTTCTTAGATTTTCATGTGAGTATACTCCAAATAGTTTAAAACCTCGAAAACAGTGATTTAAAAATTTGGACGTAATCGATAGGGTAGTTCAGATTTTATAGTATTTTCATTATTTTTTCTTTGCAAATGCTATTACGTGAGAACGGTTCAAGTAACCGAACTAAAATTTTCCATAAAACTTAAAAAGATTGTGTCGATGTTTGATGGAAAAAAATGAGGATGCAATATGCAAGGTTCTATTTTCCAACCTTTTTCATTGTTTGTAGTCAATGTATCCATAATAAATATGAACAATCTGTGTTATGTGTTTTTTTAAATCCAATTTGCATGGTCTGACGCTGATCCACTTTTTTAAAAGTATTTGAAGAAAGAGAATCCACGTATTTTGTTTTGTGTGATCCTACGACCAATATTTCCGACGGAACAAACTTTTGTAAAAAATTTAATTTGTCGGTATCTCCATTTTTCTTTAACTTTTATATATTGAAAATGAATAATCTTATAGAAAAATGAAGAGCAAAGTAGCATTTTGAAAAATTAAGTAATTTTTTTATCATTTTTATAAACTTACACAAAAACTCTTTTCAGTATTGCAACATTTTTGAGACCACGTGTAGGATGTTAGGAACTTTTTTTGTAGAAGTTTCAATTGATCGAAGTTTTTATAATAAGCTGAATTCGGGTTTAAGCTGACTAAAATAATCGCCTTCATAAAATATTTTGAAATATAGAAACAAAACGTTTTTCAGAACCATATTTTATTGGTCATAAAGCATTTTATATTTCATCGATACTGTTAATAAATATAAACCTTGTGTGTCACGTGTGATTTTCTTGAATCAATCATATTTTAAAACACTAATTAACTAAATATTTAATAAAAATTGTAGTTATTTGAAAAACTATAAATCCAATCTAAGGGAATATATTTTTTAAAAAATAGGTTTTTGTAAATTATGACTTAACTCCTAATTACATAACTTTAAGTTAATTACCACGATACAATCTTAATTACGTATAAGCGATAATTGTATCGTGGATATTAACACAAAAAGTATTTTATTAAGTTTGTCTTGAGGTACCGTAGTGAAGTTGGGATGAGGAAGCGAGATGAACAGTATATTATTCCCTCTACCATCTCTCTTGGTCCTTTCGCGGTGCCCCTGGCTGGCCAGCAACTAATTAAAAGGCGGTACGAACTTTCCCGGGGAGAGTCGGAGAAAACGAGTTTAAATCTGTTTCAGGCCGAGCTTTCCAGCAGCAGAAGCAAGCAACGGTAGTGGAGAGCAGTGGCAGAGGCAGTGTCTTAGTGACTCCCTTGTGGACCGTTTCCAGCGTGCCCTCGAGCTCAAGAGTATACACCCCTCAGTACCGAAGTACCACCGGCAGCAGCACTTTATTACGAGTCTAATCTGTCTCCTGCGCGGCGACCAGGGCATTCACGTATTTAACCCGATCCTCCCTCACTGCAGCTTCGTTCTCGACGTTAATGTCTAATAACGAGACAGCAAAACTCTCCACTTATCATTGGAAAAATGTATGATTAAACTTTAAAATCGACTCGTTGATTTTATAAAAGATGCAAAGTAGAACTTTCCACATTGCTTCCTCATTATTTTTGAAGTTTTACAAAGCTACCTAATATTTAAAAAAAATTGGGAACATTTTCACTAGCATCTCCCCTTAATTGAAATTCATTGAGTCAAGCTCGATGAGTCGTTGAGTCAAATAATGTTTATTAAATTATGTGTGTCAACTGCGGTAACAAACTTAATGTACGCAGTTTTAAGTTAGTTAAGTACATAAAAGCCATGAAAAAAACATCGAACGCAGATCATGCGAAATGTCAGCGACATTATTATACTACCTGACATATACGCTAAAACAGAACTTAGAACACCTGCGCGATGATCGAATAAGTGTTTCAGGCCACAAAACGTTCGTATAATAAACCAATAAAAAAGAACACACTTAGTAAGAGAGTATTGGCGATATTTGAGGGAGAGTGAGAACGAATGGGGCGCTAAAAAGCAGAAGTTCCTTGAGGATTCTACCCAGCAAAAGTAGGACATATGGTGGACGAGCCCACAACGAGAAAGAGGCACCGAAGGATGAGCTCGGGAGGGTTCGACTGGCTAGCTCGATCTCATAATTGCGCGTCTTACATCAATACGCAACGAATTATCGCGGTAATATATTACCCAAAATTATAGGTGATGGGCGAGACCGGGGGACATTACGATCGCCACTTTGACCAGATGGGTCGTCCTTCTCTCTTTTCTATTCCCCACCTTCAAGTATTATATAGCTGTGATGCTCGCTCGGTTGATTTTATACATATACATAAACGAACTGCATAGCATAGTGCGATCGGCGAGGGCGAGAGAAATAAAAGGAAAGAAAGAGACTAACCCAACGGAACCCATAAATATCCAACCGCAGGCAGGTAGACGTTCGGAACTTCGGGACTACTAATACCATCGATCGCCTCTTCTATTACTTTCATAAATGTGTGGATCGACGCGTGCTGCCTCTGAATTTTTGGACTCCCGCTGACCAATTGACTTTTTTAAGACACTCAGAGCTTCCATCTAATAGATAATATACAACTGAACGTTCAAAAGTTGTCAAAGAAAATAAATGTCTCAATTTAACGAGAATTTAAATTAATTTCGATATTAGTAATTTTTTTTTTTCACAGATGGGAAATAAACAAGAAGATCAGTGAGAATTATTATTTCTGTTATTATTTTTAAGATTTTGCTGAATATCGTAATTTCTATATAATAATTCGAAATATATTAGCAGAAATGGGAAATTGGAAAGCAATTGGCATTAACTAAAATTATTATTTTATCTCACATTGGGGATTTCAATATTCGATATTTTAATTTATCATTTATATAATATCGAAATTAAATGTGTAAATGTTACATAATTGATGGTATCCAAATGTAATTTGTATATCAATATTAAACGTTAATTAAATTGCGTTAATTAACTCGCTGAGCAAAAATGGAAGCTAAATTTAATACAAATTTATTGACCTCGAGAAGAATATTTTTTTCTTTATTTTACAAAATAAAGTTTCTATGTTTTGGTTTTACAAGCAAAACAATAATAAAAATGTTATAAAAAAAAAATAGTTATTCTATTTTTAAATATATGTATTTATTATAATTTTTACAAAAAGAACAAGTAACAAAAAAAACAATGTAACAAAAAAATTGTAAACGACAATTTGACTTTTTGTTACAAACAGCAAACGGATTTGTTACTCGTCTGCTTTTGGAAATTATTTTCATAACAAAAATTGTAATTTGTCTTTTAAACCGAACGAGATCAAAGATTTCATTCAAATAACTGAGCTGTAGTCTTATCGTCTTGAGATATATTTAAATTAAGGAAAGCCTGACAACTGATTCGTGAGGTTCAGCCAACCTCTTTATTCGTTTCGCCTTATACAACCTCACGAAGAGGTTTAGTCAACCTCCATTGCGTTGCACCCAATATTTTTTATTTTTCGGTCTGTAAGGTTCTACTTTGCAGTCCTTTTTTTTTTTACTAAAAGCCCTCGACAAGTTTTCAGCAGTTTCGACAATTATCCTGGCGACAAAGTTAGCTCGTCGACGAGAGGACAATAAAATTATTCGCGAGAAATTCCGTCGCGTGATAGGAGTCTGTGAAAGCTGTGTGTGGAAATGCCATTTTGAAAGCTTCGTAGCTTTCGTACTATCACATCTACATATATATTGCCATTCATCCACACTTACAGGCTTGGTATATACATATACGTAGTTTGGCTCGAGCTCCGGGGCATCCGCGCTAACTTCGTTAATGTATAATCCCGGGGTGGCTCCCCGGGGCTCCGTTCCCGCTGTGATATAAAATCAGTAAGCTTTAGTAAATTTCGTTTAAACAATCCAGTAAACAATTTTCCGGGCCTGTGCACGGCAAAGTAACGGCACCCCAGGTACCATCGCCACAGGCGCATAGTTGTAGAGCGGTGTGTTTCACTTCCCTTTCCTCTTCTCCTCTCCACGACCCTACATACACTTCCTACATTTGCTCCTCTCATTCTATGCACCAGCCCCACGACCACAATCTTCTGCATCTGAATAATATAATAGAAGATGAGAGGTTTTCAGCTTCAGCTGCGAGTAATTGAACTCGCGATTCGAATCAGTCAAGTAGGTGAATAGTTATTGAGATGCCTAGAAGAATTGTGACATCAGAATAGCTGCAATACACACAGAGTATAAAAAGGAAGTTAAGATGAAAATTAGTGGTACACGAAAGAAAACTACATTTTGTACACTTTTAGCAACAAGTTTTTTACCAGCGAAAGTCCACTAATTCTTCTTGTAAATTTTACAACTAAAAAGTTGTATGTTTCTAGTTTTAGAAAAAAAAGACAGGTATGAGAATTATTTCATAAGAGTTAGCATTTTTTATTTTTTAAATATATTTTTTGTCATTATTAGATAAGAATGTTGAAAGCTTGATAAATCCTTTTTGTCACATCCAAGAGCTTTCTTTTCTTTTTGTTAAATTTTGAAAAAAGTTACTTTCGATTTGAGAGAATAAAATTGTAAATTCGTCAAACACACAATTTTTTTATACTTTCAAGAAAAAAAAATATAAGGCACAGAAAGATCAATGCAACAAACGAGTGTTTTACTCACATAAATTATCACTTCGATTTTACATACTTATTTTCAAATATTCACTCTCTGTTCATCACGTCAATCAATCAAACATGTCTGATTTATTAAATTTTGTTTTTCCCTAAATTTGACATTACGAAGATCCTCATTGTTTTTTAAATTTATTTTTGGAATCATGCAAAAATAGTCTGTTCTTTAACAGATAAAATAGTATTCTCAAGAAAGTAATTTAATATGGCTACGAAAGTTGATGGAGCCTCTTAAACTAATGATACAAATAATTGACTGTTTGACATAATCGTATTTAGAAATTTCAACAGTAAAATGATAGTAACACGGAGCAATTACATAATAAATTTAAATAAAATGTAAATATTCAATTTAAAATTAATTCAGTGCAGTCAAAACAATGAAGTCATTTCTTTCCTAACCAAAGAAACCGGCGTCATCGAGAGAAAGATCTTTTATCTTAATTCGACGCCGCTGGCAAAGGCCAAAGTTGAATGTCGATTAAAGTACCCGTGCCGTTTTAATCATTCTCCAAAAACATTTTAATTACTGGCGACTGTTGTATGTACGTGCGATAACGAGATTTTATTACAAGTTCACATTATATAGAATCTCTCATCATATGTCCCCTAGCGTTTTTTCTTTACATTTTTTTTTAATTCCGCATTAAATGCTATTAAAAACGAAAAAAAAAATCAAAATTTCGTCTCACACGCCCAAGTATAATTATTAATGAATAACCACTGCTTCTAACAAATAAAAGACTCTGGCGATCAAGTTTAAGGGGGTGCTGAATTAAATAAACGCAAAATCGCCTTCATTTCAATTAGGCACTCCTTAAAGTTGCTCCTCCGAGCCCAAGTTTGGTAAGAAGTCATGATTAATTATTTGTATTTATACTTGATACAAAATTTTGCATAAAACTTGAAAAGAGTGTGTCATTGTTTGATACTGAATTTGGTGAAAATCCAACAGTTTACATTTCAGATTTTTTTTTCTTCATTTTTTAGAAAGCTTCCTCTGTGAGGAAACCAAAATTAATTAACGTGCCTCGTCGTAGAGGTAAATTGTATTAAAAAAATAATGAGGTAGCAATGTGCTCTACTTAGTATCCGTTTTAATTTTTCTTCCTTCCAATTTTTATTTTTAAATAAAAAAAAAAAATTTCGAAGCAATGTCTCCATTGACTTTCTACATCATCGATCACCATTTGAATCTTCTTCGGAGAAGAGAGTATATATAGCGGATCATTCGCAAATGACGATTTGCGAGCTGCGAACTATCAACAGCGAGCTTCCATAAATCTCGAATGAAAAGGTGTCAAACATGCCCGGGGGCAACAAACAGCAACCGAGCATCTCGAATTAAAAGTGACGGGACGTTGCGGCTTATGCATTCTCGCCTACACTCTACAATGTCCCGTGTACAACGTTGCATATTAATATTACTATATCGTCGTGGCGCGCAAACACCAACGCATATGACTCGATAATCGTGAGTTACGTTGATCGGGTATTCGTTATTTATTCCTCGATTATTTATGGGACAAAATGCATCAACCGAACGATGTTACCCGATGCCACATGCACAATATCAAAGTTTGAAATTCTCGATACATTCGAATCGCAACTAACGGGATATTTATTTGTGCACTCCATATTTTGACAGAAACTGATACAGCTAGAGATTCCTAGACAAAAGTGTATTAAAGCAAATAAATATTTGTTAAGTTTTTTTTAAAGATTTAACTACTCTTACTTCTTCATAGAGAAAGCATTGTTTTTCAATAAAAAAAAACAAAATTTCGGCTTGAAAGTTCTTTGAAAGTCAGGACACTCAAAATTGTTTGTAAAGAAAATGTCTCGTTGTGAGTATAAATATGTAATCCAGCAAGAACGAAGCTGAATTTCAACATTTTTTAACAATGTAATTTTGCAAAAAAAAAACGTATCACAAAAATAGTTGAAAATTTGTATTGCTATTTTATAAAATATAACATAATAAAATTTTTATATTTCTTCGTGGGAGATTTGGCAAGAGTCGATAAACCGAAAACCACACTTTTGCCTTTGCCAAGCTTGCTTCTCGAGCCATCGACCACCGCGTGACTCGTGTACCTCTTCTGCCGCTCTCATTCCACCCGGCCCGCTGTCCTCTTCACGTGTGCTTACGTGCCACGCTTTCCTGGGCTTTTGCTTTGTAAGAACCGGCAGCAAAAGGCAGAGAGAAGGCCGTGGCACTTGCGGCGAGAGGTGAACCAACGGGGGCGTAAACGAGCCAGCTCCCGCGACTAACGAGCTAACTTTCGTTGGCGAAACGAGGCAGTTTGAAATTTTCGGTACTCTCACGGACTCTGCTTCCGTTGCTTCGAGGATATACCTCTAAATATTCGAAACGTTCGTGGAGGCCTCTCTAATTTAACGCTAAGTGAACGAGACCAGACTATTGGCAACGCGAGCACAACGTTCACGTATTCTGTCGGTTGATTTTCAAACTTCACTAAAAAAAAAAAAAAAAAAAAAAAAAAGAAATGTAGTGGTTCAACCAAATTCAACGGACACAGGTTGTCAAATAAAAGTTTGGTTAAAGAGAATGTTGTTGTGATGACTAGAAATTTATTTCACGGCATATTTTTCCATTAACCGGATTGTCCTGTTAACAATTGAATTTTTATCTATTATTCTCCACATTTTGAATTTCGAATCTACGACGAAATTAAAGATATTTGTTTTGGCGTGTCCATTTGTCCAATTTCATTTGCCGCAATTGAAATATCATTTATGCCTGTATATGTTTGATTATTGTGTTTTGCATTTCTGTTTATTCTTGTCTTAATTTTTTAAACAAACTTTTAGATAAAAAATTACAAAACGACTAGCTGATTTCTTTATAATAGCTTCTTGCAAAATAAATAGTTCTAACAAGAACTCTCATCAGAGTCGAACGAGTAGAGATGTTCTTATTCTTCATCTCTACCTAAAAATAAGAACAAATTCAAACGAAGATAACAAAGAATTTCATCCCACTTTCCAACGTCATAAATATGTCCTGCATTTTGGAGTATGACCAACTGGATGTCCAGAATCATCGACATACAGAAATCGACCATAAGCGTGAAACGACCCATATGTAATAAAAGATCGTCCACTTCTATATGACAAGAATACAATAACAGCAGGTCCACCAAGGGTCGGAGACCTCGAACCCAGTCATACACCAGACAATGAAAATTTTCAAATTTTACGCTCGATTATACCCATCGTCAGCATATCAGAGTGCGACATTTGGCGCATTAAAATTATAATGCGCTTTATCTATCGTTCCATGTACCTTCTATCTACCTCTGGTGTCTCGAATTCGTCACAATCTTCATCGACGCTTCGAGTCAACACTCCTACCGTGTCACCCTTTCTATCTGCTATAATTTCCATGCTTGTCTATGAGGACATTTTCAGGGAGTTTATCTGCAAATGAATCTCCGGTGGTTGCTGCTGGTTGTCCGATGCTGTAGGGCTGAGAGTTGACGGAAGGACAGTACAACACAGAGTAGAATACTGGACAGATGGTCCTCCGGTTTCGGAGATAGCGACAGGTTGGTCCAGGACACACCGGCAGCCCAGCATTTCGTGGTTCATTTGCGGTACCCAGGGGTCCCATCTATTATTGGAAGAGAGTTGGAGAATTCGGGGGTTGCGCGAGCTCGAGGGCTCCCCCTGCCAGCTTCGTGCCTGAAGAGAAGAAGAGGGTGAAACACGACATCTACACTATGGCCTCTTTTGTATATATATAGATATATATATACATATATATATATTGAATGATACAGAGCTTCGTACATACACTTTGCAGTTGTTTACACGAGCTCCCGTAGTCGATTTAATTCAGTGATTATTTTTTAACGACGGCCATTTCTCAGCTATGCAAAAGAGATCTCGGCATGTATACATTTATTTTGGTTGGAATATATCACGGCCGAAGGGCTGTGTTTCAAGTGTCTCATGAGAGCTCTCATTTCTTCTTGTAGAATTGAAGTTTCTGGCGAAGTTGGGTCTAGTAATTTAAAGTTAATTAGCTAAATTTGTTTTGCCGGTTCTTGAGGATGTGACGCTACTGTTTGGATTTACTTTACAGCTGAACTAGCAATATACAAAAATTGTGCTTAAGGAGGCTGGAGCAGCTAAAAAGTCATGATTTTGTGTGTTAAATTTTTTTTTTTCAGTTTACTGATAAAAATGATTAGATGCCTATTAACTGAAGACTATTAACTAGGACTACCTGGAAAAAAACTCCCTCGAAAAAAATATAACACAGAAAATAACTTAATTTTTTAGCTGACTTCCTTAGAGACTGATTAATATAACTGCAATCTTCAAAGGGTCGAAATGGTTTTTTTTTGCTGGAGAGAAATAAAGTGCTACAAAAAAATGAGAGTTCCCGATTGTTTATTGTAAGTTCAGTTGCTGATTTGATGCCTGATATTTTTTTACAAGAACTTGTGAACACGAATGAATAAGAATTTTTAATTCCTATCCCACATCTCAATTTTTCTTACTTTTAGCATAAAATAACAAATAATCATGACTAATTACAGTAATCCAAAAATCTTTTTGCAATAATTATGAACAACTTTGAGTAATTATTCTCTTATGATAAATGACATCACTTTGCAGGCGTAATAAATTAGCCCATAATCATTTAGTAAGAAAACAAAAAAGAGTAAAATTAATTTGTTATCCAAATGTCGCAGATCGCAGATTAGAAGATATTCAAAAAGTGGCAACTCCGGTGTATAAACTTGATAAGAAAAGCGAGAAGAAAAGAAGCGAACCTCTTGATCGTTGTAATTAAGAAGTAAATGAAGACGTTTGCATCACTGATGACTGGCTTGCGAGTGGAGTTGGCATTTTGATATGGACGTCGGTAGTGGCCGAAACGAGTTTTTTGCTTGCCGTAGTGGAAAGGGAAGTGGATCCACTGGATTCGTTGGCAGTCAAAGGGATGCATATCCGTATAAGGCGGGCTCGGAGACGCAAAGCCCGATTACAGGACAGTAATTAAATATAAGTAAATTAGGCCTATCAGCTGTCTTGTGATTGGACATTCTGTACGGTGGAAGTACAGCCTGATCTCTGGCTGATGCTGCTGCTGATGATGATGACGTCGGTGAATCGTCGTATAATCGTGTATTTCTGTCGTTGAAATCTCTGTATAACTTCTCTTTCTCGCTAAGTTTCTTTAATTTCGTCCGAAAGCGAAGTACGGGTCCGTCGCATCATAGGCACCTTCTTTTTCTTTTTTGACTCACAAGTTCGTCAGCTGCACACATCTTCCTCGGTGGAGTCCCTTTAGCGGTTGCCGACGCCTCTGGCAGTTTCATTAATCTCACAAGACTCACGGTCTTCTTTATCGCTCTCACCGGTTGGTTCATTTCGTCGAGACAGCATTTATTCGTGCGCCTCGTTAAGGCGATTACTCGAGTACTTGCAAGAATTACGTCTGACTGTGGATTCTTGATCGTGAAGAGGGTCACTCGAAATCGTGTAGTTTTTAGAAAATAAACAACTAGAAATCGTTGACACCTTTCGCAAAGATCAACATAAATAAAAATAAAAATGTTGTAGATAAAAAAAAATAGGAAAAAAATTATTTTGGTGCACTACAATACTTCGAGAAGTTTTGGTAATTATAGTAACTTTTAATTGTTAGTACATGCAATTATTTTTACATTTATATCAGCCTTTGGCATTGTTATCGTTAAGCTACAGAGAATTTTATTGTAGACTCGAATAATTATGGTAATTTTGATGGCTGAAGGAATTCGCTCGTGAACATTACTCAAAAATAGGTTGAATAGTCTTGACAACAAAATTGGACTGAGCTATGTTATAATTAGCAATCTCACGTTCTTTGTCTCCATTGATTGTTTCAATGTCTTTAGGGAACTGACCAGTCTCAGGTTATACGAATTGCTCTTTCTTTCGTCCCGTAATTTTTTTCTCTCTCTTTTCTGTACGTCCATGGCGTAATTAACGAAAGATCATCGTGCACGGAGCTTAACGCGAGTTGGCGACCGATCAAAACCAACCCCGCGATGTCCTATCTGGTCCATCGATCTTTCCGTCTTGATGGTTGCGCGGGGCAAATGTTCTGCACCCCGCGAATCTTGAAATCTCGAGGGAACACGAGGCGGTGACAGCGTCGCTGCGCACAGTACGATATTCTACGGGCATACAGTATATATATTGTATATATATACGCAGTAGCAAGACGAAGAGGAAGAATATACTTACGTTTCCAAGTATATAAAACTACCACAGTGCGAGATTGCTGACGTGTCTCGAAGCGAGGAGTGACGAACTCGTATAACGATGCCAGCGGGGCGAGTACGACAAACCCCTTGACTATATAGGTACCCTACACACCCTCGCTGATGGACCAGCAGCAGCAGCAGCAGCAGCAGCAGTGGCAATAGCAACAGCAGCGATATTGCACCCTGGTCTTTTGGGGCACAGAAACACGACTCTTAACGATCGAACGATACGTTCATGATGTACGCACTCCATTGACGAGACGTTACGACACAACGACACACGTGTTGTTTGCCCGACGCAACATTTGACGCAACCCACCCTACCGCAGATGGAATAGGGGTAGTTATTATTCAATATGATCGATCGATTATTATTTTTATTGTTATCATTATTATCCTTATGTGTAGTACTGTATTGTGGGTATTGTTGTAAATTGCCAATGTATGTTGCATTAGGGTGCAATTTACAAGTATTTGAAAATTTTGTAAAAAAAAAAAATTGCGTTCCGAGAAGAAACTTGCACATTTCTCATTATTTGCTTAGATTTCACAATGATTTTTTCTATGCGGGAGTATGATATTCGATTTTTAGACTATCTTGATGAGAAAGTTTTGCGAAAGGTGGAAAATAATGGGGAAACTATGTGTCATGAGAAAATGATTTTTTCTCGTAAAACCGTGGAAGGAATTTTTCTTTTTTTAAATTGCACTGTACCGCAGATGGAATAGGGGTAGTTATTATTTAATATGGTTGATCAATTATTATTTTTATTGTTATCATTATTGTTCTTATGTATTTTAGGTATTGTTATAAATTGCCAATTTATATTGTATTAGGGCATACTTTAACAGTATTTTAAAATTTGGTACAAAAAAAAAATTAGTTGCTGAAAAATAGCCTTCAATGTAGAAGCTTCCATATTCCTCTCATTATTTGCTAATTTTCTACAATGATTTTGCTATGTGGAAGTATGATGTCCGATTTTGGCTATATTTTGTAAAGGAAGTTGTGCGAAAAGTAGAAAATTATGATGAAGTAATGTGAAAAAATAAAGACACTCTGTATAGTATGACGAGTTTTTAATTGTCCAGGAATTATAAATTCAACATTCTAAAGTTTAAATAAGATATATTTTAGTAACAGCTGTAACTAATTACGAGGACTTATGTCAACTGTGACTAATTTTGGATCAACGGCTTAAGTAATTTACGAGTTTTACAGGTATTTCTTTTTTTGTTCAAACACTCGATAATCGGAAATATAAATTTTAATGTGCAATAAAATTCAGAGACTTCTATCGATTTTTTTCTAAATTTGACGTTGAGTAGGATATCAGATAATTATTACGAAAGTGTCTAAAGGTCTAGATGTTACAAATTGATAGAAAATTCGAACACTTCTGCCGAAATTGATTGAAAAATAAATTCTGTTTCTCTGATCAACATTTACATGAGTTAGAGCAACAACATAAATTTAAAAAAAATTCAACACATTTTTAAAAATTGCGTAAAATCTTAATCATAGTCCTGGCATTCCTCTGAAAGTTCGATCGTACAATGAGGGTTTACCATTCTGCCAAATATTTCATGTTACACTTTTAAAAATCCGGTGTTAAAAAATTAACGCGGTGTGGACTTATGAGTTGTTAAATAGCTGGCGTCAATTTGCACATTAACCTCAAAACTTTAAACACATTTTATTTGAAAGTACCCAAATGGAATTCAATTATGTTCTTTGGCTTTTATTTGTGCAATGATTCTGCATCGATTGCTAACAATTCATTGATTTTCATTGACTTATTTCAAATATACATAGGTTTAAAGTTTTGAGGTGGAAGCCCTATAATTTTAACACCACTCGCTTGTGCAAACTTAACACTGCAAAAAGTGTTATTATTAACACCAAAACAGTCAACACTGATTACAAGTCCACACCAATCGCGTTTAACACTCCGGATATTTAACAGTGCAAAAGTATGTAGAAAATATGTACATATGCCAAACGTACAATTTTATATTGTCACTTTACTAGGTGAACAAGAAGACGTAAGATAAACATTTTATTATTCTGCAAGGCAACCCAATATTCAAAAATCCAAACACAACCTGCATCGCGCGTATTGGGAAATCTGTTTCATACCACTATGCCTTTCACAATCGAAGAACAAAAACTTGTCACTTGAATTTGAAGTTATTCCTATAAATATGTATATATATATATATATACTTTTTTTCTCACAGAACCTGGCTTATATATTAATCCCTTGTGGACTTTAGAAAATAACGACAATCCCTCGATAGCTCGCGGACGATTTCATTCCTGCTTCGTCGTCATCGTCTCCGTAGTAGTCGTCGTCGTCGTCGTCGTCGTCGCGCGTACGCGATAAAAATGGTAATTCGTGAAAGGACGGACAGCCGCGGATGGAGGCTGCGATCGGGAACTCGAGGATTCCTGAAGTAATTTCGGTACCGCAGTCGAGGGACTTCTCGGCGACCTCGGGAGCGCGTCATACACCAGGCAGCAGAATTCGCAGATGAGCTCTCCTCCAATATATACTCAACGTGAGTGTCGGACAAAAGCTGCTGCTGCTTCTTCTCTCGGTTGCAATTTCGCACCCAATTGGATTTTCGAACAGTAACCATGCAAAGAGAACGAGATATCCGAGTCCCGAGGGATTGCGGTTTAAGGATGTGATAATATTCAAAAATAAAATTATTATTAATGGTTCTGAGTTGTAATCAATCACAATTACGTTACGAATAACAGTAGCCACTCGACACTCAGCATTGAAAAAATTAAATTCCATCAAAAAATAGATTTTTTTCAAAAGATTTACTCATTTTTTGTTGTGATTAATCGGAACCAATACTTTATCAAAATTTGCATTATTCTACTTTCAATAAAAAGTACTAAATAGATCAACCCAATTAAGAATCCCTCGAAATAAAACAAAAAATCGATTTTTCAAAAATTTTAGGTGACTATTCTTTATCGAAATCTCAAAAAAAAAAATGAAATACGTTTTGTAATGACTTAGTACTTAAAATAATGTGTACTCCCAATTCTAATATTAATTTATTCAGACATTGCACTGGAAATATTGAATAATTATTAAGAATAATAATTATCTAATAATTCAATAAATAAATAAACATACAATTACACCCAATTATCAGAGTTTTCTCCCGAATCCTCTAATTCAAAAATTTTACAGCGTTGCATATTGCAATATTATAAGAAATATTTCTGCGAACGATTATCAGAGAATTGCAGAGGGTCGCAGGATATTTTTTACAAAGACAAACTTGATACTCAATTTTCTACTTTATTCAAACCTTTAATTAACAGAGCCCACATGCAAACACACGTGTGCCTCTCGCATATGCTTACAATACGCGAACCACTTTCCGGGGTGTTATAAATACTCCGAACGCAACTATCGCGTGAGAGAGTTTCGCCCAACAAAGCCCTTGCATGCGCCGAACTCGTTACCGGTTTTGTCCCCGTAAATTAATTATCACACTGAGGGCAGAAGCGCCGCGAAGTGTATTCGCTTTATTTTCACTGCCGCGGTAGCTTTCAGACACATAACACACCTCTGTCCAGTCTATATTCTGTTGAACACATTCGACATACAAAGGTAGAGCAAGAAAAAAAAAAAAAAAACTCTGTTGCTAATTAAGTTATACTTCATGTGATTCAGAGACATATTTTCAAATAGTGTTTTCATTGCAATTTTCCATTTATTTTCAGTCATCGTGATTTAAAAGCGCAAATAATGTGTTTAAATCAACGGTTTAACTATTTAGCACATTCGACATGTACGGAGGTAGAAAAAAGACAAAAAAAAATTGTTACTAAATTTTCTTATACATTTCTTGTGTTTCAAAGAAATATTTTCAGTCATCACGATTTTTCCATTTATGCTCAGCTATCGTGAGCTAAAAGTGTGAATAATGTCTTTAAAATCAACGGACTGGCTCTAAAATCCTAATATGCTTTTAATTTTTTTGTTTCGATTTTTTTTTACTGGAATTTTTGTTTTTTCGTGAATCTTTTTAATTCTAGTTTTTTGCTCCAATTGAACAGAAAAGAAATGTTGAGCTTTGACGCAGAGTGGACAGACGTACGCCTCGATTTTTTAAGCCATTTTTTTTTTTTTAATCCATTAAAAAATAGAAAAAATGATACGAGATGTAAGTTCAGCGTCGATTGTTCCGTAAATATTTTATTCATATAGCGTAAGATTATTTTTGAATTTTCCTGAAGCTTTTTTTTACCGATATAAAAGAAAATCATGTATTATATGATTAGATGTTGAAATAGAAAATGAAGTGAAACATTTTTAAATATCGATTCATACATTTTTCATAGCCAAAAACGGTTGGTTGATGGTTGGATTTGAGAAATTTACAAATCGAGAGTCAAAACTGTCTCACCTCATTTTCTGTTTCAACATGTAATTATTTAATACTCGACTTTCTTTTATATCGATCAAAAAAAAAGCTTCATGAAAATATGAAAACAATCTTGCGTTATGTACAAAATGTTTACGAACCAACCGACCATGAACTGACATCTCGTTTCATCTTTTTCCCATTTTCAATGATTTTTTTTTCGAATAAAATAGCATAAAAAAATCGACGCAAACATCTACCCACTTTTTGTCAAAGCTCAAAAATATTCATATCTAATACAGGATTTTTGAAAAAAAAAATTCAAATTTGTTAACTGGGATGAAAAATCCCCTCTTTTATAATTTCAAAGATTCATGAAAGAATAGTTTCAGTAAAAAAAAATTCCAAAAAAAAATTACAAGTGTTTTTTTTTTCGCGCATGTAAAATAGTATTAAAAATTAAGGAGCGAATTGGAAGGAGGCCGGGTCGAAATTCTAACTGACTTAGGCAGGAATGTACCTCATATATACATCCAGTAGGATCCAAGGGTGAAAGAAGTGAAAATTTCTAAAGCATCTGATAAATCGAAGCTCGTAGATTTCCTCCCAGATCCTAAGGGATTTGACAATAACGAGAAATTAGGAGTTAATGCGGATCGATGGTGCTGGCTCAGAGTTTTGTTTTAAGAGCGATAATAAAAATGAAACGATTGGCGAGAGCGAAGCGCCGCCGAGGTTCTCTCACTACCGTGCCCGTCTCCCGAGTAGTCGTACAGAGAAAGAGGGTCAGGGGTGAAACTGGCGTCTACGAAGGAGGCGGGTACAACATCCCGAACGACTTCTTCGTCCGATGGGTTTTAAGCCACGCCCATCGTACCCCCCACCACAGTCGCCTTCCTATCAGTGAGCTCTACCCCCACCAGTGGAAAACTGGTCGCGCGATCGGTCGTTCGATTTCTCGACGGTGCCGCGAGAGAAGACGCGCACTCGAGCCGTAGCCATGGCAACCCTTTCCCGGATTCCGCGAGCGCACAACCGCGCGGTTCAGTGTACATATATCGCACCCTGTATATATATATATATATACGCGAAATACCCGGGATTGTTCCAAAACAATTATCCCATGGCAGCGCCGTGCTCTCAATTTCATTTCGGACGCGCGTAATACTACGTCTCACTCTGTGAAGCCAGACAGAGCGCGCTTATGCGGTGGTGAGAAAAGCATTCCGACGCTTTCCCCGCGACGCCTCTGCCCGTCCAACCCTCATCCCTTCGGGCAAATGGTTTTCGCGAATAAAAATCCTGGACGACGCCCCGGCGCCGCGCGGATGCCCCATGAACCCTACCGGCTGTAGCATCTCTTACCCAACTATGGTCCGCCGCGAAATTATTTTTAAATCACCCCGACACTTTCAGTTTCTTTGGGAAACTCGAATTGCTTTTTACTGCTTCTTAGCGCCTGCCTGATGTAACATACATACCGAGTATGGGAATTGTTGTCTTTAGGAAAAATTGGGCTTTTCGTCAGCTAAAGAATAGTTCGTAGATTGTTATAAAAAATTTAATTTATGTGGATATGCTGTTTTTTACAATTGTCAGAAATTACATTTTATGATGCATTTTAAAAATTCAATTTATTTCTTCTTCTTCTTCTTCTTCTTGTGTTTATTTAGATTTTATACAATCAATGGTCAAGGATTTTTAATTTATTTTTAATTTATTTTTTAAAAAATGTTATAATTTATCTTCTCTCAACTGTAGTCCGCCAAATTATTTTTAAATCACCCGGGCACTTCCAGTTTTTTTGGGGAATCTAAAATTGCTTTGTACTGTTTCTTACTGCCACGCAGATCTGACATATAACGATTATGGGAATTGTTATCGTTAGAAAAAACCGGGCATTTTGTCAGCTAAAGAATATTTCATTAATTGTTATCAAAAATTAAATTGATTTAAGTATGCAATTTTTTAAAAGAATTGTAAGAAATTCAATTTTGTATTGTAATATAAAAATGTAATTTATTTGTTCTTTTTCTTTTTCTCCCGTTATTTTTTGATTTTATGTCAGAGGCCAAGTACCTTAATTTATTTAAATACAATATTTTTTTAATCTTGAGAAACTATATTCCATATGAATATCTATTTTAACAAAAAGCTATCTATTCTCAAATTTACTTACACAATTTTTTTTTATGTCAACATATATTCCATATGAATGTGTATTTTAACAAAAAAAGCCATCTCTTCTCAACGATGGACCACCAAATTATTTTTAACCCGCTCTAAAACTTCCCACTTCTTTGAGAAACTCGAATTGTATGGGAATTTTTATCATGACAAAAAATGAAGCTTTTCGTCAGCTAAAGATAGTTCGTATATTATTATCAAAAATAAATTTCTTTACATATGCAATTTTTGACAATTGTAAGAAATTAAATATTCCAACAAAATCTCAAAACTTAAATGATTTAAATCCAATTTTAGTCCAGTTTTTAATAATGATTGCACGAAAAACTCAACAAAAAATATCATTTTTTTTTTCTGCTGGCCATTAAAAAATAAAGAAAACTAGCAATAATGACAAATTTTGTCAAGCGTATACGATACATAGTTATAACTATTATATTACTATTATGATATAGCGCCAAGATTGAATTAGCCAGGCTCATTTATCAATCGGATTTATACGCCCGGCGAGACGTGTCAGGATTAAATCATGATTTATGAATAATGATAATTTTCATGAGATATTACACGCATCGGAGATATAGCCAGAGTTCTAGGATTTAATCAACGTTCGGTGTCCGGCATTAAGACACTCAATATGAGTTAAAGTCAAGATATAACAAACAAAAAATGTATGTATATGTCCTTCTTTTCTTATAACTTTTTATTATCATTTATAAGCCCTCGGCGAGGTTGACGCTCACGCTCGCCCGATCGAATGTGTGTATTACCTTAGTTATACATATATATTCTCAAATCGAATTTAACTCTCCGGTTCCGCGCTTCGATTCGGGTAAACGCGTTTCACGCTTGGCTAAGCGACGGCTCCATTCGCGAAAATCGACAAGATATACAGCGCCCCGGGAGTCGCGCGTGCTTGCGCTTGCCAGAATATAAAGCGAGAGAGTCTCGCTTGCTCCTATATGTATATATATATATATAAGGTGTACAGACAGAAGGAAAAACTTAGCCAATCGCTGATTCATTCACAAACTAAATTTAACTGCAAAAACATATTAACTTATATTACTGTCGACATGTATTATTAAAAAAAAAACAACAATATTTCTTTATCAACGTGATAAAAATATTTGTTAATTGGCGAAAAGACTCGTGGCCATCGAAAATATCGCTTCTCACGAGGACTGTATACGTATATTTTTTAGATATATTCACAGTTGTCGTAGCGGATACTCTTTGGAGATATCGTTTTCGTCTCACGTATTCACGATTCGATACGGTTCACCACGATATAAATATGAGCGCAATTTTTCTGCGCCAAATTCTTTTGGTATATCCCTTTATCGCAGTCTCGCATGAGTGGAAAGTTTACTGGAACATCATGAGAAATAATGTATTAATGCTAAGTAAATTAGCTTATATATATATATATATATATATGTGTGTGTGTGTGTGTGTATTTGCCGTTGATTGAAGTAAACAAAGTAATTAGTAAGCTTTGTGAATTTCACTGAATTTTTAGGAGAATTGTAATGCTTCTTCAATAATCTTTTGGACATTTCACACACTTTTCAGAAAAGAAATGCAGCGTTTTTGAAGAATACTTTTCACTATATCACTCAATTTCTAATATAGGGTCCATACTTTTTTTCCTTCTAGAAGAACTGTAATGTAGAACAATTTTAATAATATACTTTTGGTTTGCTCTGGAGTAGATTCATGTGGATGCTTTAAAAAAAAATTGATAACTTTTTTAGCGTTTCTTTTTGTTTATTACCTGTGAGCCAAAAATAGTGATGGTAACGATATTTTCGTGGAGATCGATATTCCTTTATTGCTTGTGTTGTCAATTGTAGCCATGATGTACGAGTGTGTGTTGTTATCTATATTGAGAACCATAATTGGTGTTAAATTTTGGGAGAATCTATTTAGTTAGATCTAATTTTATGACAACTTTAAGTTTTTTTTAAAAGATGCCATTAAAGACTCCAACTTTTGTGAATTCTAAATTATCTGGCTACAACTCTCTATATAAATTCATGAGAGTTGATAATCGATAATGAATTTTCAATTTTACTCTAGAAAAACGAAAACAATGATGAAACGAATAAAAAACTTTGAACAAATTTTGGTGGATACGGATCAAATGAGATCCATATATATGAATGACACTAGAATAAGGTTCAGGTACAAATTTGACGCAAATCGATCGAGCGGTTTAAATTTTATGGCGTTTTGAAATCAGGCAAAGATTTTCTACAAAAATGGACACAAAACAATGAGTTGTATGGAATTTGCCGAGAATTAATAAATTCGATAATAATTTCAGATTATTGAGAATCGATAATTTCTCTAATTTTACAAGAATTTAAAATTTTCGATAAAACGGTTTCAAATGAAATATTTATGAAAAAAAATTATTTCTGTTTAAATTGATGTACTTTGTACGAATTCGTTGAATCATTTTTTTTTAAATAGTGATTTTGATCAAGGACAATTTGAAATGATTTTGAGTGTAGCTGATGCATACAGTATATGAACAAACCTGAAAACCTTGCAAATTGCTTCCACATTAATTTATACCCTTGACGAAGCTTCCTCTATGTGGTCGCCAAAATTGATGAACATACTTCCTCAAAGAGGTGACTTTGTCAAAGATATAAAATACTGAGGAAGCAATTTGCAAGGTTCTACATTGCAGGCTTGTTTTAGAATACGTTTGGCCATATCACTCAATTTCTACTAGAAAATTACTTTCTTTTTGAGAATTCTTTTGGCCATTTATCCCCAGAAGGACGGTTATACTATTTTTTACGAGACTTCATAAATTCACTTAATTGACAGAAGAAGAGTGTCGCTTTTCGAGGACATTTTAAGCGGGCAATTTCCACTAAAGATGTCACTTTAAAATGTAAACTATCAGATAAACGATTGACATTTAATTACTTTTTCAGTAGTATCAATTCCATCAAATGAAATTTATACTTATGCGCAGTTACTGCAAAATAACACGATAAAAATAAAGCTACCTCTATGAAAAAGCAATAATAAAATCCAAGTCGATAAGAAATGCCTGTCGCTGTAATTCTGCACTGTGTGACAGTCTCCATGCATTCAGTTGTACGGCGCGCAATGGTCGTGTGTTTTCACGTTGCCTCTGTTCCTCCTCGCATAGAAACGGACGGACGCAATAATTCTCGTTTAACCGCTTCGCTCGCCGGAGGAAATAACGGCGGAATAACGATGAAATAACGACGGAGCTTCCGCGAAGCTGTGACTCGCTTTCACGTCTCTCTTTTCTGCTCCCTGCGCCACCAGAGGAGGAGGGCGCGCGCGATAAATATCCGCTATTTTCTCGAAGCTTTTCGTGATAATCAGAACAGCGAACTGCCCTAAATCCTGTGAATCTGTAAGAACGTCCAAAAATTCATAGGGTTATTTTTATTTTCCCGGTAATAAATCCAAATAATATAAGAAAAGTGCACTAAATAAATAATAATTCTTTGAATAAACGTTTGTGAAAAAATATCGATTAAACTACGCAAGGAAAACACAAGATAAATAATCATATATGTAATGAACCTTATTTATTTGAATATCTATCATTTTTATTTTACTTTTTAGAAGTTAACATTTTATTTTTTAAAATGGTTAAACAGTAAGAAATTTAGTGGTTAGGTGAAATTTAAGATAATTTTAGATTTATAAATAAATATAAATTGTTATAGGCATAAAGATGCATAAATAAATTAGTAAAGCAATATGTTTTCGAGACAATCAAATTCTTTAATTCAGATGTATATTCCACACATACACACAACTCACATCCTTCCATATAACACACTTTTAGAAATTTTCATTCGATAAAGTGTTCAGTTAAAATCGAAATATAAATTATTCCATTCAATTATATTTTTCTCTCTTTATATATATATAGCCCAAAAATTCGACGCTCTGTATCAAGAATTTGTGATTTTGAATAATAAAACGAAACACTAAAAAAAAACAATATAAGGGTGTATCACAACAGATATATGTGACTATAAAAAAAAATATTACTAAAATTAAAAAACTCCCGAATGAAAAAAGTTTAATTAATGAACAAATTGTGTAAACAAAAAATTGTGAAATAATTAATTAACCATTCGCATATCATAATCAGGAGATTTGTTGTGAAAATCTCCCGACTATGGTTAATTAATTATTTGACCATTTTTTCTTATACAACTTCTTCATTAATTAAGCTTCTTTTTCAGTCGGGAGTTTTCTAATTTAAAAAAAAAAATATTTTTATTGCATCGTTTTCAAAGTAATTCAAACATTCTGCGGTATTTGCGCTACGAAGTGAGTTAATGCGTATATTCTACGCATCAATAGCGGCCATGTTACGACATTTCTATATATTAAAACAGGTTATTGGTAAAATTCATTTATCGATGCGACTGAACAATTTATCACCTTAATTTATGAAAATAAGACATTTTAAACTATTCACAGAATCGACGCACGAAATTTGGTTAAGTAATTTTTTACAGTTTCCGAGAGCATTCAAATTGAGATTAAAGTGTATTAGGAGTTATTTTATTATTTTCCTAATTTTCTTCTTTGCGACGTGATAATCAACTTTTGCAATGACTTTTTTAAATTAAAAATATATATATTGAATAATGAAACAAAACACTAAAAAAAAAACAATTTTCTAAAGGAGTATTCTAAAATTTCTACAAAACTGCAAAAGAAAAACAGGAGGTCATCATAGCTAGAGGTCACAGCGGCGTATAAATCATAACAAATAAACTTTTCTCGCCCTTAGCGTGGCTGAACGTGAAGAAGGAAGGACAAAGAAAAAAAACAATGCGAGAAAGCATAACTGAGATGATCGCCAGCGCCACTACATTACTACGAAAAATCGTACAAACGCTCAAACTTACATGACGTTACTGTATATATCTATGTGCTGTCTGGGTTTTGAAACTTCGCTCCACACACAGAGTCGGCGCTCACTTCTTTATTCAAACTTGTAATAACGTTTGGCAGATGTTTCTGATAATATATAGCGTGCGTTGCAACTCGCGTCTCACGAGCAAGCTGTTCTAGGCAAAGCGCAAGTGTACATATAGGCACATAGCTGAAGTGAGTAAGGCAAGTAACTGAGTGAACGAGAGACGTATATCCGAGCAAGCGCTTTGTTCACCGAACTTTTATCGAGTCAATTTAAGTTGCTGCGCGGTTTCTCATTCTCTCTCTCCCCCAACCGACATTTCTGCCCCTCTCACTCACTTACCTTCGTTTTTTTCCATTCTTCTTACGTCTTGTTTTATTTTTTTTTCTCTTACTTTTCACCTCTCCACATTTCTCCGCGTTGTTTCATCTTCTACGTCTTCTTCTCTTCATTTCATTTCTAATTCTCTTGGTCATTCACACGGAGAGAAGGATCTGGCAAAAAATTACAATTCCGTAAGGTTAAAATAGGAAAGGCAAACGTGATACACCAGCGCCACCACTGCGACAACATCATCACAACAAGGTAAGAGAACCAATTTTGGACCACGTCCCTATTTCGGACGGTTTTGTCGTGTTTTTGAAGAGCTCGGGTAAATGTTATTAGGATGAATATACGTTTTATATCAATGCGAATGTTGTTATTGTTCTTTTGGCTGCCTGTTTGTTCGTGTTTTATTTCTCGTCGGGTAATATTCGAAGGATCGAATATTTTCACATTCTGAAGCCGAGATCGATTGTGATCCGTTTTAATTTTTAAAAAACACGTTTTTTCTTTACGAAAGGAATTTTGTGTGATTTTTATGAGAGGAATCCCTCGACTACGTAAGTATCAGAGTCGGGTAACAATAATTATTCGAGTCATAAATAAGTATTTTAAATACAATTAATCGGTGTAAAAGTAATTTTTTTATTCAGTTGTTTACAACTATTAAGAGTGGTTATATTTTTTTGCTACTCAATTACAATTACTCAAAGTATAATTGCACAATAACGGAAAAAATTCAAAATATATGGAACTACGAATAACTGTAATTGACTAATTATAAAATTATAGTCCCAGTAAATATAATTAGTTTAGAATCAACTTTAATTATTTTGAGTAATTGTAATGTATTTCAAATTACTAGCAATTAGTAGAAGTAATTAATTGGAAAAATGATGCGGGCAATGCGGGTCACCTACAATCTTTTTTTTTTCGTTTTTGCAATCTACACACTTTTGAAAAAAAAACCAGTAGGCCAAACATTACCAAATAATACTCGGTGAAGTTTGAGATAAACCCTTACGGCATGAGTGTAGCGTTTTATTCATTTTTTTCTTAACTGGCAAAGTTATAATATAATAATATTATTTACGGGAATTATTTTTTAACTAAGCGTTCAAACCTACGCCCTTTCTTCAATTTAATCTCTATCTCAAATCGCTACGCTCATGTCAGAAATACCGACCTAAAGTACAAATGAGAATTATTTCGGAATATTTGGCCTATTGATTCTCTTCCAAAAGTGTGCAGAGTCTGAAAATGAAGGAAAAAAATTGTAAGTGACTCGCGTTACCCGTATACTTTTTCCACCTGGCAAAAAAAAATTGTATTTCATAAGTCAATCGTATGTATTTTTACAAATAATACGAGCGGCCACATAAGTAATAAAAATATAAGTATAAAGTTAGTCTATGAATAAGGGAAAAAAAAACAGAGTTGAGGGTGAAAAGAAAAATTCGTTTAGAACAATTTCGAAGGAGCATTCTGAAATTCTGAAATGTATTTGTTCTAGCGAGAAAGTGGAGAACGCCGATTTCTTTGGAGGCAATCCCTTCGATACGCCTTCCACCGACCACACTCGACGGTTCATTGCTCGCGCTGTGGTTATGCACACATGCCGCGCTATCATCGCATACACCCACACGTTGAACGAGTCGCGGGATTCGCGCGAGTAAACGCCCGGCATATCGGACTCGAAACGATGGGCCATCTCGTCTCGCGCGGCGATCTTCTCTCGATCTTCCGCAGCGAACGAATAAAAAGGTGCGAATGCGCGGGCATCGGAGAAGGAAGGCCAAGAGCTAGAGAAGGTAAAGGTCCGACGAACAAGATCGCCTCTCTGGGCTCGCTCAATCTTTGCGACGCTTCTTACCTCACTTCTTTTCGTGCCTTGCACAACGTGATACCTTACACTTCATGTTTTATCCGCCGAGTCGCCAAGAGCTATTTGATCTTCACGATTTTTCTCGTAAAAAGGGGCGAGAACCGATCGAAATCACCTTGCGAAAAAGTCCTCTCACGTCGGAAATTCATTCAAGCATATTTACTCTTTTGAACAACTTATTTCTACCTTTTTTTTTATTTTAGAGCTTGGGATAAACGTCATTATTGGCATCGACAAGTGCGTCATAGATTATATTTCATGTTTTGCTACACGGAGAAAAATAAATAGTAATGATTTAATCAGCTTTCAGCACATTGTACGGTAATTCACAATAATAAAACACCAGAGTTTTTGTTTTCATATTTATCAATAAAATTTATTGAAGTGGCAACATTTTTAAGAGGAAAGAACACCGAAAAAAGAAAATGTATTTTCTTTTAAAAAAAAAATAGAAACATTGACATTTTTTAAATTGAGTACTGTGAATAGTTATGATTATAAAAATATTTATTTCGATCATATAATTCTTACAAGCTTACATTATATTGTAAAATATTTTTTAATTTATTTATATGTGTGAGTTCATTATGCATAAAAATTACTTTATTATGTCTATGATTTATGTGTATAGTTACTAATGAACAATTTTATGACATTTTTTAAGCAGTAAATAAAAACGGCTAGTTGGCCTAAATACATTTTTTATTGATTCAATATATCATTGTATTTTATAGCTATCAGTACCAATTGGATAAAATAGAATATTAAGTTCACAACACTATTTCGTTGGCAACAAATTAAATTTGTATTGGTCGGTTTTTCAAGTAATTATATTTAATACAATTAAACTTTTTGTCTATGCATGTACTACCAGGCTCTGTAATGTATTGTCTAGAGTAAAGCACTCTAAATTTTGCTAACATTCTTTTATCATTTTTAAAGAATAAACAAAAGATTTTGTACCTATATTATTTTTACTCATGTATTAAATTTATACTAATTAATTTTTCTCCGTGTAGATACAATATTTCGCGTTATAAAAAGCGGTAAAACCCCGAACGTCATCACATTGTGAAGAAGTGTTCTCACTTTAGAAACACATTCAAACATTTCTATCTCTGCATATCTTATTTATATATTTTTTAAAATTAGAGTTGCCAGAATTTGGAATGTATATTATCATTGTCGAAACGTGCGTCATGCATGATTAAAAAAAAAAAAAAACATTTTCAGGATAAAAAGAGTTGAGAAAAAAAAAGAAAAAATTATTTTTATAAAATAGTTTCCCACCAAGCACAAACTAGTGAAAGTTACATCATTTTTAAGTTGTATGAAAACACTAGCAACAATGCACACGCTACGCGCGCTCAATATTGCTTTTTTTGTTTTTTAGACTTCTTGTTGACTGTAAAGTTATTTAAGTATGTAAGCTTATGCGGTTCAATTTTGCCGCTATGGATCGAACGCTCTGCACGCGCGATTTATAGCCGTACAACGTGAAGTGAAACGGGGTGAGCCGCTGAGACGCCCGTGATTGGCCCTAATAGCGGCTTCAGGTTTCGATATTTCGACTTTCAATGTGTCGTGTCTTTTTTTAAGAGAGGATAACGATTTTCCATAATATTGACGTTACTGTGATGTTTTCTTCAACTCAAAATACTATTTAGTTATTCTTAAAAAAAATATAAACTTTGCGAAACATTTCTGTGACTGTATATATGTAAAAGAACCTAGAAGAACCTAATGAACCTATGGGTTTTTAAGATCCTATTAGTTGTTTCAGAACCAATGACGGGACCTTAAAAATCCATATATAGGGTCTTTACGTTAGGTTCTTTTAAATTATTTACGTCAGGTTCGTTTAGGCTTTTTCGGGTTCTTTACGTTAGGATCTGTAAAGAACTCTCTTTATTTGTAAAAAAAAATCTGGGGTTATTTTTTTTAATAAAAGAAAGCCAATCATTGGTTCTAAAACTACTAATAGGATCTTAAAAACCCATTTTAGGTTCTTTCGGTTAGGTGAGGCTCTGTTCTTTATATTTACAGAAAAAGACGGAGATATATAATTTTTACACATAGTGTCCTCAAAACTGCCTCAGAATAAACAAAGCGTAAAAAACTTAGAAATAAAATGTTCCGAAGAATGACCTTCGACGAGATTCAAATTTTTTTTGGAATTAATAAAGTCAACTCAACAATGTCTGCCCTAAAACCTGATCGTTAGACCGATTAGAATATCCAGATAAAATGTAGACAAACGTAAAAAGGAACGACCAAATTTTTTTTTAATATTCGCCAACTTTCGATTTCGCTACGTAATAATTAGCAATGCTACGCAACTGCCATTTTAGCTTAGCAAAATTGGTGCGACCGTCTGCCGCTAGAGTGGATAATTAATGACCGTAAATTATACAACGACCTTAAGGAACGGGATTCAATTTCAGACAATGAAGCACACGCGGTCGTCTTGTGTACAGTGTATCGCAATGTTAATACTTTGTGTAATTACAATGATTAATTACTCTGAGTGGCAGTCGTTAGTTTAATGGCAAGAGTTGAGTTGGACTATCTCTCAGATGAGTCTCGTGTGTTTGCAGTTCGTTTGGATACTGTATACACACACACATATACATGTGTAGATATATTTATACCTTAAGCTGTATAGAGCAATATATATGTTTATGCTAATACGTAATGACTTTGTATGCGTGCAGTATATAACTTGCAGAGACATAATAATGCAGGCGGATCTATTATCGACAGCGAGCTGTGTGATAAATAATGAAATTCACTGAAACATTCGAGGTTCCCTCGTTCCCTCGAGTCATAAACGCGGCCGGAACGAGCGATGAAAGTATGATAGAGTTGCGGTGCCGAATTGGGTCTGAAATAATGGCTCGTTTGTCTAAAATAGCTCCGGCTTTTATAGCCAAGATAATCTTGGTCACGAGCTTTGCATCTATCGAAAAGCATGTCTCGCCATCTACAATAAAATCGAAAAACTATAAATGAGCGGTATTTACTTACTTGGTGCGCAGGTTAAGGTAGAATTCTGTTGATATGGTAGATACCTAATGCGATACCACAAATGTTTACAGAGCGACACATTTGCGCGATAGAAACGAAACTTAAATTTTTGGTTAACTTCTAACAAAAAAAATATTCGCTAACGTCTGCAATTATTTTTATTCATTTTAAAAAAGTAAAAAATTATTTTCTTATTTGTTTTTCAAAACATGTATTGTTATTTGTGCAAAAAAAAAAAAAGAATCGATGAAATTGTTTTATTACATTTTACGAAACATTTGGTAATCACTAAACAATCGGATTTGTTATACATTTAAAAAAATTATCAGTACAAAATGTAACTTTCTGTCTTTTTCTTTTTTAAATTTTTAAATGTCTTTTTCAAATTATTTTTGTTGTATACGATTAATATCTCAACTACAATTTGATTTCGAAAAACGTTTCACAACATTACAACTTTACCGGTTTACAACCCTACCACAAGAAAATCTAATACCATCAGACTTCTTACCATCTTAGGCATCGTACAGTTGTGTCGATATAGTTGAAATCTGAAATATTTCGGACGCACTCCATTTAATCCATAAACAATTTGGCATATATTTTGATTATTATCCTGCAATATTCATATTGTTACAAAATGTACAGACTCTTATTGCTAAAAAAAAATTCTGTCATAGATTTGGGAACGTCATAACAAGACAAAAATAATAGAAAATCATTAATGGCCGATAAATATTATCTCCATTACTATATAAGAAAACGTGGCACATCCTCCATATACACGTCGATAATCAAAAACTGTAATCTATTCTAGTCAGAGCCGGTTCATTTTTTAGACAAAATCAAATTAGGATTAACTGCGGCGCGGAGAACCGAAGTAAGACCGAATTTACTTTTATCTAAAATATCTGCCGGATTCGAGTAGTTTTCATTACAGTTTTTGATACCGATTCTAAGCTTGTGTCACATCACCTCTTAATTGTTGTGGCATTTCTTTCAATAAATTGTTTATGTAACATCTGTTTCCTTTTTAATAAAATGTTTATATTTTTTTATACGAATGGCAAAATATTCTAACAAAATAATTTCAAATTATTTGTGGAATAAATAAACAAACGTAGCAAATTTAAGAGCAATGTGATAATTCTAACTTTGTGTAACAGATATTGGCAATGAACAGACATACTTTTTAATACACTTAGAAAATATTATTATTCGCTGTAAAACAATAATTACTCTAAGTTATTCATAATTGTTGCAAAAGCATAAAAATTTCTATAATTACCGAATATCTGATTATAATTATTTAATTCTATAAACATTTTTAATGCTTTTTCCGTCTGAATGGCGTCCTGAAATGTGCTAAATTAATTAATTGTAGAATAACAAATGTGTCGTTCCCGACATACGTTTGTGCCAATAAGAATAATTTCTGCATAGGAGCGTAATTCTTATCGGCTGTCGATAATTTAGGTACTTAAGTTACCAACTGATATTAATGACACCATAATAATTATAAATAATTGAATAAAAAATTAGGGTAATAATTACTATATTATATTTTCTTACTAATTCGCATGCATTTTTGCATCATTATACTGCATTATCATAACTTTATGAGTACTGCAGTGATTTCCTACGTAACAAAGAGTGATAGATGTACCCTGTGATGATCAAAAAAATTCTGTAATATTATTCCGTCAGTTCTTATCCTGCTTACGGGTGCCAAAAATTCCTTCAAGAACCGGATGAACCGGATTCGACAGTAACATTTTTCTTATTATTATTATTTTTTTTTTTTAGGATTGCGAGATGCCACCACATTTGTCAAGTTGCAGAATATTTCTGTGAATGAAAAATGACCCTATGGACGATTATGCCGTTGAGGTGGAAGATCTTAACCGATGTCGTCACTGTTCTATGTCATCGTTATCCGCTTCTTCAGAGAGGCATCGAAATCCTTTGGTACGTGTGCGATTAATATCTGTGTGAGTCTGGCGAACGGTGAATGGAAATCTATTCGTCGCATTCCTCGGATACCGATCGCGTACTCGCGCGCGCGCCATAATCTCGCCACTCGCATTCTCGTGAATAATAATATATAAGCAAACCGCAATGGGACAGCATTGGCGATCTTGGGACGTCGAATGTAATTAGCAATATATACGAAGTGCTATAATTGCGTGTTTACCACGAAAGGAATTTAGCTGGTAAATTCATGAAGAAATCGCGATTGCTTATCGATCCACAATGCTATTTTTTATGCTTGCTAAATTATAACTATTTTTGTCAATTTTTTTTTCTACTTTATAGGATTATTTGTTAATATACTGAAAACCCAAGAAAAAAATTAATCTCCTTCAATAAATTGCATCCTAGGTTTCTGAAATTCAATTTTTACTAAATTCTATAAAATTCTATAAACCTAAAATAATACAAACACTCTTTTACGTAAAATCGGTTGAGTTTCTCTTAAGAAATTATAAAACATATAGATTTGGCGTATAAATAAGAAAAAAAATATCGTCTATTTATTACAATAATAATTTTTAATTAAAATACTTCACGACCTTTTGAAAACGGTGTTTCAATTTCCATAATTTATTGAAGGGCCCGAAGGGGGGGAACACAACCTGTGTCAGCAAATGCAATAATATCTATCCACATTGCCGAGTGAAAGCATTGAATTGCTATAGTATTCTCGAACCCGAATGTTCCCGGATCGGTCCGTCGGACCCGACCTCGAACTATGAGACGACCGCTGTGTAAACGAGTATGCTGCTGTAGTCTTGTGTGTTTGGCGGATGAGTCGAAGAGTCTCCCATCGTGTTTCGGGGACAGTGGCCCCGACGATTAGGTGACCCCCTTCGTAAAAGACACAACGCCCCCCCCCCCCCCCCGGACCATTCTCTCTTCGCCAGAGGCTTTACTTCTTCTCGGTAGAACATGTATAGAATAAGTATAGCACAGCGATTGAACCTTTTAATACTTTGACTTACGGATTAATTCTATCAAATCAAACATTTAACATTGAACTTCTTTTGGTATACTCGGAAGGCAAGTATATCAACATTATTTTTATTCAATTTAAACGTCTTAGAAAGTTTATGAAATTTATTCAGTCCACAATATCGCTCACTTGTAGCACTACCAATTTTAGCATAAATAGGTTCACATGTTAACCTTCTTAAATGCTGCAGCACAGATATAACTGTAAAGATTTATAAATCGTATATATTGTTGTGTACAATTTATATCGAAAATACGAGATATTTTACCCACTACTTTTTTAAGGATGGATATATATTATATCTTTTCTTTTTATTCACAAAAAGAAGTACTCCAATTTTACAAAATTATGCAAAAAAATTTTTTGACATAAACTGTCACTTTAATTTTACACTTTTTTTTTACAAAATCACATTTAATCGGAAAACATTTACGATTATATTTATCGATTACAAATTGCAGACATTTATTTATAGAAAAAATGTAAACGACGAAAATGTAGACGTTAATCAAAATTTTCTTTTCATTACGAAGCAAATCGAAGCGAATTAATCGGTGAATTTCTGAAGCATTAAAAAGAAAACAAATAGATCTATCACGGGTCAAGATCGAAATAAAATTACAAATTTACTCTTAAAGAAAATGCGTAAAAATATGTCTATGCATTTATTCGTACAAACTGAATTATTAATTCTGTAAATGCACTGTTATACATTTTTTCTATACAATTTAATTTTTCTATACACTATAGTTTCTCATTTGAAATGGGAAGGAACATTTTTAAAAATGTTGACGCTTGATGGTAACGTAAACTCAATTGCATCACTCTAAATAAACATTTTTTTTTTTTTTTCTAAAACAACACTAATTTTAAAAAAGCATTTCTTTAAGAAAGCACCACTTTAATTCCACAAGATTATCATTACTATTATAGCAAAAAACTTCTATTATATATATATATATATTATTTTTTACAAAAATCATCATTCTAATTTAACAAAATAATTTTCAGCCATACATCAAGCCAATTCAATAGAAGTTAACCGACGACTGTTCAGTGGCCAACGACTGTACCATCCGTTTCTTTTTGGATCAGCTCTGTGTACATTTGAAGAATACTCAAACATAGCTGGCTGCTTAAGGGCACACGATGCGCCCCCCTTGGCGGCCAGGTAAGGCGTTGCTGACTGCAAGGAGGGACCCCTGGTAGTTGAAGAGGAGAGGTGCGGGCGCGACATTGCACGATCGTTTCGTATACCTACGTCTAAGCTCTGGCAGCATGGCAAAGAGCCCAACATCATCAGCACAGGCACAGGAGGCACAGAGAGCTCGTCGACGAGACATCAGAAGCCAAAGGTAAAGACCCGCAGCAGAAGAGCATATTCAATACACACAGGTAAAACCGACCACCTGTAATCCAGTGTAACGGTACCATAGCGTACTGTGGCGCCTCGTACAGCAGCCAGGAGAAACTACCTCTTAGGCGAGGTCGACCGCATACCTCGAGCCGATCCGCGTCCGAGAGGCAGTCTCGTCTCGCGAGCCTTTCTGAAATTAAAATCGTTTACTCGACGTCTCGGGCACGCTGTTGAACGTTCGTCGCTTAACAGCTTCGTTCAGACGAACCCTTTGCTTTGAAAACGCATCTAAAAAAGAACAAAACAAAAGTGCTGGACGATTATTTATTATTTAATCGCCACGGTTCGGTTTACCCTTTTAGCGATCGGTATGCCAAAAGTGAAGTTTTAGATTCTTCATTCCTATACAGTGAGGAATTTATTTAGTTCTTTTTTTTGTGCTTTTATGAAATCGCGACTATAATTTATAGCTTTTTTCTTGAACGATTTGAACAAAGGAATATATTGGATTTCTTATTTTTATTTTGAAAGGCTGAAAAGTTTTTTTTTTGCACAAATATTTTGTGTCGAGTTGTGACTGTGCGAGTGGGTTTATTTTGTGTTTTACTGAACTGGAAATTCTTCATACGCAATTCTTTGGGATCTACGTGGCTGAACATTTACGAAGGTGAGTAAGAACTCTGAGAGGGACGAGGTATGAAGGAGGATTTGCGAAGACTCTCTTGGCGAGTCGTACAAGCCGAAGAGACCTTCTTGTCGATCGGCAAAGCCGGAGGAACTCGAGGGGGACTCTCTTGGTACACGCTTTGATGGGAGACTTCGATGCCCGACCATGAAGATCCCACGAACATGACGGCGTATATACTCTGTGCACGCTGGGGGAATTTAGCGTCACGAGATTCAGTCCCACGGAACTCGAATTATATTCAGTGGCTGTACTGCCGGTTTCCATTCGATTGTTATGATGGTTTCACGGAAGATGAAAAAAAAATTTCGTGGAGATGAACAGTCAAAGTCCGAGAGTACACGAGTGTTATTGAAAAATGAAACCTTAGGAAACAAAATTATATAAATATAAAATACCAACTGTAAACGACATTAAAAGATATTGAAAAGCCATTCAGACATCATTATATAATTGTTCGTATATTTATATAATTTGCAAACAATTATCTAGTTTGGTAATTTGGTACGTTTTCTGTCAGGCAGTCGGTTGACAGTATATTTGCCATTTTTTATTTTGCGTCTACATAAATTTCTTTTAACAACTGCCCCGGTCATTATTGTGCCTACATGTTTCATTTTGTGGATTCATGTAATTTGCAAAAATGTTCTTATTATACAACTTACCAAATTATCAATTGAAAAAAAAAAAATCAGTTTAACTTGATGTTAGACAATGGCTTATCAGTCTGTTTGCTATTTTCAGATTCGTATTATCGTTTTAAATATGTCAATACATTTGTATCGACATATTTCTATAGCTTGCAAAAATTTTCATTCTTTCATAGTTTATCAAATTATCTTTAGAGTGGAATCACTGTAATTTTCTGTCAGGCAGTCACCTGTCTATTTCTATTTTTAGATTAGTGTCCTTCACGTCTATTTGCAATTGAATATTCACAATTCTTGATGTCTATTTGCAATTTGTAGATTGGTGTCCTTAGCTTTCTTTTATCGTCTGTCCTGTTCTCTACAACATTTTTTTTGTGTATCCATGTAATTTGCAATATTTTTCTTATACAATTTACCATATCATGAATTAAAAAAGAATCTGTTTATTTTGGTGTCGGGCTTCCCAGTTTATATACCATTTCTGGTTCAGTATCCTAATCATTCTATACAATATTTTTGTACCAATAAGTTTATATAATTTGCAAACAATCCTCTTGTTATACAAATTGTCAAATCATCAATTGCGTCGAATCAGTTAAATCTTTTCACGAAATAATTTGTCAGTCTATTTACCATTTTAATAGCTCAGTGTCTGGTTGAGTATCTTGGCTCGCGGATCTGCACTTTGACTGCACTGCAGAGAATGCGTGTGTTACCTTTCTCTCTGTGTCAACTTATCGGAGAAGATGCGGTCCGTGAGCCTCAAGAAAATTCTGTTCCTGAGTTTATAATAGTGAATCACTGTACGTGATCATATACAACAGTATGTTATAAACTTATATATACACTATATTATACGTTGCCACATTGCCGGCTTCGGCTCCGGTCTCTCTCACAGAACGCCAAGAACGAAAGATGACGAAACGTCTCGCGAGGAAGGCATGCCTCTGTATATGACTATAATATCGCACCCAACACACACGCTTTAATCTCGCGCGTGTTATTTTCCTTCGCGGAATGCCGGACACACGTACTGCATTTTAAAGCCCGCGGTAAAAAAATAATAAATACGCTGTAAACACACAATATATTATACTTTTTCATCCATAAAAAAGAAAAATTCATTTCCTGCATATAAGCGAGTAAAAGGCGTAGCTGAAACGCCTGGACAGACTATGGAAACATGAAGTAACGATGAAAGCAGTGCAAGTAGAAAGTTTTGAGGGGGTCTGTAAAAGGCCATCATGAAAATCGTAAGCATTGATAAAATCTCGTGAAAATATTTGGCAATTAGTGAAATGAAAGGTGATAAGTCAATGATTACTTGTAAAATTGCTTACCCAATGATTCATCGAAAATTTTCTTTTTCAAATTAAGTCTAATTGGTTACACGTCAATCTAGTCTAAAAATATATATTCTAAAATAATAGTTGCTAAATATCCCCGCAAAAACATTCAATCGTTCATACCCATTAAATTTGGAACAGAGAGCCCAGTCAATAGCAAAAACGATACTACATAAGAATTCATACACATCATTAACTTTTGCCGCCCAGCAAAGGTAGAAAAAGGCAGTTGACATGATTATTTTTCTTTATCAGACATTAACAAACATAAAGGGTAAAATGAATCAATCACCAATCTCACACATATAAGACATAAGACAGCGCTCATAAAATAAATATGAGAGAAGACGTTTTTGGAAAAACAATATTGTTTTTAATTCTTTTTATAAGATATGAATTAATATAGAAGTTCTGAAAAGGCATTTATCAGGGCAAAACGTAAAATTAGTATTTTTTTCATTGAGCCGTCGTTCGCCGAAGCACATCACAACCTCTATTAAATATGTTGCAGTGCAAATATCCCTATGCCATTAATGAAAGGAATAAAATATGAAAAGAAAATACACTGAAGAAATATTTGGAACAACTTTATTTCATTGATTAATACAAATTAAATATTTGCGGGATAAATTGGGTTCGAAAGACGAAACCCAAAGACTAGGATTAGATGTAGCATATGTATAACGTGGCTCATTTTTTGTATTAATAAAATTCGATGGAAAGTTGCAATGATAAATTATAAGGGCATTCTTCATCTGATGTGGAGTTTTACATTCGACGGAATACTTGCCATACTGTCAAAAGAAATGTTCATATGTAGTTATTGCGCTTTAATACTAGTAATGAGAATGATTTTTATTAGAATGTTTTTATTTTTAACGAATAATTCCTAATTTTTCACCGATTTTAATGCGAAACAGCTCGTCATGATTCATGAAAAATGCCCTCATACGAGTTAACCGCAAAGATTTTCTTTTTGTGTTAACTGTTAAAAAATTAGCAATTTCCGTACGAGGCAATTTCTTCACCGTTTAAGAAATAAGCCAATATTTTAAAACAGTCAACACAACAAAAAATCAACGAGGTGAATTCGTAACGCAATTTTCGTCAAATAGAAGCGCATTAAAATTTGTAACAAATCCCGTTTTATTTTTCATAAAAATTCGATTACAATGTAAATTCATGAAAAATAAATGAGTGAACGTTTTTTAAAATTCACCATTATTAATGTATCTCCATTCTACGAAAACAGTTTATAATAAAAATCATCCTTCACTGTTGTTAATTACTGCAGTAAACTTGACATGAACTAGTGGAAAGATGTTTCTTATTTAATTAATGTGAATAGCACTATACCAACCCTGGTAAGCTTGTATACGCAGGAGTCAAAGTTATGAATAATATTGCAAGTACAATGGACGCTTGAATGTAGATGGACATGGTACCAAATTACAACATAAAAAACTCTTAAACTGAATACTCTAGTAGACTAAAATTTGTTTCTTATTTATACCTTAGAATTCGTGCGGATGATTAGACGAAAATGACATGTCGATAAATGCTAACTAATAACCCACAACATTTAACGATTACATTAATTGTACGCTGCAATTTTCACTTTCACGTTACATGACATAACAGTTATTATATTCTTTAATTGCCTTGAAAAATAGTATATTTCGATACAAGTGCGAAAAAGTGTTTCGCACGAGTATCGAACGATTTTTTATGTCACGATGTGAGAAAATGCAGTTTAATGCACGCGAAGCGTGCGTAAAATCGCACTTTACGCACAGAGTAGTATAAAATAATTTGGTTTATCAGTTTGATTCAGTTAATAACAATAAAAGTATTCCCAGTCTGGAAAATTAGCAAATTTCATTCAATTTAATGCATCCTGTGTGACATAGTTACTTATTCTTATAGGTTTTATATTTCATACTTCATCGTCCAGTTATTTATGTGAGTGATGTCATTCATTGTTAGTTGATGGGAAAAGTCTATTCACTCTAGTTTTTTTTACTAGCGATGGTGGTGTGTGTGTGTATGAGTGTTTATCAGTGCATGTATATGAGGGTCCAAAGAAACCACCACCCGTTATTACATTGTAGATTTTGCAATAACTCTGTATTTTCATAAATTAAAAAAAAATTCCCGTTGAATGGTTGACGTATGGGACTATAAATATTTTTTTTTTGTAAAAAGCAAATGAAATATTTTCGAAGTTATAGTATTTGAAAAACTCGTGATCACCCGAACAGGGTTATGACGTCACGAAGTTGTTGCTGATCATGTAAAACATAGTGCATTGTAAAAAAAAGGTTGCAAAGTCGAAACTTGCACAATGTTTCCTCATTATTTTGGCTCGAGACAAATCCTCCTCTAGGATAAAATGCGTTATTTAATTTTGACTTCTTCGAAGAGGACTCCTTCGAGGAGAATCCTGTAAAGTAGTCAAGGTTTTATAGAAATATGCATTTCCGTAATTTTGTTTAAAAACAGTTACAAAGTCGAATCTTACGCATACGAACCTTAAAATGGAAACCTGGAAAAGCAAATTTCCATAAAATCTTAACTACTTTATCAACTTTGCCGAAATTCAGTATTACACATTGATACGCTCTATTTAAGTTTTATACAAAAACTTGGGTCAGTTCCTTCAAATCGTTCTTGAGTTATAGCATATAAAAAAAAAAAATACAAAAATGCAAATCTCTGTTGCAGATATGTTTTATTTTCATTGGAACAGGTTGTAGCAAATGAAGTGGTTGCGATGCTTAGTTACTTGTGACCAAACGATCAGCACCATCGGTCAAAGCATTCTCGACATATAGTTGATTAAGTTATTAAAGGCTTCTAGTTTAATCTTAAGTCTAATCTTGAATTCACTTTTACTCCAAACTTGAGTTCAATTTTAAGTTCACTTTTAGTTCAAATTTGAGTTCAATCTTAAGTTCACTTAAGTTGAATCTTGAGTTCAATCTTAACACCGATATTAAGTCCGCTCTTAAGTTCAATCTTAATTTCGACCATGCCCTTGTCACAAAGTATCCAAATTCTAATTAAATCGAACTGTCGATTTGGATTATATATCCATTAAGATTATTGGTGTAACTGGATCAAAATTTTATTAATTTTCAAGGCCAATTAGAGCAACGTTACCCTCGACCTCGGGTGGGGTCGTGGGAGAACGATATAAGAACCGTTATCGATACTTTCATGTGTATATGAAACGCACTCGCCGAAGCAACACGCACCACACTCACAGCCCACAGCGCTCTGACGATCTATACACGTATGGATCATACGTATATATAAATATATATATATATATGTGTGTGTGTGTGTATTATAGCTATTAGAGTCCAACGAGACTGTCGATCTGTGACGGTGTACGTGCATGAACAGTCAGAGTGAATGTACAGGGGCTGCTTCTCACTCGTCCTGTAGGTATACTTTTTGTACGATATATAAATATATATATATATATATATATAAATACAGATATCCTCGATCCTTTTCGCACTCGTATCCTGCAAGTTGGAACCGTGAAGGTCTTCAGGCTGGAGATATCTAGTAGCGCTGTAACGGTGGCGACAAACCGTGATTCTTCGGGCGTGAATGCGGCTGGCAAACGCTATGCGAATATCGAAACAATTATTATTTAGCCGTGACACAGTTATATCTTTCTTAGACAAATTCCACATGCTGAAGGGTTATTAGGAACAGTTAGTCATCGAAAGGATTTATTCTTATTATTATCGATCAGTATTTTTAATAAATTCAACCAGCTCAAGTAAACACTCACGCGCATTATTTTTCCACTTCCATACGAAAAATGGTGTGTCTTTTTTTTCCAAATCGGAAATCCATCAGAAATTTGTTCAATTAATTATCGATCAGTACGTATAACATAACTTCAACGAGCTGAATGATTAATCATTCACGCACGTAAGTCCCAATTTAGTAGGAACATAAGTAGTTCTCAGGCACACAAATAAATTACAAAAAGTAATCGTTCGGCATGCCACTTCCGGTATTCGATTGCCGCACTTTTCTTTCGATAATACGACGAGTGTACCGCTCGCAGCAAGGGGCGATTATGAATTACGTAAGATCGTCTTGTATCACACCGAGAGCGCGAGGCTGTCGGCCGCGAGCTGTTGCTGCTGTGCTTTCTCTGTCTGACCTCGATATCTGCTCGACGAAACCCCGATTCTCAAGCGCTATGTACTCGTGAGTTTCATATACAGCCTGCGCTATACTGACGTTTGCATCCACACTACCTATCGCTATAACTGCATATAGATATACCTACCGCCATGCTACATGTCATAGACACGTGGGCCCCACAGAGAATGCCTCTCTTATACTCCTGCGGCCACTGAGATCATTCATAAAGAGATGACTGACTGACATAGAAAATTCCCTCTGAGCCCTGTGGAATGGAAAAAATTATTATTTTTGTCTTTTTTGTCAACGTTAAAAAAAAATGGTAAAATACGTAAAATTTAAAAATTAATCACGAAAAGTTATGATTTCTTCTTTTAATTGGCCAAATTTACAATATTTTTTTAACTTTCCTAGTTTAACGAAAAAAAATGACAAATTCGACAGAATTACATTTTCTGTTGTCACTTTATTAATTTAACAAATAATCGTAAATAACATGCGATTTTTTTTGTTAAAGTAAGAAACGAATTTGTATTTAAATTTTAATCAAGAAAGTAGAACTCTGATTTTACAAAATCTTTTTTTTGCTTTATACCAAGTATGCCCCGAGTGTGTTAAGAGCAGTTAAAAATCGGTTTATTTTTTAGTTGAGGTGCTCATTGAGATTTTTATTTCTTGTCATAAAAAAAAACTGGTTTGAGCTAAACGGTCCGGCCTTATAAAAATGTTCACCATGGTCGTGCGAATTTTTCAAACTGAAACGCCATTTTGTGATTTTTGACAAAACTTAAATAAGGACAAAATTAATATTTATGCGAATTCTAAAGACCCCATACAAATTTAACAGAACGACTTTCACTACCATCATATTTTATGTAATTAGTCTCTGAAAGTACTTGAATAATTTACGGTTAAACGGATACCGTTCAGCACTTCGAAGCAACTTCCTGTCGTTGACTGGAAAAGGGTTTGTCACCAGTCCATTGAAAGCTGTTGATGGTCTCCAGTATAACTGCATTCGATACTACGTTGCTATATATACAATAGACAATTGCAGTCGTCATCGTAGTGGCGAAACTTTTCTTCAATACCCCGGGTATATACAGTCCATTGTTCCACCAGATAGTTATTTCAACTATCGATTTGTCGCAGAGTTGTATCTCTATAGCTGTGGTTCAGCTCCTACGCGTATCGACCGCACGTTCGATCGAGGGTGACTAACCCAAGAGTCACTATAAAAGATTGCGAAACACACACCGCATAACTCTTGAGCACTCTGTGGCGAGAGAAGGATAACCGACAACTTATATTTTACGTGCCGGTAGCTTTTCGTACACACTTATTACTCGCATTCGCACCTCCATCGCCGATAATATATTTTATAGGATGTAAACGAAAATATGTGCACGGGTGTGATGATTCGCACTATAATACTGGACATTAAATGCAATATATGGGAAAAAATATTTGTAGCTAAATGAATAAATCCGTTTGCTTCTGCAAATAATAATAATACCAATTTTATTTATTAGATTAGTGAAAAAAAATGTCTAAAATTACTGAATTTACACTTTTTTGTAAATTTAGTGTGTGATAAAAATTAATTCGTATGTATTCAACTTTTTAATTGTAAAAAAATTGTGGACATTTGTGGTAAAAAAATTGTTGTTAAAATGGTGTCTTATGTTCTCGCACATAAAATCTATTACAATTAAGTACAAAATAAGAAAAAAATAAAATTTCATTCTCCACTCTTAAGTAAAATAAAAAAATAATTTGCGGACATTTACTGGCCATCAAATAAAACATAAAACTACCATTTTGGACCTACGAAATATTATCTTTTATTGTAAAAGAATAACAACTTAAGATTATTTATAATCGTAGGAGTAAAAAAATGTCACATTTTTTTACTCCTACACGATAATTATTCATATTTATTTGACATATTTTAAACATTTTTCCATTCATATCGTAGCCATACTGAAAAACTTGATAGCCGGACATTTTTTTGTGAAACATAAAATTCTTCAAACAATTTGATAACGAAAATGTTATTTAATTAAAATTAATCTTTTTAAAGATTTTCACTTAATATTTTCTTTGTCATTAAAAATTGGTGAAACAACCTGAATAGCATAGAGGCATTCCACTGCATTGCTAATATTGTTCAACGATTTTTGTTTCAGAGAGTAAAAGGTTTAGACGAAGTGGATTCCTAAAAACAAAATGAAGGGAAGAATTAGCTAAAGGTCCTTCTAACATCCTACAAAGATGTATTCCGATTGGCAGAAGGTGAGTTTTTTTTTTTGCAATTATAATAATTATTATATAGATTACATTGCACTGTATCTCAACGTATGTTATTACAAAATTCATTAGAAATGATAAATCATGCGTGGTAATACAAACGCTGGATATAATTTTCTCTCGCCTAGTTCAGGAGATAGATGGTTTAGCTATGTTAGTATAATAGAATCATGTGCGTTGGTTGAGCGGGACGGTACTCTGAGCTGAGCGCGAGTCAATGATCTGTGTACCGTGTGTGCCTACTGCACGCGCGCCAAAGGAATTGCGTTGCACCGCACGTGCCCGCCACTTTCCAATATCACTGCTCACCGAGTAGCTCTCTGTTCGACACCACAGCGGCAACTAGTGTTGTGAATTTACCTGTTGGTGGGGGGGTCAAAATCGCAGATGATCAAAAATCTGAATGATCAATATTTCGAAATTTCAAAATAGCGAATATTAAAATAACTAAAAATGGGTTACATGACATTATTATTTTTGAAATATCACTAAGTCGAATAACTGAATACTCATTTATTCGAAATTAGACGTTCAGATCGGCAGTATTTTGAACTTTGAATGATCAAAATATAAATTCGAAAAATGTAGAAACTCCATATGTTCGAAATAAAAAATATGGGGTGCAGCTAATATTTTTAACAGACAAGATATCATAGCGAAATATGTTGAGAAATAAATGTGGAAATGAAACTTAAATATCCAAAATATCGAAGGACCGAAATAACGAATGTCAAATTGATGACTTGCAAAGTAACGAATAGAATAGTAGCCAATAGTTGAAAATCGAATTTCAACTATTCGCTGAATAATTTTGGAGTTTGAGACCGCGATCCTTTGTTATTTTAGCCTGTCGCTATTTTGACCGTTCGCCTTTTTGGTCTCTCGCTTTGGTAAATTCAAAATTGTAAACGTTCTAAATATTCGCAATTCTTGAATTCGAGGTCTTGAATTCATATCTACCACTCACAGTTTTGCCTATTCTTATTATTTTTGTATCTTCGATACAAATTTCATTCGACATTTTTGTATTCTCAATTTTTACCTACTATTTTAGAAAGTTCGTTAAAAATTGGCCTTTCTACATTTGAAAATTGGATTCTTGGAAAATTCTAATTTTTATCTCCACCCGAGTAAATCTCGAAGGACAACGGACGACGTAACATTCATAAACGAATAAACTTGATTTATGTCTTTTTATGTGTCGTTAAAGTAACAATAACGTGACTCGGACAAAAAATATATTGCGCATTAATGTCAACTCGTTCGTTTATTTAAAAAAAAAACACTCAGATTTTTTTGTGTTAAACCATTAAAGGAATAACAAAAAGTTGCGATTTTGTCGAGTCTATATTTTTTTTTTATTAAACTAGAATTAAAGTGACATAAATAATGTCAAATTTAGTATTTTTTTCTTTTCTAAATGGGAATGCAAATTTACAACAAATTCTTTTTGTTTTGTTAAAAGGTTTAAAACTAAAAACGTGAAAAAAATTTTATTCTAGGTTGTTTAATCGAATTTGTTGAACAATTTTTTTTTACTATTTTATTATTAAGTCTTTGTTATTATTATTATTATTATTATTATTATTCAAAATTATTATTATTCACGTTGATTGTTATTAATTTTTTTTTCTCGTCCCAATGGACTTAAAATACGAATTAAATCATACTTCTGATTAGGAATACATGAGTGCGTCCTTAATAAATGTCCAAGATCTGGTGAACAAAATGTTCGTAAATCAATTACATAGTGAGATATTCGATCAGTTGTCAAGTATAGCGGTTCACGGTCAATGGTTAAAGTATCCTTACATTGTGTTCACCGATAAAATATAAAAAATGTACAACATGCATTATGTTGGTAATTATTATCTATTAATGGAGAAATGGACAAGCTCTTTGTATGAGTAATGGCCCCGCTCTCGATTCCGCAGCTTGTGATAATAATTCCCGCAATGCCCCACGACTCTTTAAATGTAACCGCACGTGCCAGTGGTCTTAATATATACTCCGGTAGACTTACACTGTGTATCATCAGCAACATATATGTATACATGTATTACAGCTCTCGTTAGAACAGTTTCCCGTTCTAATGCAGCTCATGAGTGCGAGCAATGAACGAGCCGTGCGTATTTAGCGCGTAATTTATATAAGAAGAGAGGCACGCTTCGTTCCACCCCAAAGCATTTCGATACATTGGCGCCACGAAACATTCCCTAGACGCGCATCTTTCAGAATTAAAAAAGAATTCATAAACAAAAGCATTCAACATAAATTTGGAAAATGTCGAGTGATCAAGATGGAATTAATGCCTTGAGAAGCATTTTTCACCTTCACCTTGCTACCTTGAAGAGCTCAACCGTCACAGAAACGCTACGGAGAGCATCCAATTAATGTCCAAGATTAATTAGAAGCACATCTACGCCACTGTGAAGTGAGGGCGAGGTAAGAAATTGCTCTGAGAAGGAGTAGCTCACTTGGTTGAGGTCTTCCAGTTGCGCATCGAACATCCGCGAGACTGGATCTCTACAATTTTTATGGATTTCATTGTCATTAAAAGAAAATACCGTCAATTGAAGAGAAAGAAATTCAGACTTCGGAAGTTATTCGACAGGAAAGAAATTCGTGCGGTCATCGAGTTACCAACGGGATTTGAAACTCTACACTGTTATCCAATCACCGTCGTCCATTTGTTTCATTTTTTTTTACTCAGTTCGCGTATTATTCATCAGGAAAGAAGAGTTTGGTCATCGAGAGACGAAAAAGGTGTCTTTCGGGTTCGCCCACGTGGGACCGTTATCGAAATCTGCTAGGCCGTGAACGTGAACTGTGTTAGCGTCATATATTTTGTCTTTTCGTTGAGCCAGTGACCCAATGAGCTGGATAGTGTCACGGTCGCACACTTGACACAGCCCAATATACTAATTCCTCTAAAAAAGCATGTATATCTATATATATGTTGAACGGTGAACGTACTGCGAATGGAAAGGATTGTGTGCATCGTGGGCATCGCGCATTTTGCGATTTAGCATGCGAGACAACGTCTCAGTCGTGTTCGTCGTCGAGCAGGAACGACGAGCCGGCACGAAGCTCGAATCGGTTCGTTCGTGTCACGATTGTTAAGCGTTTGCTTTGGGTTAACCAACAGTGGACATACTCGGCGATATAACGAGACGAGGTCGTACACTCTCGACAAGATCAGCCAGGTTTCGCCAACACCGGTGCGTTGACCCTCATAATCGAGAAGAAATAGTTTCAAATATTGCTGTGTTTGTGTGTGCCGCATTTGGAACGATAAGTTGCATGAAAGTCGAGTGACAAATATTCGAAGACACACTTTGGAAGGATTATAGGAACGTCCGATTTTTGTTTCATTAGATGAGGGTAAACGCGAGGTTGTGACAGAACACGACAGAAGACTGATCATTTTGTAGATTGGTACTTTGTTATTCACTTATAAATGTGGATACTGAGAATATATAAAGACAGCGAAGGAGATGTTACAGCGGTACCAAGTGGAGCATTGACCTCAAAGTGAATGGAAGCGAGACAGAATGTACTTCAAGAGATAATGCAGTTTTCATGTCGTATATCGAGATCTAATCAAGAAATTATTCAGAATTATAATCTAAAAATTGAAAGCAATGAAGCAGTAACGTTAAAAATTTTGTGTATCTTTCGAACGAATTTATTGGCAGCATTAAAAAAAAAGTGGACAGACTCTTAATTCTGTTTTTAACCGAAAAATTATAAACTACAAAGTTCAATTCGTGAACTTCCTCCTACAACGTGCGAAAACTGGCACTGATGCAAAAATGTGCAAATTATTTTGTGTCAATCAAATGGATTTATTGATTGAATTTAAAAAAAATATTTGCTATAATTAAAAAATTATATGAACGACATAGTCGAAAGTAATTCACCAGATAATATCGCAACTGATGCTAATCAACATATTACAAAAAATAATAAAATGCATGGAATATAAGGTAGTCACGTGAACGGACAATAGTTTATCTCCTTCTTAAACTAGAAAATATAAATCCCGAATTTCGTATTATAAAAACATCCGGGAGTTTGACCAAATGCGCGTTATTGGTGAATCCAACCCTTTTGGACCTTCAGGTCGATTGTATAAGAAGCAGCGATGGTCCCGGCCTTGATACGTGGCCAAAATCTCCGGTATGGATCCCCCTTCAAGATCGTCAAAGAACGATCGTGGGACCAGCAACCGTTCGTCATCTACACGTCGAGAATCATCGTCAAGTCGTCAAAATTCGCAACAACATCGTCGAGGTCAACTGCAGCACCAGCAGCAAGCGAAGAATTCTACGCGACCGGAAGCCTTCTACGCAAGCGTGGAACCGTTATCCGTGAGACGCGGATTGTATAATTCCGGGGTGGGTCGTGTCCCAGACCCAGATACAAATTCCGCACCAAATTCGCCTGTTCCTCGTCCTCGTTGCTCTGCGGTTGCTACCACGTCGAGTCAACAGGTGCATAAGCAACAAGCTTCAAGCTTACCAAGACAACAACGAGATTCCACAGTAGTTGCAACTTCCGGTCGTCGTGTAAGTCAAGAAGAATTTCTACAGCCTTCGAACTCCAGCAAATATTACAATGCAGGTATATCAAGACGTGAAATAATCGGAAGGCGTTGCGTGGGTTTGCCTGATGCTCATCACGATGAAAATGCTGTTGAGAGATTTGCACAGACACTTCGTCATCGTTGGAAGCAACGAGCCTCGACCGACGAGAGCTCGATTGCGCGCACAAATACCGAGAGAGTAAATAACAACATGCCGGAACCCAACCTGGAAGAGAGACCAAGAACTTTGCCCTCTGTAGTCAGAAAGTCACGAGGCTACGTCGAGAATTACAATAATTCTGAGCTGCTTTTACCCGAAGGCAAAAGAGTCTCCAGGCAGGACATACTAAACCGCAGAACCAGCAGCTTTGGTGGTAACAACACGAGTTATGGTCTGATAAGACGAAAAAGTAGTGGAGCACTTGAAGTAGCTGGTTTATCAACACCAACAAATTTTTATCGTGATGAAAGGGTCAAGTGCGATGACTTTGTAAGGAAAAATTCGAGCTTTGTGAAGAATTCAGCGCAGCAACGATCCGCTCATCGAGAACATCAGCAACAGCAGCAGCAACAGAACTGCAATACCGCGAGGAGAAGAAGGGATAGCTCGTTGGAAAGGAGCCGAGCTGGTGGCTCACGATCCGTTGCCGATTTTCTAACAGTTTCGACTCGTCTTCGCGACATAACTCGCGGTCTTGTGCCACGACCCTCGACTTTACCAAAAATCGTGCAATCTTCAAGAGCCTCCAGAGCCGAAGTTGATTGGAACGCAGCTGGAAGATCATCGAGAGATTTAGCTTCGAGGGAAGCACCAATTTATGGAAGGATAAGACGCAGAAAGTTGTCTCTACCTTCTAGAGAATCGCAAATAAGAAAATCGACCAGCAGCCTTGCAAGATTCGTTAAAGGAAAGTCTAACGATTTTGATCTGGATGCGGATTTCAATCAAAAGACAACAAAAAGTAATCGAGAGGATCTTCAGTCCTATCAGAGGAGAAGCGAGACAACTTCTTCACAAACGGATATGAGAATCGAGTGCAAAAGGAATTCGATTTATGGACGAGTTCTTAGAACCAATACGTCGTCATCGAAATCGTCGAATCAGACTGGGACGAAACAAGAAAGACGTGCCTCGATTTCGGACAAGAAATCATCGCAAGTGATTGTGGCGAGTGGAAAAGACTTGAAGCAGGTTTCGAGAAGAAGGATCATCGACAATGCTGAAGACCCAACGGAAAGTCCAAATGCATCAACGTCTGCTGGAAGGTTGCAGACGAATTCGATTAGAGAAATTGACTATGCGACTATTGACTTTGGAATGAGACAACCAACAAGACGAAGAGAGTCTTCGACAAAACGAATTCAAGGATCCGTAGAAGAGAGTGATCGATCGATGCAATTTAGTGGAAGAAGAAATTCAGTGAGAACCAACGAAATTGACGAAACGAATTGGCAGAGACAGAGAGAAAAATCGCGAATGACGGAGGATCGAGGAAAGCGTGGAGAAACAAGAAGTGGAACGCAGGAAGTCTCTTCTCGGTCTAGCCGTTGCAATCACGCGTCAACGACTCTGCCGCTTTACACCAAGAGTGTGAGGAAGAGTTCGAGCTCCGGTATACCACTCAGGACATCAACGAGAGCCAATGAAAATCAACAGGCCTCTGGGGAGAACAAAAACTCTAAGGGGACATCGAAATCGGCAAAGGATCGGACGAACTATGTGAAAAAATCGGTGGCTGCTCATGTGAAATCGTTTAGTGAGGCTAGTAGTCCGAGCTCTGACTCACCGTGTCAGTCGTCGTCGATTTTTGGATTTTGCACTGGAAAGAGGAGAGTGCGCGATGAAGGGAAAAAGGAGGCTCGGGAGACAAGAGATTCGTCGAGAAGGGTGGGATTTATTTGAGGAATTTTAGGATTGATGGAACTTTGTCAAATTATGTAATAAACGCTTTCTGAATATTGAAACACAAAAAATTAATTGTTTTCCCGTTTTTTGTAGTCTTGACAACGTCTTGGAATTGTTTTAAATCAATAATCAAATTCAGTATTTAATTGAAGGGTTTTCCTAATTTGATCATCTGAAAATGAGGCGATAAAAAGTATAAAACATGTATATTTGAAACTTTTTGAGCTGTCTTTTTTTTCTTTTTCACTATTCTTTTAATATTCTAGTTCACATTCATACAAATTAAGAATCAGATTTTCTTTTGTTCGACACAAATAATTTTTTTGCGCCTTATGATCGAATTACCTCCGAAAATATAAAACACTTTTTACTTGAGAAAATTCATGATATACTTGAAATATTAATGAATCAACGTACAAAGCTTTGAATTGATATGTTTTATACTTTTTTAAAAATAAAATATATAGAAACGCCTTACTTTCAGAGCGTCAAACTAGGTAGACTAAACGATTTCTTTTTGGAATTCTTTTTTTAAATTTATTGGAAGTACGTGTAAAATTTGTTGTAATAAAAAAATCATTATATATTATCAACATTTGTGTCTTCAATCGACGCACAAAAATGGTGGTATCATTTTTTTAATCATTTTATCTTTTTTATCCGTTTTTGTAATTTTCAGTTTGAACCAATTTTTGAAGTTGTTGACATTTTCCGCCTGACGCAACAGAAATCGAATATCAATGGGAACCGTCGAAAGTTACTTTGAATAAAAAAACCGACGCCTCTTACTTCAAACATAATATTTTGTAGACATATTTTATGCATTAGGAAAATGCCAAGATTTTTTTAAACCTTCTTACAGTGGTGTTCCTTTAAACATAAATTACTAAATATACGGAAACATTTAAAAAATATATATAACATGACAAATTAGGGACTATGTTTTTAACATCATGTTTATAGAATAAAAACGTTCGATGATATTTTATTAAATGGCTAATTTTATATTATTTTTTTCTCAGGGTGAACTGGTGTGGTTCGACCCAGGAGTCGGCCATGTCCTGCCAGGAGAAGTTCTGGAGTACCACAGAGCTGCAAATGTCCTATCAGTCCAAGCAGTTATCGCTGGCAAGGTAATTTTATTTTTCGCAAACACTTTCAACTCGTTATTTCCGGAAAATGGAGAAATAGTGGTGAATTGAATGTGGAATCCCGGTTAGTGCATTGCACTATCTAGGCTCGCTAGCAGGAGTGCGTCTCTCTGGTAAACCAACAATACGAAGTGTCCGCCTTGGGACCAGTGCGCGTTGCGAGCCAACCGGTTAGTCTGCATTTCCTGAAAACGACGCCATCCTCGCTCAGGCAGAGACTCTCGAACCGATCGGTCGATACTCTCGAAGACGTAGCGATTTATACCACACAACCTAGTTACTATATTATTCTAGGCGTCGGCGAGAATGAAACACACGTAGTCCAATTGAATTCTCATAATCATTACGAGAAGAGATAGTACATAGCACCAATGACTGTATTTAATGATCTTGAAAACTTTACTAAGTCACAATTCAGCTTATTTATGTAGTTAATTAAATTTATTTATGCAATAATAATCAAATATTATATCGACTTTTTTATACTTATCGAAATGGTAAGTTTAAAAGAAATAATCTGTCTCGATATACAATACAGAATATTGTTGCATCTAATAAATAATATCACATATAAATATATGCAGGACATTTATTTCATTATATTTACCACTTTTGGTCTCGAACTCATTTTTAAATCCAAGTTTTATAATTTATACATTAAATCATAAAATAAATAAAAATGATCCAAAGTTTGGATCATCGAGAAAAGAAAATATATAAATGGAAGATTATTAATATAAAAAGTAAGAATTGATGTAATAATTGAATGTTATTGGATGAAATATTATTTTTTCGTAAATAACGAATAATATATGTAAATCGCTGGAAGTCTCAGTTATCTCGTTAAATTGTTATTTCTCGTATTATTGTTTCAAATTCAAATCTGCTACATTGTTTCAAATTTGTAATCTGCTACAAATTTTTTGTAGTAGAAAAAATGTAATAAAATACAGAAAGTTTTAAGTGAGTCGTTAAATAAATACATTTAAATTGGTACACGAATAATTTGTGAAACTTATCGACATATAAAAACAATGATGAATGACTAAATGATTAATGAGATAAGTAAAAATTGATGTAATAATTGATATTTCCTGCATGTAATATGTATTATTAGAATGAAAAATACTTTTCAGAGTTTAGAATTATTCGATTAGTTAGTAAATTAGAAAACAGAGAATTTTCAAGATGACAGACGTAATCACACTGGCACGTATAACGACATTATATATGAAGCTTGTCAGGTAACTCAGCCACTCATGGAAAGTCGAATCCATTGACAAGATATCGGATTATCGGAATAACTTGCATACTGCAGTGAATTGCATCGACTGTCAGAGTGCCACTTCCGCGAAAGTTTTCAAATATATATATGTATATATATATATAACGTTTCCACCTCTGCCCTTCTTTCTCTTCAGTTTATTACGCTCGTATAATTACGCGATGCTCGTCTGGTAGTCAGGTGCGAGAGATTAGTGAGAGTGAAATATCGATCCACGAGAGAGCTCATCTTCATTAAATTCTTTTCGTTTTATTTTTCGCAATGAATTTAATTCTTAGAGCAAAAAAAAACCTTTAATGACTTACAATTACTTTCAAAATATAGCGGAATAAATCAATTTCATTATGAGGTAATTGGTAGTAAACGTAATTGAGGCGATTCATAAAATTTGATAGGGTGAATAAGTTGACTTCTTTTTTTAATTTAGGTACCAATTTTTGGCAAAAAAGCGCGTTTTACTTTTTTTTTTTTTGTAAAAAATCGTCGTATAAACTATCCCAAGAATTTTAATTATTCATAACGGTGTTTTGATCCTGGACAAAAATCCCCATATATGAATATAAAAGATGTCAAAAATAAAATTCTTACAATTATTTATATTCGGGTCTAGAAATGTTATGCATGATTGGAATACTGTTACAAAGAATCGAACGCATGTCATTTTTATATATGTTTCTTTCTAAAGATTAAAAAAAAACAGTTTTTATTGGCTGAAATCCCCCTCGATGGTTCTTAATTATCAATATATTTATTCAATTGTCACGCATTTTTGCACATGCTTACTCGTGCAGAGATAAACATTTTTTTTTTTTTAATTTCAATACACTGAAATTTCAATGTTGTGGTCATAAATTAATGTAAATAAATAATACATGATGATAAATTAATAAAAGATTGTATCCAGCTTTGTGTAATTATTAATAAATATACATAAATCGTGCCATCGAGCAATAAAAAGTAGTTAAAAAATATAATCGAAGCCTATTAAATTTCGTTGTGCCTGCATTAAATTCTTGTTGACTGTTGATGATGACGATATTCTTCTTTATTTTCATAAGGAAGCATATCGTGCAACGTGGCCGAGAGCCACTGCGTTTGACCGGTGTCCCATTATAGATGACGATGCACACAAGCGTAGAGTTTATTATTTTTTCTTAAAAATACATTTTTTCTAATTCGATAAAAAGAATATTATAAATAAAAGATCAGGTAATTAAGTTTTTTTTAAATTAACTGAATACAAGGGTTAAATAAAATTAATTATACAACCAAAATTCCCAATGAAAAATTACGTTTATCAAGTCGTGAAGATTTACTAGAGAGGATGGTGGCTGCGCCAATGCAACTGCAACCTCAGGTAGGCCGTTGCATCCGGTTAGAGGTCTCACGTGAGCGGCTCTCCCGAGAGTCTTTTGCAGACCCGCGAATTCGCACGAAACGTCTATATACATACATTTCTTTTCTTCTTTTTCCATTTTTTCTTGTTCATTCTTCACCAACGAGGGTATTATGTCGCGAGTGAAAAGTAAAAAAGCAACAATATAGCAGTCGAACGTCAGTTATTCGCGAGTAATGAGAACGAAAAACGTCGTCAATGCTAACTAAGGAGTTACTGAAATTTTGTAGGTAGAAATTTTAACGAGTTTCAACTGAGAATATCGTTCTTCCAAAGAGAGTGTAGAAAGTATTATAATACCTGAGACATGAATCAAGAATAATAGGCCTAAGAAAGAGAGACGTGACAGATGTGGAAGAAAATTGCTGGTCTCGAGAATTTCAGTGAAACTATGAACCACCGTTGTAAACTTCTGGCACTTTGTAAAATTAACATTTATGGTATAATTCATTTGATAATTATTATTTTAGAATTATTACCTGTTGTGATTATCAAAAAAACGCTTAAACTTTACAATAATTGCAAAGAAAATACTTTTTCAAAAAAATTGTGGGAAAAATGAAGCACTTCGGTCCTCTAATTGATTTGTTTAATACTTTAATTGTGTTCTCAAATTTTGTGAATGAAATCCTCGTAAAATTTTATGAAGATTTTGTGTTCTTAGCAATTATTTAAAAAATATACATCTTTTTTTATAACAGTGGCCAAATAAAAATTGTTAAATAAATTATATGATAAATGTTTATCTAATAAAATAATGGAGACTCACAACTCTGATATGAACGAATACGTCGATCGTGGGCCTCGCCGACTTTCGCAAGAAATATCTGACGTGTCACCGGCTGTATCGTCAATATCTTCGGATAGTGCGAATTTTGGTTTGGTGAACACGAAATCTTTCTCAGACACCAATGATACAATGAGTTGCAATACTTTTTGCGAATTCTCGACGAAAGAATTGAACAGCGAAACGTGCAGCACATATTCGCGACGACAAGGCACAAAGACCCTGCCGACGAAATTGAGCCTGACAAACTCGAGGTCGAAACCCAAGAGAAAGCTCGAAAGACTCACTCAACTGTGTATACGAGTGATGCTGGAAAATGTAATGCGGTGCGATTCATTGAAATTTGAAAATTTAAGATTTGTTAATTACAAATGTTATTTGAGAAAATATTTTTTTTAATCTTTATTTAATAATCTTTTTGATTTGTAGCCGCAGACTTTTACCCTCACAAATCTCAATGGAGTCAGACCGAGACAGGATCTTGGACAGAATGGAGTGGAAGACATGATTCAATTAAAGTAAGTCTTATTATTAAAAATCACCGACTTGAGGTTCATCAATTTAAAGAGAAAATATGTTTTGTATTTAAACAATTGTACAAAATATCTCATTATCCATAACTGTATTCCGGTCATTGAAAAAAAAATCCAGTTTTGAGTATTAAATATTGTAAAAGTTACATTTTTTTGCAATATCGTTTCTTTATTTCCAATTTTTAAAAAAATTGACCTACAATTTTTGATATTTTGATCTGGGAATTTCTCCAGATGGCCAGAACACTTATACGAAAAATGCAACATGCCTTTTTAGCCTAAAAGATTGGGGGCATCATCTTTATATTTGGATTTAATTTGAACTTAAATGATTAATTTGTTTAAAATTAATTTATAGTGACCTAAACGAAGCCTCTTTACTATGGAATTTGAAGATTCGTTACGACAAGGAATTAATCTACGTGAGTAAACATTTTTAATTTTATAGATAAAATTTTTTTTTCAAAAACTACATTTTTTACTGAATTTTATAGACTTACACGGGCAGCATTCTCGTGGCCGTGAATCCGTACAAGATGTTTGACATTTATGGCCTCGACCAAGTGAAGCTCTACGAGGGACGGATACTGGGCACTTTGCCACCGTAAGTGCTAGCCAATATAGGTGAAACCGGATGCTGGGAGATTTTATACTTATATCATATAAGTAACATATTTTTATATTTATTTTACAAACAGGCACCTGTTCGCCGTCGGTTCGTCGGCTTACAGCCAAGTCTCAGCAGCCAACAATTCTAGTGCCAATCAAGTGGTAGTGATATCCGGCGAGTCAGGATCCGGAAAAACCGAATCCACGAAGCTTGTAATGCAATATCTAGCTGCCGTTAATCGAGCACCTAGCAATCTCGTCACCGAACAAATTTTAGAGGCTGCACCCCTTTTAGAGAGTTTTGGCAATGCCAAGACTCCCAGAAACGACAACAGTAGTCGATTTGGAAAATATTTGGAAGTTCACTTCAGAGAGTAAGAGTTTTATTTGAAGATTTTATTCACTATGACAAAAAGCTTAATAATCCATTGCATGTTTTATCAATCGTCGAGAGTTAACGTTAATCTTTTTAAAAAGTCATAACTTAAGTGCAGATCCTCCGATTTTCTGCAAAAAAAAAGTATGTTTCCTTTATTGGTAAAAAATGTATATTATAAAAAAATGTCATGTGATTGATTATTCGTAATTGGAATTAGAAGGAGAATGCGTTGTAGAAAGAGTTTCATCTTTTTTAACATCATTTTTTTAATATTTGATATTTCTAAAAAAATTAAATTATTCTAATTCCATTAATATTAATAAAAATAGCAGAGTAAAATTGATTAATTTTTTTTCTTTTTTCAGTGGAGTAATAGTAGGCGGTCGTGTGACGCAGTATCTTCTCGAAAAGAGTAGAATAGTAACGCAGGCAGCAGAGGAAAGAAACTATCACGTATTCTATGAGCTGCTGGCCGGCCTTGATCAGCAACTTCACGACAAGTACGGGCTTCTTACGCCCGACAAGTATTTCTACTTGAATCAGGGTGGCAATTGTGAAATCGATGGAAAAAATGACACCGAAGATTTTAAGGCTCTCCTTTCGGCAATGCAAGTACTGGGCTTCACGTCCGAGGAGCAAGATACCATTTTCAAGATTCTCAGCAGCGTTCTTCATCTCGGCAACGTTTACTTTCACCGAAAGCAGATGAGACATGGACAAGAAGGTGTGGAAGTTGGATCTGACGCTGAAATTCGTTGGGCTGCTCATCTCCTTCAGGTCAATTCTGATGGCATCATTAGAGCGCTTACTACAAAAACGACAGTAAGTACAGACTAATATAAGGATATCTGTGAAGACAAAAATAAGTGTTCTTTTTAATCTAAAAAAAATGTTCTTTAATTGTTTAGGAAGCAAGAAACGAGCGAGTTCTCACTGCCTTAAACATCGATCAAGCTCTAGATGCAAGAGATGCATTTGCAAAAGCTCTCTACAGTTCCCTATTTTCCTGGCTCGTCGCAAGAGTCAACCACATTGTCTACAAGGGAACTAAACAGACTGCGGCAATCTCAATTCTCGATATATTTGGCTTTGAAAATTTTTCCGAAAACAGCTTCGAACAGCTGTGTATCAATTATGCCAATGAAAATTTACACTTTTATTTCAACAAGCATATATTCAAGCTTGAACAGCAGGAGTACGCAAAAGAGAAGATAGATTGGACGACAATAAATTACACTGTAAGTTGTCCCTGTTTTTAATTTAGTATCTGATCATTTTTATGTAGATTTTTGTCATTATTGATCTCGGAATTACGTTTTTTTTTTAGGACAATCTTCCGGTTATCCATCTGATTGCTAAGAAACCCGTGGGTATACTTCATCTGCTCGATGACGAGAGCAATTTTCCAAAAGCAACGGATCTCTCGTTTTTAGAGAAATGTCACTACAATCACGCTCTGAGCGAATTGTACTCGAGGCCGAGAATGAATTCCGCCGAATTTGCAATAAAACACTACGCCGGATTAGTGTGGTACAATGTCGAGGGATTCCTCGATAAGAACAGGGATACTCTGAGACCCGATGTCGTGGAATTGCTCATTAGCAGCAAGATACAGATGGTCAGTAAAATGTTCCAACACGTGAGGACAACACACGAGGCAAATAAGACTATGAACAAACCAAACGGAAGATTCGTCACCATGAAACCGAGAACACCGACAGTTTCTGCAAGATTTCACGATAGTTTGCAGCAACTTCTGGACTCAATGTCTCAGTAAGTCACTTTTATTAAAAGATCAACAAAAAAAAATTAAATTCTATTCTCTACCAAATGATTTATACAAACATTTTCTTCATAAAAGTTAGACTTGTATAGAAAGTTTTTGTGCAGAAATTGCGTACATTAAATTTGATATTGAATTTATTATAAATATTTCTACAAAAAAACATTCCTTTACTATTAGGTTTATCTTTCAAATATTTTTAACGATATATTTTATTAATATTAACAATGTGCATTACATTTTTTTTGCAGATGTAATCCATGGTTCGTCCGCTGCATAAAACCGAATACGGAGAAGGCGCCAATGAAGTTCGACATGCCCTGCGTGCTCGAGCAACTTCGTTATACTGGAATGCTTGAAACAATTTGCATTCGAAAAACGGGATATCCAGTCAGACTTCATTTTGGCCATTTTGTTGATCGCTATAGGTATTTAATACCCAACAATTTACCGAGAGGAGCGCCCAACAAGGAACTCTGTCGTATTATTCTTGACAAGGCTGCACCTCAAGACGCCCACGAGCAGTACCAATTGGGTCTCACGAGAGTCTTCCTTAGAGAGTCATTGGAAAGAAATTTGGAGTACAACAGGGCGTTGATTCTTGAAAGAGCAGCGATAACTGTTCAAAGGTAAACAAATGTTACAAATAAGATTATTAAATTAATATTATTCTTAATTGTCAATTAATCAAGTATAATGTAAATTGATCGAGGATCCTGCCATTTTTCTTATTTATTATCTAGTGAAAGGAAATATATTAATTAACTGGCTCAAAATTTCCAAATATTTTCAAGAGATAAAAGATCGTTCCAGAAAATTTGGAATTTAACTAAATTTCGGTCATACTCGTTCCTAGACTCGACGTTAGGTACAAAAATGGATATATTTTAAAGTTAATACATTTTTATCGCATTATTTTACAGATATACTCGAGGTTTTCTCGCACGTAGAAGATTCCTCAACATCTCACGAAGCACAGTCTTCATTCAAGCGGTTTATCGGGGCTATCGAGACCGGAAAAAATTCCAGGCTTTAAAACGAGGAGCCGTAATGGCGCAGAAGATGTATCGAGGAAAGAAAGAGAGGGAGAGATTCAAGGTATTAAGGGAAGAAATGGCCAAAAGAGCGGAACTCGAAAGAGCCAGTAGGGAAAGAGCGAAAGCGAAACAGCAGAGGGAAGAACAAGAGAGAGCTTCCAGAGCTGTGGCTGGTGTCAATCACCTGGAGATTCCTGCAGAGTTGGCTTTCATTTATAGCAAACTAGACGGTAATACTTTTTACTGTTTATTATGTTAGATATTATTATTATTTCGTTGATCATCAAAACACACCTTAAGAGTAAAGGATTTGGAGAGATTTCAGAGCTTTAGACAAGTCAAATCGATGCTAAACATTTATGTCGACTTCACAAAGTACACTAACATTTTTTTTGTGTTTCATTTTAATTTTTTAGCCTTCTGATCAAAATTATTTAGAATCCGTGACTTGAGGTCAGTTTCTAGGATTCTTTTTTACTCTGCGAGTTATTCAACTGGATTCAAGTGTAAAAATATAACACAGAAAGTTTTAGTTTTCTTACTGACTTTTCTCCGCTTTTAAGTAACCGCTGTGAGGCATAATTTATATTATAGAATGTGTCCATAACCCAGATAAACATTCATATCGATGAATATAAAAAAATATCATCAGATCATAATGGTAATTTCCGAAGACGCACATTTTTCATAACAATCCAACAGTTTTGCCAATTTTTATGTGACGTGACTTATTCTACATTTAGAAGATGCTGTACGAATTAACCCACGAGACGTTTAGTAGCGTTAGCCGTTTATTAATTATACTCGTTTTTTTGTGAATGATTTTTCTTGCTGGGTAAACAGCAGGTTGTATGTATTAAACGATTAATGAAATATCGAACACCGCTATAAAACATCCGGGTAAAATTATGGAGCTGTTGTCTAAACGGTTAAATTATGCAGTTGTTATCGAATCGGTTAAATTATAGTCTGTTCAGAATAAGTATCAGCCGTCCTACATTGAAATCGGAAAATTATGCGTGATTTGAAAAAATGGCAAACGTATCCCCCCATAAATCAGTTAATGTTTTTGCAAATTAATGTTTGTCTGAATAAATTAAACATTATGTAAGCAGAAAAGATCTTTTCTTAACAGAAAAGATTATAAAAATGTAGCAATGGTTTAACTAAACGTGAAACTCCCCAACATCGTTAAATAAGTTGTAAATTCATACGGACCGATGACAAATACATAGGATTTTCCCTCAACTCGTGAATTTAAATAGAAAGAAAGTTTCCCAAGTCCCTGAAAGGAAAAAGTACGAGAAAAACTCGCGGAAGGCTGATAATCGTGCAGCGATAAGATTTTTCGAATGAATATGTATGAATCTTGTGCAACTCCAATCGACCTTGAACTCGTGTTGCAGACTGGCAGCCGACTCACACGGAGAGAAATCTTCTCAAGGTCGTCGGTACAGTGATTCCTTTGACTCACGCTTATAATCTCCCACCGGATATTGATCAGCACCAGTTCTCCAAGTTTACCAACATATACTTCAAGAGTCACATCTTCGGTATGAAGAGAGAGCCGATAAAAACGCCATTCCTGGCTAAAGCACGTGATCAAGATTACACGGACTCGCTAATGATATTCAAAATGATTCTGCGCTTTATGAACGAAAACAATCTCAGCGGAAAGCGTGAACAAGCTCTCGGCGATTACTTAGTTAACAAAGGAATCGTTAATGATAAACTAAGAGACGAAATTCTCTGTCAATTGGCCAATCAGACTTGGAAAAATGAAAATGACGCTAATAAAGAACGAGGATGGCTCTTGCTTGCAAATTGTCTTTCGGCTTTTCAACCAAGCCCAACGCTCTTCAAGTATTTCCTGAAATACGTTTCCGATCATGCCTACGATGGCTACAAGGCTTACTGTCAACGAAAGCTTCTTCAGGGCGAGCGAACGGTCCTCAAAATTATGAGCAATAATCAGCCGAGCATTCATCACGTTCCCCGAACTTATCCGCCTTGCGTTTTGGAATGGAGAGCCAATAGAAATCGTGTAAATATGGCTTTGACGGTTGGATTTTACGACGGTGAGAGTACAACTTGCGCCGTTGATTCTTGGACAACCTGCGAGGAACTCGCGAATTTGGCTGTTCACAATCATGGCGTCGAGAATTCGGGATGGACTATTACACTTTGGAATCAACTTGATGGTCCCGATGCTATTGTCACTGAAACTAACGGTTTTGATTATGTTCTGGATTTGATTTCGGAAATGGAACTCGCGCCTGCTTTCCCAGCGGCTAAACACATGTTCCTCGAGCAGAGAAAGAACAGTTTTCCGCCAATTAAGAAGAGAGAGGTAAGGAAACGTAATGCTGAGACGGTACAGCATCATTCAAAACATGTAAGGAATTTCATATGAATTGGGTTACCTGAATTCTGCATCATCTCAAAAAAGACTCATACATATATATTTTTTTAAAGTTTAGAGTGTCAAATTATTTCAATTTTTGTTTTATTGCGTACTTTAACCAGAATTAACTACCAATACTTTTAAAAAATTATGTACGAGTAAATCTGTAACATAAATTTTAGGTTCCGAATTTTCTTCCTAATACTTTTCCCATAACAGCTCAGAATCGGATTCACGTATTTTTGAGCCGAACAAAGGAATAAATTCTGCTTTTAATCTAGAGGGAATATGTTAGTTTACTTCGAATTTGGCAATATGTTTATTTTTATAATATTAAATGAAACTTCTGATTGCAAACGTTCGTGCAATGCAGCCTTAATTGTGGGTGAAGATCGAGGTTTAAAGTTCTTAAATTATTTGTAAAAGTTCCTGGCTTTCTAATCAGCTTAAAAATAATGTATGAACATTTTTTGAGACCACGTGAAACGAGGTAGCCCACTTCTCATGGAATGTCTGGTGTATTCAAATTTTTCTTTTTTTAATTGGGTAGCGAAAGTAAAGTCAGTAAATCTATATGACTTTTTTTACACGGTGTTGACTAAAATTGTTGCTGTATCTGTCCTTTTTCCCATTTTGTTTAGATTAGTTACTCACAATATCTCCGATATTGCATTAAAAATCAACTTTTCTTCAACTGTGTAGCTTAAATAAAGTCTCCAATTTCAATTTCGCGAATAAAAAAAGTGCGTAAGTAGTTTTCATCACCCAGTATAGTAATGTCGGGCGGTGAGAGTCGTCCATAAACCAACGGAATTGCGTGGGTCTATTGTTAGCGAGCGAAAATGAGAATACGCGAGCGTGGGAATTTCTCGAGTCTCTTCCTATTGTGGAATGAAAGAACCCAGTGATTGCCGTCATACAGTTAATGTCCTAAGAAACACGTTCGCTTGAAAAAGGTCCGAAATATGCCAGCATATAGTGATTAGCCTCTTCTTAAGATGCCAATAGCTGTATAGCATTTAAGTTTGCCACAACATACGCGTACAACGTTGATAATATTTGATTCATTCAGCACGCCCAAGCCATTCGAGAACTGGAGCACGACCTGGAGCTACCGGTCCTCAAGACCTTCCAGCCGCTCGAGAGAAAACCGGTGGCCAAGGTTGTCGTCGACAAGCCAGTGGAACCGGAAATTCAGTCCCCCCGAAGACCGGCGGTACCGCCACCTCAGCCACCAGTCGCCAAACCTTCTCCAGTTAGTCATTTGTTTATTTACCATTTCGGAGAACGCAGAATTATCATACTAGTCTTATTTCACCACCTTAAACCTGTTTATCGATTTAAAAAAAATTCTTATCTTTGATTTTCAGACGAGAAAGCAGTCTCACGAGCCCGTACTCGAGACTTCAGGTGAAATGGGACTGTCCAGGCAATCGGCCCTCAATGATCGTTACTTCGAGAAGGAGAAACAGCGCAGTCGAAGTCTCGATAATCTTTTACAACCGGAAGTCGTTCCCTCGCCGAGCAAACTAGCGACCCTCGGACTTTCATCGTCGAAATTGAACGAGAGATATCACAGCTTGGAGAGAATCGGCGAGGTAACTGCTGTGAGCAACGCTGAATACATGAGCAATTCCGAAGTTGCTCAGGAGCGAAAATATAGCAGAATAACGAGAACCACCGAGCCAAATATCGTTGAGGAAGAGGATCTGACTATTGATTTCGAGTATCCTGATATACAATCTGTCAGCCAGACTGGAAGATCCGAAGACGATAAGAACAGTTACATAAGATCACAAACGAGATTCATAAAATCTCAATATCCAGGTAAAAATGCTAATGTCTATAAAACTCATGAATTTATTTTGTTATTGAGCTCGAAGACATACCGATTAATGAAGAATTGAACATTGTTCCCACAGGAAAGAGGGCTCTCCCAGGAAGCCAATCAAGTCGTGCTTATATTGAGAAAAGTGAGTACGGCGTAAAGTCTTCGGCAATGTCGGATACAAGCGAAGCACCATCGCTTGCTTCACACGTAAGGAGAGTCAGAGTTCCGAGCCAAGCTTCCGACGTTGATCAATTTTTGGATGAACTTTTTATGCCCGTTCTCGACGGAAATTTGGACGAACTATCGGACGCTAGGAGCCTCGCTGCGAGTATCAAAGGAACGAAAAAAGTTAGCCAAAATGAAACATTGGACGATTTTTTAAACTTCGCCAGAGATTTGAGTGGACAGAACATGGAATTGACAGCTCTTGAACTCTCGAAGAAGATAAAAGGTGGCGGAAACATGGATATACCGAATCAGAATACAGCATTTAATTTCAGTCCATTATCGCCTGGAATAATGTCGCCACCGATGATGATGCCAATGTTTAGTCCTCAGCAACAGATACCAAGCGCTCAAAATCAGAGCATGAATATGGGTTCAGGTTTTATGCCGATTCCGATTTACAACATGCAAGGAATGAATCTTCCACAGCAATATCCAAATTCGCCACCTGCACAGAACAACGACATGGCTGCTTATCAGCAGAACCTTCAACGAGCCTTTTTGCAAAGTGCAATGGCTCAGAATATGCAAATACAGCAACAGCTTCTTGCGCAAAATCAAGCGCTTCAACAGCTTTTGGTACAAAATCCACAAAACGGAGGTCAACAGTCGGGAACTTTTAACGAATCGGGAGAGCCTCTGTCGTCGCCGAGTCACTCGACACCAACGAGCGCTAGACAGGAGACTGTGACGGTTAAAGCGCAGGTTCACAGATCTCAAAGTCCCCCGAAAAAAGGACCAGAATTGGCGAGAAAATCGAGCATGGAATATGGATCGAGAAAAATTAGCATAGACAGAAAACCGGTTGAGAGAAAAACCTCGTCCACTACTGAATTGAAGAGAACCGGAAGCTCGGGACGCGGTAATGTTCAGAGCAACTTTACGAATGTTTTGAGTGAATTGAAGAATAGAAAAAGCAGCGTGGATAATAATTCGAGTATTATAAATGGAAAGGGTGTACCACCGCCTCCGCCGATGCCACCGCCACTTGAGTCTCATGATCCTTCGGAATCCAGACCTTTTCTTGATCCTTACGGAAGAGCAAAGACTGTAAGAATTGGAAAATGGAGATGGCCACCTCCAAGTGATTCCAATGAGGCGCAGACACAAGATAGCTTCACCGAATTTAAGATGCGACAGCATCATCTGCAGAGAAAAATCACGCCACAGTATCAGGAGTACAATCAGGGTGATGGACAACAGAATGCTGATGGCAGTGTAGATTGGGAGGAATTTGAGATTGAGAATGTTGTCACTGAGGATAGGGAGGAAATTACCATTCACGCTAGCTCAGGACATGTATCGAAACATGAGAATGGATTTAAGGATGATGGCGATAAGAAAAAAAAGAAGTCGAAGTAAGTTCAGCTTAGATTAAAATGTTTTCTTTTAAGAGACGTATTTTAGTTGTAGAATATTTTTTTTAACCACATTAGCATTTGTATAATGGATTTTTGGGAAGGAAAGTGCTTTTACGGGCTCTGAGTCAACTAAAAAAAAGTTATAATAATTTACTTTTTTCTGTTTTTTTTTTTTTCATTCCATATATTGAAAAAACTAGAATTTAAGCCTCATAAGATAGACTATTAAACCACAAAAAATGTTAGATATTATTATTTTTTAATTAAGAACTGATTTGACTGTTTCAAAGGGCTTGCATAAGCGACTTTAGTCGATTTTAGGCAAAAATTAAATTTTTTCTCATCAATAAAAAAAATTAGTAATCGTATTTTGATGTTGTCAAAAAAATGCCCATTATCAAGTATAAAAATGTAGGAGTCATATTTTTCTAAAATTAAAAATATTAAAACTAATATTATTGAGAAAAAGAATCTTCTGTAATTTATCATATTAAGACCTGATGAATTGTTAGATACATTTTTCATACAATGTTTTGTTCGCCGCTAAAGCAAATAAAACAATCTTTTTTGCCTCAATTATTAGAGACCGTCCTAAATGATAATAATATGAGTAGAATTAGTGAAGCATTGATAATCGATTGATTGAAATAATATTTGTCATCTAGATCTGGCTTCGAAGTAGGAGCTCAGAGACCTTCGCCGGGAAGCATAGGAAAATTGAAGCTAAGCTCGGAAATGAGACAGCGATTAGAAAAAGTGACGGCCAATCATAGTGTTCGTTCGACAAAAACGACGGAAAAGCCTGCATTACCCAGAGAAAACGGTAAAGTAAAGAGGCTCGAGGATAACAGGAAACTTCTCCTGGAACAACAGCTCGCCGGAAGATGGGACGATTATGCTTCGACGGCAGACGATACTCAGAGCGTTACTTCCAAGGGTACGACTGATATGATGACACAGGCTCAGGTCGTCAGGACTCAAATCGAAAGAATGGAGAGACCAGTGCCTCCACCTCCACCAATTTCACCGCCACAACCACCGAGTCCTAGGGGCGGAAGCATGTACAGCAATAGGTACAATTTAAATTTAATTATATTGAAGACAATTCAAAGAAATAATTTCAACTTGTTTTTAATTTTTGACAAATTTCAAATTGTGTGAAGTCGTAACCATTCTCAGTATTTCGCCGAAAATCAGAACAAACAATGAAGGCTAATCATTCTACTAACTTGATAAATTTTATTCTCGACTTACCAAGATTTTAAATTATCGAATTTGACACACAACAATCTCACATACATCCATATATTTTATATAAGTATAATTTTTGTATGAATTGGCACATTCTGAACACATAGACATTAAAACCTCGACAAAGCAAATCTTGAATACGGGAATTACCTAACTATAAGGAAGTTCTAAAAAAAACAAACTTATTCAGAAAAATCAGAGAATTAATTTCAGGTTAATGAAAATTTTCGCGAATTTGTTGAACAAATGTTTAAAGACTAATTTATCCATAATTTTTTATGACTGTTATTCAAAATTCATGTTTTTCTTATCTGCAATAATCTCAATTTTCTAATATAAAATTTTCTCATTTTAAATTATTCAAATTCTAATCACATCAAACTTTTTCTCTTTTCTCTTCTCGTTCTCTTTCAAATAAAGTATTCGGCTATTTTCTACAACGTAAACTGTATTCAATACTTCAAACGTAACGAGCATTTCTAATCACTCTCTCTTACGACACTAAACCGGCATTCAAACTTTTTCTTCCTTCATCGTACTGCATTACCATGCTACATAACATACTTTTTTTTTTGTACACAGTCTGTAGTAATTATTTCCATAAAATACCTTCCGTGCATTTATTGACGTCTATTCCGTTCAACATATTTCATAGTCCAGTCACTCTGAAATCAAGGAAGTCGATGCCTGAAATTTCTTATCGTTTATATTCCCTCCATGATATTGTATCAACACTATGTTTCTCTATTTTTCTTCAGTCAATCCGGAGTTCCGCAACCTCGAAGTCCTCCAGCTCCAGTCGAGCCAAAGACTCGCGAGAACAATGTCCGTGCTTCGCCCGACTCGCAAGATAGCCAGGATCACTTTCCGAAGAATCAGCACGATATGTTTAGCCAGAGTCGCGATATATTCGCATCTCAGCAGCATCTTCGTGAAACCCACGAGCATCGTGTCGAATACACCGAGAACAAAGTGACGAGATCACAGGAAAAGACGAAGGAGTACTACGGCAAAGATAGTACCGATGTGGGAAGTACAACGCGCGGTGATCGCAGTTCTGACTTCGACTCTCGTCGCGATCACAGCGATATTATCTTTGATCCTAAGTTCGCTAGGGACATGTTCGAAAATACAAATTCCAAGCGTGACTCCTTCGGCATGACCAGAGACTTGTCGCCAAAGTCACGTGACAGTTTTGGAATGCCATCGTCACGGGAATTCGGAGTTGTTGCTAATACACGAGAATCATTCGTTGTTGCACGGCAGAGCTTCAAAAAATTGGATCACGAGATCGACCGAAGGTCGAGTGTTGCGTCGACTCATCGTACTGACAAAATGGAGAGAATCGAGATCGAGGAATGGCCCGAATTTCTTAGGCCTGTATTGCCACCTGCGGAAAAGCCGGAAATTGAAAAAGTTCAAGAAGTCGTTGACACTAAACTCTATCCACCAACGTCATCCGCTCATTTCACTTACAACAGAGTCACGTGGGCGCTCAGAGTGAAGAAAGAAGTGTTTGCGCCTAATGAGACGCTTGCTAGTCCTCTCGCTCTTCACCTCGTCTTTTGCCAAGTCGCCTACGATGTACTCGCGACTTCCAGCATTAGAATCACCAAGGAAGATAGACAGAATATGCTTAAGCTTTTGGATAATTATGGCGTAACGCTTGATAATCTACAGAGCACTCAACATAAAATTACAATCAAGAAGAATGTCGTGGATGTCGCGAAACAGTGGCCGCTTTATTTTGCACGGATATTCCCGGTTTCGGTGAGTTTTTATAGTGGTCTCTATTTATTGTTTCCGATCACAAATCAAAAACTCAATGCTACCTCTAGATTTGACCTTTTACGAGTAATTACAGAATTAAAGATTTATGTTATTTAGTTAAAAAGAAATTTTACATTTACAAAACCTTGTCAGTCACGATCTGGCCTTGTTCATAAAATTCATAAAATTCATAAAATTCATAAAATTCATAAAATTCATAAAATTCATAAAATTCATAAAATTCATAAAATTCATAAAATTCATAAAATTCATAAAATTCATAAAATTCATAAAATTCATAAAATTCATAAAATTCATAAAATTCATAAAATTCATAAAATTCATAAAATTCATAAAATTCATAAAATTCATAAAATTCATAAAATTCATAAAATTCATAAAATTCATAAAATTCATAAAATTCATAAAATTCATAAAATTCATAAAATTCATAAAATTCATAAAATTCATAAAATTCATAAAATTCATAAAATTCATAAAATTCATAAAATTCATAAAATTCATAAAATTCATAAAATTCATAAAATTCATAAAATTCATAAAATTCATAAAATTCATAAAATTCATAAAATTCATAAAATTCATAAAATTCATAAAATTCATAAAATTCATAAAATTCATAAAATTCATAAAATTCATAAAATTCATAAAATTCATAAAAAAATAGAATAGAAATATAAATTTAATATTTTTAAACACTGTATTTTGTCATTGTAAAAACTCATTACAAATTTATATTGCTTTCAATATAAATTTGAATTTTCTTCAAATCGCCACTACGCTTATTATAAGACTGAAATTTCTTTTACAAAAGAATATTTTTTTACTTTGTTTACGCAATACATTTTTATTATCTACGAGTATGTATTTACATTAATCACAACACTGCAGAGTAAAATATTATAAAATAACTTTTAAAAAAATTAAATACATTAAAAACAAAACAATGGTTACAATCTGATCTTGAAGATAACAAGTGCATCATTTATGAAACTTATTCCATTTCTTCATTACAGATCGGACCTCAACATCCGGAGGCTCAGCATGTAGCAGTCTCTCATCACGGACTCCGTTTAATAAAAAGAAATCCCGCTGGTGATTTGTCCATCCTGGAAACTCTTCCGCTTGAGGATATTGTGTCCGTAGCTTCAAGTCGAGCCGGTGTATGCACCCTGCAGGTAGCTTCTGGAGTAAGATTACCTCTGCATACAACTCGTGCACCTCAGCTAGCTGAGATGATCAGCAACTTCATTAGAGTGGTGAGTCAATATTCAAATATCTTTCTCCATATACGCTATAAACATTTTTTTGTATATTGTTGACTGAGACGAATAGCAAAGGCGACGAATGATTATTATTATTTTCATTCGTATTATAGCTTATAGCATTCTTGGCTTTCGTTTGTTGCATCGATCGGCTTCATCCGTTCGAACTCTCGAAGGCCGTTCGTCGATCATCAGATATAAAAAAAAAAATAATGATCTTACGTAAGTTGTCTCGTAGGACATATAAATTGTGGGGATCTGTAGAGAAACGTGCGAAGACCACATCGCGGATGTATATCGATAAGTGTGTGTTATGCGTGAGAGCTGTAAGCAAAGGTATGCAGACAGCAATTCGAGAGGAGATGAGCGTGCCTCTTGACACGAAGAAGTGTCGGCAGCGCACACGCACACTCGATATTTACCAAGTGGAAATGAAGCTCTCTGTGATGCGTGGTTAACGATAGGTGCGGCTGACCTCAAGATGCCATCTATCTACTCGAATGCGGTTTTCTAATCGACGATCTTCAAGCTTACGCCGTATACGATGATGATTCTCGTTTGTATTCTTGTCGCCATGGGAAAATCGACAAATTGAATTCCTTCGCAGCGAGACAAACACTCGATAATGTTATTTTAGTGAGGAATTTAGTTTCTACTCACCACACGACATTTTTTTATTCATTTCGACATAACTCATATTTATGATAACGTGTGTGTATTATAAAGAATTTGGGAAAATTAGTGTGGGAGCAATTTTTGAAAATACATTACAAAAGTTTGTTACAAAAAAGTTGAATTAATTGAGTGTAAATGAAAAGAATTTACATTTCTTTCAATTCCGGAATTTGTATCACTGACACGGGCGATTTAATTAAAATTCTCTAAATATTTCAGCTAAATACAAGTCGTCTTTCCTAAAGGAAAAAAATATTTTTACATTTATCAAAATAAAAAATCAATTCTATCAGGTTGATAAAACAATTTACAAAACTTCATTTGAAAAGCTGATATAAAGCTACTTTTGTAGTGAAAAATTATTTTTCTGTGATTTACAGTTTTCGAGATTTGTTTCTTTAAAAAAAAAGCAATTTCTGAAATGTTGAACTTAAAAATCTGAAAAATATCAAAAAATACTTCTAAACTGTACTGAAATCTGCATCATTTAAAGAAATATCTAAGATGGTCAGAAAAAGTGACATAATTAATAGAGAATTTTTTTAAAGAAATTGTCTTGTAACGAATTTCATTTAAAAAATATAAAAATAAATGCAACGAAGGTTAGTTTTACGTATAACCGTTTTTCCCATTAAGTACCCATTTAAAGTAATAAGAGATCTCAGGCCTCTAACAACAAGTCATTTTTAATTTTATTCGAGATTAAGAGAAGAAACTTTATTTACTTTTCCTTCAGGACCTTTTTTTATTACTGTTTCATAAATTAATGAAATACCCTTAAGTCCAGTATGATGGACACCATACGAATGAAACGATAGAGTTTTACATAATTGTTTTAACTAAATATTAATATTTTATTAAACATTACACGATATTATTATTAATTGTAAAAGAATTTTTTCCGCTTTTGCAAAAATAGTCATAATAATTATTTCTTTTATTTTGAATGACTTTCCATTCGAATATCTGCCCAAGGTTTATATCGACAAACGACACCCTCAAATTATGGAAACAGTATGGAATTAATTTGAGTCCCTCAGACATCGACTGATTCTTTTATATTCCGCTGTACTCGTATAAACGAGAATTACAAAGCGCTTGATGGACGCTGCAACGGCCGAGCGATTTGCGGTATATTAATTCCTCCGAGTGTCAACTCACGTGCACAGGATCGAAGTAATACGGGCGTTCCGGTTGCACGAGCAAGTTGCTCCCAGTCGCTTATCATACGCGCATATATCGTTCATCCGTGAATCTTCTTGGCAATTTTCCACGCTTATATACGTCATAGTATACACTTTAGGACTTTACTACTGTGCTATAGTAAAACGTCCATAGAGATAGTAAACTCGTGAGTCACGCGAATGACCGTGATCGGAGTGACGAGTGTCACCCCGGTACCAGACTTCCGTAGACAGGGAGGTTCGGTTCCGCTCGCCTGATTACATCCAGTCAACCTGTAGAGGTGACCGGGGCTAATGAAATCAATTCACTTAATTCATTCAACGCTATATCAAATTTTCCATATGTTTATTGTTTCCTCGTAGAGGAAGCTTTGTTTTCATGAAAACATTGATTTTTTTTGTTGTTTCAAGACTTTCATGTCAGGATACTCAATATTGTCTCTAAAACATTAGAGAAAAATGGTTTGGAAAAAATATCTGTGTGAATGTAAAGTGATGACCTCCGAAAAATTCAAACCTCTGTATCTCGAAAACTTTTATTTCCTTATCCATAAAAAAACCCCGTATATAAAAATGCAGGACTTACGCTTTTTTTAACAGAAAAAAAATTGAAAAAAATAACACTCCTACCATTCGTTATATTCAGATCGGGGCATTTTTTCCGCTGATCCAAACACTGTTGTGAACAATCAATCGCATGAGATTTTCATAATGAAATTTTTTTTAAAAGAGGATTTAAATAATTTTTTTTTTCAAGTACATTTTTATTTGCTACAGAATAATGTTTTTACTATTAAAAATCTATAATACAAGTTACTACTGTTGTTATGACGGATAGAAATATAATTGAGAAATTGGGATTGACGGAGAAAAAAAGATCGTTTCTTTCCTTTTCTAAAATCGGTTGACCCGAAAATTGTTCGAAGAAATTAGAAAGAAGTTTGAAAAATGCTAGTTAACTATTCCTAACAATCATAATAGTGAACGTATTATCATTATTCAACGAGTATTAAAGTATTAAAATTGCCAGTAAAAACTATTTTTATTATTGTACGATAATAAAGTGATAATTGTACAAACATGAAAATTAGTATAATTTAGAAAGTGAAATTAGCGAAAAAGCAAGAATTCATTTTTCTCTTTCGCTTAAATTGGTTGTCACGAATATTAACAGATTGATCGCAAAGGAAAAAGAAATTAGTCAGGAAATTTAAAAAATATCCTTTAGCTCCTTATAATCATAATAATAGCATAATTACTGATAATAACGATGACAAAGGAAAAAAAATTATAATTGTCATTATTGTTATTATGTTGGATGGATCTATGATTGTGAAAGAGGATTTAACGAAATACAAAAATAAGTCGTTTTCATCTTTACTGAAATCGGTTTGCTGTTACTATAATTAACAGATTTTCACGGCTTGATGCAAGTAGCCCCGGTCTCCCCTACAGAGGCACCTGTGCCTCCTGTAACAGGTACTAGGCTGCACACGTGGTACTGTACGTAAAACCGCGGATAAAAAAGAACGAAGAAGAAAAGAAAGAGATAAAAGCGGGAGGGGGGGGGGGGCAGTAGGGAATGAAAGAGCAAAAAAAGAACAGCGAGAACGCGTACCTATCTCGGCAACGGCCCGTGACCGATAGCCAGCTCTCGGGCTCAAGACACAAGTCGACTCAAGTGCTCGTTGTACACATTCGTGTATATATAAATATGTACATGTATATTATATACATATGCGTATATGGGGCATTCCACGGCTAATCGACAGAGTCGTGACTCTCTTTTTTTTTCCTTTTGGGATTTTGTAAGGCAATATGAAAAAGCACTCTAGAATTTTTTTCAGACTTTTTCGAAATTTTTTTTTTTTATAATCATTCAAAATTTAACTTCAAGAATTACTTCGATTAATTGTTTGAAATTTTTACAGTGAAATCGTTGTTAAAAATCAAAAATTTTGAAACTACTCCGAAAATGGACGTGAGTCTACGACAGCAGTTAAAAAATAAATGAAAAAAATTAAATCACAAAAAAATTGGATTACTCAAAAATTACATTTACAATTTTTTTTAAAACTGTTACAGCAAATTCTTTATACAAGAATGAAATGTTTGACACCATTGCAAACATGGGTGTGTTATAAAAACACTCTCCACCATGTTATGATATTTCCAATAATTTGGTGATCATATAACAAATGGTGTCAAGCATTTCGTTCTTGAACAAAGAACTTGCTGTAAAAGTTTTAAAAAAACCGTAAATATAATTTTTGAGTAACTCATTTTTTCATGGTTCAAAATTTTTGGTTTATTTTTCAACTGCTGTTGCAAACTCACGCCCATTTCCGAAGTAGTCTCAAAATTGTTGCTTTTGAACAAAGAACTTACTGTAAAAATTTCAAACAAATCGTCGACACAGTTTTTGAAAAGTCAAATTTTGGGAGAATATAAAAAAAAATTCGAAAAATTTTGAAAAAAAAATATGAAAAAAATTCTGGAGTACTTTTTCATATTATCCTACAACATTTCAAAAGGAAAGAAAAATATGAGGGCCACGACCCTGTCGATTGGCCGTGGAATGGCCCATATATGTATGAAACATACGGCATGTCTCCCTTCGGACTTGTTTAACCGTTAACTCTCTCTTCAACGCGCGAAGTGAGCCAGTACGTAAGAGATTCTTCGACCTCCCGACCTCGATATATGTTAACGTGTATATTGGGACGAAAGAAAAAAAAAGAAAAGGAAGGAAGAATCAAGGGGTGTGAAACGAAGGCTTATTGGATAGACGAAAAATCGTCATTCTAATCCATCGACCTCGATCGTATTCACTTGTCTCGAAAACAAAGTTGACGCGTGTAAAAGCTAAAGAAACATATATCTACGAGAGGGACCTCCACGAAGAACCGATGAAACACGCAGCTTCGCAGACACAGGTGTCAAAGGCCTTGAGCCTCGTGCGAGAGAAATCGGTCAAACAGGTCGAGAGAGTCTGCCGCGGGAATTCCGCCGAAATCAGGAAACTGACTATCAATCGATCCTCACTAAAAGCACTAAAAATCTTTCGCGATCTACGATCATTTTTTTTTCCCGTTCACGATAAATCTGACAATTTCGGTGCAGGTCGATTTTAGCGAAGAGGAAAGGTGATTTTTTTAAATGCCAAACCCACTTTCACAATTACAGTTCCTTTCAACATAGTAACAATAATTTATATTGTTACAATTAAAAATTTTCGATTATTATAATTTTCTTGTTGTATAATAACGATAATAATTTTTATCATCATTATTATTATTATTACTGGCAATAGTCATAATTTTGTAGTAATCACAAATAGTAACAAAGAATTATGATTTTAAGGAATAGTCATTTTACATCGATTAAATTCAGTATCAAACACATTCTATTCAAATTTTATATAAAATTTTACATCAGTTACATGAATTATTTTCGAGTTACAGTCTTTTCGAAAAACTTACGAAAATGCGAATTTTCATAAAATTTGAAGTTTATCGATTAGTTTTGTACCAACTTAAAACCCGATAGCTGAAAAATTGTTTCGAGTTAGATTGATAACAGACAGTTTTCAAGATTTTAAAAGTCTCACATAAAATCAAAATACTTCAACCGATTTTAATGAAACATACACAAAAAAAACAATGGACTGTCCTGCATACGTCCCAATAATTTGGGATGATTCGGTTGAATAGTTCACAAATTATGACAATATCAATTTTGGCTACTTCATCACGCACACACTTTTTCTAATGTACCGACATGGAAATCTCGAAAAAAAGAAAAATTGCATGAAAACAAAGCACGGAAGATGCTTTGAAAAAAAAGGAAAAGAGTCGAGTGCAAAAGTCTGAGAGAACGAGCGAGTGAAGCTAAAAGAGGGAGGAGGCATTGGCCAGCACATATGACCACTCACTGGAAAGCCAATTTACACCGGGCGTTACCTCGCTCAGCCAGCTCTCTTACACGTCACGCCGTTATGAATCTCTCCATACAGACATATACACACGCGTATCTTATTCACTCTACTGTAGAGTAACAGCTTGGATCACGTACTGCAGTTATAAAGATGCGTGTACGACGTGGAGTGTAAATGCTATGCTATGTCCCGTCTAATTATTGTATAGCTAACCGCAGAGCGGACACAATCCGCGTGTATAATCGATCGTGTATCGGTTCAGATTCTTTTTTACAGAGAAATAATCTGGATGGAAATACTATGTTGTATAGTGGAGCACCTCGTCCGGAACTCGGTCGAACGTAACCAAAGAGCGAGCTCACGAGAGATTTTTTTTTTTTTTTTTACTGTACTCTGAGCTGTTTTGCTCTTCTATACTTTGATAAAGAAGAAATTGTTGAGAGAAGAGGAGAAGAAACGGATAGCTGAATAACTTCCGGCCACACGCGCGTCGACCGCGAGGCACACAATTAAATTCATTAAGACTCTCTCAGAATCTTTATACACGGACGCTTAATTGGGCAACGTTGAGCGATTCCTGTGTATATTATTCTCATTTACGTATTATATTGTAACGTACGATTTTTTTTGGCTGTGAAAATAAGTATTAAGCCACGTTTACTTAAGGCTTCACCGATTTCAGGATTAAAAGTGGTTTTGTTTTATTATCGATAAAAAGATCGTATGTATTAGATTGTTTGCAACTTTGTTCTGATCATGTGAAAAAAATTGTCAGATCCGAAGATTCTACTGTAGATGAATCTAAATTATTATCGATAAAATTTTTGAATAATGTCTTTATTTCAGAAAAAGTTAATTTAAAAAAAAATGTAAAAATCCGCGCATACGTAACTAATTGTTGCTTCCTACGATTTTTTTGAGTATGGATCAATTGTTTGCTTTTCAGTCTCACAAATTTTCTCATCAAGAAAATTGCCTTATGCTTTTTTTTTAATCAAAAACCGGCATTTTACTTGAAACTAGGTAAATTTAATTTAATTTAATTTAATTTGTGGATTTGAGTCAAGCCATAATTCTGCATTTATTACCAACAATTTTTTTTCATTTTCATCTCCTCATTCCAAACAGAAATGCTGTTAAACATTTTCATTATGAAAGTCAAATAATTACAGCACATTCCATAGTGTAAATTGTACTTTTTCCATTCTGCAAACTATTAACATCAAATAGGTCAAAACCGATCAAAAGTCAACAGTATAATTATTAATTATAAATACATCGATAAAATCAGCAACTATTAAATTCTATACACATCAATCAATGATTTTTAATTAAGCGAATTTTCAATACTATATATTTCTTTACGTGTTAGAGGATATTACATCGTCTTTCATTCAGCAACGAGCGAATATTTTAGTAACCTCAACATGAGTCTCAATGGTAGAGAAGACAACCGGTAATTTAATTAGCCGATCGCTAATGAACGCTCTCTTACGTGCTCTAGGCATGAACACGATTTTAAAAGCAACGCGCCAAGTTTGCTAGCATCCACCTGTAGCTTCGCAGAAAATATCTTCAAGCATCTACAGCGACTTTCATGTGCCTGTGTGTGTATCGAATTGCACGTGTACCTCTTCGTGCTCGCTAATAGCTTTGCTTTTGCTTACAATATGCACACATATTGATATAAACATTATTCTCCATATTCTATACGTCGTTCTACCATTACCATGTAAACAACATTGCTTAGAAATCCAATCTCTCTGATAGTTGTAGCGAGGCACGTACTCCCGATATACTGGTCCCCGTGTTTAAAGACTGGTTTCACCGATACGTAAGAAATTTAAAAAAGAAAAAAAAAAGTCATCTTTCCCCTGCTCCGATGCAATTATCTGTACGAGTAGGCAGCCGGCACGCAGAGAGGAAGGTGTGACCAGCAAGGCCGCAGGGGTCAAGCTTGGACGATAATCGAGGGAACCACAGATATATTTATTTATATATAAGGCATTCCGCACCGAAATGGGCCACCCCTGTTTCGTGATGTCACGGAAAAAAGTTTATAATTTGTTGGAGAGTGGTGTAGAATATCTGTAAAATGCACAAATTTTTATTTATTTTTTAATCACCTTCCAGCCAAAATTTAATCCCGATTTTTTATTTTAGCGTTTTTTTTTTTTGCAAAATCAAGTTCGTGCCTCTCAAAAAAAAAGTTTACTCTATTCCTTATAAAAATCTATGACATTTATTCTGCGCAGTTATTAACATTTTTCGGTGTAAACAACATTGAAAGCCCTACAATTTATGTTTAAACATTTTGTTTATATACAGCTCATCGAAAAAAAAACACAAAAATAAAAAATCGATTTTTAATTATGGGTGAAATATAAGAGTAAAAAATCTGAAATTATTTCTACACATTCTAGACACTCTAAACCGCTCTAAAATAAAATTTGAACGTTTTTTGTGATATCGCGAAACGAGAGTGGCCCACTTTGTGTGGAATGCCTCATATATCCACCTTCCAATGCGGACGTACTACTGCTGATGAGAAGCTAATCTTATTGCGGCGGATATATGTGGTAGAGGATATTCTCGATCGCCCAAAGATACCGCCTTCCTATATAAATTGATAAAAGCTCCTGTAGTCACAGGCGTCGAGAAATCACGATGTTGTTGCAGAGATCAACACAGGAGAAATAAACGAGAGAGAGAGAGAGGATAAGGTGTTAAAAATAATTATAATAAATTAATTAATTAATTTTTTTCTAGCTTTAAATTTTCCAACAATAATTTGAACAAATTTTTGTGGAGATTTTTTTTCTTAATGTCCACTGAAAAAAAAAGCACGTAAAATACGATTAATCAATAGCTCTTTTTTTCCGCTGTTATGTGGATAAAACATAATAATCGGAATGGATAATTTGTACAATTGTTACGATGAAATGCGTCACTTTTTAGCACAGTTAAATTACTCATGTTTCCAAGTACTTAAAATAGAACATTCATATAACACGAATGTCTGGGGAAATGTATACCTAGAACTGTACTTAGCGTATGAAGAGGTAGAAGTGTAGAGTCAGCAGGAACTAAACTGCACGATTCGTGGAGGCGGTTGCAAGCGGTTCCTCTCGAGCGTCTCTCAGGCGAGTTCAAGCAACTCGTGTTTACCGGAGGCAACACCTCTCGCTCTTCGGTATATCGCCACCGCATCTTTCTCACTCATTCTCACATTTTCTATTTCTCTCTCGCGCGCGTATAAAATTCAGAGAGCCTCTCTGCCGAAGGCCGGAAGCTCCTTTGAATTGCTAATGTGGCTCTCTACCTAATACAATCGTTATCGTACGTTCACGAGGAGTCGCGGCCCAGGTCTCCGCGACATCTGGCCCAAATTCCCTTCGCGCATCTATTTTTTTTCCCACATATGATACTTAGGTGTCTTTTTGTCTGTTTATGGCATACGGAAGACTTCAGATTTCGTCATCGACAAGTCTGTTCATTTTGGTGCATCATGAAACCAAAATTTTTTCATTTATTTGTTAATAACATTTTGATATTATTACTATGCAAAATTAATCTTTGCACCACCTTCAATATGCCTAATTTTGAACTTAGAATCCCATGTTTAGCCGGACTGCACCGAGACGACGACCTTAATTGGCAGACTTATTTTATTTCATAATAAATTCATAAATATATTTTTGTAATATTTTTTTGTGTCCTCATAGTGGAAGTTTTGATTTCATGAAATACTTTCACCCTGCTGAGTGGACATTACTCAATCTTTTTAATTTGATGCCATTTATTCATAATTCACGAATTTTCACACTTTTTGTGTAAATCTAAAAAAAAATTAGTTTCATCTTCTAAGATATACCTTACATATAAAAAAAAATGCTTTCTATCTCAGAATGAGTGGCGATGCATTAAAAAGCATTAACGATCCTTAATGAATTGACATTTATAACTTCCATATAGAATTTCAGCTAATGTACTCCGAGGTTGAGATGACAAGTGAAACTTTTAATATCAGCCATGGCTCTCGTCGTTATAGCTATCGACTTTCGCCGAGATAGCCTTGTCACCGGAAATTGGCAGTCTGTTCATCTCCCGCCGGAAGTTTTAATACCGACTCTACCATTCTCAAAAAAAAAATAAAAAATAAATGCATCATACGCAATTGGAAATTCGATCGCTGGCGAAAAGGAAGCCTGAAAAAAGGGGATTGTCCAGTGAAACCTCGTTTCATTAGGACACCAAGCTATGAGGAATTGTGCCTGATGCTCTGAGCTCTCCTGACCAGACAGACTGGTCACTTGGGCGACCCCCGTCTGCCGTACAGGTTTTCCGTTCCCACACATGGTGAGAGAGTGAGAGAGATGGGAGATGCACCTGCTCAACAAAACCGGAAATGCATGCTTAAAAAGGGTCGAAGAGGGCCTCTTAACTAGGGAATCCTATGTCACTTGGATGTTTCTCCATTTAAGTTGCCTGAATTACCTGAAATTTAGGAAAATAAAATTATTTTGCAATAGTACATATAAAGTTATGCAACTTAAAAAAAAACCGCTTGACATGTATAAATAAACAGTTTTATAAAAGATATATATATATTTTTTGCTGTATTCATCGGTGCATTTATTGTGCTTGTCAAATGATATTAAAAAAAAAATAAGTCGTAAGATTGTATACGTAATTTCAATTTTATTTTCATGATTTTCAGTAGTTTTCTAAAAATTGCATACGACCTTGTCGACTTAAATTGATGGTTCAAACTTTGTGGAATGTTGCCAGAAACTCAAGTGTAATTAATGGTTTTTATGGAGTGACCACAGCCCGGGCTTCGTGACGCAAGAAATTACACCTTGTTTGAGTACTCACAAGGTAGCTTTTTTTGTCACATCCAAGTAATTCTGGCACAAGGGGAGACACTTAAAGTTTATTTTTCATGATTTTATTTGACCTCCTTAATGAAGTGAAGGTTGGCGTTTGCCACTTCTCATGAATACTTTTTTTACTGCTACCCTCAGCTGCGTACTGATATTATCATAAATAAATTAGAGTACCAACAAAATGTAAACAAAATATTGCATTAAATGATTAATAACTGAAAGAAAAAAATTTCGGATTTTGTAAAATCGCTACGTACTTCAATAAAGACTATATCTCAGAAGATCTCCAAATTTCAAGTGAATCGCTCAAAAATTGACGAAGAAATTTTGTACACCGTTCTAAAAGGTGTTTTTTAAACGCGAAAAGTTCTTCATGCTACGAGTTTAACATACTTATTCATAACTGCAATTATGCTGTAAAACTTAATCTTATTTCTACAATGATAAACCAGTGATTAAGCAACAAAAAAATCGATTTTCTGAAACCCAACGACTATTCTACTCCTCTTAAAAAACGAAAGACTTTCATCTGATTCAATATTTCCTGGAAAATCTGTGAAGGCGTTGTGGTAAAAAAAAAGTAATCCTCCGGAATGTGGAGGGGTAGATCTACCTTTCGAGTTCAAGGACGTTTTTTTTTTTAACGCCAAAGCCTCAACTATGTTTCTACAGTGGAACAGAGAATATACGATAGTGTACACATTTATAGCAGTATATATCCAACGACGGTGTATTTTGTAGGGTAGAATCTGTCGAGTTCCCACGTATCTTGCGACGCATGTATACGCGACCTCTCGACTTCTCTTCGCTCTTCGAGGTCTATTACACTCGGCCTTTCTCGTCCTCGACTCCTCAGCTCGTTCATTCTGCCTCCGCCGGGGTCCCCCTTCAAACTCTCTAGACACAAGACACAAGAGTTCAGATACGTATACCAAAGTGTCTATACCTCGTCTCTTTTGCTCGTTCTCTCGGTTTCCTCTCTCATCTTGGACAGCCCGGTACCGACAGCACACCGGCAACCGATGAAATCATTGCCCCGACGATTTAGAAATTACTGCGCAATCCTCTGTGTACAGCTGCGAGACTTCACAAACGCCTCGGGGACAGTCGTTACGACAGAAACTCTCGGCAAATCTCTCGATGATCCACTCTAATCGAGGCTCACGAACTAACCGCATCTCTCCGGAAGTCGTATTTATGAGAAAATGAAAAATCTCACACTTTGCATGATATATATACGAGACATTAGAAGACAAATTGGCAGGATTGTGACTCTCGTATTTATTTTCTTTTACTATGTTGCAGGACGTTAAAAAAAAGATATTCAACATCAATTTTTTTTTGTTTCCTCAAACATGCAGCTTTGGTTTCGCGAAAAAAAGTGTATTTGAAAAAAGTTCGCGAAAAAAAGTGGCACAAAACTTTGTTGAAATTATTTGGGCGAAATCGGTAAACCAGTTTTATACATATTCTCATTTTCGTTTTTTTTTTAAATCATATTTTAGAGAATTTATACTTCAGTTTTATTTTTAATTCAATAAATTCCCACAGGTTAAAAAAAAAAGACCTGACATTTTGCACGTTAAGAAAACAGGATTATCGAATGTTTACTACTAAATGAAAAGATTTTTTTTTACGTATGTGATACATAAATGGTCCACATAATTTTCTCGATGAGGAAGCCAAGATCAAATTTTATTTTATTGTTTTTGTGACAATCAGAAAAATCTTAATTTCCTTTTAAAACAACGTTAGTTTTCTGTAATTGGCGAATCTTTCGATGATCATCGAGGCTCGAACGTAATCGCACTACTTCTCCAAAAGTTGTATTTTGCCTGGAATGTCCCATACATAGATGTACAAATTGCAATAATAAACTTATGCAGACACCAAAAATATTGCGACAGACACACAGACAATTTATTACAGCCATAAAAAGTGACCGTAAATTTTCTATAAACTAAAAACTATAAATTGTCACACACTTAATTATGACTTCAGACAAGAAAGCGTATTTAATTTTTTTATTAGCACAAAAACATAGAAAAATCCAGTTTGATTAAATATTTTTAATCGTGCTTTCATAGTAACGAAAAAAATATTGCCCAGGTTCGAGATTCTTTACATGATTAAAATACCGTTATGAAAAATTAATTCAATTTAATTTAAATTTGAAAAAAGAATTCAATTTAATTCTATAAATCTGAAGAATATAAATGTTACTAAAATTCGTGTCATTTCAAATCAGCAAAAAATTAAAGCTTTTTTATTTTTAATGAACAATAAATCGATTTATTTTCCACCATCATTGCTAACACATATTTTTAAAAATAAAGTTTTAAAGAGAAAGTCAAAGGAATACAAGTGAATAATAATTAGTTTCGTGCCGCAAGTTACGTGTATCAGATAAGAGAGTAGAATTGAAGAATCGAACACGTGTATACAATGCGTTTCATGACATAAGTCCATAAATACGCGCGAAAAATGGAAATTTTTATGGGCCTTTTTCGCCAAGCGTGGCTGTGACTCGTTAAAAGGAAATTGACGATATATATAAGTGCATTCGGAGTTTACAGTAAGATTACTTCCGGTTAGTATAGAAAAGCACCCTCGCCCACTTCCGGTACGCAGTAGTGCTGATTTCTACTTCATTGCTGCTGGAATGATGATCCGCGATACACCATTGTCGCTACGGTGATTAGTTGATGGGAAATCGTTCCCGTATGATAATGAACTGCACCTATATGCGTACCATTTTCCTCCACCACAGTTTAATGCACGTGAAACGTCTCTAATAAGTAGGCGAATAGGTTAATATGTTCATTTCAGCCCTCGATTTTCCATTCCACTTATCACATTTTTTTTTACTTACGACTGTTTTATAAAAAAAAAATAATCATCCGATGATTTCTCGTTAATTTCGCGATCGCCACGGATGGCTATACCAACTGGAATAAATAATATTCGTAATTGTGGGAGAACTGTAAATCATGGAAAATTAACCTCACCGACCGGTTCGTTAAGGAAAGATTTCTATAACTCATGAAACGATGCGCTGAGTAGTTAATTATTCATTTATAAACTGCTTTGAAGTATTTTTCTGTTATAATCGATACAATAATTAAGAATAAATTAAGAATTATTAAATTCATAAATACGTTTTATCCGAATTTCTTAAAATGTAGATTTGGCAAATTAGTTTTTGTAAAACAAGTAAAAAGGTTACCATTATTTTGCTAACACCGATTTTTATTTAAAATTGTGCTTTCGCTTTTTCCAAATTATTTTTTTTTAACCCTGCGCTTAATTTGCACTATAGTCATATTGTTTAAAATGACACAAAATTTGTTCACTTTTGAAAAAATGTTCGGGTCACTTAAAAGTCATGAAAATAAGATTGTACTCACAGTTGCACATATGAAATTTTGCAACTTTTTGGGAAAAAAAAATCACTTGACAAGCACAGCAACAATTAAACGTTTTCAAATTAAATATTATTTTTTCATTTTTTTTAGTTCTTCTCCCATCATTCTCGAAATTCTAATCAAAGTACACTTTTCTTTGGGCAATAAAAAATCCTTTACAAGATATTAAAGACATGTCGACAAAATTTATTTTAATAAATCATAAAATTTATAATTAAAAAAAAAAAGTCCAAAAATAGCATCCCTTAATTTTGATCTAATCCAGCATTGTGTTCTTAACATTAGAATAAAATTGAAAATACATATGCCTTTCAGTTTATTGAATCAGAGAGAAAGTTTCGCGTCTTCGTAAATAAGGATTAATTTCTCCGGATGAAATCCTTTGGCGCAGTGCGAGAAAAAAGGCGAAGGATGTTACTTGCTAGCGTTGAACGCGTGGTACACGCGAGAGTTCTTCACGCGCGCAGTGCGTCTTGTTATTAGATATATATGACGACGATACTCGATGCCGCTGTCGGTATATTATTCCTGCTCCTGGTTTTCCGTGCATGCGGCATAAGACCATCAGCACATCAGGATAGCGGCAGCAGCAAACAGCGGTGGGGTACGACCCAGATAACAGTCTTTCGAAGGCCCTACTACCAAACGGGCCCCGTTTATACTACTCACGCCGGGGGAGAGACTCGCTTCGAGACTATCGGAAGCCCCTGCTGCTAGTTTATCGGCTACCTTGGTCGCGTCGTGACGTACACTTAAAGCGTTCCCTCTTTAAAACACTTTTTTTCTCAAACAAACAAAAAAAAAAGAACAAAAGTTATTGACATATTTAACAAATACATAATAAATTTTTTTTTTTTAATAATAATATACCGAGTGAGTGTGTGTTAAAAAAAAATATAAACAAAGTTTTATTTTCGCCTTGGAAATTATAGGATTATTTAATGTTAAATATTGTCGGGATTTTATTTGTTTAAAAAACTTTTATTTTCACGTTGGAAATTATAGGATTTTAATGTTGATTATTGTAGGGATTTTATTTATTTACAAAAGTTTTATTTTCACGTTGGAAATTATAGGATTTTAATGTTGTTTATTGTAGGGATTTTATTTATTTACAAAAGTTTTATTTTCACGTTGGAAATTATAGGATTTTAATGTTGATTATTGTAGGGATTTTATTTATTTACTAAAGTTTTATTTTCACGTTGGAAATTATCGGATTTTAATGTTGATTATTGTAGGGATTTTATTTATTTACAAAAGTTTTATTTTCACGTTGGAAATTATAGGATTTTTAATGTCAATTATTGTTGGATGTTCATTTATTTAGAGAAAAAAATTTACATGCCTATGTAATGTGCGAAAGTTTTCGAGCGACGATAAGAGTCGATTGATTGTCGATGTATTTGTGAATTTGGAGTCGAGTCACAGTTTGCTGCGGTTGAATTGGCGCAATTACGCTGTGAACTCGTCTGGAGAAAAGCAAAAATGTCACAATGCGGGTGTTGCGACTTGCGATTTAATGCTTGTTGTCATACACGAGACGACGGATTATGATCTTGATAAGTTGCCGATCTCGTGACGCAAGAAATTCTACGCAATGTGTATTTTTAACGTACTATGAGCTCGACCCCCCCCCCCCCTTCATTTTTTTATGCTCGCGTGACACACTTGAGACTGGAAAGCGAGATGTTAAAAAAAAAAGGATTGATCCAAATGCGTGATAGAAATTAGAACATCGAACGTGAATGCTCCAATATATTTTTTTCACTACCGATTTTCTAATTTTTCCGAGTACTGGATTAATGTATACAACTGTTTTTTTAATGTGAGTTACTGAATTATGGCAGAATAAGACAGTGTTGCTTAATTAGGGAAAACAATTGTTTAAACAAGGTAACAATAAAAAACGAATGTGCTTTTTTTTAATTGGATCGTATTGGACATCATGTCCTTGCCAGCAAACCAATCATGCGATTTGGATATTCTTCTGGTATATTTTATGCGAAAAGTGTTTACGTAGATTCGTACTAAAAATAAAAGATTGGATAAAATTTAAGAAAATGGTGATCGACAAGAAAAAAATTTGCGAAAAAGCTATATTTGATTTTTTTTTAATTTTAGGAAATTCTAAACTGTTTTGGTTTCTTACGTTTAGGTTTAATTGAATAGTATTTTGCAAGAACTTTACAAATTTTAAGTGGATATAGCTATTCTTGAGATGCCACGCGAATGTGAACCAGTCTATTAAAAAGTTACTTTGTATTTCATTGATAATTTTTTTTAAATTAACAGTTTTTATTATTCGACTGTTTTAGGCTGCCATAATAAAGTGAATCGTATCTAAAAAAATCTTTCATTTATGCTTATTAAGAACTCACCAACAATCACAACTTTTTTTTGCTAATTTTACAACAACAAAAAAACAGTATATCTTTGAAGTTTGAAATAAAAATTTAAAAATACAAAAAATATTATAAAAATTTGTATTTTCATTTTGAAAAAAAAAAACTTGTAATTTTTCTAATTCATCAGAAAATTCGTAAAATACAAACGATATTTTGTTAAAGTTATTAAAGTTAATAACAAATAGATTTGTTACTTATTTAGTCAAATAACTTACTCAAATTAAAAACCTGATTTTACAAAATGATTTATATTGTGTATTTTTGTTTTTATATGCTGTATTATTATAAGTTAGAGTTGTTAGAGTTGTTTTTTGATATAGAAACAAACTCAAGAGTTATAAAAGTGCCTATCATTAAAAAAAAAAAAACATGCATGGTCATAGTTAAAAAAAATAATGAATCTAGTAATTGGAAAAATCGACTTCAGTGTTCCAATTTTATTACTCTTATAAAAAAACTCTTTCACCTTAGAAAAAAAATATTCAAGCAAACAATCAAGATTTAAATGAACGACATTCGATCTGATAATTGGTAACTAAAAAGAAAACACAAAACAATTGACAAGTGTATATTCCGAAAAAAAAATTAAACTAACAATTGGATAATTTTATTCCAGTTTTCCAATTTTTCTTACTCTTATCATAAAAAAGAACTCTTTCACCTCAGAAAAAAAATTGCAGCAAAATATTTAAATGAACGATATCCTATCGAACGAAAAAAAAAACATTCTTACGACAAAGTTCCCAGGACGTTAACCTCACCAAAAAAGAAAACACAAAACAATTGTCAAGTGTGTATTCAGAACAAAAATTAGTTTAATAATTGAAAAATTCTACATTATAGTGTTCTAATCTTTATAACTCTTATTATAAAAAACTCTTCCACCTCAGAAAAAAATATTCACGCAAATAAGCAAGATTAAAAATGAATGACATTCTATCTGCTCATTGGTATCAGCCGGAAAAAAATAAAAATCTTTGTAACAACGTTCCAAGCACGTTAACCCCAACAAAAAAAAAAGAAAACACAAAACAATTGACAAGTGTATATACAGAAGAAAAAAAATGAAAGTAGTAATTGGAAAATTTTACTTCAGTGTTCCAGTCTTATTACTCTTATTATTTAAAAAAAAAACTCTTTTATCTCAAAAAAAAAATATTGAAGCAAAATATTTAAATGACAGACATATCCTATCGACTGGAAAAAGATAAAAAATTTATAACAACGTTCCAAACACGTTAAACGCGACAACAACAATAAAAAGAAAAAAAAACAGAAAACAACTGGCAAAAGTGTATCCGCACGTACGATGGCAGTGAAACCGTTCGGTTTAAACGATTCATTACCAAGTCTCATTAGCGCCAAGTAGCAACAGTGAGAGGAACACTTTGGAGAGACATTTGCTGAAGGTGGAGTGTGGCCTCAGCGGTAGGGAAAAGTTGCTACGTGAAAAGAGTCACAAGGCGAAAAGCGCAAGCCACCAGCAAATCTTCACGTCCCACCCACACGCATAATCCACAATATGCTCCTTGCGCGCAAATAGTAATAGTAGTAGTAAAAGATGCACTAGTACTCCACTAGGTATACTATAATGACTATGGAATAGGCGTGCGACACGCGTTCCCGTGATTTCCAAGAAAGTTTATGCCTTTCTCATTCTGCAAGTTGTGGGGTCAGCTCCACGATATTGCATACAACTGGTTGGATAGTGCATTATAGCGTAGCAGCTCAACTCTGGCGAACATGTTGGAAATGATGCTACTGAAGAGAGTCTGTTAGGCGCTAGATAATTATAATTAAAGGCAAACTCATTGTTTTGGCTTTTGCGGGTAGGGATTTTGATCCCACGAGAACTCGGTTTATAAAAATACTCCGAGTCACTTGGGCCTCTTCTCTCTTGTCTCTTTTCCATGAGCGTGCTGCATATACGCTCGTGGAATTTCTCACGCTCTGGGAAGAAGAAAAAAATCGTTAAGGCCCGCGCAAGCGAGAGCCGAGGACGACGAGGAAAGCAGCCTGGAGGAAGAGGAAGTCGAGGAAGTAGTTCGGATTCGTCCCATGGACGTCTCTCTGGACTCTCTCGTTACTTACACGGCGTGCATAACGCGAGAACCTCCATTTATGTTTTGTCTTTCCGGGGAAGGACTATGGGAGTATCAGCTGAAAGTCAGATTTAAGTTCGATAAGATTCATGATGCAGAAAACGAATTTTTATTGTTTAAAGACATTCAGTTTTATTGTCCGGAAACCATCATTTCTTGGGAAGGAATTATTTTTGCTCGTCTTTTTTTTTTTTGTTGCATTATCTTAATTTCCGGCTGAGCTTGCTGAGATTATTCGTAAGACAGAGGAAGTGTATTTAGTCATTTCTTTTTTATGAGATCAACTTTTGACGTTTGAGGTATTTCACAGTACAGTTTTTTTTTTAAATATATGTTAAAGTGTCTGTTGAAGTTGAATTCATTAAATTTCGAATTGAATTTTATTTTTGTAGTAAATAAATTCCGTTTTATTGGCGAGAAGTTAGTATCTTGTGAAGCAATATTATTTTACTCGTCTTTTTGCATAATTTTAGTTTCCGACAAATTAGCTGAGATCATTTATAAGATAGAGAAAGTGATCATTTTTTCTATGAGCTCAGTTTTTTAAATTAAAACAGCAATGAATGAGTTTTCCATGATTTTTTTGATCTACCTAACTAAACATAAAGAAGCTAATCACTTGTAATTCATAATTGAATAAAATGAATTTCTAATCAATCGAACTGAGTTTCAACAAATATGTTAAATGTTATTCACTAAGAAATTATCATTTCTGTCCCATTTTGAATTTACAAAGATTTTTGTAATGTCAATTACGATTTCTAATCGAGACCCACAAACTTGGTGTCACCCCCCTTTCCCTTTGCAATTTCGATCGGTCATCATCCTCAACTTCTTTCATTCACACCGCCAATAGCACAGATTCGCGACCGCTTATCCCCGTTTCGACGAGTTATTTACACCGACACTGCAACGCCAGTGCCTAATAGTCACGTAAGAAAAGCATCCAGTCACTCGAAGCGAATTAATATCAATCTTTGCTTTCTAACGACTCGTCGGCACGAGCGGGCACCGCGTGTGCTATACATAAATTACCATTGCCTCGATCCTGATCCCCTCTGGCGTTTGTGAATTTCTCGATGAACGAAGAAAGAGAATGTGTGTGCCAAGCACGTATAAGTAGCAACCGCAGGAGTGGAAAGAATGCGATAATTCACAGTGAAATTCTTGTGTGGAAACTCTATCGAACCTCGATTACATTCGCGCTAAACACAAAATGCAATTTCCAAGGCGAAAAAAAAAAATAAATAAATAAAACCTCCAGCTTTATCATGCAATTAATATTAATAGATTTTCTTAATTATATTTATAGCGTACACGATGCGGTAACGAAACAACAACAAAAAAAGACTACGATGAAATATAAAGATAAAATCATCAGGGTGATGTGAGTGTGTAATAACAATAATAATCATCAAAATAAAAGAAAAATCATGATGATGGAGCGCGAAGTTTCGGACACCGAAGGCGTCTTCTCAAGAAGATTATCCAGCAACTGGGCAGAATTGCCAAACACATTGCGACGTCGTCAAAAACATCGTCCTGAGATACTAAGTCAATTCACTGATTTCTCGGAGTCTTCTGAGTGTGAATTTCGAAGATACGAGGTGCCTAAACCTGAACTACCACAGAATTTAAAAAGAGTCGTGAAGAGATCAGAATTATTGCGTAAATTTGATGATCATGATGTGCAAAAGGATTCGGTTGGATACTTAAATCGAAGCAGGCTCGAGAAGAGATCTTCGACCGGTTGTATGGACGACGACTACAGAAAGCACTATGAGACCAACAATAACAACATCGAGACTTCAAGGGCCGTTCAATCTCGTAATAGAATAACTTACAATGGTAATAATCATCTTGCCAATAGATACGAACGTGAATACCGAAGTTTTTCCGATGAAGAACGAAAGACAAATTCACCTGACAGCCTCTTGGTTAAATCCTCTGCGTCAGAATCTAGCAGCGATGAATACGGTCACACCGATGATTCAGGAGCGTTTCTAGAAAAGCCATCAAACTTTGATAGAGCCCCGAGAACCAAATACGAAATGTTCAATGGTACGAGAATCAATGAGCAGCATCATGTGTCGCAGAAAAGCCGATTTGCCAAGTTTTTCTCAGCCAAGGAAGAATCAGAACCAAAAAAGACGAAAACTCAGGAACCTCGAAAGCTATCTAAGTCACCGGGAGTATTGGATGTGAACAAAAATATCACGAGAAAAATCGGCAACATGAATAACAAAAAAGACAGCGAGAATTTTGAGGAGGACATGAGAAAGGACAAGTTCATTGAGGCCGGACCACCGAAATATGAATATGAAAATATTCCCAGGATTGATGTTTCTAAATTGGAACACAGATCGTTACAGAATTCTTCGTCGGGTCTGAGCAGTCGTGCAATGAGTCCGCCTGGTGGAAGAGAACAGCCGACTATTGAACAGCTCAGAATGGAGGCTGGTTGTCAGCTTAGAAATACGAGAAATTCCAGTAAAACGGAAAATCCCTCGAAGAAAACGACAACCTGTTCATCGCCGACCTCGGCGACCTCTTCTTCACCATCGTCAGTGTCCTCACCAACGGGTAATCAACCTGCGCAATCGTCGATGGAAGATCTTAGATTGGAAGATCTCATTCAAGATTTCTACAACAGCGATCAAATTTCGGCGGCTAATCGGGCGAGTGCCGAACGCAAAATGTCGAAAATGGAGACTATAACAGAGGAAAAACAAGATGGTAGTAAACTTAGCGTTCGGGAGATACTCAAGAGGTTTGAAGAGCTTAGAATGCAGAATGAGATGCAAAACGAAGAGAGACACAACGATAAAACGCTTAATACTATTCAGGAGACACTGCAGAAGCTGGACGAGAAGGTCAAGAGCTATCAGGTCGAGATTTTCATATAATTATTAAACGTATTTGCATACTTAAATATATACGTCTGGTTGTATCAGTTATTATGAGGAATGGATTAGGATTCGAATGAAGAAAAAAAAAGTATTTTAAATACACTTGACTACTTTATAATTATAGATTGTTGCTTCTAGGAAATATTATTATTCATAGAAAATTTTAAACATGCCATTATTTGCAAAATTATTTTGTCTGCTTCTTTATTCATTATGTAAAATCATAATTAAATTCTTTTTTTTGCACTATGTTGGTGTAAAAATGCATGTACATTTTATGATTTAAAAAAATCCAGTTTTTCTTAAAAAAATATTAATAACAATTTTGAAAAGTTAGATTTCTGTTTTCAATATTAAATTCTTTTTTACTTAGTACCGTTTCGTTTGAAATAACCAAGTTATTTATAATTATTGCAAAATCGTGAAATTTTTAATTTCTACACAATCATTCATTATAATTATTTATTTAAAAAAAAAAAAAGAATTAAAAGTGCTTTTGCATTCGAATGGTGCTCATTATATACAGTTAGGCTTAACATCATGATATCGCATATTCTCATTATCGGATCCACTTGGTTAACGATATGGGTCTCGAAAAAAAAAAAAAAAGAAAAAAAAACAAACAAATAAAAGTCTACGAATTCCTCGACCTGAGGGAATTTCTATTCCGGTTTAATTCGTGTGTTCGAACGAGCCAAGCGTGTATTATTTATTAGCAACATGCATTTACAGTCGTCGGGCATCGCTAGGGAGTTTCAGATAACGATTTTATATATGAAAGGCTATATATATGTAAGTGTTCACCGAGTGGACGCAGTCCAGCTGTTGGCAGGAGTCAGTGCGATGCGTCTGCTGTCTACAAATGGATAATAAACGACGAAGAAACGCGTAGAAAACGCTTGCAGTGCGAAGTCCACCTTAACCAGAGATGGGATATATGTGTAACGCTATCGTTAATCCCACGGTCTGTAACTGTATATCCCTACATGTATATAACGCGAGTTGAGGCACGAGCTGCTCACATCTCCTCGTTCGTTCTTTTGCTCGATGCATTTACGATTATGTGGGTCAGGGTCGACGTCTGTGCATCACGCTCGCTCAGGTGTTACTATAGTAGGAACTCTCCTCTTTGCGCCTTTATTACATCTCGATTCTTGACGAACGACATACTTTCATGAGCCTTTTTTTCTACAGCTTCGTTGTATCATCGATAACAGTTTTCGCGAATATATACCATGGTTGCTTTCCTCACATGGGGAAAAAAAATTGGAATTTCCGAAATTATAACACTTCATACTAAAAAAAAGAAATTATTTTAGATAGATCAGTATTGCACATACAATCTTAAAAATATTTGTAAAATTAATATACTTTTATATTATACGTGATTTTTTTATCATTTAATAATAATGATAATGATAATTATTGTTATTATCCCAAACAAAAGTTTCAATTTATTACAAAATTTGAGTACTTTGAGACAAGAGAATAAAAATAATATCAAGGGTCCAGTTTTTGTGCTTAAGTTCGAACTTAAGATGATCGAAATTCGAATTTGAGTTAAAAAATCAATTCTAAGAACATTGATTTTTAATAATAATGGTAATGCCAAAAAGTTATTAACGCTTCGAAAAATGTTTAAAAGATTCGATAGAAAATGTATTTATTTTATGTGAAATTAATGCTCTGATTAATCCAATCACATTATGTTTTAAAGAATTATCCTATTTTGTTTTCCTTTTTTAATCCTGTATAGTTTTCGTTTTTTTAAGAAATTGTTAAAAGGTCGTTTATTTTGGTAAAGATCATCGAACCAACAGTTTCATAACAACTGCCTTAAAAAAATATCGAAAACGTAAATTTCAAAATAACAGTTCCTAAAATTAAATAAAAAAAAAAATTTCTATCGAATTTATTGAACAAGTTTTTCTTAAAACTAATTTATTAATAATTTCTTAGCATTGTTGTTATTCAAAATTAATTTTCTTGATATCTACAATGATATCGATTCTTTTGTGATTTTTCTGGGTTTATTTAGTTTTTACACGTTTATCAAATTATTAAGTATAAAGAAAAAAATTAAAAACTTCGAAACATTTTTTTTTACAAATACGTAAAAAAGTTTCACGTCTTCCAAGAAATATATTTTCAAAATCTGAATGAAAAAAAGTGCATAAAATTAATATTAAAAATAAAATATGTATTTTTAATGGACTTCCGCAACTATTAATTGTATTTTGACATTTAAATTGGAAAGTGCAGACTCTTTTTCTTGTTCGTTTTTTTTTTTCAGTAAAAAAAAAATCCATATCTGGTTGTGGATGGAATTGTTTGACCAAATTGGATTTGACGAAATTACGGGGGAAAAAAAATTAAAAATCCTCGTCTTAAAATCTGAAGTAAAATCGGTTTTTGATCGCTATATATAACATATGTAAATTAAATATCCTTACATATCTCAAGTATAACTTTGTATCAATCTTCAAGAACCTCTAAATGGTTTCTAGATCCCAAATGACATTTTATGGATATGCAATCCTCGATATTTTCTCGTCTTCCACACAATATCAATATAAATCGATTTTCATTTTTTTTTTCCTACTTTTTACATTTTTGTCTCATACCGCTAACTATTGAAACCGATCGGAGATGTTTAAATGGTATCAGGCCACGCAATCTTCGGAGCTGACCACTCTTCTTATTTCTTTCTGTTGCACGGAAGCAGAGCGTTCTTCTCCTCGGTTCTCTGTTGCTCGGTATCGAGATTCCAACACAGGAACTCGACGCGATCGACGCATTCCAAGAGTATACGCGCGAGAGAGAGAGACCGCCCCGAGGTGGCCTGCGGCCCGTTGCAACGAGAGCGCATACCACTCTAAATGAAGTGCTCCTGCTGTAGGCAGGAGGTTGGATTTTATGCACCTCCTCGCCGTGCATTCGACCGTTTACATGAGGCATTCCGCACGAAAATGGGCCGCCCATGTTTTGAGATGTCACAAAAAAATGTATAATTTTTTTTAACCGTGCTCTAGAATATCTAGAATATATACAAATTATTTTACATTTTTTAATCTCATTTTTCACTCAAAATTAAATATCGATTTTTTATTTTAGTGTTTTTTTTTCGATTCGTTGTATATAAAAGTACGATCCGTTGTGCAAACAAAATGTTTACACATAAAATATAAATCATGCCATTTTTTTTTGTAATTTGTATACATGAGAATAACAATTTTGTCAAATTTGGAGTAAAATCAATATCGACCCTCTTAAAAAAAATGTTCTCTTTATTTCTATAAAAATTGTATCAATTTTTTTTAGTAGGTACTATATTTTATTTTAAAACATCATATATATTGAATGAATCGTTTTTATATACAGCGAATTGAAAAAACACAAAAATTAAAAAATCGATATTTAATTCTGGGAGAATGATATGATTAAAAAATCGTAAACGTTTTTCGTGACATCTCGGAACGGGAGTGGCCCCACTTCGTGCGGAATGCCTTATATACTATGTAGTTGACGGTGGTTTCGCCCAACGCAAGAAGAACTCGTTTCCACTCGCGTGAGAGATTCGATTCGAACGTCTTTACAACTACTACTATAAAACTTGGCAATATACCCAACTAGAAACAAGCTGTAATGAAACGGCAAGCACGCGTGCCTCAGAGTTGATGAAAAAGCGAGGAAAAGCTGTGAAAACGCTATAGCAGAAGTAACGGAGAAACTGGAATTCCTTGCGCTTTGAATTAAATTACAATTAGACGTCTTACCGCTATAAAAACGAGGTCAAATATTTATTCAATACTTGCAGAATTGTTTAATGTAGAAATGTCAATTCTGTTTCTTTCAGGTTTTATTAACTTCTCGTGTATTATACCATCAGTGGTCATTTTATGTTATTTATTTATTATCTAATAATTTATATCACCAATGGTGAAAAGGAGAACAATCGATTTAAAAAATTGGGAGTTTTAATGCAATCAGTGTTTTTTTAATCTTTCATTTCATAATAAATATACATTATTATTATGTTTACTTTATTTAATTTCATTTTTTTTAAATATTATATCAGGTTGAAAACTAGAAACTCGAATTTTTGACACTTTTTTTGTTAAATTTACTAAAGATAGTTTGTTTGAATATAAAAAAAAAATACAAAAGTAATGCGTAAAAATGTGTATTTTCATTCTATCAAATGTTTGTTGTGATTTTTACAAAATAAAATGTGCAAATGTCACCATTTTTTTGTCACTCCTAAATTAACAATTTTTTAATATTCTCCAATTGAACAAAAGAAATTGTGAAATAAAAATGAAATTGTTTTTACTTTGCAGTAGTCTTTAAATCGGTTTCAATGATGCTTTTACTTATATTTGGTTTGTTTTATCATTACAGATCGATCAGAAACCGACTCACAAGTCGAATCATCACGAGAATCACGTATCCCAGATCACAAAGTCGATTCAGTCTCACGGAAATCACTCGGGTGGAGTACAGCACGTGTCTCACAACCAGATTCACAATCAGGTCAATCATACGGTTGTTGGAAACCACGAAATTCACTCGAGCGTCAATAGATTGTCGAATAGTGGTCAGCACGTGAGCGCCGTAGGCCAGACCAATAATGCCGGAAGCCATCATCAGAAAAACCAGCGAAATTTGAGTCCAAGCCAGCAGCAGCACCACGCAAATAATCAGATACAACAGAATCAGCAGCAAGAATGGCGACAGCCCGAAGAAACGGGAAAAACACCGGACGAAAGCTTTTACGAAAGCGGACCCGTTGTAAATGACGGAAAGCACTCGTTGCTTCAATATGCAATGCTCAATTTCCGGCAATCGACTGAGAAGTACGTAGAAAGACGTTTTTTTCTTGTCTTTTTTCTTTCAATCAATAGAAAACTCGATTTGTTTCCTTATTCACGGATTTGGTTAAAATCGGTTAACGGCTAAATAAAATAGCTCCTAAAGAGAGACTCTTGAGACTTTGATTTAGTTGCGCAGAGACTTCTAGTGTCGCGCAATTCACTCTCGATCTTCGACTTTCTCGTTAAAAATGTCGTCTCTGCAAAGCAAGTCGCAACAGATACGCGGTAAAGGTGGTCAACACCTTTGAGAATAGGGCAGTCCAACAGCATACTGCAGGAGAGAATTACACCTGAAGGGGCAGAGTAACCACGATAAAAAAAGGAAAATGAACGCGGAAACCACAGCAGCTATTTACCGTCAGCGCCTTATTTGATGAGAGTCGATTTCAATGCTTTTCTTTTGCCTAATCGAGCGTTTCAAACACTCTAGGAATTGCGAGAGATGAGGTAACACGGTAATGTTTAGGGACATTAACACATGCTTTGAGAATCGTATGGTCATGTATGAGGCACTCTTTATCAGCTGGGTCACTTTGTTTTCTAATTATATTTTTTTTTCACTAATTCCAACACTTTTTATTTTGCTCTTAGTTTTATGTACCTTACGGTGGTGTGTACGGAATCTATAGAAAAATTGGCAGATAGTGGACAAAACGTATTTAGATGGGTAAAAAAAATAAAAAAGTTAAAGCGGCCCAGTTGATATAAAATGCCTCATACAAGGCATTTCACACCAATTTAGCCACGCAAATTTTGAGTCTCGGGTTAACTTTGAAAATAATCAAGATTGAAATACGGTTGACTTCAACAAATTCCTCAGAATTTTATGTCCCTACGACATCCCGATTCCGAAAACAAAAAATCGAATTTTTTTGTTTTTTCTATCGACAATATGTAGGCAAACGATAATCGCAAAATCATTTTTAAAACCCCATAATTCATTTTTTATTTAATCCTTTTTTTTTTAAAGTATATTTTTTAGTTTTAAATAAAAGTGTTTGGATGAAATTTTTTGCTTTTTATTACCGTTCATATACAAGACCGTTCGATAATATTATAAGTTGATTAGAAAAAAAATCGACTTTTTTTGGTTAAGTCAATAAAAAAAGCAAATTTTAAAGTGACAAAAGCATCTCTGCTGTTGAACCAAAGCAAGGTGATTTAAAATTGATAAGTAATACCTGCGTCTTCTAGTTTCAAATCTTTGTAAATAGAGCATTGCCAATTTTTTTTTTTATTAATTAATATATTTTTAATCGCTCTGAGGTCTTAACATTTTTTTTCTACCCAGCATCATAGTTTTTAATTGCAATTATGTCATATAGAATGTAAGATAAACCTGTTTTGCATTGAATATACAAATAAATAGAGTTTCAAGCGGTCGCTTACAATTCAAGAGCACCTCTTGTTGAAACAGCAAAAAGGAAGTTATTTTAATTACCGCAGTACCATGTACAAGGTAAACTGAAACTGATAAGACTTAACTGCATTTTCTTATTTTTTAATCTTTTTACAGAGGGGATTGGCAATTAATATTTTTTTCGTTAATTGATATATAAACCACTTTGAGGTTCTAATGTCGTTTCGACCTAGGATCGTTGTTTTTAATTGCGTTCATCTAAAATAAAATACAAGACAAAACTTGTATTGGATATACGAATTTACCATTCTCAAGGCATTAATGGCTAAGTATATTACACGTTTTCTCGTCTCTCACGATTTTTAATGTATTTAAATGGGAAGCTTACAATTCAAGAGCATTTCTCGTTACAATAGCAATAAGGAAGTTACTTTAATTATCTCAGTACTATATTTACAAGGGTAATTTAAATTGATCTGTTTTATCTGTGAATTCTAATTCAACATTTTTGTAACATGGATATTCCCAATGAATAATATTTTAACTTATCCTACTATTTATTTATTACTGAATATTTAATAAAAGTAACCTGCTTCAATGTATAATATAAAATTCTTGAAATTCTTTTTTTATTCTTTTATGAAACAAATTAGGTGAAGCAAACGTAACGTAAGTAAGCAAGTTACGACGGCGAAATAGCGATCGTTACATTTATTATAATGCTTTTGCTTCCTCTATGAGGAAGCAAAAAAAAAAAGAAGAAAAGTGTTCGACAGTAGAAGATCTCTGGTAAATAATTCCGTGGTAATTAAAGTAACTTTCTTCCTGTTCCTGCAACAAGAAATGCTCTTGAATTGTAAGCAACGCGTTCGGCCACAGAGAGAATGAAAAGAAAGAGGCTGTGGAGGATGAGAGAGCTCTCGTTGTTGATGAACGACCGAGTGAATCGATCCCAGGCGAACTCTGTCCCAAATACGTCGTCTGACCACCGCGTCACAGCGGCAAAGAGCATCTTAAAAGCCGAGGCACAGGTCGTTCGACTTTCACGCGAAAAATGTCGCTGATCGAGTATAACGTTCCCCGTACATCAGAAGTCACGAATCAATTTTTTTCTTTTTTTTTTTTCTTCGCCAACAGGCCATAACTCTCCTGCTTTTCTTCATAATCATTTTTGGCAATCGTTCGCCGATCAGACTGAGCGTATATATTTCACGATCAACGTAGGCATCTAGCACAGCCTCATTTTCTTGAGAAGACGATCGGCGTCTCTGGTGCTTGGAATATATATATACAGGTACCAATCAACGATGAGACGACGGAAACTCTCTCGGGCAAAACGCGAGAAAGAAAAAGGGTTTGCCCCGGGGCCAAATTGAAGAATGAGAGCGAATGCTATATTCACCGGTCATATATTCGTGTGTTCAAAGTAAAAAAATATATGCAAAGACGTTTTATATAGGTCGCATATTAAGCAAATGAAAGTTACCTTTTTTTTCTATCTATTTTTTTACACGGCAAGTTTGTGAAATTTAACGAAATTTTGTCGAGCGAAAATTACTGTTTTTTTTTTACGTTCAAAATTTGTTTTTCATTGTTTTACTAATAATATAACACGACATCTCAATCAAGGACTGGCGGTGATGTCTTAGATTTGCACGGTAATTTTTTTTAGATTTTTTTATACTCTTCGTCTCTGAGATATAATTTTTCTAAGAAAAATGTTAAACAGCCATTTTCTAAACTCTGAAAAAATTCAGAGAAATTTTATAAAATATAGCAAAATTTGTTACTATTTTGAAAATATGGAGATGTTGAAATTACGGGAGGAAAGTTCAAAAAATTATTTCTCTTGTTTAATTATGCATTCTATTTTAACCATCATTCTACAAGCTGACAGATGCGATGAAAGAAAATTGGAAGAAAGTCAAATTCAACGTTTTTAATGTTTGATAAATCTCACAAAAAAAGTATTTGGTATCATTAAAATACAAATTGTAAACGAATTTTTATTGCATGTTTCTACTTTAATTTTTGTAAAATTTCAAACTAATTTTTTGTATAAATAAGAAAAAACTTTTTTTTAAATTACAAATATATGGTTTCGTTTTATCACCGTACATTCTAAAAACCAACGAGTACAAAAAATTAAAAACATAGTTTAAAAAAATGTCATCTTTCACTCTCTATAAAAAGTTTAAGAATTGGCGAAACACGAAACAAATAATTTTTAGCAGGGATGTTTGGTCGTGTTCAAGAGGAGGGATGAGATGTAGAAAGGCGTAGCTAACGATAACACAAACGTAGTTTCATGATGTCCAGGACATCGTCGAGGGTACCAATTATTGAGGGAAATTTTTCGTTGCTCGGTTTATGCACTGCAAAAATAGCTAGTGCATATACATATATGTTACGCAAGAGCCATTTTGCTTAGAGATACAATAGGCGTCTTTTACCAATACTAAACTCGTGTTGAGAAAGCATAACACTCATGTCGTGGTCTCTTTCTCCCTCTCGTCTTCAACTGCAGCTAGATATGATCAAAGTTGACGACTATATACATACAAAACAGAAGCCTTGCTCCTTTCCTTACTGCACTTTAGCTTAGCGTTTTCCACGATGCAATGTCCAGTACGTGTCCATCATTCTTGCATTAACGTTTGCTAGCTGAAACACTGAAAAAAAACCAAAAAATTATACGTGAATTAAAAAGAAAATGGGACTTTGGGATCATTTGTAAGATTTGTTGAGTATTCATACAAAGAATGTAGAATTTTTTTTAATAGATGTATAGAACAAAAGAAAACCAGTTATGTATGTACGATTTTTTGTTTTCAGATTCGAGATGATGAAGACGGCTGATGGCTCGATAAGCGGTTCCCTCAAAGTCATTGAATCCCTGAAGAGCAAAAAGAAGAACAAGAAGAGCAAAGGACAGCAGGATGGTGCAGAATGGACATGGAAGGAACAGGTCGATCTCGTCAAGTACTCTCAAGTGTCGATCGAACAAAGCTTGCTTAGATTGGACGGTGAACTCAGTTTACTCGCTGTTGAGTGCTTTTTGTGTCTCATGAGGTACATGGGCGACCAGCCTCTTCCTCCTGACATGAGCGAAGTCAAATGTGTCTACACTATTCTTATGGTGAGTGTCTTCATTTTTTACGCTACATAAAAAATAAGATCGTTTTCACGATGACCTCTAAGCACAGTAGAGAATCAATTGCCTGGCTTTCTCTGACTCAATTATTATTCTTCCCTGACTAAAATTCACCTTTTAAAGAATTTATAAAAATGTTTCTTATGTGTAATACGATTTTTTTTTTCGATGTAAAAGGTCGTTAATTTTCAACTCTTCGATTGACTCCTAGAATGTGAAAAAAAATTTTACTTTATTCCTTCATGGAATATCTTTTTCATCAAGTTAATTAAAAAAATTCCTTGTTCGTTGGTTGATTTTCTTAGAAAATAAATGAAATGTTCAACTATTAAAATTTGTAAACTCGTAAAAAACATTTGTAAAAGTAAACAAAAATTTGATAGAATAATAAAAATGCAATTTTCCATAAATTCAATTTTATTGTATTAATAAAACTAAAATTGAATGTCATTTATTTTTTAGCATTGTCACAAATTCGAGCCACTGCGTGACGAGGTCTACTGCCAATTGATGAAACAAACGACAAACAACAAGAGTCCAAATCCAGAGAGTTGTCAGCGAGGCTGGCGTCTCTTCAGCATAGTTGCGGCTTACTTCACATGTACCGAAGGCTTGAGGCCTTACTTAATAAAATATTTGGAAACCGCAGCATACGATAAAAGACGAGCTTACCATGGTACAGCCACCGTGTGTCTACAGAATCTCCGAAAAACTGTTAAATACGGAGGACGCAAAAACGTCCCAAGTGTCGAGGAGATAATGGCCATAAGCGCCGGAAGAAATGCCAAACGGCAGATCTACAGGTTGCCAGGTGGAACCGAGAGGGTCATCAATACAAAGTGCACAACCGTCGTACAGGTTTGTATAAAAACACACACACACACACACACACCTTTAACGTCACAATTTTTTACTTCGCGAGTTGAAAAACGTTCATAAGTCATCACAAAACGAATTGGTTAAAAAATAAATAAAAAAAAAGCTAACAGCATTATGTAAGCATCGAGAAAACTAGTATACTTCTATCTTCATTGGCATCGTCTAGACGTGTTTCTAATTCATCTCTTTCAAAACAATTTTTTTTGGCTTTAAGCACCATGCAAATTTATTCACAGGCTGCTTATTATTGTTATTCTCATTCGTTTAATTCTTTATGTATATATTTTTTTATAACACTATTGCTTCTCTCGTGTACGAAGGATGTCATCGAGGAGATGTGCAGCGTCATATCCGTGAGAAATCCTCACGAGATGGACGAATTCTCGCTTTACTGCATCGTAGACGGTGACGCTTTCACGATGCCACTCGCCAGGGACGAATACGTTCTCGACGTTACCACGGAATTGCACAAGAATCATCAAGTCTTTTACCTTATATTCTGCAGGTACGGAGACTCTAATCTTTAATTAATTACCTTTCACACTGGAATTTCGTATACGAACGTTTTTATACTTATTGTCCTTTTTCTTGTTTGTTTTTTTTTAGATCTGTTTGGTACTATCCACTTAGACTCGACGCTGCTTTGTACATAGAAGTCGTGTTCAATCAAATTGCTCCGGATTATCTCGAGGGACTTCTTCTAGTCTTACCCGGAGAACATCTTCCACAGGAAGTAATCGTAAGTAAAACTGTTGCAACATTCATATGTAACTATTACATTTTTTTTTAATTGATATTCGCGACAGGAAATTTTTTTTACCGTCATAATACCGTTATGCATTTATTCAATCGCATGGGATTTTTTTATACGTCTATTATTAAAGATAAAAATAAATAAAACACGCTTAATGAGTTCATTTCTGTTGTTATTATTTAAATGCAAAATTTGTGGTTAATTAATCGATTTACTCGTATTTTATTTCAGTACGACATGGCTCAAATAGCAGCCCTGCTGCACAGAGCCGCAGATATGGCTCACGAGCCAACCACTAAAGAAATCAAATACTTGCTGCCGAAGCCAGCTCTCAGTCTGCGGGAACCAAGACCGCAGCAATGGGGCAGTATGGTCCAACAGGCCTGGAACAACATTCAGCACAATACTGCTGCTGTCTGCAAAGCTCAAGTGCTCGGTATGTTTCAATAATTTATATAAGCAGTCGATAAAAAATTCTGGTCATTTCTATCGATTAATATTTAAATAATACCAGCATCGGATTTTTTGTTATATTCCATAATTTATTTCGTATTTTCTGTTTCAGAAATTTTGTCGAAATGGCCTCTCTTTGGCTCAAGTTTCTTCGCTGTGAAGAGAGTGCCTGAGAACGGTAAAGAAAAGGGCGGAGATCACATATTGGCTTTGAACCGTCATGGCGTTCACTTCATTGACCTGATAACTCATGTATGTACTTTTAAATATTTCCAAGGACTTCTTTTTAATGAAAATTAGAGCGCTTTCGACTAGCCAAATCAGTGCTACATTTTATAATTTTTTTCTTCGGTAAAGCGGTTTTTTTGTTTATTCAGTAAAGTATTGATCTGGCATATTTACATCATTCGTCTTAAACGAGTGAAAAGGTAAAAAAAATATTGACGAAATGTGAAACTTACATCTTGTTTTGTTTTTAAATTTATATTATGTTTCCAAAAACTAATGCAAGTTGTTCTCCAAAAAAAAAGCATTCAAGCTGCCAAAAATTGTGAATGCACTGCGCGTTTCTTATTACCTGTTTTTTCGTGATCGGTATGACGAATGTTGTGTACATTTTTCAGGAAACCCTTTACCACTACCCTTACTCGGAGGTAATATCCACAAGGAAGGTGAAATCAGAGGAGGGAACGCTCTATCTGGACATGAAGTGCGGAAATCTGATGCAGCAAAGAATAACGCGACTGCAAACAGAGCAGGCGCACGAAATATCGCGGCTAATCAGGCAGTACATAACAATGGAGCAGAGAACAACAAACAGTCAATCGCCACCGATTGGTTTCCTCATGAGATAAAAAAACGTAGCAGATGTACGATTGCACCCGCTTTCTTTTTTTGACACTGCGTCATAATCAAGTAAAACGTACAGTATCAGATTGAACGATGCAGACTGCAAAAAGGGGAAGTGGGAGGACTTCGTTTTCCGGATCTCACGAGCGATCCGCCGCTGTTTGAACATTTTTTTTTACAAAATTTTGTCTTCCCTCCGGAAACACGATGAATTTTCATGATTTAAAGGGAACGGATTTGGCGCTAAGAGAATTTTTTTTTTACAGAAACAATGCTCAAATAACCAAACGAATAATCGGTTTTTGTAAATACGCGTAGCAAACGGTTAGATAACGAAGGAGAAAGAGAGGAAAACACACGTCGGTAATAATTTAAAAAAAGACTTGGACGAGAAACGGCCGGCGCGAAGTTAGCTCAAGATCTTAGATTAGGACGCGTTTTATTATTATTTTTATTATTATTATTATTATTATTATTATTATTAATATTATTATTGCTATCTTCGTAAGTCTTTAATTAACAATCTAGTTATCGTTTTCATTAACCGTTTCAAGTTGCTGGCAGATCATGAGGGATCTTAACGTTACGTTTTCGAGAAAGACGGCTGAATCAATCGTTTAGGAAAACTACGGCATGTATTTTTAATATATTTAAAAAAAAATTGCGACGCAATGAATTTCAGCCGTGAGTCATCAAGTTATTTTGAACATTTATCTCTTCGAATATAAGGCCGTATATCGTGATTAACGAAAGCGAGAAGATGAAAGAGGTACTAATCAGAACGAAGTATATCATATGTAACGAAAACACGTTCATGAAACTAACAAATTTTTTCATTTTGTTATTATATCGCAAGAAGAACGTTTTATAAAATTGTGTAATTGTATACGATTTATTGTCGTTGCACGATTTTTCTGTCGTTGAGAGAAGACTCAAGTTTATATATATATATATATATATATATTATATATAGTAAATATTAAAAGTTATGTATAAATATTGTAATACACGTGATGTCAATGATTTATTTCGCCGTCAGAGTTGGAGATCACAAGTTGTATTACCAAGGTATTTTTTGTGTGAAATTATTTTTCTTCATTGTTAATTTTTTTTTTTTCGTTAATGAAATCGTTGCGCAACTCTGGGTGTCATCAACGATTGCTGCTCGCCCGTTCGGGACTAGAACCCGGAGTTTTGGTTTTTAAATCCCTTGGCCAATTGTTCGCCGTGTGTCTTACGTAGCCTGGATCGATGGGCGAGGAAGGAGAACGTGGATTTTGGGTATTTGTCGTCTTCAACACGCTTATCCATTCTTCTAGCATCTCTATATCGTCCTTATTTGTGCCTGTCTGTGCCCTGAAGGCTCTCAGCGATGACGGTACATTAAAAGAGACATCGCGGGGCCTCTTCAAAATTCCTTCGGGGTTTCCGCTCATCCTGGTCGGCACATTATCGTACTGACTCGAGTCGCTATTTCTGGAGATAACAATTTTTTTATTTACCTAAATTCAGTGCGATAAAAGCAATGAAAAAAATAGGTGATTACTAAAGTAGTCCATTTTTATACGACATATTTTTTTTAAGTGGAACTCTTCAAAACTGTTCTCTATCATGAAAAATAAATCCTCGTGAATCATCGATGAGATAAAAAAAATATTTAGAGACCGTGAGGGAATTTTATATATATATATATATATATATAGAATCCCTACAAAAACAAAAAACGAGTCCAATAGAGGGAAAAAGCTACCGAACATAGAAATACAATTATTTAAATTTAACATACCGTGTATCATACGTAATTTCATCAGGATCACGTTCAATACGCATAATTTTCACGCTTGGATTGACAATCTTTGCAAACATTGGCTCCGGCATATTTTCCCTTGTAGAAGGAAAAAGTGGAGTGTCCAATTCATCAGCAGGTCTCTGTTTAAAATCTTGTCCTTGATAGAACATTTTGCTATCCTCAGTTCTGTGACCGTTTGATCTTCTGTCAAAGTCTCTGGCATCCCTCTCGGGATCTCTGAATCGCTGAGAGTCTCTGAGAGTCCGACCATTTTCGAAATTTTGCGCGACGTATTCACGTGTCTGTTTCTCATCGGGTTCGTAGCCACGATGATCATGTGAATCTTTGCGAACCTCCGTCATTCTCGGTTGCTGCATCTTCGGAAAGCGATCTTCGTGATCGTGCGATTGGGATGAGGATGGAATCTGATCATCCTCGAGATTTCTCGAACGTCTCGACTCCTCGGAGTCCTCGAATATTTCGTTCGTCGTACCCACTTTATTTCCATTCGAAGTCTTTGCCACTCCGTTCTCATCGCGCCTTGGCATCCTTGATTCATTTTCCAGGCTCAGAGCTGGCAATGTCGATGGCTTGATCGTTGTTGCTGCGTTTAGGAAAAGGATGCTCAAAATAGTTGTCGCGAATTTTCCAAGGGTGTAGAAAAAAAAATTATAAATGAAAAAGCAATAAATATTTGCTGAAAAATCAGTATCTTTATGACAGAAAAATTCAAGAAATCTGTAAATAATGTTTTTTTAATATTCGAATACAGTTGTACGTCAAAATTGAAAAGCCTGTACGTTTCTAGTAAAATTAAACAATACTAATGCAGGTAAATTTTCAATCCAAAAATTCTAAGTACATGTAAACAGAATTATACAAAGTACGGGTATTGAAAAAATTGAATTTAGACGTTCGAATTGTGTTTGAGTTTAGAATTTCTTATCGTACTCAGTCTCATAACTGTCTGAATTTATGGTTATTTCATATCAAAATTGCATTAAAATATTCTATTATTGCATTAAATATTATATCTTTGTGTGTAAAATCTCCCAGAAAATCATGCAATAGTGCGCCAAATACGGTGAGTCAATCAATGAAAAAAGAAAGTGAATACAAAAAATTGAATTTAAGTCGAACGTTGTTTCAGTTTGGAATATCTACACTTTTCAAAAACGCGTTTAAAAATTTGAAAAATCTATCCACAAAGGTTCTACCAAAAATCCCCATAACTATCTTAATTTATAGAATGTTGATATCAAGCTTCCATTAAAATATTCTTAAAAGATATCAAAATGACCTTGAAATTTTCTGCATCTGCAAAAAATGTACTTTAGCCAGGTGTAGCGCCTAAACTATTAACTTGAAAAAAAAAGTCTGCGGATTTTTCTTTTCCTTTTTCATTTATCTTTCAACGGATTTTTTCAAAAAAATTTTTAGACTATTTTTTGAAAAAGTAGAGTCAATTTTTTTTTGTTTCTTTTTCGATTACCTAACAACGGATTTTTCGAAATATTTTTTCAGAATTTTTTTTTTTCAGCAAGCTGTAGCGTCTTAACTATTGACTTGGGAAAAAAAAGTCTGGGAACTTTTTCGAAGAACAGTCTAATAAAATTTTGTAAAAATCCTCTGTTAGGTAATCGAAAAAGGAAAAGAAAAGTCCCCCAGACTTTTTTTTCTCAAGTTAATAGTTTAGGCGCTACACCTTGCTAAAGTACATTTTTTGTAGATGCAGAAAATTTCAAGGTCATGATATCAAAATATGTTGAAAAAATTCAAACTATTCCCATTTTCAAACAATTTTTTAAATTATCTTTCCTTGTGTAGAACCGCCCAAGATTCATGCAATAGTGCACTAACTAGATTGAGTCAATCAATGAATGAAAAATATTAATTACTGATAATTTACTATATATTTATCATCATAAATAATATTGGTAGTCAAATAAATTCACTACTAAATTTGAATAAACATATTAGTCTGCGTGGCTGCTTTCATTCAGTGGTGACATCTTAAACGTGAAGAAAATGTGCGAAGAGGAACGAAAAATAATTAAAGAGTAATCATACATTTATTGATCAATAAAACAGGATAAATATAAGCCTATAGTAACGGGAGCTGGTGTATAATAATGAGTTATAGCAGTATTCTGTAGGTGAAGTGACGAAAAGAGAGAAGAATAATAATACTATTATCCAGAGGTGCTGACAACACGAACTCGTGGCAGAGTCACGACAGTTCCCACGGACTTGCCTGTTTCCTTCTCAAGGAAGGTCTGCGTCCCATCGTGTTTCTTCTTTTTCCCTGGCGGGCTCATCAGCAGATCAGCGATGAATACAAGAGCCGTAAGTAGACAGAGAGCCCCAAGAACAGCGGCGTTGTCGATGAGATCTTCAGGAACACTCTCGATTGATGCAAGCGAGAGAGATCCAACGATGCCAAAAAGTATTATACCCAATCCAAGCAAAAGCAATTCCTAAAAAGAAACATAATATATAATACTCATTTGGTAATGACGAAATTTTTGCACAGAAGATTTCTTCATTTTATTCTTGCCATTGAAAATTATTTTATTTTTAATTAAAAAATTAATAATAATATTGCTACAAAAATACATTAAAATAAATTTATAATAAAATAATTTCTCCATATTGTAATTTTTAGAGAACACCTAATATTTCTGAAACACCTACAAAGAGAGATCTAATGATTTGCAAAAGTATTATACCCACTCCAAGCAAAAAAAGCGATGCTAAGAGACAAACGATTTAATACTTATTTGGAACTCAATGACGAAACTTTTGCAAGCAAAATGTTTCAATATCTTAAAGATTTCAATTACTCTACCAAATGAAAACGGAAGCTGGACATCATTACAAAAAAATTCTAATGACTTATTGACTTGCTGAAACACGAGTAATTACGATTATCTCCTATCATTAGACACTCTTAACGAGCAGTGTCCTTGGATCTTCCAGGGATCTACTGAAACGTAGGTGTGCAGGTCGAAGGGCGACCCAACCCAGTAATTACAACAGAGATGACGGTTACGTCATGAAAAAGTGGTCAACGCAACGAGAAAATTTAATATTATATTCAATCAGCAATGATGACTTTTCCAGTTATTATAATTTACAGAAATCTTGAAAACGGGTCAAATTCACGTAAAATAACGTGGTTTATATTTTTTCTGATTAAATAAAAATGGTACAAAAATCTCATGCGATTGATTTTTCGCATAATACTCAAAATGAAAAATACTCCGATATTCGAAAAAAATACAAATCACTGTATCTAAAGAAAACACATTGAAATGAAAATTAGTGTGCTGTTAAAGCAGAAATGTAAACCTCGCTCTTTGATATAAATTTTGTCGAAATTTATTTGGGAATTGAGATTTTGTGAGGGTTTTAATTTTGTAAATAATGTCTGTTGTCCTGCTGCCGCGAAAAATTCGGGTGTCGATCAGGACAATTAAACAACTAATCGCTCAGGTCTGTAAATACAATTTTTGTTACCGACAAAAGAAGAAAATAAAACTCATTCTTTAAGCGCTTTTTAATAAGCAAACTAATTTTTGATATTGAATATAAATTACAATACTAAACTGAAATAATGCATAATATTTTAATGTATAAATTTCATAATTCTATTTTAAAAAGTGTTCCATTTGTTAATGCGTGGGCGTGCGAATGTTTTATGAATCTCGCGAGGATCAAGGATCGGCCAGAATAATAAAAGGTGACGACTTGAAACAGTCAAGAATCACCTCGCGCTCCATTTATGACTCAATACGAAGTTTCTTCGGTTGGCAGTGTGCATTACGTGGCGCTTAATGTTCTCCAGAGCTCGACGCGAAGGTGCCGCACACAGAACGTCTGGCTTTACAACTATAGGCCCAACGCTGAAAAGTGTTGTATTTATTATAATAAGTGCGTGTAAAACTGTGCACGCATACATGCTACATCCTCTTGTACTAAAACGCTGTTGTGGTTGCTGATCGTTGCATTCGAGGATAAAAATCCTCGTCCTTGCGACTCAATGTCAGCATCTCGAGCACCCGATTACGTTAGCGACCGTTCTCACGCTACTGAATCTCTGGTATGCTGAGAGGTGTACATGAGATATGTTGTGCAAAGGAATATTATGGTTGTAAAATTAATTAAATGAATAAATCATCAAAGTTATAATAAAAAATATAAGTTATTTAAAATTTAACTTGAAAATTTCAATACAACATTAATTAAGATAGGCATTTTTATTAATTGCACTGTTTTCATCATCTAAATAAATTATGTTGACTTAAAAATTAAGAGTCAATTTAAATAAGCACAAGATTTTTTTTTCACGATTATTTTAATTGTAAAAAAATCGTCCTTACTTTCTGATTGTTACTGCAAATATTTATTTTAAAAAATGATGATATATATCGTAGTATAAAAAATGGTGTTTATGTGCAAAAGTGATTTTTTTCTTTTTAAGTTCTTGTTCATTGACTAATATATTAAATGTAACATAGAAATTCAATGTAAAATTACGGTACAACATACGAAAAATAAGAAAATTTTGAAATTTCGTATAAAAGTACTGTAATTTTACATGAATTTAATACTGTAATTTGCGGATAAAAACTTTCAAAATTGATACTATTATATTCCAAACATTTTTACCAATGTACCAGCTAGAAGTATTGCTTGTCTATATACTAACTTTATCTATGCAGCGAAGTCTTACCGTTTTTCGACCACTGAGCTCCCCAGTTATGGCTCCAATCAGTAGGCCAGTCGTCACTATAATATAACCACCGCAAGTCGCAGTTGCAAGGGCTGCGCCTGAAAAAACCAGACATGAATTATGATAACAGAACAACGAGATTAGCGTTATCGAAAAATAATATAGTTAAAGTGGAGTTCATTGCACCTGTGCTTCTCAAGACCTTAAAAGCCCAGACTTCAATACCTCACAAAAAACTGAAAAATTCAAATAAAACTTCTATGTTATATTATGTTATTTTTAGGAGATTTTTTTGTTATAATTTGTCAACGGAAATTTATTTAATTATTTACTATAATTGAATAATTAAATACGCTGACCACATTATTAATTTACCGGCGGTCCTCTACCAATAAAAAAAGTAATTGCACAAACAGTTATGACATAAGTGGAGTTTTTCAATATCAGCCAAAAATATTTATATTTTACATTTTTTTAAATGATTGATTATTATTACACTATCAATTTACTGTTAATCTCATAGGATTTTCTGAGCAAAGTACTTCAAGTACTTAGTACTTGAAACCTATTTATGAGCAAGTACTAAGGTAAAAAGGTTACTTCAAGTACTAAGTACTTGAAATAATAGTCCTTTTTATGAAAGGACAAAGAACAAAAAGGTGTTACTATGTGCGGAAATACTTCAGGTACCAAGTACTTCAAGTACCTAGTACCGACTACTTCATATACCAAGTATTTCAAGTATCAATTATTTTAGGTACCAAATATTTCAAAACCCAAATACTTCAAGTTACGAATACTTCAGGTACCAAGTACTTCAAGTATCAAGTATTTGAAGTACTAAGTACTTGAAGCACTTCGAAAAATGTCAGGAGAATATCCTATACGATTTTTAAAATCGGAGGTGATTCACTTAATTTTTTTTTAAGAACCTTAGGAGTGTCGGGACATAAAGTTATTTTGTTAATATTGTACCTATGGATCCCCATGTGACGTTGTTTAGGAGAGACCACTCCCTGCTTCGATTCCTCAAGTAGTGAAAAACTCTTCTGCTCTCATCGTCAGTTACACGAAGTGCTATAACGCACGCGACGCACAGAAGCTGCAAAAATACAAATTGTGACTCAAACTAGTTTTTTTAATTTTTCTACCTCGTTCTGCGGTGATTCAAGCACGTTTTCTTGGTAATTCTTACATTAAGCCATATGATTATATCAATATTTCATTCGTTACTTGAATCATCGCGAACGACAGGAAGATTCAATAATTATACACTAAGCAATAATATCCTTACGTGCGTCCACTATTCACTCTGATATACTCACAAAGGCGGTGAAAAAAAAGAACATATCATTTTTTTTGGTTCAACTAGTCATCAAAATTCTTGCTCCTTTCATAAATATAAGAATGTTGGATGTAGATCTCAATTATATCTTGAAGAGAATTTCAAATGATGCACGAATTTTTAATTTTTTTTTTTTAATTGTAGACTTCGCCGAAAAAAAAGTATTTTTATGCGAATTAATATATATTGTTTGTGAAAAAAAACAAAAAATTTTCTTTTTATTTCTTTGATATTTTGAGATCGACAACAAAGAAGTGAACATGTTTCAAGAAATATCTTGACGTTAAGCATTGATTTAATTGTTTTTTTAGGGCAGAATCTATGGCCCAAAGAGAAACTCTTAAATGCCTTAAAATAGCAACAAAAAAGCGACAGTTCATCCATATTTTTTGTTCGGTTTAATTCAAATTTAAAAAAAATTTAAACAAAACCGAACTATTGAAAAATCGATTTTTTTTCAAAATTCAAACAAATTTAATTAAATTTTAAAAAACATTTAAACAAAATTTCGAGTTTTAATTTTAATTTTTTTAAAACATGTTCTATTGGCTTATCGAATAAATAATTTTTTGCCAGGTGGTAAACGCAGGGGTAATGCGGGTCATCTACAACAATCTGCACATTTTTAAAGAGAACCCGTAGGTCAAACGTTCCCAAATAATTGTTGAGTTTGAGAAACCCTTAGGGCATAAGTATAGCTTTTTATTTTTTATCTTATGTTTTTTTGCAAAATTGGTGAAATTATAATATATTTAAGAAAATTATTTTTAAAAGGATCATTCTAACCTATGGCCTTGATTTAATTTTACCTCTATCACAAATCGCTACACTCATTCCGGAAAGACTAATCACAAGTACAACTCAGAATTAATTGGGAATATTTGCCCTACTGGTTCTCTTTCAAAAGTGTGTAGAGTCTAAAAAAGAAAAACAAAGATTTTTTGTTGGGTGACCTCCATTACCCGCATGATTTTGCCACCAGGCTAGTTCTTTGTTTGATAGGGCAATCGTACATTAAAAAAAAATAATACTAGCTATTTGTTCTCTTTTTTTTAAGTTTCAGATTCGTCAAGTAAAAATGAACTTTTTTTCGGTTTTTTAAATTCTACTTAGCGGCAATCAAAATTAATATATTTACTTCAATTTTTTAATTTTTTATTTTCGCGGTATACATTTATTTCATAATTTTTTTAATTCATTGTGGACAGTAGTTAACATTTTTTGTATTTTTTTAATTCGCGCGGCAGCATTACACTTTTTTATTTTTGTTTATCTTCAATTTTTTCATTAAAGCATTAAACATTCTTATTAAAGTGTAAAACTTTTTTTTTGTGACAACAAGCAAAATTTCGATGAGACCCTCAATTTTTATTTTGAAGATTTAATACTCACCACCTCGATGATCCTGATGAATACTTTCCGATTCCACATCAGCATTTCACGAAGATCTCTTTATCCAACCAACGGAAAGATAGCGAAACTTGCACCAACCCACACGCACGCTTCCTTCGAATGAAAACAAAGTCCTAGCAAGCCTATGCTTCTACTACACCGTTCCTCTTTTTAGAAAGAAAAAAAAGAAAAACAAACAAACTGCGCCTGGTGAACTCGTCTTGTGTCGCGTGGAACGTGCTTCACATTGAAATGCAACTCATTACGTTTCTCAATACGTAGTCCATTCACTCATCTGCTACACACAGGACTCTTTATTTCCATTATACACAATTTTTCTTATCTGTCTCGTCTCCTCAATTTATTGCTCTGTTGTTCCTTTCTATGCGACCCAGCCAATTTTTCAAATTCTATATCATTGAAATGCAATTTTTATTATTACTTTTACTATATATTTAACGTTTTTCAAATACTAAATCTTTAGAATGCTATTCTAATAATAATTTTTAAAAATTGTTGTACAGTTTTACAAATTCGAAATCTTGGATATGCAATTATAATTATTATTTCTAATATTCATTTACATTTTTACAGATTTAAAATCTTTGAAATGCAATTTTTATTATTACGTCAATATATTGAACGTTTATCAAATTCTGAATTTGTAAAAAAATTATTACTATTTTTTTCCACTATTTTTCAAATTCTAAATTCTTGAAATGATTTTTTTTCTTATTACAAATTTTATTTAAAAAAAATGATAAATATCGTAGTATAAAAAAGGTGTTTATGTGTAAAGTGGATTTTATTTTAAGGGGGTCGCGAGGCGCGTCCGGAAGCGCGATCGCAAAAGACGAGGCAATGAGTGAAGACTGCGCTTAGCAAAGTCGTTACGAGGACTGAAGGAGATAGCCGCGACGTTCTCGTGTTCAGGTTGCACTGACTCCTCTGTCACGTAATAAGGCCCCCCGTCGCTCAAGACAAGTACATATGTCTATGTACGTGAATGTATTATGTTGGCTACCTCAATGTGCATGCAATATTATAATAGTAATAGTATAGAATAGCATATGGACGCCTGGAAACAATGCCATTATCGCACGATGCATTGGCGTGAGGCGAGTCGACACTTTCCATGGCATCCCATGACAGAAAAAAATACATTCAAAATCTGGATTTTTTTTTGCTACCTAATACGTCGTTCAGCAACTGACTGATCAACATGTTTTATGCGTGTTTTCAGTTGGAGGATATCGAACCGGGAAAAGAGAAATATGATGAGCAGTCTATTGTTTTTTCAATCGATTTGTTTTCTTGCTATGGAGAAGAATATTGTTCTCATAATGCTTGATGTAACTATATGTTATTCGATACTGGTTCGGCTATGACTCGTCAAGATCGAAATAAAGCTATTAAGCTGACTTCCGAAAAAATGCATCAAAATTTGCCGGTGGATTTATTGATGTAATCTGAACTTTTTTTTCGTAAGTTATTTTAATACGTTTTTTCTACGTTTAGTCGGAAATCTTTAATTCACGTTAGTTTACACTAGATTCTCTTTTTAACAATTTTAACAATTTTAACAATTTTAACAATTTTAACAATTTTAACAATTTTAACAATTTTAACAATTTTAACAATTTTAACAATTTTAACAATTTTAACAATTTTAACAATTTTAACAAGTTAAACAATTTAAACAAAACGAGATTCTAGTCGATTTGCTATTTTTAGTAAATAATATAATTACACCACTTTATGCTTGTAAACTAAGGCTTGCAGGTGGGGGAATCTTACCAATCGCTCGTGTTGTCCGGCCACGTGACAATATTTGAATATTGCATTCCGCTTTTATTGAAATATACTTTATTGATTGACGGAATATATTTTTTTAATCTCTCCTTTTTTCAAAGTTACATACACTCGATGAATAATGTTAGGTTAGATTGAATAAGAAAACAGTTGTAATTTTTTTACAGCATATATTAGAAAACCAATTCAACGGTGAAAAAGTATGTTTCGATAAACAAAATAAGCTATTCTTGGTCATAATGGGACAAATACTATGTTTTTTTTTTCTAACAAAAAACTGGATGACAAAGACATTTGTATATATCGGTGTATTTGCTTTTCAAATCGTATAGCTGTGAATGTATTTATCTATTAAAAATACACATGCTGATGTGCCACTTTTTGAAATAGTCAATAGAACCACAAAATTTTGGGAGTAAGACTTTAAAAAAGTTTAGCACTGAATTGAATAGTGTCAAAAATTTCTCGACAATGTAGATTGCATTTCTTGAGTGAAAAATTGCAGCTGTTACTCACCACTCTATTCTCCGAATCGCTTTACGATTCCTTGAAGCAACGGACGAAGACGCTTATGCGCACGTAAGTGCGACAATGTAAAGTTGAACGTATTTAGATTACAACAATCGATCGTACAACTGTGTAGTCATATATATATGCGATATCGAGATATATATGCGCTATCGAGATATATATCTCGATAGCGCAGACTAAACCTGATAACTTGTTTTGGTAGTGTAATCTTATAACCTTGAAAGGTTAACACAAGGGCACTCTTAGAAGCTAAACTCCGTTGCACGTCGATTTTGGTCACTTTCGTAGAAAAAACAAGCGACTCCCGGGATTCGAGGGAGGGGATGCAAAAAGCGGAGAAGAGGATACAAAATGTCACATGATAGTTTACTATACTATCTCTTTCACGTGCGTTTGAAAATAGTAATCTATGGATAAACGAACTTAGTATTTGTTTTATAACTTGTTTCAATTGTTGATGCACCTTTTAAAAATTAATAAAGACAACATTTACATCCTATCTTCATTTTTAAAAATATGACTTAACTACAAATTTAGTAAATTCTCCGCTGTAAATAAATGACGGCAATGTAGTTAAATAAAAATGTAATAAAAATTCGACAGATATGATATATAGTATTTGTTGCTTAACTATTGAAATCATTTCGTCACGACAAACAATTGTTAGCTTTTGAAACAAATATTTGTTCCAAAGTCCCGACTTGTTTATTATCAATTCAAATAATATAAATAGCTAAATACTAAATACAATATATTCTCATGGTACGAATTATTTTTATTATTATTATTATTTTTTAAACTGAACAAAAATGAGCCCAAGAGCATTTAGACGCTACAAGTTGCGTATAGTTGCGTTGCGCGTCGATTTTCGACTTTTTTTCTTGGAAAAAACAAAGGACTGTCAGAACTCGAGGGAGGGGTTGGAAGGGCGAAGAGGATATCGAAACTGTTGAGGTAGTCGGGTATCCCCACCACTGTTTGCTTCTCTTGGGATATCCATAGCTGACTAGACATTGGCTCGATCAGATAACCCACGTACCTTCCAGTCTTGTTGAGATCCCGTGGGTTCGCTATATCAGTCAGTTGCCGAAGAGCGCCACGGAATCTTTGCTCTGCTTTATAAATCTAGATTGTTCTTACTAATCGTCGTACGCTCTCAGTATATTTTTTTTTTTAATTGTTAGACATTTTATTGTAATTGGGCTAGAAAGTACATTGTTGACAAAGATCATTGATTAAAACAATGGATCATTTTTCATGGTCGGAGGATGTCGAAGACTCGGGCTTTCCCGAAGATTTTGACGAGGAATCTCTCGACGATACGTCGAACGACGATGACAAAGCGTCGAGTTACAAATCAGGGTCTTCTCGATTGTCTAAAGTTGAACGACACTCAGGAGGTGGATCCAGCACTGATTTATCAGGTAATTGAATTTTTTTTGTTTAAATAGGTTCGTAATAATAGCAAGTATTAATTGTGTATAATAATAAGACGTTGAAAAAGATGTTAAAATTATAATATGAGAAGGGATATGAAAAATGACTGATGTGTGGATAATAGACAATGTTCGTAGCTAGAAGACAAATTGACCCGAACATTGGACTTTGAATGATCTATTGTTTAAATTGTATTAACAAATGGATATAATGATAACGTTTTACGGCCAATGTTTAGACTAATACTATGTTGATGATCAATGTGAAACATAACAGCACTAACAACAACGTGCGCGCTGCCCGAGTTCTTTGTTATTATTTTTTTATGCTGCCAATTATACGCACATTTTTTTTACACTAAAAAGAATACAATCGTACGTGGCAAAAAAGTTGGGATTCAAAATGACCGCCATGGCTTGCCGATTTACCGACCAATCACGGCACGAGTTTATACTTATCTCGATATATTCGACTTTCGATTTACCATGTCTTTTGTAAGATAGGAATATATTTGTGCTATTAATTGTCATGTAGGGATGTCTCAGCAAATAATAAATCAATTGGATTTACTGGACACTGAGTATTGGTCTTGAAATTGGGGGTTTTTTTTTTAACTTACAAAAAGGCTACAATAAATTATTTTTATCAATGATAAATCATACTAACAGTCAATGCCAACAATAACTGCATGAGTTTTAATTATTTCCATAGATGCATGTTTTAATGTATAATTAATTAATTCTATTAACTATACAACGAGAAAACATATTGTCAACATTTTTTTTTTTTCTTATGCTACCAGTAACTGCAAGTATTTTGATATTTTGTAAAATACTAGCAAATACTAGACAAATTGGCTTGATTGGACATGGAATAATCTATTGTTTAAATTGTATTATTTTTTTTATTTTTTTATTGCGCATTTCCCCCTGCTTATTTAAATTGTTGTAAATTAAAAATTTTAAACTTGTTAAATTGTATTAACAAATGGATAATGAAAAAGTTAAAGTGCCAATGGTAGTCTAATATTATGTTAAAGGTCAATGCAAAACATAACAATGGCGCATTATCAATTGTCTTTTTGATGTCTTAGCAATTAATCAGTTAATTAGATTGTCTGGATATTAAACAACATATTATTAACATTGTGGTGTTTACAAAAAGATGAATCATGAGAAAAAAAATTTATATGCTAAAGATCAATGTGAAACATGAGAACGGATTGTTAAATGTATTCTTATGTTAAATTCATAATTGAAAAAAAAAAGAATCAAATCTCAATTTGAAATGCTGTTAATGTAAAATCAAGAATAGATTGCTGCACCTACCAACTTAATAACAGTAAACTTATTCCTGATATTTACTGCTAATGAAAAAATAGCTGTGGTAATGGAATATAAAGGAGGTGCAATAAACGATGTATAAACAAGCTGAGTTATCTGTGAATCATGACTATAAAATTATATTGCAATTGTGCACATGAATATATTTATTTTCAAGATTTTCCGATAACTAAGTCTCCTTAATTTTTCATCATTTTTTCTTACAAAAAGAAGCAGTAAACTAATTTCAAGTTTATTTGAAGATGAGGGACAATTTATTGTTTATTTTTTTGTGACTGAAATTTTTATCATATTTCCAAATTTTCCTGGAACACCATAATGAATACAAATAATGAATTAATGTTTATAAGTTGTAATATCTACTCTCAGAGATGGGTGTTAAATTTGATTAACTTCACAAAAAAATATTGAGCCTAATCGGCAGTCTTTAATAAAAAGCAACTGGTTAGTTTTTATAAACGAAGTCATTAGTTTTTGCAAACTTCTAATGTCTCAAACCTTTGATATTGTTGTAGTCTCTCGAATTGAATGCTTTTTGATTGTTTTTTTTTTAATCAATTAAATGAATATTGCTGGTAAATAATTATTTAAAAAATAAATATTTAACTAGTCACAACTAGATCTAATGGTTCAAAGAGCTACACGTGGTTTTCCCACAACGAGAATGTGCCGAGTGCCGAATCCGAAAACCACCTTCTGGACCTGCTGTCGGATTCCGGTTTCCCAATGACGCAAGTAAATGGACAAAGAAAATTGGGTCCACCACCGGGATGGTCAAAACCACCGCCAGATCCCAGTTGCGAGGTATTCGTTGGTAAAATACCAAGAAATCTGTACGAACACGAGATCTATCCGATATTCAAAGAAGTCGGTGATATCTACGAAATTCGACTTATGATGGACTTTTCTGGTACAAATCGCGGCTATTGCTTCGTGATGTTCACGAAAATCGAGTACGCTAAACGAGCCATCAAAGAACTGAACAACTACGCGATTCGGCCAGGCCGAAAAATCGGTGTTGTCGCCAGTATTAATAATTGCCGATTGTGGATCGGACAACTTCCGACCGACATCGATCCTGAAGTTGTTATCAAGGTAAATGAATTAATGCTTAAAAGCATTTTTTTTTAAATTTAAAATATAGAAAATGGGGGCAATGTAGAACTCTGCACGTTGCATCCTCGCTGCTTTTTTTATTTTTACAGAAGGAGAATTTTTACTCTATGAGGAAGTATGTTTATCGACTTTAGCTTTGCAAAAATTTAAATATAGTGAGGAAGCAATGTGCAAAGTTCTACTTTGCATCCTTATTTTAAGGAAATTTAAACAGTGTATACATAATTAATGTTATATTTATATATACTTTCTTGCTCACTTTCCACAATCTTTTTTAAATAAAACATTCACTATTTCTAATATCTCTAAAATTAAAATACAATTGTGATTACAAAAATGTAATGTTTCATAAAATCGCGTAAATTAATTTACGGGATAAGACACGTTAGTTTGTGATTATTACTGTTTTTAATTATTAGTAAATTGTTAGTTATATAAATATATTTTTTGTCTATAAAAGATAGGCAAAAATAAGGTTTCTATAGAAAATTATAATTATAGACTGTAGCTAAATAAATCCTGCATAGAGATTTAAGACAGACCCTTAAAAAGTTTGAATTTCATAAAAATATTATCTAAAACGATAAAGATAATGGTTATCAATTTTTGCTTACTTTATAATAACTATTTTATCCATATAAAATTGAATTTACAAGAATTTACGAGATATTGCCGTATCTTCTATTATCTACAGCGTTTACTTTCTCCCCAAATATGATCATAAACGAATTGCTGCGAGGGATCTCAGTGTACAAGTTGAAATTGGTTGTACAGTGTACATAATGCCATTATAACAATCTACTCCCAACTCATTTCGCCTCATAATTGTTCAATTGTTTACAGAAATTTTACGAAATGACGGACGACGTGAGCAAGGTCGCGGTTTATAAGTATCCGAATGGGCATGTGCGCTGCGCACTTGTGTCTTATAAGACGCACCGAGCAGCGGCGATGGCGAGGCGAAGATTACTGCCTGAACGAGGGAGTCTTTTCGTGAACGTTGAGATTAGTGCGGATTGGGCTCCTCCCAATATGTCGTTTAGTAACGTGGTGAGTTATTGCTTTTGTATATCTTTAATCCTTCTGATTGTTTGGTGTATCAAACTAACATATGTAAAAAAAAAGTCTCAAATAAGTTCAAGTCGGTAAATCGCATTTTTAACTTTCTTAAAACCATCGAAAAGTTAAATTTAATTATAAATATGCATTGAGAAGAAAAAAAAAAAAGAATTGAAAAGCGTTACATTCTTATGTGAAAAAGTCAGCTTTCTAATACCCTCATTGCCGATTTCATGACAATTCAAGAGAGAGTAAAACAAAATTTCAACAATAAAAAATTGTGTAAATGATTTTAAAAACGAATGTGAGGCACTCATTAATAAAAAAAAAAGGAGGAAAGCAAAATGTAACAAACTAATAATAATAACAACTTTTCTTTCATTAATACATAGTACGTATTCTGATTTCTAATTAATTGAACACCAAACAAACGGAAGTATTAAATGCCCCCTGCGATATAATCACATTGCACGCTTTTCCTATATCCATTACAATCCACCACTTAATACTCGTGTAAAGAAAAATCTTGGACATTCCATTCCCGAGCAATAATCTCGAGGTTTCGTATCGCGTTTTTTTTTTCTTTTTCTTTTTTTTTTTTTTTCTTTTTTGCGACAATCGAGAGAGGAGAACACATAGTCACTCTCCTGCTAGCTTGTAAGTCGCGCGTACGCGGACGACCGTTTCTGGTCACGGACGATCAAGAACAATGACTCTGGTCACTAAGTCTCTCACGACAAAATGGAACGTGGGTACTTTCGCCTCTGCCAGGGCCTCTTCTTCTGTATCTCAACCTCGTATCTTACATATTTCATTTTTGCCTTTGATAGACACGATATTTCGACATTCATAAATAATACGTTTTTTCTCCCGATTTATTTACCGAAGCATGAATAGTATATTCACTTGGCGTTTCTTGATATATAAATGAAAAATGTATAGTGCAGTTGATAAGTAATACGTTTCATCCTAAGGATACGAAATTTACACGCGCCTATCCTTCGTAAATTCAATCGCGGCTCTTCGGTTCGTTATCCCGCGTGAACGAATGACCGCGAATTCTCACCTTCTTTCATAACACTCTTGGTTCATATTGTACAGCTTTTATTTATCTTTACGACAATCGGTAATATTCCCAGTCTCGTCTAATAGCTCAATCTTTTGCAAGCACTATTACCTATTTAATGCTATTGGCGGCATTAAAAAAAAAGTAACTACGGGTTATCAGATCTGCGACGCGTGCCAGATTAATTAGAAAATCAACGGAAAGGAAATCTGCTATTGTTGAAAACAAAAACTTTATAGTGTATTTAAAAATTATGCGTAAAGCATAATTCGTGACGATTTTGATTTAACATTGTTAAATTTTAAGTTGTTAAATTTATTTTTGGCTACAGAATACCATAATGTTTAAAAAGGATGAATGAATATGGTGGCGCAGTGTCTAATCGAAATAATAAATTATGAATAAAAAATAAAGTCTGAAATGTCCGTGAACTTTTAACACACTTTTGAAATAATTCAAGATACTGAAACCATTAAGGTAAATAAACTTGTGCTACGAGTGCCGGATTTTTGCAATATTTTATGCAAGAAATAATGCAAGATGCATTATTTCAGAGTAGGCAATCTGCATTACAGTATTTTTAAAAAATCTCTTTCATGGAAAATTGCATTGAACATTTACCATCCTGAAAAAAATATATATTGTAAAAATTTAGTACATAAGAAAGTGCAAACAAGAAAGTACTCCGAAAAATCGAAGAATTCATTTCATATAAAGAAAGTAAAGTTTTCTATCAGATTTGGTAAACAATATTTGTTTTTACTAATTTGTTAATGACGTTCTGCATCTTTCATTATTCAAATGAAATTTTCTTGATATCATCGATGACTGACTTTCTCAAAGATTTTCTCATCTAAAAATATTAATATTCGACTTAAATAAAGAGGTTTGATTTGACATCCGTATGTAAAATTTTGATAAGTATATTTTTGCTATAGCTTTACGCTCTTTTTGCATCTCTACACAAAATCAATTTTGTGTATTGTGCGTGAATCGTTCGCAACTTTACCGACGGCGATTACGATAAGAGACTCCAGCAAAGTAGCCTGCAGTCTCGTTGCTCAGCCGATAGACGGCATGGCAAACACCGGCCATTCATCGAGCAGCTTCCACTTCTCCCTTTCTGGGTTTCATGCGGCGACCGCGAAATTCCCGTAGTAACAACGTATGTCTGATAGTAGCGTTCGTCAGCTGATCTGTACTGTCTTACTTTTCCATTCGCTATACCCAGCGCGTTCGCGACCCTCTCAAACAAATTATTTTAAGAAATTTCCCCGGTGGTTGTTGAAACATATTCATCATGGGTGATTCCGTGGCACATAACAGCGTATATTGCGACTATAGAAGCCCTTTGGCAACGCGTTATGCTTCGAAAGAGATGAGATTTAACTTCAGCGACCAGAACAAGTTCAGCACGTGGCGCCGGCTCTGGATTTACCTCGCCAAGGCCGAGATGGTTCGTAAACAAAAATTGCTAATTTGAAAATTAAAATATCAATAAAACCAAATCGCATGCGATTTTTTTCACAAAATTATTAGGAATATTATGGCAATAACAATGATACTCGTAATAATCGAACCATCCGAGCAAACAAGTAGATTTACGTCAGTTTGCCGTTGCAAAATTTTGCGGTTGAGAAATTTGTTTACGAAGGACTTACGCGGATTACGAATTGAACTGGCTTATCGAGAGTCTGTTATCGCGTATTTTTATTGCGTCATTCAGGGGCCCCCCTGCTACTTTATTTGATAGACTACTGACCTAAGATTTGAGGATTCTGTGGATGATCTACATATTTTTAATAATAGTGCCCACGTTCGTAGCTGATATAAAGAGTGGCTGAGTGACCCAGTTTGTCAGCTGATTCTCCATCGATTGTTGCCGCAAACTCGCGATTTCTGCGCATTCTACAACAAACCTTAAATTCTATAAACCTTGCATTCTGTGAATACAATAATTGTTATTTTTTAGGGTTGTTACTTTTTTTCAAGATTTATTTTTGAATTCTCCCAAAATGTACTATAATGTTGGGTTGATGCAATCTTAGTTCCATTTTTTATACCTTTCAATGCCAACAATGGAACGAATTTTTCCATCAACCCAACACAACTGAGCTACTTTTTTGTTTTTTTTTTTCTACAATTTTTTTTTAGTGAATTTGGATTTTGTTTAATTAAGAAATTGATGTAAAACTACAATTTTTATGATGAGATATTTCTTTTTCTTTGAGTTGCAGTTTTCACAATACATTTTTGTAAGAAAACCAACATTTTTTTAAATGTTGGATTTAACATACCGCCCAAAGTGATAAGATTTTTGTCATAATTTAACAAAATTGCCTATACCTTTGATTTTTTTTTGTGGATTGCACAAACATATCTAAAATCTGTAAAATTTTGAGTAAAAATAAAACAGTTATATTGTGTGAAATAACCAAATAACTATTAATTTAATTATTTAATACAAAAAAAGTGTTGCAAAAAATTAAACAAAAATGAAACTGTTAAAAAGTTCATAAATAAAAATAAAAAAAATGCAATCCCTTAATTTTTGGAACCAGAAAATCTAAAAAAAAAGTTACAGATTATACAGTCAAGTAGTAATAAAGTCTGGATAATTATGAAAAATATTTGGGAGGGTCTGAAAAAAGTAGCTGAATTGACTGAGGGTGCCTCATGTAACAATAAATATTTATTTTTAATTGCTATTAAGTTTGTTTTGAGAAATGCATAACTACTTGCCACATAGAACTGGTTTTATTCTTCTTTGAGTTCTAACTGTCTCCATGCAAAATAATACTTCCATGTAATAATAATTATGTCTGTGGAAAACCCAACAAACATTTCGCCAACATTTGAAAATACTATTAATAATGTTGGTTAAGGAAGAATAAAAAATAAAATCCTCTCGAACAAATTTCAGTGCTTCTTCAATTAAAGGATGATCATTTTGTGTCGTTCATTGCATTGAATCGCCATAACCGTCTTTTTGTGGGCGATAAATTTTTTTTTTTCTAAACGAGATTTCTAATAGAATTTTAAAAAATTGATGATACACTAATCTATATAGCAGGCCTTTTTAAAAATCTACTTTCCAAAAATTTGCCACACCTTTTTCATATAATATTTACAAAAATTCAACGAAAATGTAATAAAAAAAAATTGGCTACAATTAAGGTCGAAATCAACGGTAAACGAGACGAAGCGGGAAAGCTGCAAATCAGTCAAACCACGATCACAAACTATGCGAAACGGCGTGGCTCACAACGGCGCAGCGGCGATGATTTTCTCGACAAGAGTATCAAGAACTATCTTCAAGAAAATTGTGCTTCACTTAACGTCAATCAACGCAAATCTTTAGAATCAACAATGCGTTTGCAAAAGTCCACCGGACGTGTCACCGCGATACCCCGACGAAAGGGTTACCGAGTGAATCAAACAAAAGTTTTAGATCCGGCGCCGCGAAGCCGAGGATGTATCAAGGAATATACCAGCGCTAATCGTTCTCGTTCACTTCTAGTTTCCTCCAAAGAAAACTACACTGTGGGAAGCGATGGCCTCTGGTACCCAAAGAATCGAGACATAAACGGTAACTTCACGTTCGCAAAGAAGTCCCAAATTTCTTTTAAGACCTCCAACGATTTTTGTAACGAAGACGCTCTCGATTCCGCAAAAAGCTCGAATTCATCAATTACGGAAGCTAAACATGAAGAAACGATCTCTCGAGGTCGAATTAAAATCTTAACGAGGAAAGGAGACCACGATGGCCCATTGGGCTTTAATCTCTTTGAACACTACGCTCTCCAAACAGCAAAAAAATTAGACAATACTTGGGATGAAAAGAGTTACGATCCGCTATCTGGCTCTGCTGTCTGGGGTGAATCGATTTCCAATGTCTTCAGCAATCTCGAAGCTCGCTCCGATGGCGATCTGCGAAAGCCTCAAGAAAACCAATCAAAATTGCCAAACGAGAAAGCCTCGAACTTCACAGAGTTCGAAAAGTGGAATTCAACAGAGAGTTTCGTTCCAAAAATCGACATTCCGGAAAAGCAGAAAGACACTTTCAAGAGTTTTCGCAATCAGCGAAGGAACTGTAGATCTTGCTCTGAAAGTGGAATACCGAGACCACATAAAATCATGCCAAATTTTCAAGTTTTGAGTCCGTTGACAAATTGCAACGGAAATTATAATCCAAATCTAAGTCAGGAAAACGTTGATTATTACGCTCAGAATCAACAAAATTTGGCAAACATTTACACGTCAAACAGCGTTGCCAATTTTTGTCAAGAATGCGCTGAGTCTGCAAATCAATGTCAAGTTTATTATTCCGGAGGGATTTCTGCTGTGCATTATCAGCCGCAGACCCCATACGTTCCTCAGCATGATTGGAGGATTTTTAATGGAACATTCGTGAAACCTTCCATTGATCTCGAACAATTTCCAACATCTAAGAATATTCCGCCACAAAGTTTATTTACCACTTCCAGCTTCGCCGATTACAATCGATTTCTACCACAGATTTATTGTGGAAACGGTCAAATGCTATCGCGCCCAAGACCGATTCTCAATCGTCTCACTTCTATTGTTGGCGACAGTAATTAACCTTATTATTATTATTTTTTATTATTTCAAGCATGAAAGAATTTAAAGGAAGATAAGAAGCGAATTTTAAAGTCATACTTGTTTTTTTTTTATCATCGTCAATGGATTTATGGTATACGTTTCAACGCACAAGAATATTCATTTTTAGACTACTTTGGTGGAATTAAAAATATCTTTCTAACAGCGATTTTCCATTGTGAAGATGAGATCACGTACAATTAAACATACACATTATAATTAATAATCAACGAAATAATTTTCTACGCCGAACTTCTTATCGTACGAACGAAACGGATGAATAATGACATTCTAATAAATATATACTTTTTTTTTAATGCATAATGACAATCTTATAAAAGAATTATGCAGCATGGAACAGATCGACTATTGTAAGAATGCATTATAGTTTTTAAGAATAAACAAAAGTTCCTACAATGCTACGTTTATTACATTTTAATCGATGTTAAATAGATTTTGTAACGCTATTTTAACGATTATGCAAGCCCTTGTTAACAAATATGCTTTTTATTACTATCTACAAGCTACTACTCTCAGCCTTGTTATTATTATTATTATTATTATTATGTTCACCTATGTTCGATAGTGTCTCATTTGTCTATGTATCGCAATAAACGAAGTTTGTTACGACATATCGTTGTGTCGAGTGATCTCAGTTATTGATTGTAGAAACTAGTTGTCCTGGTAAATGCATGAAAATACTTGCATGCATATTATCTATGAATACAAAATGCATGCGTGAAGAAAAACATGAAATACGCTTAAGACACGTGACAAAAATGATGCATAATAAATTTCTTCGGTCGAGTTGAGCGTCTGCTTGTTTCTCGCGATCTTGTGGACCAATATTTGGGTAACGAATCTTTTCTTCGTGAAACCCAGGAAAGTATTTGGGACCAATTCGATTGACGACGAGGATATTGTTTGGTTGACGATCCCGCAGGGTAATATCGAACGGGTTCTCGATGAGGGTGTATTGAGCACTGCTTCAACTGGGCCAATTTAATTAAAGGCATTAAAAGAGAACACTTTTTTTTTTAAAGGAGGTTTGAAGCACGTTGCACTAGTGAAATCAGTGTTACATTTTGGTATCCGTAATCAGAGTAGTGACGACTGATTTGTGTTTTTGCATATGTATTTAATCGAAAGAAAAATTGATAGTTATGAATTTGTAAAAAGATTAACAGAGTGGAATACCGTCTGGAAATCTGGAGAACCTGGAAGTCAGGGATTTTCGATAATTTTTTTATTCAGGCAATTAAAATATTGCCTGACATTTAAAAAAATTGCTGACAATTATACTTAGCTGCTAATTTTGTCGCGACTGATTAAGAAAAATGTATGATGCACATGTTAAAAGGTAATTTTAAAGCACATTGCTTAAGGTGAAGTAGTACTTACTCAGCCGGTAACAAAAATTGTAATCGTATTTTCTCAAAGATTCGATAATACTAAAAAAAACACACAACAAATATATTTTCGACAATTACGATTAAACTGTTAATACTTTTTAAAATCCTATAAATAACTATAAATATTTATCTGAATTATGAACACATACTGTAGTACAAATTAGTCTTCATTGCTACCTATTAATCAGTAAAATGTTATAAAAAATATAAGAATGCCTATCATTGATTGAGTGTGTTGTGCTTTATCCTCCATATGGTCATTCAAGTTTATAATAAATTTTGTATTTTTACATACGAGAATGGATTTTATTCTGCACGAGCAAGAATCCACGCAGTCAGTTTCGTCAGTACATATTGAAGACACACCACCGACTCTCATTTCAAAAGTAGGACATCTCTTTTCTCCTACACATCTATCGAAAAAATGAATAGTAATTGAAAGCATTGTTGTAGATTAAGTGGACATCAACTGGCTCACTGCGTGGCTGTTGGATCATCTGAAGGATCATACAATTCTGTATTGGGATTAACACTTGATTTTTGCCGATCGACAGATTCGATTCTGCTTTTTCTCTGAAGAACGCTACCGTCTGAAGACCACGGAGCAGGAACGTAAATGAATTCGCCCGAGGATTCTTCCCTTGAAGCCCTTGAAGTTTTTTCGTTCAGCGTTTTTGATTGACGTTCAATGGAAGTTTCATTCGTAGCTCGTCTGGGTACATCGACATTTTCTTCAATTCCATCTTTTATACCTTCGACCTTTTGATTCATGCTCGTCCTCGTTAATTTGCTCGAGGATGCAAATACTTTTGACTCGAGAGCCTCCAAATTTTCGATCTTTGGTTTAGACTCATTCTGTTCAGATGTTTCTTCTTCACGTTTTTCCTCGAATTCGCTCAATCCCCCTGGCGTCGCTCGATCGCTAAATTTCCTCTGCCCATCAGACAAATCAGAATAAGATTTAGGAACAGCCAGTTCGATTTTAAGTGAAGATCGATAGTTTTCGCTACCTTCTTTGCTTCGTTTTCGCAGTGAAGCTTCGCTGATGTCGTCCTTTCGCATCTTTGATCCTGGAGAAATGATGTTCGATATTGTACTTGAATGATCCTCTTTTTTCGCTGATTGACGTGACGTAGGTTTAGCACCGATATTTTGATCCGTACTTTTATCAATTCTCGATTCACCAGGCGTAAATGCAAAGATTTTCGATTCAAAAGCAGTCGAATTTTCAATCTCTTCATCGTCATTCCTTTCGATGCTTTCGTCTTCACTTTTTTCCCCAAATTGTCTGAATCGCGACGAAGGTTCTCGTTCATTAAATTTCCTCTGATCGTCGGATAAATTCGCGTAGGTTGATGATTCTTTTTTAATATTTCTACTTCTATCTTGAGATGTGATACTCGCTTTTGACGTTGGCGATCCAACGAAGTGACTGCTTTGTCCACTTCTTCGTTTGCTTATAGACACTTCGCTGTTTTCGTCTCTTCCAGTCTTTGAACTCGAGGAAATCGCGGAATCTACTTTAGTTATTTGTCCCTTTGATGCGGATTTGCTCTTCGAAATTATTCGACTTAGATCATCGGACTCTGCTCGAAATTTCGAGGCTCTCGAACTTTCGTTACCTTTTTCTAATTGAAATTTAGATGCAGATCTGCTTTCGACATTTTTATTCGTACTTTGTTTTGCACTCGAAAATCTAGCTGAAGGTGAAGACAGTTCAGATGCAGCTCCACTCCATTTTCCAAGAGCAGTTTCAGAGTCGTTAACAACCCTATCGGAACTTCCTTCGCTTTTGACGTCAAATTGCCTCGATCTGGATGACATTTGACGTTTACTAAAATTTCTTTGTCGACCAGACAAATCAAAGTGTGACTCATCCTTATCTTTTTCAATTTCTCCAGGTCCTATTTCTTGAGATGCAGTAATAACTTTGGATATAGGCGATCTAATTTGGCTGCCTCGTCCGCTTGTTCGCTTCTCCATAGAACCATCACTCATTTCGTCATTTCTTGTTTTAGATCCTGATGATATTTTCGAATCTACTTTGCTTAAATATCCCTTCGATCCAGTCGTCGAATCTTCACGAATATTTTCCGATTGCGATCGCGATGGACTTTCAGTCTTTTCATGTATACTTGGTGCTGTCGAAATTCTGGACGATGCAGAAATTTTCAATTCAGCTCCACTTTCTTCTTGAATAATAGTTTCAGCCAAATCCTCATCTGTTCTTTGAGAACTTTCATCGTCGTTTTTTTCCATAAATTCACTCGACCTCGGTGACATTTCCTGTTCACTTGAAACTCTGTCTTGACCTGACAAATCTGGATAGGAATCCGATGAGTCCCTTTCGATTTTTTCAGATCGTTGAGATATAGCACTTGTTTTTAGTATTGGCGATGAAATGATTCGACTGCTTTTCTTACTTCTTTCCCTTTCTATCAAAGCATCACTGAGCTCGCTCTTTCTAGACGCTCTTGTTGAAATAGCTGAAGCTGCTCCAACATCAGATTTGTCGATTTGTCGTTTCGAGACTTTAAAATCTTCGTCACTTTTTTCTGGTCGAAATCGTGATGTATCACCACTTTTTTGTGGTCTTAAGCGTAATGTAGGACCGCTACTGATTTTTTCACTTACACTAGATTTGCTTCTCAATATTGGACTTAAAGGAACGAAGTCTTCTGACTCGGCAGCACTTAACTCTCTAGGCTCTTTTTCTTCATCATCAGAAAATTCATCCCTGTTATCTTCCAATTCTTCACCAGGATAATCCAAATAAGAACCGGATGTAACCTTGTCGATTTTTCTGAATCGTTCTTGTGACACAGCGTTCGTTTTTAACGTTGGCGATCGAACAATATCACTGTCTTTTAAATTTCTTCCTAATGAATCATCGCTCATTACTTTCATCTTTGATCTCGATGGATCTGTCGAATATATTTTACTTCCAACATCTTTTGATGCGGATCTAATTTTTGAACTGATCCGCTTATCCATCTCTTCAGACTCTCCAATCTGTGGTGTCGAGCTTTGAAAATCTTCAAAAATTTCGTCTAATCTCAATCGTAATACTGGAATTTTCTTAATTCCCGACTCTTGTCTGACATTACTCAACGTCCCACTTTCTTTTTTTATTACCGTTGAAGTTTCTGAATCCGTATTTTCCTCCTCAATTGCGCTCAATTCAGATTCTACCGAAGTCAAAGCCTCGCTTTTAACGACACTTTGATTTTCGTCATCAGTTCCCTGAGGCGTAATTCGTCCACCAGATTTTTCAACATCCCACTCACTTTCTTCTTCTTTAAAAGTAGATTTACGAGCTGTGAACCAACTGAGATCTCTTGGAGCTGGTTCGGATACTCTGGGATCAGATCTGTCTGCTCTGTAGAGAATTTTGCCACTTGATTTTGATTTTTCGGTCGAACCTCGATCGCCAACTTTTTTCACCATTTCTTTTGTTATTAATGAATCAGTCGTGTTTTTCGGTGATTGATTATCAATAACTGATTTGGTTGCTGAAACGTAGCTGATTCTCGGATCTTCACTCAACCTCTTTCTTAATTCTATGCCGCTGATCAGTTTTTTATGTACTTCGTGTGCGATTCCTTTATTACTATTACTCGTTGATGTATCGCTGCGTCTCGCAAAAGTGACGCTCTGCTTCTCATCGGTTTGTTCTTTTCTATGGTCATAATCTTCAGGTGTATCTTCAAGTGCGATTACGTCGACGTATTCTCGACTGTAATTATTGAAAGAATAATTAATTTAAGCTAACGTCAGATAATCGGTCGCTTTCATGGTATTTCCTTCGTCCAATCACTGACCTACGAAATTTACATCGTTTTTAGATTTAAAAAGAAGCTAGACGAATATCTAAATTAAATAGTCGAAATAAGTAATTGACTGAAATTCTTATAAGGCTCTATTTTATAAATAATCTTTAGTAGGTCCTCACAGATTTTAGTTAGTTACAAAAAAAAAGTTAATCATTGAAACTAAACCAACTAAAACGAAAACATATTAAAGATAATTTCCGCAATAGATGCTTACAAGTTCCTATTTTAGAAAGAATCTTTAGGGTTGAGATTACAGAAAATACTAACTTATTCGATAATGATTTTCTTAATCGTCGAACTTCCATTAATTCAACATAAATTTGAGGACTCAAAAAAACTTACGATTCGTTCTTCTCAGTGTCTCCTTTATTTTGTGAGGAAGCAGATGTCTTGCTGGGTGTCTGGGTCCTCTTGTTTCGTCTCAGGCTGATCGATGACAAAGTCACTCTTGTCCCGGTTTCCGGTAATTCTGCCATTTGCGCTGCGAGACCAGATCCGTGAGATGGGCGAGAACCTTAAATTGCAAAAAAAAAAAACAAGATCAATCAACATGGTCATAAAATCGTATTTTTGAAACGACCAGATTTGGCAATAATTAAAGAGCATTGGAAATGGTAAAGTGTACTGTCAGTAATAAATTGTACTATAATTCTTACGAGTTTCATAGACACGAGGGACTTTCTTGCTAGGTCTGTACCTATTACCCTCGTTTACCACTTTATCTGCAAAACGCGAAGAGTTAGAAACGATGACTTGACATTTTCACGGCTCGTTTCGATGTACGCGAACCCCGAAGTTCAACATCAGATTGATCGGACGTCATCGGTGTTGGCGAGTTAGTTCCAGGTGATGCTAAATTGTTCGTTGACGTCCTTGGAAGATGTTGTTGCGGTTCCTGTTGGGTCTCTGCTAATTCAATTTCCGTCTGCTGACGTTTAGGTGTTTCGTTCAAAAGATACGGCACAGGCTTTCGGATCTGATCCCTCTGAGTTTCTCCACAATTGCATCTGGAAAGTTATCAAAAAATTTGCATATTCATTTTGAATACTAAAATATTACATAACAACTACGAACATTGAGAGAGGTCCACCGATTACAGGAGATATTGTTTTATTTTTTTTTATCGCATACAAAATCCCATTCGCTTTATTACTCGTAGAGTTAATTTTCTGTTTTCCATACTATTTTTGAAAATATTTTCTACTTTTTAAAAATACGAATTCTATTGTTTATATTCGGATGTGAGGATTTTTGTACATGATTAAAACACCATCAGTAGTCATTAAGAGCATGGCAATTTTTATATAATTTTTTTTACTATAAGAAAAAATAAAATACGCTTTTTTGTTCAAAATCAGTGGGCCTGTTTTAAGAAGATTGGAACGCTTCAAACTACTAAAATCACTGCTAAATTTGTTTGTTCTCTCTTACGATTTACAACATGGGCTGGCCATTCCACCTTCCATAGCATGAGATGTTTGTCGGTTCTTCATAGATTCCCCACAATCACATCTGAAAAAATTGTTTAAAAAAATCGTATGTAGATTTTACAAGCCAACATTTTATTTGACAAATACTATAATTAAATCTATATCTTCTGCATCAGATTATGCGGCTTTTTAATTTAAAGATCTTGTTGCCTTACGATTGGCAACATGGACTAGCCATTCCTCCTCGCATCATTTTGTAAAAGGCTGGGCACATTGCACAGTGTCCTTGTTGAGGAAACTGATACTGATTGGTTGGCTGAAGCGCGTTAAATTGCATCGTTTCAGAAGCTTGCGGTAGAAGTTGCGTTGAGGGCTGTAATGGTTGTATAATATCCATTTGTCTGTTACAAAGTTCACATCTGCTCGATGTTTGCATGTTTGTTTCTCTCATCTCGGTTCTTTGGGTCTACAAGATTAAGAATCAATTAAAATCATTATTGTTTCTTTCCCACAAATTCATTTTTTTTCAGATCTTTACTGATGTTTTTTTTTTCGTAATTTTGAAAAATGAGGATTGAAGCACGATAAACGAGAGACACTAATATTTAAAATGTCTTAAATCCTGAATTTTAAAACCTGTGTAATGGATAATTTTTTTTCAATTTTTTACAATTAATATAAATTATATCTTGTCCTCTGTGATTGAACGCTGATGTTTGTATCAAATACAAAAATGTTGAAAATCAATTTTGGCTTAAAATATTTGAAGAAGTTATGATCAAATGAAAGTTACTCAGAAATAATCTAAAAATCTCAGTGCTTTTTACAGTCCAGAAAATCACGGACCAAATCTGATTGATGCAGGATCAGTTCTAGATCGATTTGATACGATACATAATAATTAAAATGAAGGTCTTTATTGACCTGGCATTCGGTGACACAGCGTAGACCAGTTTCAGTCTGAATCTCAGCTATCTGAACGCTTGAAAGTGCAGGAACACTGGACGGACGATCGATGTATTCGCGTCTGTGACCTACGCTAATCTTTCGTAGTCCATGATCCTCCACAGCAGAATTCACGTCCGTATCCAGAGGAAATGCCACTCGGCTTGTACTGGTTGCGATATTATTTTTGCCGGCCTCTAGATCGTTATCGCATGGACAATCACGATGGAAAAGTGTCTTTACGCCTCGCTGATCTTCCGGGGTGTAGGGATAACATTTTCGCCAGGATAGGCACTTCATTCTCCACCAGCTAACATACAAAATTCGTCGGAACAAAAATATTTTTCAATTCCATTTTAATTTATTGATTCAATTTCAATTTTAATTTATCAATACAATTTTAATCTATCAATCCAATCTCAATTTTAATTTATAAATTCAAGTTTAATTTTTATTTATCAGTCCAATTTCTATTTGTCATTTCAATTTTTTTTAAATTTTAATTTACAAATGAAATTTTAATTTGTCATTTTTATTTTATCTTACCATTTCAATTTCAATTTCGCTTTCTATTTATCATTTCAATTCCAACTTAAATTTATTAATTACTTTTCAGTTGAACAATTAATTTTCAATTTATCAATTTAATCTTAGTTTATCAATTTAATATCAACTTTTCAGTACAATTTTAACTTATGAATTCAATATAAATTTATTAACTCTACTTTTATCAATTAAATTTTTAAAAACTTAAACCCAATTTCCGTTTATCAATGAAAATATAAAAAGTTCATTTTGTATCACTCACGCGAGTAACATGGTGATCTCTATGAAAAAAAGTGCACTGATGAGAAAACAGAGAACCTGGCTGATAATCAATTCCGGCAAAGTGTCTTCTGAATCTCTATAATAAATCATTAAGCCACCGGCTAAGCCGAAGAGCACCACGCCGAGAAAACTGAACAAAAACATCTGCGAAACCAAGCAACTGATTATGAAGTTTTAGTACAAAAAAGAACTAAAAGATGTTGGTACATTTCCTACCGGTGAATCCGGCAATCCACGATACCCAAATTGGCTGATTATGTCAATTGCCATGAAGAACAAATAGGAGGACGTCAGGGTTATCAGAAGTATCGATGCCAAGTGAGTCAGGTGTTGGCCCGATTTCGATGCACGTAATTTCATTGATTTTTGTGCATCCGATGTCTTTGACTCTTTCACTGAAGGCGCCTCCTTTGTCCTTAATCTCAATGCAGCATTCACTAATTTTGCAATCTCTGACGTCTCGCCAGATGATGTTCCCTTTGATTTTGTTGTCAAATATACCACCAGAGCGAACAACAGTAACGTCGTTAACTACAAAAAAAAATCCAGAGTCAAGGAATCAATGATATATTTTTTTTTCAAATCCTTCTAATCACTCACAAACTGAAATATCCTCAGAGGTCTGTACAATGGAATTGTGCATAATTCTGGGCATTTTCTTCTTGAACTAAAGAAGTTAAACTTCCTTTTGCTATCGATGGGTTCGTAATTAGCAGCTGAATTAATCCTTTCTAAAGGGACAGGGTTTAACAGGACTCACTTTTTTTTATGAAACGCTATCTTGACGCGATTTCAGATCAAATAAAACTCACCTGCCGATTCCATAGAATACTATCGAGTATTCTGATGTTTCTCAACGAAGCTATTTCTTATAATATTTTCTTAGAACTTTTTTAATCAAGAAAATATGCTCTTCATGACAGAACATGCTTTGACACGTTATGAACGTATTTTGATTTTTTTTTCTCTGACGTTTGAAGGAAAAAAATGAAAACCACTACTTCTAAGCAATTTCACTCAGTTAACATTGGGAAAGTACACAGTAAAAAAAATTGTATGTATAAGTCACAAATTCATTTGATATTTAAAAAAAAAAACAATTTGTATGTAACGATTTTTGGAATTACTTAAATAAACCAGTGGGGACAACAGAAATATTGTAGATTTGCTAAACTTACCATTTTTTTCATGAACATTTGTTAGATCTTTTTTTTGTAGAAATAAAAAAAAATAATAAAATACCACTCTCGTATAAATTTTGTTTGTACCTTTTTTTTGTAAAGTTGAGTTAAAAATAACATGTTTGACAAACGTGGGTGATTTTTGATTAAAGTACAACAATTTCAGTTTCGTTTTTTACTGTGTAAAAAAACTTTTAGACATATTATTTACAGTAAAGAATACAAACGTGGCACGTTTTTCTCAAATTGCACAGTGTTCTAATCTATATAATTGATTAATGAAACACAATGGAGCGAAGAGCGAAGCAACTTTTGTCGTCAAGATTTCCTCAATATCCATAAAGAAAAATGAGAAGAACATCCAGTAGAAACAGAAGTGAACAAGCAGCAGCCAGAGCCATCGAAACCGTTAGTCTCCAAACATCTTGAACAGCGTCTCGACGAGTTACAAAGAATATTCCTCCTGCTGCTATGAGGAAAAGTAGAGTTCCAACCACGCCGAATAAAAACATCTGTACAATCCGAGGAATAAAATTAATAAATAAATAATTAAATTTCACGTATACATTTATTTTTGATTTTTAATTACTAAAATTAATTTTTTTTACACTCACAGGCGTGTCTGGAATAGGATCACCGCCAAATTGACTGATAATATCTATCAATTCGATGAACAGAAAACTGCCAAAGAGAACAGTAAGGAGAATTCCTTCTACCTGTTCATACGGCGAATTCTTCGTGATTGTATAGATCGTTAATGAGAAAAGTCCTGTCACGAGTAGCTGTTATAATAGACGTAAAATAATGAGACATTTTTCTCGGCAGAGGTGCTTTTTTTTCGTTTGGTTCCTTAAACTTACGAATTGGAATATACGAATGGGTTTAGCCATGGGCAAAGTGCAGGCTTCGTCGCAAGCCATGTTTGGTGAAATTGCACATCCATGACCCATTCCAGCTGGAGGTACCATCAATGTTGGAGCCTGTGGCGAAGATTCCCAGTTTCCTCTCATTTCTCATATATTTTTATTTATTTTTTATTCTTAGGTAAGAAGGAATTATTCTTGAGAAAAATAAACAGTGCACGTCATTTTAAACGTGACGTTTAGTGCGATCTGATCTTTGCTGCATTTAAGAGAACAACTCAGATGTGTAATTAATAATGATAATAATTTTTGATGTAGGTATTCGTAAAAGGCTTGACGGATATTTTTAACGTCTAGCAAAATAATGCAAGCAAATATTGCAAATTCAATGAACTTAGTACTTTCACTGGGAGAAGTCAATTAAAAAAGGCAGGAAAACTTTTTTTTTTTTTTGTGAAAATAGAAAGATCAGTGTAAAGTTTCGAACCCGTCCCACAAAAAAAAAGACCCAAGGGATTTTTTTGAACATAGAAAATAAAAACGATGAAGAACAATTTTCTTATCTCACACGCATATGAGGATAATATTGTTTACATTATTATTTCCTTTCAGCGTTATAATTATAATTGCTATATCTTAGTATTACAATATACTTATTACATTCCTCATTGCACTTTGGGAGCAAGATAAAAAAGAACGTGGTAAAAAATCTTTTGCAAAGAAAAATGCGCATTTTATGATAATAAAAAATAATTATGGTTTTCGCACAGTAATATACAATTATTAAAAATAAAGCTTGTTGGATTTTATTTCCATCATACGTTTATTTATAAATTGTACGATAAATATATATGTAATTAAACATAGAGAAAAAATATGTATCGAGCTTAGGTCACAAGAAGATATACAGTTTCGACAAAAGCATTATGCAAGTTGGACGGATAATGTCATTAGTATATTAAATCTCTAATGTGGTACTTGCCAGTGATAATGGGCGATCGATGGACGGAATTGTTACGGGCGCGAGATTCTTATTATACAGTACTCGCTTACATGACTACACGAATAAATTAAAAAAAATATATATCTTCCGCTCATGCGATCTTTCGTCGCAGTTTACGTATTTTCATTTGCATTTTTGTAATTAATTTTAGGCACAAAGGCGTTGTTTATTTTTGTTATCATTCTTTTTAAATCCTCAAAAAACCCACAAAATTAATTGTTTGCACTGGTGTTCTGATCATATAAATAAATATCCAGGCCTCAATATTAAAAATTGTAAAAGCTACATTTTTTTAAATAGAAAATATTGTTAAAAAATAAAATTCCTTCTACATTTTTTTATTTTCGGAGTTGAGAATTTTTTCACACGATCAAAACACCGTTACAAAGTAATCCATTGCATGTGTTTTTTAAATAAAATTTTTGTAATCGATAAGAAAATAAATAAAACACGATTTTTTGCCTAAAATTGGTGGAACTTGACATACAAATTAATTCACATTTTCGTTCCAATCCTTTTTTTGGTTTGTCAACGAAAGATTGCTGAGCTACTGGATATTCCAAGATTACATGGACGGTATACGGAGCACTCGTGTGTTCCATTGGACGGACTAAATGTATGGATGAGAGTAAAAAAAAAAATTTGAACTTTGGGTTACAGCGTTGTACATTGAAGTTCCACGATCAACGAATTTCTTCGACTCAATGAAGGCATGTCCTTACTACGAGTACCTCATCGTGAGGAATATTTCCAATGCGAATACCGCGGAATTCACGAAAGTGAATACCGCCGCTGATATCAACATGTCGTTGTATTGCTTGCTCGTGTGTATCGCATTCGTGGCAATGTTGAAGTAGACGTTCAAGCTCTTTCGCCAGGTGTCGACCATCACGCTGCCTGCAACTATGTGCATCAGGCATCCAAAAGCTGAGAAAAGTATCGTCTGTAAAATCAGAAGATATATATTATTAGTCTTGAATTTTGAAGCCTAAATGTATTTAAAATATTTATTACGTTTTTAAACTAATTTAATAAGAATTATATTTTTACAATGGTTTATGTAAAATTAAATGCATTTAACTGATAATAGTGGTGGATTTTGTATGATAATATGTTTTCTTAATTTATAAAAATGTTAATAATATGATAACGCAACTTATTAATAATCATAATAATAGCGATTTTGCAGAATTTTCATTGCAAATTTGGAATTCTTTTTTTTTTCAATAGAATTTTGTAAGTTTTGACTTTCACAAGAAAAGTACAAAATTATTTTAAAAGATGATTAGAAATATATTTTCTAAATTTTACAATATATTTGTTTGTATTTTCTTTTAATTTACCGCATAGACAATCTTTTTTTAAACATGGTAGCAAAGGGAAAATTGTTATTGAATTTTACAAAATATCTTTCTGTCATTGAATAAAAATTGAATTTAAAGAATTGAAAATTGTGTAGAAATTACTCTTTCTATTATTAATAGTTTACACTTAGCCCTCAACGATTTTGGCAACAATTTTTTTTGTTAAGATAATAAGGTAGTACTTTGATTTTATAATATTATTTATTATTGTGTACGTTTTCGTTGAGTTTTTTCAATAAATAATCCACAACTCTTTACCAATTTTAATGCGTCGTGAAACATTCTGTATCTCGAAAGTTGCCCTACGTATTTATCATGTAGATCATAGATGTATTGATGATCGTCAACAGCCTAAAAAAAATGCCATCACAGACATACAGCTCAAACTTTTAAACGTTAACTCGCATTAACATCGAAAAAAAGAAATGACGGGTTACTTTAAAAAAAAAATCAACGAAAATATTTCTTCATGGAAAATTATATTGCTCATATTAATCTATATTTTCCTCTTACAATATGTTTATTGTCACAAAAAAGTGTTACTTCATTTTACAATATATTATTGGTAATTTTTACAGAAGAAAAAATGTTTATTAAATTTTATAAATAATTTTTTGGTGGGTACACAAACATGACAACTTTGGATTTGTGAAAATCTAAAGTTGTCATTGCTCTGTTAATCAATTTCAATTTTACAATATATTTTTTGTCACTAGAAAAAAAAAGATGATTAAACTAGACAAACTATTTTTTTTCTCACTACTAATTTAATTTTTAAATCCTGAAAAAAAAGTGAATTAAAATATATCCTAATGGAAATTAACTAATCAAAGTTTCTTCTGGTTAAGAACAGATACTGCATTTAATCGCATACATATAAAACTCTGAAAAAAATAACACTTATTTGACTTGTATAAAGCGTAGTTCTTATGAATTTAATAAAGACGTAAAATCTGACCTACTTAAGGATGAATAATAATGAACTATTAAATTACATCATATCGGTATTATAAGTCGTTTTTTTTATTTATTTTTTTTTTAAATTCTCCCATAGAATTCTCAGTTACATTCCACAGTTGCAAATGAATGCAGAGAGGCAACAGGTGTTTTTCACCTCGACTGACGAGAAAACCCAGCGATTATCGCATAACGGATCGAGTCGTTAACCAACCAAGCAATGCATATATGTGCTGAGTGTAAACACACTATGTGGCTATTTTACCCACGAGACTTACAGCACAAACTCTCCAAAAGTAGCACATTCCAAACTTCATTATATTCGTGCTACGTATTTTGAATTGAACTCTCTCTCTGCTTTTGCTATTATATGACTACATATTATACGGTACATGCATGCTTGTGCAGAGTATCATAATGCATGTATGTTGTTTACTATAAGCGTGAATGTTAAGGTATTCACTCTGCTTAGTATGACGAATGAGACCTTGATGTGCCTGCCAATTAACTCTCCAGTGAGTGAGCCAACCTGATATAATCGAGCTTAGTACGAGGAGATACGCTGCCAACTTAGTAGTGACTCAGCTGTGTAAATGAGCCTTCTGGGCGTAGACCAAAGTGTATTTAACAGCAAAAAGTAAGAAGAGATTCTCTAGAGTTTTTCTTTTCAAACTGTTTTACCTAGAACGTAATTTCACTGCACTTACGTATTTTAGACACTATTATTAAAAATGTAGTTTAGTGAAGCTATTATTAAAAATGTAGTTTAGTGAAGGTTGAAATATTGAGATTTAAAGGTCTTTCATTTTTAAATATGTTATTTAATAGTATATTTTTTTATATGTGTCATTAAAAATTAGTCGCGTTTTTGACAATAATATTCATTTTTTAAACGATAATGAAATGAAAAAAAAAATACCAATTTAATCACAGAAAATGAGAAATTAATTCTTTCGAAGATTTGTTATTTATCAAGTTTGTGATAGTTAATTCTATGATTAAATAAATAAAAATAAAATTTGATGTTTCCACTAATAATCATATTTCAAAGTGTTGCTTCGTCGAATACTGCTTTCCCAAAGAGGAAGCTTTTCTTTTTTGAAAAAAGAAAATTCTTTTCGAGATTTACGTCTATGATTTACGTCTATGGTGTGTAAAATTAAAATGAATTTTTTTTTTTTTTTTTTGCATTTCTGAGGATTGTTTGTTATGACTAAGTCGAACAATTTTCCAGATATCGAGCTAAAATTTTGCATAAAACTTTATTGGAGTGATTGAATGTTTGGTATTGATTATGGAAGAAGTCAATAAAATAGTTGAAATTTTATAGAATTTGTCTTTTTTTTTTTTTAATGCTATAAATCGAGAGAGGTCCAAGCAACTAATCTAAAAGTTGGCATTAATCTTTATCATGGAACCTTTGGAATTGAATTTACAGAAATTTGTATTATCGATTTTTATCTTTGCAAATGCAAATGAAAATGAATTTTAATCTCTACCGGATTACAATTTTTTTTTTCGAATTACCACGAATCTAAATTAATCTTACGAAAACAAAAAGTTGCTGTTTAATCTCAAGAGGAATTAGTTAATTTAGGCAAAATTATAAATGTACTCACAATTATTATGTTTTACTAGTTCTTTCTTAAATTCTATGAAACAATATTTAGAGATAAGATTAACACCTGGTGGAAAAATATAATTTGTATTTTTAGTTATTTGATCATAGAATGAACTATAAGTAAGTCGATAAAAATGCATTATGACAATTTCAGTAGATTCAAGAATTAAGCATGCAGAAAACGATATAGTTTCATGGTCGTGTAACAGAATAATCGCGAAACGTTGTGCGTTTACACTTCAGTACTTGTAAACCTGTATACATGAAATCTAAACACACGAACTTGTGACTGCGTTCACCACAGTACTTACTCGCCTAGACACTAATTACAGTTGACCCCGTTGGTCAAGCGAATCGTGTGCACTCTCCGTCTAATCGATAGCCCCGGTGCAAGCATCGATTTCGGTATTTAAGTTGATGTAATACTAGAGCGGTTTAAAAAAACACCTACTTTTTTGGTTGAGTAGTATCAGTTTCAATTTTTAATTAATTACGTTTTTCCTTCATGACAGTTTGAAATTTGAAATTTTATACTTGAAAAAAGTGTGTTTTATTATTTTTTTAAAATTATATTCAACAGTTTGAAGACATTTAACATTACATTTCCACTATTCTGTTGGTGATTAAAAAAATTTGTATATGAATTCGTAAAAACGTTAATTTTCTCACAACTGATATATACAAATAATTTTTGCCATGGATTTAGAATTAAAGAACATATATTTTTTAAATAATTAAATTCGCGTTACAGTAGTACCATTTTTATAAACTCTACCTTGTCAGGTTTTTACGATATGGAACAAAAAGCTTAATAAAAAAAAATAAAGATTTTTTTTTAACAACCCTAATTTGACATACTCTCGGAGGACTTTGGTGATCGGTAACTGAAACTGTAATTTAATTTACTCACAGTCGTTCAATGTGACCAAACCAAATTTGGGTTCATTTTGTCTTTTTTTTTATTCTGCAGGCGGAATCGATTTTGTTTTTGCCTAAAACATTAATTATCTCTAAGTACATTGGTTTAGAATTTCTGTTACCGATTACAGTTTCTAAAGGTGTGTCACATCACCTTAACGGTAATACGCACGAATAGATCGATCGCCGGAAATGAGCCTGCATTTACGAAACCTTGTGAATGAGAGTATACACACAGAGTTTACTTCGGGTACACACTATTGCATAGTTTTCTATGTACGGTATAGCCAAGTATAGTTCTACCGCAACGAAAGGTTACGTAATGATTGATGCGTAGTTTATGGAGTTGTACATGTGTACTATGCAATAGTAATTTATGTGGAGCATGAAATATATGGGGTAATCCATACGATTTCGACTTGGGTCAGATCCTCAACTTCTTGGATTTGGTTCATAATTTTTAATATTATCATGACAAATCTAAAAAGCACTCAAATTTCTTTGACACTTTTTTTCTCCTAAATTTAACTTAGTTATGATTTTTCAAAACTACTTCTTTTTGCCTGAAATTGACGAAGTCTTCTGCTAAAAATGAATAATGGTTATTCTGTTTTGAGGATTGAAGAATTTTTACCGTTCTTTTTGGCACCCTGTCGCCTAATGCATGGCTGATTATGAACAGCATGTTGACGAACATGTAGCTCGCAACGGAGACGTAAATAATGGCAGCGGCGTCGAGTTTTTTGTTTGCTCTGTTGTCAAGACGATAAATCGAATTGAGAGGATCGACTGTCAGTCCAATTATGAAGACTGAGAGAATCTGTAATTGAGAAGACATTGATTATATCAGAATAATTGAGAATCTAAAAATAAAATGTATTGTCTACCAGAGTCTTCCTTGGAATCTGAATTGTTAGAATAAAATTCGACTGATTCTAAGCCTAAGTACATTTTTAAAATACCGATACTTTTATTGTTGTTAATATCGTCATATAAATTTCTAGAATATTAAAAAATATTTTTTCAATCTTCTAGAATTCAAGAATTATAACAAAATTTTATTGTTTCCAAACCTAACGAAATTTTTTAAATGTTTATAATTTTGTTTAGCATCTTGAAAAATGAATTTCAAGATATAAATATTGTCATAAAAATTTCCAGAAGATTAACAAATATATTTTTTTTTAAATCTTCTAGAATTAAAGCCTCAGTTAATTTTTTAAATATCGATAACTTCGTTTAGGACCTTGAAAAAAATAATTTCAAGATGCAAATATTCTCATAAAAATTTCCTGATGCATAAAAAATGTTTTGACTTTCGGGTTCTGTTATAATCTGAAGAATTATAACAAAATTTTATTGTTTCCAAGACTGAGCACATTTTTGAAGTATCGATAATTTTGTTCAGTTTTGTATAATCAATTAATTTCCGGATATAAATGAAATTCAAACTCACCACTTCAACGACTTTGGCGAGTAAGGGAACGACATTGGACGATCTGGTTTCCTTGACCGTCGTCGTTGTTGGTAAGCTTTCGTCGGCCATCCTGACCCTTCGTGGTTTTCCACGCCTGTCGCCCAGCTTGACAGCTTCCTTTTAAACTGTGTCACAGGCAAAGCACAAACCGACTCGAATCAAGCCGGTTAAACAATTCCTACTCTGTTTCTTCTTCTTCGCACTGGACACCGGATAATCAAACTCTGACTTTTTCTTGATTATTTCTAAACACCAAAGAAATATCTCGTTGAAAACCTCTTCATTTTGCATTCCTTAAGGGCATATTCACCAAATTCCAAAAAAAGAGTTTTAAATAAAGTAATTTACACAAAATAATCCCTTGCGATTGATTGTTTATAACGATGCTTTGGATGATCTTTAAAAATTCCCAAGTCTGAATAGAAAGAATAAATTGCAGTGGTTCCATTTTTGGAAAATAGCAAATTTTTAAAAAATCACACTGGAAAACATGAATTTTTTTCACCGCAATGTTTAATACTCGGGTATAAGGATTTTTTTTCACGTGATGAGAACATCAGTATATTCAATCGTTTGGTATTTCTTATATGATTTTTTGTTAACTGATAGAAAAAAAATGATTTTTTTTGTCTAAGACGAATGAAGCTCTTAACCCACTTAAAGTTTTTTTGTAAGTGTTTTAAGAGCTTCCATCGATTTTAGGTAAAAAACCTTTTTTTTAGTTAACAAAAATCCATTGGGATTTCCTATACGATTTTTGTTAACTGTTTGAGAAACAGGTTTTTTTTTACATAAAATCGGTAGAAGCTCTTAACCCACTTAAAGGAAAAAAATTGCTAGATAGAAACTTACAGATTGCTAACAGTGCATCAGCAGAAAATGCAGCTTCCTCTAGGAGAAGTTAACTTGCCTTAATTTTGACTTTCACATCAAATAAGCAAAATATGCAAGAATTCACATCGCAACTGGTTTTCAACTTTTTATAGGTCTGTTCCTCAATGTTTTCTACGACCTTCAGTTCAAAGTATTAATAAGTTCGATGGCAAATATCTTAAAATTAATTTAAAAAAAAATCATCACATATGCTAAATCTCTGAATCAGTTTTCACCAATTTTGATAGGAAATATCCCTGTGAATATGATTACGCACGTTTCTGAAGTTTCAATCCATAATACAATATTTGTATGCTTAGCAATCTGTAAGATCCTACTTTGCAATTTTTTTCTTTAATTGTGTTAAGAGCTTCCACCAATTTCAGGCAAAAGAACCTTTTTTTTTTATGAGTTAACAGAAACTGTTTGGAATTTCTTGTATGATTTTTGTTAACCAAGCTCATTCTTGTAGAAAATTTATCGTTTAACTCGATGTATGTTAGAGCGTCAATATTTCAATAACGATCATCCTTGAACATTACTGTATTTGTGAGCGACTGATTAGATCGACAATTTAAAAAAATGCGGCAGCTAAATTCAAAATAAGATCAGAACCGTTACAATTTTTGCGTAAGGAAGAATTAAAAATAAAAGTGCAAAATATAGAGTTTCTATTTTATTTTCAAGTCCTGCTATTTCTATACACACATTTTTCTAAACCACTTTTCTAAAGATACCAATAATTCTACCACGAAAACCTCATAAAAAAAGTGTCACGAAAATAAAGCTTCCTCTATTATTTATTTATTTTGATTAGAAATAAAAATTACAAAAAAAAAAAAAAACATTTCGAAATCAAAATATCTCACCTTTCAAAAATGGTTTCAAAAAACGATCCTTTGAAATTTCCAGTTCCCGATGCACTCACTTATAAACAAAACCACACTTTTTCAAAATTCTTTTAGCAAATCGATGAAAAAAATGTTATTTAAATAACATGTATTGCACTAAAATACCTCTTTAAGATTTCTACTATATGTCGATGGTATTTAAACTCGAAGAGAAAACAGCTTTTCCAGAGTGTTACCGGAGAACGCGGGGAACGTGCACGTAACCGTGTCGCGTCGCAGCTTGAACTGGAACGCGCCGTGTGTGTGACACACGGCGTTCTCGAACGTGGAGGAAACGTGGGGGACGAGAGCTCAACGTAGTCGTACAGTCAAAGAGTCCCCTGAAAGGCGAGTCCGTTGCATATAGCAGTCTAGGCAGGGCACACTTACTCTACTAGGGCGTGTTTGCTATATGCGTAAAAGCATTAGTATTCATATTCTTACGTAGAGTTTAAACTCTAAGTACAAAAATATTTCGAAAATATTACAGAGAAATATAGCGATATTGTCAGAATATTTTGAAATCAATTAATACAATTGTGAAAATATAGCAACGATTTTGCAATATCCACTCAACAAATTGCATGTGTTTTAACAACATTGCAGAATAACATTGTAATAATATACAAACAAAGTATTACAAAAAATGTTCAAACAGATAAACATCGCGTATGCCACGCGGTGCGAGAAGTGCCTACTTCTCGCATGCATCGCTTCGCTTAGTGTGCGAGAAGTTGCACTTCTCGCACTCGTGAAATAAAATTCTATACGGGATACAAAATTGTATACGGCACGTACTGCAAACTCACACTCGTCAAGAAAAATTTTAATCGCACTCGTATCGTAATATACTATTATTTCACGAGTGCGAGAAGTAGGTACTTCACGCGTGGTAAAATAGTACATTACGATACGGGTGCGATCAAACTTTTTCTGACGAGTATGAGTTTGCAGCACGACTCGAAGACGAGTGTTGCAATCACTCGAGAAGTGGGCACTTCTCGCACTAGTGCGATAAAGTTGTATACGATACTTGTTCGAGAAACTTTTGTCAACTGGCGTGATTGCAACATGCGTCAGAAAAAGTTTGATCGCACTCGTATCATAATATGCTATTTTGTCATTCAACTTCACTATAAATAAAAAACATACGTTATATTAATATAAATTGTTTTATACGGTAAAAAAAAAAATCTCAAAAAATAAATTCAATCTACCAAAATTAGGATTCAAACGCTTTTAAGGTTCCTGATTTTAATTATAACATTAAAGTTCATAAATTCCAAATTTCAAAAAGGATTTCATTGGTAACGCTGTTATTTTGGATTCCAACTGTTACGGTGCAATTTCGAGACAACTCTGTTAATTTTGGCTTAAATGCTTTTGGAGTCAATAGCGTTTAGATTTCACTCGGTTGCTTTAGAACTTAAGAGAAAACAGAATGAAATAGAGAAGATACAAATCATCCTACTGATATTCGTTGTACGATGTCCTAATCTATTGGGACTTTTAAAAAACACAACAAAAAAAAAACAGAAAATTTTATCGATCCAGTTTCTCAGTTACTTTGGATGAAAATCCGATTTCCCTCCAAAGTTATCTTTGAAATTGCAATCTTGCGTGTTGTGTAAGAAATCTTTAGAAATCGTAAGCTAGAATCATTCACACGAAACTGTCAGGAATGTTATTTTGAAATAAGAAAAAGTATGACCTTTCATCCGTACAATTCTAAAAATATTTTTGAACTATCTTAATTGTTGTAGTTTTCAACAATAATTCACAAAATAAAAATTGTAACTTTCCAATTAAATTATTTATCAATCGACCACAAATTCTCGACAATATTTCAAATATAATGAAATATTGGAAATATTTTTGCAATATTTCTTTCCATATTCTGTGCTATATGGGTTCTAATAGCAACGAGGGTTCCCCCCCATTCTTTACACGTGAATATGCACGTGGTGACTGTACACGTCGCGACGTGGGTGAATGGGAGGGATGACGGCGACGTAAACAATCGTGCTATAAAACAAGTGGGGCTTCGTGCGACTGGTGACCCATGTGTGTTTCGATTGGTAGACGCTACACTCATACGATACGAAAAAAAAGTAGCGTGTGTAATAGTGATAGCATCTGTTGAGGGACTCGTAGTACTCTCTGGTTCCCCTGGGCGCGGCTCATTCACAGCTACTTCACTTACCACCTGATCAATATGACAAACATTCCTGGTTTTAGAGTAGCCTCCAAGAGAGAACTCACTTTCACTCGAGACTATAGCTGTTTACGATGAGGCGTCCTAACTGTTTTTTCTACATTTACAAATGAACAGTTGTTCTTTTTTATTACCTAATCGGATTTTTAAACTTTAGTGATTCTAAAAATAGACATTTGATCCCAAAAAAAGAAAAACATTTTTTTTGTTAAAAATGTAATAATGGTAGCTAGAGAAGCTATAGATTCGGTATGGAATCGTATGATTGCTACGAATTTTGCTTCCTCATGGAAGATGCATTGGTTTTGGAAAACATTTTTTTCGAGATGAAAATTTCAGAATAAACTGTCACAATATTGATAAAGGTCCAAAACGTCGATAAAGGAGGTTTAGAAAAATGCAATTTTTTTAGGTATCCTTCTCATTGTCGATTTTTTTACGTCAGTTGACCATCGTACATGGGACGATGGGGATCGAATTTGGTGGGTATCGGGCAGAGTTCAAATTTTATTACATATTGAAATTTTGGAAAAAAGGGTCTTCATGCTATTAACTTTAGAAATATAAATATATCCGGTTGAAATTTTCTACAGAAATGGATAAACATTGAACTATGATTAGTATTCAATTTTACGATAATCGATCGAGTGGTTTCAATTTGTAGACAATTTGAATTTTTTTAATGTCAGTAAACATTAACTTTTGTAAATTCTGAGCAATCTGGTTGGAATTTTTCATGTGAATTCACGATAATTAATTATCAAATATGCGTTTTCCTTTTGAATGCATTTTTGGAAAAAATTTATAATTTAAGGTAATAATGTCAAATTGCATTAACTAGTTCAGATATTATGGGTATTATATGATTTATTTAGATTGTCATGGTTTATGCAAAAAAATTATGGTATATGCATCGATACGTTTTAATGGAGTTCAATGACCGATATTTCTCCAGCATAACTGGAGCTGCCTATAAAAATGTTTCACACTTTTTTGTTTAAAAACTCAAGTGAAGAAAGATACAAGTTTAAAGATTTCTTTCCTTCAAATGCATTTTTAGAAAGAATAAAAAATGTAATCCTGTCAAATGACATTAACTAAAATTAGATCACACAATTTATTCAGACGTTATTACGATTGGTAATAAAAATAAGAATGCGTGTTCATTGTGTTTGTGTGTGGAGTTCAATGACCCATATTTTATCACTATGCCTGAAGCTACATAAAAGCAGAAGCTATGGGGGCCATTAAAATAAAGATAAAATAGTATTGTTAAATACTTTTAAAAATTAAATGCACTTCGATGTACTTACCTTTTATAAGAATAATTGTACTTATTATCATAGTAGATTTTTAATTATGAATTACCAATAATGATAGAAAAATAAATTGAAAAATATTTTCTTGTCTTCATAAAAAGACTTCCATATATATATATATTTTTTTTTTGCAATTCCCGTCCCAGATTTTATTAATACTAAAAGTAACAAAATTTGCTAAATGGGAACATAAATGAAAATATTCCTTATATTTGCCCAATCAATATATTACAATAATAATTATTAAACGAAATTAATGCTGGATTTGAAACGAAAGAATTTCATAAATTAAATATTTTGTTGAGATCATGAATTAACAATTTTGTCCAGAATGTAGAATATTATAAATTAAAAATTTTGTTGAGAATATTGAATATCATGAATAAAATATTTCGTTAAGAATTGTGAATTTCACTGAGAAATGAGTTTTTGTTCTTCTTAACTCTGCAAGGCCCTTCCGACTCTTGAAATCAGTCACTTTAATTCCCAAGTCCCCCTGCGTGAGTGACATTCCGCTTCGTATAGCCGGAGGCTTGGTCACCGGAGCGTGGAAAATATAGAGGCGCATTCTGGCATGACCATGCCTGACCTGGGCAGACTATACACTATACACCATATACTACTACACAACCACTACTGTGACTTAATATTACAACTAACGACTCGTCGTAGTAGGAGTCATTCCCCTGCTATGTTACTATTAACACCGTATTGCTTACACTATATACGACAGCTTAGAGACAGATTGACAAAACTGTGCTATAAGAAAAATTCATTGTAATTGATAACAAGAACATTTTGCCAGGTTTTAGAACAACCTGTCGACACTGTCTGATGGTGAGACTCTGCATTACCGTTCCGCAGTCCACCGCATATAATGACGTGACACTTATTCGCGAGTCTGCAGAAAAATAATAATACATCTATAGATATATTGCATTACTGCATAGTGATTCCTACTATATTTCCGTAAGTCGTGTGTTTCTCAAGGTTCGTTGCGCCTTGCCACAGCTATAGCGTACAATCGATTTCTCGTGAATGTTTAAAAGCAGTATGCGACGAGGCTTGAGCCTTCAAGAACGCGAGGACTTACTCCGGCGGAAAATCAGTTCTGTCAACGCTGTTACTTTTTTGTTTTCAATGATTTCAGTCGCAGCTCCGAAGAACGGAAGATTCTGCTTTGTCATAGAGGAGACTTTGTTTTCATGAAAAGAATTTTTTTTCCAGATTTTCACGTGTGGATAATATACTCAACGTCGAGAAAACTGGTTTAGAAAAAATGTCTGTATTAGATATTAGTGTATTACGATACGGTGCCTATGATATTGGTATCGGTGTATACGATATTAAATGCCTACTTTTCGCACTAGTACGATAAAGTTGTATACGAAACTCGTGCGAGAAACTTTTTCTCAACTCGTGTCATTGTAACACTCGCCTTTGGCTCGTGCTGCAAACTCGTCAAGGAAAAGTTTGATCGCACTCGTATCGTAATATACTATTATTTCACGAGTGCGAGAAGTAGGCATTTCTCGCACCGCGTGGCATGATGGTACATTACGATACGAGTGCGAGAAGTAGGCATTTCTCGCACCGCGTGGTGTAATAGTACATTACGATACGAGTGCGAGAAGTAGGCATTTCGCGCACCGCGTGGCATAATAGTACATTACGATACGAGTGCAATGAAACTTTTTCTTGACGAGTTTGAGTTTGCAGCACGAGCCGAAGGCAAGTGTTGCAATCACACGAGATCAGAAAAAGTTTCTCGCACGAGTTTCGTATACAACTTTATCGCACTAGTGCGAGAAGTGGGCACTTCTCGCACCGTGTGGCATAACAAAAATTTTTGTGTTTTCACCCAGAGTGGGCAGAAGTTTGCATCGATTAAAAAGAAAAGTGATTAAAAAATGGAAAAAACGTAATAATATAAATGTTAAAATGATAACAATGTTATACATAATGCCAGATTATTTTCGAATTTTCCCGAAGTTTTTTTTTATCGATATAAAATAAAATTATGTATTAAATAAAATGAGATGTTGAAATAGAAAATGAAATGAATCATTTTTAACAAAGTGGAAGGTGTAAGGAGATCACTGTGAGACCTGAAAGTCTCGACCGGTATAGAAGATTACACTTAAGAACGACAAGATAACTCGTGTGTTGTGTACATAGAGACACATTAGAGAAGAACACGTTTACTCGAGTGGACTTTGACCCCGATGTTGACGTTAATAGTCACACGACGTCTTAGGCTCTCTTCGTCTTCCGGACGAATCCACTTTCCGTCGCTTTTAATACACGTTCATCTTCCTTCTCGTTTTCCTAGTTGTTTACCAGGGCGATGAGGCACCTCGAATTAAGGATTACACATACACTCCCAATGAAAAGTTGGATTTTATTAGGATTTTAATACTGGTACTAGACGAGAAAATAATCTGAAAAAAATCAACGATACAAAAAAACATTCATTTTGAATAATAATAATAATGCCAAAACGTATTATTAACATATGAACTTGCACACTTTTGAAAGAGCACCAATAGGCCAAATATTCCCAAATAATTATCAGTTTTGATTGAGATTAATATTTCTGGCATGAGTGTAGCGATTTGAGATAGAGATAAAGTTAAATCGAACGTCGGAGGTTTGAATGGTTATTAAAAAAATAATTTTCTTAAATGCGTTATAACAATACCAATTTTCACAGATATAAGTCATGCAAATTTTAAATCACTTGAGCAATAAATAGCAAATTTGCCACACCAGTTATGGAATCAATTATACATTATATTAAATTAAATTAAATTATTACTTGACGAATAAGATTTCCCTGAATTGAAATTCGTGAGATTTTTCAAACCAGGATGCAAAATTGAATTTTCCACATTGCTTCCTTATTTTTTTTTTTCACTATTTTACAAAGCTTCCTCTATGAGGAAGTCAAAATCGATGAACATACTTCCTCGCAGAGGTAACTTTGTACAACAGTGGAAAATAATGAAGAACGAATGTACAAGACTCTACTTTCCATTCTTTTTTATTTTTCATATTTTTCAATGATACTAAAATACGGTAATAAAACTTTTGGTTGGGAATGTATGATGTCCATCCTCAACTCTAAGTCCAAGTTGCGTCGTGGATGATCGGACGATCAAGTGTGCCGATCGTGGGCGTTGGTCTCGCCCTCGGTCTGCTAAGATCCACCCGGGGTCTTTGGGGTCAATTGGAGAACGTCTCTGACTCTCTTTTAATCCATTTAATTTTTTTTTTACTCCGTTCATTCACCACTCGATGATCTAGTACTTAATTAGGAGACACACATTTCAAACATACACGAGACGTGCATTAATTTAATTATTCACTTTTGAATATCGAAGGGACAGACTAATTAAACGCAATTGTGATTAATATTATTATTATTAATTGCTTGTACTTCCGGGTGAGTTGGCTCGTCTCTTGATCTCAATCCTGCTGTAGGCAAGCTGGAAAGCTATTGCAGCTACGTTGAGGAGACACGTGACTGATAGTAGTAGAAATGTAGCGCTGGAATTAAGATAGGAATTAAGATTAAGAAGCTTAGTGGATTATTGATTTTATCAAATTGATTGGTTTATCGTGTTATTGTACCCGTCGCTGCCGTTTCCACTGTCGAAAGCTGTGATCAACCAATCGATCCAATAATACAGCAAGTAGAAGCCGCAACAGATATTAACAAACAGGCCAATCGAGCAGAAGGAAATGTCCTGCATGTATTCATAAAACGATCTTCTGAGTTTTCTATTTTTATCGATATAAACAAATCGTAGAAAAAATTCCTATGAATTTAAGATTGTTTCTAACGATGCTCTGATCGTGTGAAAAAATCTGCAGATTCATTTCATTTTTGTGTGCTTTTTAAGATATTTTTTTTTTTTTCAAATTGCCAAAATTCATATTTGGAATTGGAATACAATTTTATTTAATAAGTATATAATTACAATTTATTTTATTTTTTAGAGTCTGCAGAATCTATTAAACTTAGACTTACTGCTAGTAAATCAACGTGACCATGAAGTGCAGTCCAGATACCAGCCAAGTTGATGAAAATATATCCCGTAAGAAAGCTTGGTAACACGATAGCCAAGAGTTTTGAGTCTAGAAAGTCCAATGGCAGGAGAAAGAGCACCGCGGTGCCTGAAATACAGAAGACCTATGAAAAGATCGAGGTTCAGTGTTAAATTTCACGTTCAACGAGATAAATGACCAATTTACCAAAGCAAAGAATTTGCACCTCAGCAAACCCATTACGACTCTATTGTACGTCACGATGTCCTCGTCCAGGGGACTTGGCAAATTATTCATTACTGTTTTTTTTTTAAATGTTTTCATACAACACCTAACCAGCCTCTTGATCTCGTCTTCTTTTATTTGTCCTTCTGTCTATTGATTTTTTATCTGACGTTGGTAGCTATTGATCGAGACCTTCTTTTACTCTCTTCGAGCAATCATTCAATCAGGACTAATAAGCTTTATTTAAACGTCATGAAAGAATTGACTCAATTATTGAAAGACAAGAACTTTCTACTGAGGCTTTCCGAGTTTGTGAGTTTCTATTAAATCCAATTATTTATTTATTTCACAAAATATTAGTATCGATTTAAGGAGGTTGGAACGCTTCATCACTTGTCAAATCGGTGATACTTTTTGTAAGGTCTTCTGTAAAGTTTTGTGCATTAAGTAACATCAGTACTGAGTGGCCTAATAGTGAGAAACGTTAATGCTGATTCTAAAATGGGCTAATGGGAATCGTAAAAACATATTTTCACTCTACAAATGAATTGATTAGAAACACGATAGAGTTGATTAAACATTTCGTTTAAAAGTTAAACTTTCTCGACAAAAGGTTTTTTTAAGAAACATAAAAAGCCATGTTGGATTAAAATTAGTAAAAAATAACTGGTTATTCTGTTTAAAAAAAACTGAACTAAAATAGCTTGACTAAAATTGCCATTAATCAGTTAATAGTTTAAAAAATCTATTTCTATGAATATCTTCTCTGGATTGTGATTATGATATATTAAAATATTGATTTATGATGGCATGTTAAATTTAATGTATCAGTTTATGCATGAATGCTCCCTAAACCGACACATTCAAATTATGTTTAATAATGCAGTGTCAATAACTCCAATTTCCTTAATGTTCGTTATTGCATTCTTTTCTGTAGATTGTTTGCATAATTGGAATAGTGATTCACCATCGCTATGGCGGTCTTTACATGGTTTGGGGAATGTTTGGATGGTTTTTCGTGTCGATGGCCTTTGTCATTGCCTATTGCTTCGACGAGCCTAACGTGTGGACGGTACTGTCGCCAACAATAAATCTTTCAGACACATAAAAAGATTCATACATTTTTTTTATTCGTGAAATTTATTTTTTTTTAATATTTGAAGAACTTGTACAGTTGTTAATTGAGTTTCCTTTGCTCCCAGGAAATTATTTTATTGATCTTTTACATCATCGTAATGCTGATAGCAGCGTGCACGCATTTGGGAGTCCGAAGCGTGATGGCTTTCATAGCAGCAGCGTTAATGATCATCGACGTCGTTCTACTTTTCGTAGAAAAGAAGAAATAAATATTACCAAAGATTTGTAATTTTTATTTGGCACGAGAACGAATAAATACAAATAATTTTTAATCTCGTATTACTTTGTTTATTCTTTGATCGATTGGTGAAATTAATAATTTACTTCCTTTAATCAAAGGCAGACGAAATTTAATTTTATAATTATTTTTCGGGTTTTCAAGGCACCACTTAAATAAAGAACAATTTTAATTACTTAGCTGACACAATATTCATAATTTTTCTAAAATAAAAAACTAAATAACTAATAAAACAAAAGATTATATTTATTTATAAATTAACTTCAAAAACTCTATTATCATAATAATTTTGGTAGAAGTAATTTCAACAATTTTCCGTGCAACTACTTGTCTTTGTGGAAGAAAAACAGCATTAAAAAAATGCCATAGGATTGATTTTTCTTAATTCAGTTTTGACGAAGATTTTTAATTTTTGTTTCACACAAGAAGGAATAAATACAAATTATTTTCTATCTCATATTTCTTCGTTTCTTCTTCGATGATTGGTATATCTGGTCCAAGCTACGTGGCAGAGCATTAGACTGGCGCTTACTGAAAAATAATAATTCACTTTCTTTAATAAAAAATGAACGATATTCAATTTTATAATTACTTTGCGACTTTTCAAGGTACCACTTGAATGAAAAATGACTTTAATATCTTAGTTGACACAATAATCATATTTCTAGAAAAATCATTATCATGAAACAAAAATATTATATTTTTTTAATATTGGCTAAAAACAGTTATCATAATAATTTTCGTAAAAGTCATTTGAACAATTTTCCGTGCAACTAATTCTCTTTGTGGTTATACATTTTTTTTTTAAAAGCTATACGTTTGATATTTTGTAATGCAGTGTATTTAAAAAAAAATGTCCACCTCCGAATATTAAAAAAAGGATGAAAATATTCAACTATACATTTAAGCTTTAGAAAAATGAAATTCCTTTTATAATTTGTTGTATTCGAGTCTAGAGTTTTTTCACCGTTACGAACAATTAATACCTTGACACTTTTTAATGGGGTTTTCATTACTAAAGTAATAAATATAAATCACACTTTTTTGCTTGAAGTGAAGGCTTCATTTTTTGGAAAGTAATTAGAATAATGGATGTAATTTTTGTGGTAAATAGAGAAATTTTATCATCGAGATATTCAACGAACCCATGTTAATAATTCCCAAAATGATTTCGTAGGAGTCGTTGTCGGCGTCCTTAGGAATGTAAACCGCTGATCTTATGATAGCAGATAATCCAGCGAGGCTATAGAGCGGTATGCCAATAATGCTGAATACGAGGTCGAGATATACGCAATTTTCTTCGTAAACGTAACATCCGGATATCGTAATCAGGATGACGATGTAAGTCAGCGAATTTGTGCAATAAATTAGCCAGAGCCATCTTGGAATCAGATAAGTCTCTTCACGAATTAATATTCCCAAGCAGACGAGTGTAAAAAGCTTGAGAAAAATAATAAGAAAAAAAAAGTCTTGTAGGTTAAAAACTGAACGAAAATACTATTTTATGTTGATTCTTTTACCAGCTCGATCAGCTTGAATATGAAGCGATAATTCTTCAACAAATTTAAAAAACTGGCGACCATGTGCTGAGAATACAAAAAGGCTTTAATGTTTCACAGAATCCAGAGATGTGACATCCATCAAAATCGACAAAACTTACTATCTTCTCGAACAAGTGAAGAATAAATTTCCAATTCATGTGGTGTTCGCATTTCTTCGAAAATAATATGATGTTTGTCAAGTTTTTGTCTACTTGTTCATGGCGTGCAGAATTACATCCACGGCTTCCAATATAACACCAGCTAAATATGTAATTTGGGAATAACAAAAAAAAATTGCTAGAAACTTGATTTCATCGATCAGAATTTCTCAACAAAAAGTTTTGATTCGATTAGAATTCGATTAGTTTGCGACATTTTTTTAAAACTATTTTATTGATAACTTTTTGATGTGATTTTTTAGATTCCAATGTTCCTAGTATTTTCAATGATGCTGATTATTTTTATATTTTTTTCAGAATTAAACTTTCGGTTGAAAATGTACGTGCGATACATTTTTAATGTGAGTTACTTACGTAACGCTAGGCCGAGGTAAACGTTGCGACGGTCGCTTTCTTTGGCTACAAAAAAATATGTATATTGGTTCATCGGTTTTGAATTTTCTTTGAATTATTCGATACATTTTTTTTTTTTGCTTACTGAAGACAACGTAATAGCCATCATGTGTGGTTTCGGCTACATATGCTCTGTGCTCACTAGTGCACCACAAGCTGCAGCAGATTATGAGCATCACGAGAACCGATAGAATAAGACATATCTCCTAAACATATTAAAAAAATCTCATTTGTAAACTATTAAATTTTTACGGTTATACGTCTGAATAACACAAGTTAAAAAATAATATGTACGACAAAATAACCCGTCAAAATAATACAGTAAAAAATGTTAGAATGACGAAATAATACACGTTTATATAACAAAGTTTCGTGAAATATTTCGTACGACAATCGAATTACTAATTAAATTATAATATATACTGAATTAAATATTGCATGGAAAAGTAGAATTCATATGTACCTTAATGCCTCTCCAAATACCCTATAAAATGTACAGCGAAGTTAAAGCTGTCGCTTTAAAAAAAAAATATATATTTTCCTTTTTTTTTCGCGGTTAATAGCTATATTGATGACATTAAAAATATTATATTGCATTAAATAGTTAATGCAAAACTATAACGTTTTTGTTTTTATTTTATTTTTTTGCTCGACCTTAATCTTCTATAATATAAGGGTTTGAAAAAAAATCCATTTGCGAAACGAGTGAATTAATAAATCTGAAAGAAAATTCACAGAGAGTATCATTAAGTAGATCTACTATATGGCCAATTATGAAACAAATCCGAGAAGGAAGAAAAGGCTGAGTTCTAAAATAATTAACATTGATATGTTAATTGTTAGTGCACTAAACGATAGATTTATATGCTCAAAATCATTGCACCCAAAAATATTTGTGCTTATATATTCCGTGTTGTGATTTATTAAAATGTGCCAAAAAATTAGGTGTTCTTTCGAGTCAATGCACAAATTATCTGTGCTCAAATATCACCATTTCACAGATTCGATTGTAATTCGATTGACCGATAATATTTTACAAAGTTTTGTATATTATTCTGCGTTATTTTTACGTCTGTTATTTTTTTGACGAATGTTATACGAACGATTTCTTATTTTGACATGATTACCTAATTTTGCCATAAAGTAAATACAAAAGTTCATGGACTTACTGTGGCTTTTGGGGATTCGAGAAAGACGATAGAAATTATTAGTGCAAAAATAACAATGGCACTCGTGTTAGTGAGGCCTTCGATTATCAAACTGTGGCCCCAGGAGGCGGATGGTCGAAGAGTCGTGAAGATACCGATAAGCAGAAGTATCTGACAAAATAAGGCTATGTTAAATATCAATTTGACAGAAAGCTTTCCGAATTGTTTTGAAAAATGTTAAAGATGAAACTCCAAAAAAAAAATCTCACCAAAGTTACAAGCTTCAGCAAAAAGTGCGGATCCTTCGCGGAAAAAGTCATCTCTAACGAGTTATCTTTGAATTTTCTTGTTTCGATGACAAATCAGTGAATTATTCGTGAGACGTCAAGTTTTTGACATCCAACAGAAATTCGTGTTTTGTCTCTTATATTTGTTATTTATTTATTATGTACTATGTCTTACATTGAGAATAATAATTAATTTAAGGATATTTATTTATTTTTGTAATTAAATAGTTTGATGAGTATTTTAGGGATGCACCGGATGAGAAGATCCCGATCTGGAGAGAGATCGTGACGGTGCAGCAGATCTCAGGCTCAAAGGACGAGAATCTCTATTGATAAATGTGTGAAGAAGCTCCAAGAGGTGAATTGCCAGAGCTATGAAACAGACGATGCCTTTACCAAGCAGAAATCTCCAGGCTGTTTGGTCTTCTTCCGTTTTTATGGAATCCATGATTGCGGACATGCACCAGCCGTAACTCAAGGCAGCCACGATGGAGAATGTCGCATTCTGAGGATAAAAAGTTTAATGAAAAAAAGAAAAAAAAGTCAGTGAAGATGAAGAGTTACATAAATAAAAAAAAAAAACTTTCCATGCAATTATATTGCATAGAAATTATTTTGAGGTGTGCATTGTATATCATTTTACCTTTAAATACTGTTGAAATTTTATAAAAAATATTTTTAATGAATACCATTGTTGAAATATTTCGTTGCAATTTACTTTTAATTTTTATTGTGAACATAGCACGAATGATGTAAAAAATGTACGAAGAAAAAATTATTAATCAACGAATTAAATATCGAACAAATTTTACTCGAAATTTTAGTTGTGTTATTTATTTAGAAAAAAAATCCTATTTAACGAATATTTGTCTCCTATGTACATTTTTAATGCAATTTTAATTGCATTAAATTGTATTTCTTGAAGCTTAGTCCATCGACACCATTTTTTTTTTTTCAACTTTTGTAGAGTTTAGCTTGTATTGGTGGACCAAATTGGCTTTGTACGAAGACTCTTTCTGGTCTGAGCATAGAAATTTCTATTTCAAGTCATTGCATATATCAAATCTACGCACTTTCGTAGGAAATTTTTCCTTAAATGAGAAACATTTTACCAAATTTCCTTTCAAATGGAAATTTTTATATTTGGACCAGAAAGTTTTTAAACGAAAATAATGAAATCATGACTAATTAATATTCGAAAAAAAAAAATTAGCATGATCTAGGCTGTAAAAAAATTAACGTATGAACAATTTTCAATTTCTCTTGCTTGTCAAGCGGTATTTTTATACAGATTCAATATTTCATATGTGTCATACAAATTTCTTTTCCTCATTTCTATTTTTCAAACACCATTAAACGCACCAGTCGAATCGGTGCGGTGCAATTAAACAAATGCCCGAATAGTAACACGCAGGAAACGATACTGAAGCAACATAGGACACCTGGTATTAGAGTATTGTCTATTAGGTTCCTGTAGAATGGCTGACAAACGTGCAAACTCATACCAGCACTCGCCAATACCTGAAGAATCAATAATAAAAATTAATTCGAAATAATATGAAGATCTAAATATTGACATACTAAAACTATGATAATAAATGATTTAGCATTTGCAGAAAAATTTAGATAATTTGATGTGGCCCATACTTGAAGATACTGCGTAGTGATTTGAAAAATCTCGTGCGGATTTTTTTTTTTGTGAATTGGGTTGAAAAGCCACAGATTTTTATCAATATTATATCTATAAATTGTATTACCGGATTCTTTATATTCAAGAAGCCACTAAAATCTGATTTAGATATGATTTTGAAAAATTGGAATGAAAAATAATTTTCGACATTTCGGTATGGAAACATACACGTCTAGATTAAATATTGAAAATCCGGTAAAAAAAAGTAAATTACTGTTAAAACTAAACCTTCACGAATTCCACATTCTGAATAACAGAATGCGCTGATTAAGGGATTAAAAAAAAATTATGCCATGACTCAAATATTTTATGTCGAAAATATTTTAAAAAAGCAATCTTTTTAAATATTTAAAAATAAAAATGTCTTTATTAAGAGAAAATCCCGACGAATTGTGAAATTACATTAGGAATGCATTCTGTCTTTATTTTATTTTTAAAAAATGTATATAGGTGAAAAAATTAATAATGTTATCTGCTACTTTTTCCTACTATTTAAATTCACAGAAGAGTCCAGCCATAGAGAATTTTTTTTTAAGGGTAAAATCAGTTTAAGGGTTATCTAACCTGACTTAGTGTATTAAAAAGAGTAATTATGACAATTAAGGCGTTTTTTTCCGTTGACTCACAAATTGAGTAAATTTGAAGGCAGTAACATGTGAAACTAATCTCTTCCTTAGTTTATTCAAGCCTGTGAGACACTCGTTTTTAGTCACTTTTCTTTTGCAACTCATTTTACAACACGCCATGCGAATGAATTGTGATGGCACAAGTTATTATCAGATTTTCATTTATTTGTGCAATTACATATTTGGAATTCGATGATGTTTCGATATGCAGCGACGTAGCCCTAAAGTCTTAACCATTGTATAGCTTACAATAGCTAAAACAGTATTTATTATAAAATAAAAAAATAAGATAAATTAAAATGAATACAGAAATTGTAGAGTACAGATATAAAAAAATGGTTTATTATCAGGTTCCCTTCGTCTCTTCATGATCCCCCTATGACTCAATGATGATACGTCAGTCCATTCAGCATGTGTCTTCGATGATAAATTTCATTGGAATTTTCATTTGTACTATAGTAGTCAATGTAGTATAAAATTATGACGTGATATCGGCTCTATATGTATTTTATGTGTGTTGTGTGTGTGTGTGTCTGCTGCTATCTATTCCTAATTGAATTCGTCTTTGGCATAGGCGAAGATACTGAACAGCGTATCAATAAGATATGCCGCACCTTCGATAATGCACAGGGAACCCATAGCCAAACCGACCTAGAAAAAAGTGAAAATGATTGTAGATAATAAAATCCAAATTAATAATTTATGGCAATCACCATCACTGGGAAGAAAAATATCGTTGATTCAAGAACTCTAACAAGAATTCTAATAATTATAATTGAAACATTAACAGATTTTCTTAAAAATTTTTTAGACATTGGTTTGATGTTATATGTAATTGTTAGAATGAAAATAAAATTGTACCGATAACTTATGTCAATGACAGCCTTCAATGGTCACGGTTTTTGAATCAATGATTTTTTTTTCAGTGCATTAAAAAGAAAAAAAAAGAATTTACCTGTCTTTCCGTAGCCACGTGCAAATATTTATGCTCTGGCAAATAACCATGCCAGTAATGCAGGGCAGTACCACCGACTGCAATAAACATGAACATACCCACAAAGTTCATGATTATTTCCTGTGGGGGATAAAATAGAACAGAATTTAGTTTTAATGATACAAAAAGACACGTTAAAGTAAAGGTCAATTGAATGCTAGTGTATTATTATTCTTTAATTGTTAATGCAACGAAATGCAAATGAATGCTCTGCTGATTTCAGACATAAAAGCGGTTTTTTAAACATTTGTATTGAATAAAGAATCATATGCTATTGTTTTTTTGTAACAATGTTTTGATACTGTAAACAAATTCCAAGGGCCGAGTATAAAAAATATAGGAGTTCTATTTTTGCGAAGTAGAAAATACCAAAAAAATGGTATTGGAAATTTGAAACATCTTCTGCAATTTGTAACATTCGTATGAAATTTTTTGAACAATTATTTTACTGACAAAAAAGGTAATCAATGCTTTTAAGCCGAAAATCGATGGACGTCGCTTAAATTTTCTGTTTTAATTTGCAAAAAGACTTTTCTTTACTTCGGCTGTCCCGCAGCAAAATGTCATTGGTTTTTTAAAATTATAGTTTTTTTTTTTTTTCAATGTACTTTTTAAAATATTTTCTATTTCCAAAAAGTAAATAGAAACCTCCTACAATTTTATGCTTTGTTTTTACGAATAAGAAAAGTTAAAAACTTATTTGTCAGCTAACGTTGGAAGCCTCGTTGAATAATTGTTTATTGCGTTATTGATGTTTCGTTATTGAAATTATTTTGTTATTAGAACTGTTGAAAAAATGGCTTTTTCTCAGTAATTCCAAAGCAAACAGTGATTTGTTTTATTTCTTAGAGTATATATATATTTTTTTCAAAATATTTTTAATTTATGAAAAATGAAGGATGTGTGATTAAAAAAAAAAACAAAAAATATTTATCGGTCAAAAAAATAAAATATCAATGACTGAAATCGGTGGTTTTTGCTTTAATCATTTTTATCAGTTAACTTAAAAAAAAAATTTATTATTGTTTTTTATCGTTTTAACTTACAACAAGGCTCTTCTTAGCTTCGGTAGTTCCAAAGCAATAAGTGATGAGAACGACGGCGGTGTAAATGAAGTAACCGACAAAAACGCCTGACGCCACGATTTCGGCGTCAGGATTTTTGTCTTCATTTAAATTCCATGTTCCACCGACTCCAAGAAATTCCCCTGAATATCCCGTCCGATAGAGAATCAGAATGATCAAATTAAGTACCTGTGGAAAAACAATTATTTAAATATATTAAAAAAATTGATTGCATTATTGTTACGACAGGAGGAGAAATATTTGGTTAACGTAGAAATGAAACGCAGGTGTTAAGAGTCTGTATCTCAAAACGTGTGTCATCACGTACCGAATTATCACTCTACAAACAACGCACCAGCTCGCTCGCTGCTTATCTTTTACTGATACCGTGTAACAAATGAATCAGAGGAAGGAAATATATTTTCTATTGCATCGATAGTTTTCTCTTTACGTAAAAAAACAGATGCGTACCTTAATTTTCCTCAAAGTTCAATTAAGGTTGCATAATAGGGTGGACCAAAATAACTCAATGATTTTGTTCGATTTTTGGAACCTAACTTTCGTTTCGATGAAATTTTTAAATGACAGTAACAGAACAAGCGATTTATCGATTTTTACCGAAATCGAAAGTTTCAAACGTTTTTTTTTATTACTTCAGGGACGCTATTTTTGGCATTTATGAATTCAATTCCTGAGGTAGACTAAAAAGAAAAATCACTGAGTTGTTTTGGGCCCGCCTATTGCATAATTATTATAAAAATCTGAAAAATTTATAGCACAAAACTAGAAATTTTTATTTATGAACTGGTATATTAAATTTAATATAGAATTGTAATATAAAATTACAGTACTATATACAAAGATTATAAAAATTTGTTTATTTCATTTATTTCATTGTATTTAACATTTCAGTTTGTGAATAAAAACTTCCAAAATTGGTACAGCAATTTTCCAAACATTTTGACCAGTCCAATGCCACTGTAATGCTGATCGCATCGGAATTTTATGATCAGTTTTTACATTCACCAGTGATAGGAACTAAAAGGCAATAACGCGATTTTGCACTAATTAAAAGCATCACGCGAAGAAGAAATAAATTGCATGCACGGATCGATGTTCACTAAGGCGTGTCGCTTGGACTTATTTTATTTTTTTCTGATTTATCGGACACCCATTTATAACACAAACGGCGTTTTATTGCTTTCCTTTTTTTTTTTCGTTTTTAAAGCAATGAAGCAATTTATGTTCTCACCAGTTTTAGCACTTTTAACACGATACCACCGATCGTTTGTATGGATACCATTTTCGTAGTGTTAAAAAAGGCGTTCTTGCCTGCACGAAGGATAAACTGGAACAATATTCACGAGCACGATAGAAAATCAGCTACAGTGCTCACCAAGCCCTTTTTATCTTATCTGATAAGGGGTACAACCGTGGCTCTCTCGTTATTAACCGGGGGTATCATGAGCACGAGGTGCGACACTGAAACGAGAACTCTCTCAATGCGTCACTCTCACGTTATAAGATCTTTGTCAAAATCTTTCCAAGTCCTTCGTAAACTTTTCTTTCTTCTATAATACTGAAATTAAATTATTTATATTTTTTTAATGACTGTTGCAGGAACTTGGTCTGGATATCAAGCAGGAACAGATTGACGAGATGGAGGCCCAGGTGGAGAACATCGACTTTGACGCTGCAGCCAAGGAGGAAAAAGCTACGAGACACGATGTGATGGCTCACGTTCATGTTTTTGGCGAACAGTGTCCAAAAGCTGCACCGATTATTCATCTTGGTGCCACCAGCTGCTATGTTGGCGACAATACTGTAAGAATCTACACTGCATAAAGTGCATTGATTTATCTACAGCATATTTGTGAACACATTATTTTTTTTTATTTTTATGAAAACATGTTTTTTGGTACCGAGAAAGCGTTAAAGAGATACAACTGAGATATGCAATTTTTTTTTAAAAAATAGAAGTATAAAACATATCAATTTCATGTCTTGATTATTCTGCAACATTGCGAGAAATTCGTGAGTTTTTTCAAGTAAAGATATTTTATTATTTCGCAGACACAGAAATCTTTTTAGCTTTGTTCTTTTTTTTCAGATGACTTTTTGCATTTTTTTACCTATAAAAAAATAAAGAAAGCATTTTCTTCTTAGCTTGAAATGAAACTCTTAACTCTTCTCGTGGTTTCATTGATTTTTATTTTCTTTGAAGGACCTAATCGTTCTTCGAGCAGGCTTCGACATCCTACTTCCAAAACTCGCTGGAGTTCTCTCGAGGCTCTCGAAATTTGCGACCGAGTATCGTTCGCTTCCAACGCTGGGCTTTACTCATCTACAGCCGGCACAATTGACGACCGTAGGAAAGAGGGCAACACTCTGGCTTCACGATCTTCTGATGGATGAACGTGCTATTCGCAGGGCACGTGACGATCTGAAGTTTCGAGGAGTAAAAGGAACAACCGGAACTCAAGCTTCCTTCCTTCAACTCTTCAATGGTAAACTCAGACAGTTAGAATTTACAAGAATTGTTTACTCAAATTCATAGAATTGGTGAAATGTAAATATAGAAATAAATAGAAACTAGTAAGTCTGTGACAAAATGCATGTTTCGATGCACATTTTGCATAAACAACAATTTGATTTTATCTCAATTTTAAGTGACTGAAAAAGTAATGAAGCCAAACAGAATATTTTCATGTAAGTCCCTCTCTGTACATCTTAGATCAAAGTATGATAATTTTTTTATTGAGTCTGGGGACCAAAAATGAGCTTTTAAGAATTTTTTACAAAATTTTGTGGTTGGTTTTAGTGTTTTGGTTTGAATTTCAATTGAAAAACTTTTTTTTTCCGACATAGAAGGTGCACAAAAACTTTCACTTTTGCCCGCTGTCACGTTCAAAATTTATTGCGCTTTTGAACACGCACACGGACATCAGAAATGAGTGGATGTGTTTTTTGGAATCTAAGACACTCCAAACATCTATTTAAATAAAAATCTGGTAGTCGAATTTTTTTGAATTGCAATACTGTCTCTTTTTATATACCTTGTATGTGATGAGAAAGAAAAAAATTTAGCTTGTTAATATGGGAATGAATGAAATGAATTAAACAAGCAATGAGGACAAGATGAGATGTTTTTATTTAATTCAAAGATTACCTAACGCTGGTTGATTTTATAGGTGACGGTAGTAAAGTCAAACAGCTTGATGCTCTCGTAACGAAGATGGCTGGATTCGGTAAATATTACGCCGTAACCGGACAAACTTACAGCAGAAAAGTCGACGTTGAATGCATGAATGCTCTGAGCTCTTTGGGATCTACAGTCCATAAGGTATAAAAACTACAAAATCATTGAGTACGTTGGAGCATTTTACACTAATCAAATAAGCACTACATTTTTTTGTGCTTTTTTTTCGATCTACAAAAAAAAATCTACAACTTCCTATGCTAAAACAACGTCATAATTACTACTTTTTACTTTGGAACCAGCTTTATATTGATGTCAATTAACACAAAGCAGATGGATTTATAGCGTTGTCTGATAAGGATCATTTACAAGAAAGGTATCGCGAAATGGCCATCTAGCGGCTGAGTGCCGAACCACAAAATCTCGCAGTTTTTCATAGAAAGTGATAATTCATTAAAAATTATTTTCTTTAGCCAAGTTACTATTTCGACTGAGTTGTAGAAAGTTGTTACATACTCTAGCAAGTTGTAGCTTCCACGACAAATTATAACAAATAATTCTTCTCGATTCCGCATTTCTATTTCCATCAAACGTTTAAGAAAGTCGCAACTAGGCTCTTGAACTTTCTACAAGAATTTACGAGTAACAGCGCCATAATTATTGTTAAAAAAATGGTTAAGTCCAGGATTGCTTTGGAGAAAGTTATTACATGCCATAGTAAGTTGTCATTTTTAAAAATAATTATTATAAAAGTTTTAACTGTTCAATATTTATATCTGTGTGTTTATGAGGGAATTATTGTGCTAGGTAAACGAGACTGTTTTGTCTTAACAATTTATACAATCAACTATCTAGACTGATAATTTGTAAAGCGTTTCTCGAAATACGAAATAAGTGAATTTACATTAAAAGCGTTCAAAAACTACGAATTATTCTTAAAAAAAATTGATATGTTAATGTTTTTACAAAACCATCAGAATTAATTTTTCTCTTAATTGATAGTAGAAATCACTCGTCACTATTTTTATTTAATACATAATTTTTAACACACAATTTTTTACAAAGATGTAGGTTTTATTTGGCTGCAAAATCTTAAAAGTTTGTTTCCTGTAAATTTACATTATTCTGATTGTCTTGTAGATATGCAGTGACATCAGGCTTTTAGCCAATATGAAGGAAATCGAGGAGCCTTTTGAAAGCACGCAAATTGGATCGAGCGCGATGCCTTACAAGAGGAATCCAATGCGTTCAGAGCGATGCTGCAGCATAGCTCGTCATTTAATGACTCTCTCAGGCAATTCTCTGCAAACAGCGGCTACACAGTGGATGGAAAGGACTCTCGATGATTCGGCAAATCGTCGTATAACTATCGCCGAAGCTTTTCTTTCGGCTGACGTTGTTCTAATGACTCTTCAGAATATCACGGAGGGTCTTGTTGTCTATCCCAAAGTAATTGCGAGACACGTGGCTCAGGAATTGCCTTTCATGTCGACCGAGAACATCATAATGGCTATGGTCAAAGCTGGAGGCGATCGACAGGTATTTTATTATGTCAATGCAAAAGTTTTCAATGCTGTTTCGTTTTTACTGAACATTAAAAACGAAACAGAATTTTTTGTAGGTTTAACAGAATTTGTGCACAAACTTATTTTTTTATCAATTTTTATGAAAATAAGTTTGTGCGTTTCTTGTTTAAAAACAAAGTACAAAAATAATTTGTTGTACATCTGTATATCCATAAAAAAAATTGTACAGTGACATTGTTTATGTCACTTTTAATTCTTGTTTAACAAAAAAACGTTGTAGATTCAGCAGATATACAATGTTTTATTGCCTGTCAGTAATTTAACAGAAAATTCGGTTTTTGAAAGTAGACAGCTGATAATAATTATGACATTAATTTTTTAAGTATTCCTTGCCAAAAAGACATAAATCAACCTTATTTTGTTTATGAATATTACAAAAAATGAATATTATGAATAATACCCAGTGCCTTTTAAATAAATATAACGCGTATATCAACTCTTTTGATACTATCAGTACAGGTTTCAATTTTTCGAATCATTTGGACCACCGAACGTTTTGATTTCGTAACTTTCTGAGTAAAAAAATGTTCACCTTAGGCTTACATTTAAATATTATTAAAATATCAGTTTATGAAAATATGTAGAAATTAAAAAATGTCTAATTATGGGCATTTTTTTAAACTGATATAAAAGCTCCTTGAAATGAATATGTCTAAATTGGAAAAATATATATATTTTAGGTTTGTCACGAAAAAATTCGAGTTCTTTCGCACGAGGCTGGGGCGCAAGTTAAGCAGCATGGTTTGGACAACGATCTTGTCGAGCGCGTGAAGCGCGATCCTTACTTCACGCCCATATTGGCAAATCTCGAAACAATCCTGGATCCATCCACGTTCATCGGAAGATCCGCCGAACAAGTTGCGGAATTTTTGGACGAAGAAGTTTACCCCGTTCTCTCACTCTACAAAAATCTGGAACAAGCTCCTGTTGTACTTAACATTTAATTGACAAAAGGAGTGCGTAGGAGAAACGAGCACAAACAAAAATTTAACACACGAGCAATGCCTTCAGAAATATTTTTTATCGATTATGTATATAATTAACAAAATATTTTTCTCATGAATAAAATATATAAATTTGAGTAACGTATATTTGCGTAGATTTGAGGTCTTCTCGAGTATCATATAATTTTATTAGACTGTGATAGATCCGCAGTAATAAGTTGAAGATGAAAAAAAAGAAGAAGAGTAATTTAGTAGGGCAGAAAAGTGAGAGAGAAATGTAATGACAGAAAAAAATGCATTCTCATGACGCAATGTCGAAAAACTCCTGAATTCTTCGATGTTTTAGAGTAATAAGTCCATCTCGTTGAATACATTTTTCTAATACCATCACTGACTGACGCTGCAGTCGGTAATCTTTTTTTTTTTTACATATACATCGAGTCGAGGATTCTATATAATTCATACAATTTTCCTAGTGCCATAAATATGAAGAAGTAGAAAAGAAAAATAGGATTGAGTTGAGATAGTGCTAAATAGTGAAACAGGAGGAAAAAAATAGATTCAGTTTATATAACATAATGTAGACAAACTGTCAGGAAGAAGTGAAAAAAAGAATAAAATATATCGTAGAGATTGTCAGCGCTAAAAGACATAATGGAAAACTCGCGAGTATATTAAATATAGTGAGAAAAGGTAGAATGTACAGAGAAAATAGGAGAAAATTACTAATTATTGTAGTGATAAAACCGTTGATCATGTTTTATCTCTGTCCATTCCTATCAAGGAAAATAACAATAGTATACAATAATAGAATAAAAATAAAAAAAGAAAAGTAAAAGAAATTATGAGTAGAAGAAATGAATAAAATATTTTGCAAAGATTGTCAAAGACAAGAGACAGAAAGGAAAAAAAGGTCTGTGTCTAAAGTATAGTTAAAAAAGAAAGACAGAAAAATAATAGATTTACAGGAGAGAAATATTAATTAATAAAAAGAAAATAGTGAATCAAAATAGTGTTTAATAAATGCTGGGAAGTAGTGAAGAAAATAATAAAACAAGACAGTGACGAGAAACGGATAGAAAGAAAGGCCAGTGTATAAAGTAAAATGGAAATAAAAGAAGAGAGTAGATTTACACATTCCAAAAAATGGAGAAAATAGAAATAGCAGTAGTAGAATAGAAGTAAAAAAAAGTATATTGAACAAATGCTGGAAAGAAGTAAAGAAAAGAATAAAATAGAGATTATAGAGATAGTCGACGCCAAAAGACAGAAAGAAAAAAGGCGAGTGTGTCAAGTATAAAGATAATAACAGAATTGGAGAAGGAAAATAGATGTACAGAAAATTATTAATTAATAACTCTGTGATAAAATCGATAAACACATTTTATGTTTTTTCGTTTGTATCTGTCTTTGTTTCTTCGTCCGAGCTCTCGGGCCGATTTATCCAAAGTATGAAGGAAGTGGTAATATAATACAGTAATAGAGTAAAAGGAGATAAAAGAATATAGAAGAAATGCTGGAATGGAGTAAAGAGATGAATAAAATAGATTCTGGAGATAGTCAGCGCCAAGAGAAAGAAAGGAAATGAAGGAAAAAGTATAAAGTATAATGAAGATACAGTCTGTATATCGTCGAAAGAAAGTAAATGCCGATACATGAGAAACATGAAGAAAATAGGTGTAGAATATTATGATTGAACAGAAGTGGAAAAAAGAATATAGAAAAAACGCTCGGAAGAAGTGAAGAAAAGAATATATATTATAGAGATACTCGCCGCCGAAAAATAAAAAAGAGAAAAAGACGAGAGTATAAAGAATAGCGAAGGTTAAAGAATAAAGAAGGAAAATAGATTTTCATTAAAATATTAATGAATAATTTAGTGATAAAATAGGTAATCGCATTTTATGTTGTGTACTTCGTATGAGTCTGTGTTTTATCAACGGAGAGCTAGAGCCGATATATTGAAAGTATGGAAAAATGTTAATAGATTACAGTAAATCGAGTAGAAGTAGAAGAAACAATTAAGAAGAAATGTTGGGAAGATATCGAAAAAAGAATTATAAAGAAAAGAATAGTATATATTTTAGAGATAGTCCGTGCCAAGAGATAGAAAAAAGGGTGTGTGTCAAGTATAGTGGAAACGATAGAATAGAAGACGGATAACAGATCTACATTGATACAAAATTTAGTGATAAAACTTATAGTTATGTTTTACCTTCTATTGTTCGTTTCAGTTTGAGATTTGTCAACGAAGGATTGGAGCCGATGCATCCGAAATATGAAGAAGATAACGATAACAGTAATAGGATAATAATAGTAGTAGAATAGAAGTAGAAAAGAAAGAGTATAGAAGAAATTCTGAAAAGAAGTAAAGAAAAGAATGAAATATATTTTAGAGATAGATAGTGGCAAGAAATAAGAAATAATACAGTAGAGAAATATTGAATAAAAAAAAGAGAGGGAGCCAATAGATTTAAAGAAAGATATTATTAATTAATAATTTCGTGATAGAATCGATTATCACATTTTTCATTCTATCGTTTTTTATAAATCTGTGTTTGGTAAATAGAAAAATGGAGACGACAAATCCGAATTACAAAGATATTATAGAATAGCAGTAAAAAAAAAAATAGAAAAATGTTTGGATGGAAGTAAAGAAAAGAATTAAACATATTGCAAAGATAGTCAGAAATAAGAAATAAAAGAGTAGAGAAAGATGATAGACTTACAGAAGAAAATACTTTACTCAATTAGAGAAGAAAATTATTCGTTAATAATTAACGACATCGATAATCAGATTTTACATCTTCTAAGACGTATAAGTTTGTGTTTCGTAAATGCAGAATTCAAGACGACAAATTCAAAGTATTAAAAACATAATAATAGCGTGTATTAATAGAATAAAAGTAGAAAAAGAATAGAACGGAATAATAATAGTAAAGAAATTTACATTGTTTAGTACTTGATTTTTCATAATAGAAAAGAGTAGAATATATTGAAAGAACAGTTGTTGCTAGAAAATGTAGAAGGAAATTGAAACGAAAGCAGGAAGTCATTTAAGAATAAAGTAAAAAAAGAGAGATAGATATTGGGAGGCTACTGGCGTTATTCAAATATTGTCACGTTGTTCGAAATATTGTCACCCAGTTTATGCTTAAGAGTAAAAAAGGACAAAGAAAAAAAAATAACAGCAAAGAGTAAAAAAGAAACAGAAACGAAAAGTGCTGAAAAAAATGAATAGGAACATAGAAAAGTGATAAAAGAAAAGAAAATAGAGTAGATTCACAGGTAAAAGAAAGATACTTTATTGTAAGAAATAATGAGAGGAGTAACAGGCTAAAGAGACAGAGAGTTTGCAGAGAAAGACGAGTCGCAATAGATTCAGATGCTGATACGTTTGGCATACTTTAAAAGAGAAAAATAAAACAATTAATAACGATCACAGCATTTTACAGAAACATTTTGGAGAAAAGTAATAAAAAAAAATAGTCGCTGATGTTTCATGTCAAAATAACGAAGACAAGGTGTAAGAGAATAGACTAGAGGAAGGCGGTGGTAGAGAGAAATAAAAAAAAAATAAAACAATGAGGGTGAAGTGGAGCGTCGAGAGTTCGCGTTTACAACGCTTTAATTACGCTTATTCTGTGAGTTGTTAGGCGGCACTCGGAGACAGCGAAGTGTGTAATCAGACCGGGAAGAAGATAGAGGCGAAGTTGCAGAGAAGAAGAAAAGCTTTCATCGAATTATAGTGAAAGAATAGTATTTTCGAATAGAAAAAAGGTAGAGAGAGAGAGAGAGAGAGAGAGAGAGAGAAAGAAAAAGAGAGCGTATACATTTTTGAAATACATAATAATCACAGCATCGAGCTTCGTAGTTGCAGGGAAGATAATAGCGGTAGAAAGAAAGTTGGAAAGTTGAGAGACGAAAGGTACAATCGAGCAAGAAAGACGCAGGTACAGAGATAATTTGTACAGGAGAAATTAAGTATAGTTGAGCTTGAAGTTTGAAAAATAGGAGCAGGAGAAAAAAAAGAGATGAGTATAAAGAGAAAGAAGAGAAATTATTTTACAAACAGAAGAGAGAAGAGAAGAGTTTTTCAGTTTGAAAGACAAGAGATTGTGAAAAAAAATTGAAAATGAAAATAATAGGAAATAATGAATAGAGAAAGTAGGAAGAGCCGTAGAAAGATGAAAATAGGTAGAGTGGAATAAAGTTCAAGGCTAGAGAAAGAGAAGAAGAGAAAGAAGGAAAAAAATGAAAGAAAAAAAAGAGAGATTTAAGAAAGAAGAGAAATAAATTGGTGGAAGAAAAAACAGATTTAAGAAAGAAGAAGAAAAATTGGTGGAGGAAAAAAAAGAGATTTAAGAAAGAAGTAGAAAAATTGGCGGAAGAAAAAAGAGAGATTTAAGAAAGAAAAGAGAGAGAGAGAGGGTAAGTGAAGAAATTACAGTAACTCTGACGAAAAGAGAAAGCGTGTGTTGTTTCTAAAGCTTTTTAGAGTACACAGTGGCAAGACTTGGCGTACAATTTAGAGATCATAATACTGGTGGGTAGTGAGAAGAGAGTACAAAGTAAGCGAGACACAGAAATAGAAGAATAGGGAAGATTGAAAACAGGTAAAGTCGAAGTGAAGTGAAGAGAAGAAGAAAGAAGGAAGACGAGAAAAGCTTGAAAGATGAAAATTAAAAAAAAAGAAAGAAAGATTAGAAGAAGTATAAAGAAAAGAATGACGAGAGCGGTGAGATGAAATTTAAATGTGAAGAAATCATAAAGAATGTGAGAAAGAGGGAAGAAAAAGAAAAGATAGAATTTTTTTTTACAAAGAAAAGAGAAGTTTAAAAAAAAAACCAGATTGGTCTGAACGATCTAATTCGATATTAACGTGGAACCGTCTAACGGTGACTTTCTTCGTGCGTTGATAAATCCATCGATGATTATGTCGTGTGTTATTGAATTCGACGAGATCCGGAAGCTATCACAGGACGATCCGTTAATCGAGAAGGCCGATTGCCTAACGCGTTCTTCTTAGTTTTTTCAGTTTTCTTGGTGGGAATGTTGCAGAGGGTCGGTTTTATTGCTCTTTTTTTTTTTTGGAATCGCGAGAGATCCGCAAATTCGGCAATGCAGCAGTTTGATCTTCTTCCGATTTACTTTTTGGCGACACGATAACCCGTGAAGGTCGTGCCATCGACGGCTTTGCCTGCATCGACGTACACGACGAACTGATCACCGGCCTCGGCATTTGTGAGAATTAGATTGCCACCGCCGCCAGGACCCGCTTCGATAATCGTCGTCCAGGTGTCCGATTTGTTGAGTTTACGCTTGAGGCTCATACGGAGATCGGTGCTACCGTAACCGGCAAAGCTGAACTGATAGAGACCTGGGCAATGCGTCGTGAAGATTCCAGTCTCCGGCACGTAACCGACTCCTTTGTTTACCATTGTATCAGCGAAGACGAGCCTTGCATCCTTTAAATTATACCAATAATATGATAAGTGGACAGAATTTATTTTTTTGATGACTTCACAAACGGTAATTAAACAGAGAGAATTTTATAGTATTTTTGTTAGTCTACGCGACTATTTTTTTAAATTTCTAGCCAGATTGAGAGGGTTGTTTTTTTTAGTACTTTTTTTTTATAAAATATATACCAATTTTCAGATTTCTTTGGAAATTTATTTGTTTACAATCGTCAGAAATATTTGGTACTAAAAAAACTATGCTATCAATTTTTGAAATATTTTTTAGTTGAAGAAGAAATATTTAGCGATTTCTCTGAATGTGTGGATGTGAAAGTAGTAATATTTATTGCATTTTCTTGTTTCTTTGAAAATCTTAATGGGGCGTTGAAAAAATTATACAATTTTTGCTTGATTGTTATACAATGAAATAAAACTTGCAAAAATCTATTTTTTAGTAAATGTCTATATATACGAAAGTTCTATAATTTTTTCAGTGACACATGTGCGCTGTACACAGTGAGGATTAAATACAGCTTTTTTCAAAGGAAAAAAAAAAGGAAATTAAAAGTTGGTGATTTTCAAAATTAAATAATTAAATTGAAAATTGGGAAAAATGTGTATTCTGAAAATCTTTTATATTTAATTGCCATTGTAGTTTCAGGCCAAACTTCAGAGTATACTAAAAACGTCTGATTTTAGGTAAAGAGTTTTTTATTTACTTTGGTACACAACATTTTTGGTGATTGTGACCAGACCAACGAATCCAAAAATTAGCGGTAAGTGTTTTTTTTTATACAGCTCTACAACATGCTGAAAGAGAAAAAAATCGACAGGACGATTCGAACTGGAATGCTTCATTTATATTCATCATACTTTTAAAATCGTTCCATTAATTATTAATACTAGACACAATTAATTAAAGGTGTTTATGATTATAATGGAAAGAGCAAATATAAAAAATATCAAAGTGAAGATAAATATAGTTGCATGTATTAATAATTGATAGTTGTCACATAATAGTTGCCAGGACTCCTAAGTTTTTTCTGAGTCTAGTCAGATAAGAATTCCAATGCGAAAGTAATAAACTCGATAATTTATTAAGGACGATTATGCCTTTTAGAAAGTAGTTAGAGACACAATAAGAAATCAGTTTTTTTTTGTTCTTTGGAAATGATTAGGCAATTGAATATCGTTTATCTCTGTATCTATTTATGATAATTGTATTATCGTCATACGTTGTTCGAGGCTTTGTTCGCTGAGAACGCAACGACTCCGGCACAATCCTCGGCGGTCGCCAATTTTAGGGCGCCAACGGTCGTGATGCCGGATTTCGGTGGATCCGGGACTGCAGACTCGACCAACAGGCCCGCCGTCAATCCCAGCAGTGTGCATACCGCCCACACCTGCCTGCAAAACGAAAGTACCAATACATTATTAGCTTAGTTAAAAATCATAGTGTCTTTTTTTAATTTATTAAATTTTTTCATTTAATTTTTTTTTTTAAGATTTTTATGTCAGGATGCTCAGAATGGTCTGAATATCGGAAAAAATGGTTTCAAACCAATTTTTGTACAGTTCATGCCAATGTTTGTTTTATATGTATTTTACAAAAATCGGTTGAAGCATTTTGATCTTATCAAATTTTTTTTAATTCGAAAAATGTCGATTGTCACTCTAATGCGAACAATTTTCCAGCTATCGGGTCAAGACTTGACATAAAATTTTCTTGGAGTGATGCAAACCTTGAGTTAAGATTGAGTTAAGATTTTATAGTAATTCGCATCTTTGAATTTTTTTTTGAAAATACTATAACTCGATAACGGTTCAAGTCACTGATCTAAATTTTTTTGATCAAACTTCAATAGAGTGTGTCAATGTTTAATGCTAAATTTAGGCGAAATCGATAAAGTAGTAAAGGTTTTATAGAAATTTGCAGTTTCGTAATTAAAAAAAAAAATCCTCGAGAATCATTCAAGCAAAAGATGAAAAATTTTGTATGAAACTTGAATAGAATGAATCCAACAAAAAGTTCATATTTCAGAGAATTTCTTTTTCTACAAAGTTTCCTCCATGAGGAGGCCAAAATTGATCAATTTTCCTCATAGAGGTAACTTTGTAAAAATTTTTGAAATTAATGAAGAAACAATGTGCAACGTTTTACTTTGCAACCTTTTTTTTAGGAATCTCTTCAGAAAAGTTATACTCGACGTAAAGTAGAATTTGTTAAAGCGGTGTCTCGGTCGTCAATCCCATGCGGCAAAGTTCATAACCGGGGTCCAGAGAGACTTTCACTCCTCAAGGCGGCAACCAGCACGTTTCAATTCACTGCTTGACTTTACTGTCCAAGACGCATATGCTCGTAAAGCTATCAGTGCTCAGTCCGCGAGATTCAGCACTCTGGGTCTCGTGTCTAGTCGAAGGAAAAGTGCGATAACCGTCTTGGAGACTGGACAAACTACTACTGTATTGCATATTGCTTTTGCCCTATGCCTTTGCCAGCATGGAAAGTCCGCGTTACGCCAACGACGACAGATGAATTTTAATTATAAATACAAGCTCTATACGCCTACTGACCTATTACGACCATGTAGGACACTTGATCGTTATAAAAATAGTTGTCATATAACCTTATCATTCATTTTATTACTGATAAAATTATCTTTAAGTAAATGTTAGAGTTTTTTCTTCGAGAAATTGTGATCTAGAGATCGTGATCGACAAAACTAATTATGTTAATTTATTATAAAATGTCAGTATAAGTGACCTTTAATAATTTAAACTTCTTATTGCTTTCTCGTAGACAAAACTTTATAATGGTAAAATAATTGTAGTTTAGAAAATGCGAGGCCTTCGATTATTATTTTCGTATAAATTATTAGCTATCGAGCCTTGTAATTCTTTATAGCTGCAGATACGTTCGAATTACTTTGAATTATAATCGATTTTGGTCAAATTGAGTTTTTCATTATTAAAAAAAAATCTTGTAACATTATTTTTAAGTGGACGGCTCCACTTAAATGTTAAATTTCAACTAGATGTATAGATTTGAAATAAAATGTATAGATTTTTGAAAAAGATTTCATCATTTTTCAGATTTCCGATTAAATGCAATACCAACCAATCTTGACCCTAATTAATCTTTCCATCAAAGTTTTAACTGGACAGCTTGAAATTTTCTCAAGTTAGTGTGTTTACGTCCTTTTTGCGTTAAAAAAAATCAGCACTTAAATAAAATGTTAACGAGAATACGAATTCCAATTAAATTTACAGCGATGGAAGGGTAACAAAGACTTCTTGACCGTGCCAAATTTCAGCCAATTATTTAAATATTTCAATATTTTTTGAATTTGTTGGTTCAATATTTTTTTACACATGACATAAACCGGACATTTTTCCTAGACCACTTTTCTCGACGTTTCACATTATTTGGAATGCATGTACATGAAAATCTCGAAAAAAAAAATTCACGAAAGCAATAAATATGCAAAAAAAAAAGAAAATAACACGATACTTTTATTAGTGAAACTATGATATTGAGGTCGCGACACAGACAATTTCGAATCTAGTGATGTCAAGAATATATCTTTCGAAATAATGGACCATGTTTTTTGGTGGTCCAGCGACTTCCTTTCACATGCCAATGTAGCAATTGGTGAATGGCACCCACTCTGGACCTGGAAGGCTCGTTATACACAGCCCCGAGCACTTTAGACCCGGAGAAAGCAAATACCCCACACGTATCTTGACTGGTTATTGCGTAACGTTGAGTGACTCCTGGTATCGGAGTCAAAGTTTCCGGTGTGTGTATATATTTCCAAAGACTGAGCGGAATTTCGACGACGTCTTACCAGTACAGACCATTTCTACTGACCGGTTGGATTAATTAATAGACGACTAAAAAGTTGTAACAAACAAAGAAAAACAGGTACTCTCTTGGTCGATTTCACCTCCGATCGAAGTAAGGCAAGTTTTCTTGTATATATATGCCTCTCCACTCGTATCTCGGTAATGCCAGTGCGGTAATTAGGTGAGCGACTCGTTCAAAGTAGTTTCGCGCTGGATTACAACGACAAAAAAGGCAAAGGCACACGACGAATGGGCTATTCACGCACGATCAACCGTATCGATCTACCCCACTTTCTATTCGGAGCCCGCCTCAAGAAGGGAAAGTAATAATAACGGACCTCTGGCTGCTGTGCATTATATCCTGACCTTGATGTACCGAATCTTTTTGACGCGCTTCACGGGGAGAGGCCACTACCGGTCAAGGGCTATTACTAAGTGGGTTAGTCAAACGTCCGGAGTAGATACGGAAATGAATTATATTGACTATTTAGAATTGCAAAACATAGTCTTAGAAAAATATGTGATTAAAAATTTAACGAAAGTGCAAATAAATATCTTGCTATTATAAGTGGTTAATGTATATTTTTTTTTGTAAATAGTAAAATGATATTGGAAATTGAAAAAATTAAATTGCAAAATTCAACTTACGCCTGTAAAAATGAAATGTATTTAAAAAAAATGACTTTTATCACAAATTATTGTCGTTAATTGGGGAAGGAATTAATCATTTTTATCATTCATAATTATTGCAAAGGTGTTACCATTTTTTGATTCTGCAAAAATATTTGTACAGTCAGAAATTTATGTTAATTTTGTTATTTAATTGATCTTTTCATTCAAATTAGCAGATGGTTAAATTTAAATCCCTTGCTATTCGAATGGTACATATCCTTGGCTTATAATTAATCAACCGATTTTAGGCAAAGCATGGTTTTTAGGGTTATCGCCTTTCGATATCTTAAAAAATGAATATAAAAAAATTCTATGTGTGACTCTATTTTTATAAAAGAGAAAATAATTCTAAAATATTGTATATTGAAAAAAAAATATATATACACAATTGAAAACATGGGGTTTTCTATTAAGAATTTGTTTAATAACTTCAAAAATGAGACACGTTTTTTTGCCTGAAATTAGTATAGATTTATTAAGTCTGCACGCTTACGGAATATTATAATTTTAATAATAATGGCTTCAAATTATTCATAATTGCATTTCCCACATTGAAAAATAGTATATTTGAGACATACAAAAAAATATATTAAAAATATATAAAATATGTTTTGTTCGAAAACTTGTATATGCCGAATATATTTCGGAATATATGTCAAATATATGTCGATAAAAAATATATCTCAGATATATTTGAGATACATCCGGAATATGTTTAAAACCTATTTTTACTATATTATCGTCCGAAAAGTTACGTATGTCAGATATATTTTTGGATATATTTCTTTTCCGTGTGGGTTAGCCATAATTAGTTATCTCTTGAAATTAGTTAGTAGTGCTTTTTAATTGAAATAGTGTCCCTTTTCTGAACTCTGGTCTGCCATTTGATTATCAACCGGTTCTCTTAAAATTATAATTTTTTAAGGGAGGAGGGCTCCACCGATTTCAGGCCAAAAATGTGTTTTTATTTTTTTACATCGTTAAAAATTGTAGTAAAAAAATTCTACGTGACCGATTAATCCCTAAAATTTAAAAAAAATTAGCTAAGCGAAGCAAATGTTAAGAAACGTCAAAACATTAAGGGGCCCATGCCAGCAAACATCAACATTATTTCCTGAATTTGTAAATCAGTTGATATCTTTGGTTTAAGGACCAATAAAAAAAATCCCCCCCGCTTAGTGAATGAAAAAAAAAATGAGTTCCCATAGATTCGAATCCTATGAGTGTTTAATTCTGAATCACGCGCAGAGTTGAAAAAGTCTAAAATTGATTCACAATACGATCAGTCAACAAACCTGATTTTAATACTAACAGAAAAATAGTTCATTCTTATCTTAAAATAATGTATTTATTTTATATTTATTCGATTACTAGAATAAAAATATATAAATCTCTGAAAAACATTTTTGTTTTTACTGATTCACTCCCCTTAAAGACTCTGTTATATCTCAGTTTATAAAATGTCTCTGATGCAGTAGGATATCAATTTTTTCCGCAGATAATCCGCCTTTGCATACGGAAATCAGAAGGCACAGACTATGATAATTATCGGGCGAGGTTTGTTGGGGTCAATGCAGCGACGTTTTGCACGTGCACGTCCCACGTGATATCAGCAATTCAATGGTACACATATGAATAGAGAAACATTATTTACTAAGTTCTGAGTGCAAACTTCAGTAGCTTTCAAAGTGATACAAAAAAAAAAAAACCCGTAAGATCGGGCCCTTTCACTTTTCACGATAGTTTCAAGGCGAGAGAGCCAAGCCAAACGAGTTGGCGTCAAAGCCTGCGTAGTTGTATCATGCTCAATCAACGGTAACGCGTGTAATTGTTTACTGCGCAATCCGGCGATAGGTCTCGAAATGCTTTTAAACATTTAGCTACGCCTTTAACAACAATAATAATCGGGAAACGACCGCAACTCGGTTAAGTACGATAATATATTTTAATTTTTCCTCGCCGGAAATTGCACTTGGGTGTCGTAATAATAATAATAATAATAATAAAAACAATAACAATAGACGGAACTTTAAAAGTTTCGCACATCAATTTTCACGAGAGAAATAATATATTTTTTCTTCTTATCGCGATCGCTAGGCATGTTAATTAATTGCAATTGCGACTGAATATTCAAATGATTTTGGAATAAATTTGTATATCACAAAAATGGAAAATTTACTTGTGATAAAAGTGGACATGAATCAACGGAAAAGTGATTTACTTTAAGTTATAATATATTTTAATTTCGAATTGTTATATATTTAATGGGCTGTGAGCGCTATAATTAATATAATGCAATATGCAAATATTATCAATTTTTTTTTATGGATTAAGTTTTTGTTGATAATGCATATTTCTTTGGAACTCGGAAACTGGAAATTATAGATGTGATGCTAAATAATGATATTTTCTTTTTTGTTACGTTCACTAAAAATAAATACAGCGATAATTGACTAATTATTTAATTGACTCGAAATAAATTTGAATATCAGAAGAACTTGAATTGTTGACAAGTGATAAAGTGATTCAGACAAACGAATAGAAAAATGTGTAAAATTTTCGTGAAAACAAATATTAATTTAAGTGATAATCGAATTTAATCGATGAGGAATAAATTGAAATATCACAAAAACTTCAACTTTTAATCAAAATTATTTATTGTTTTAAACTGACAAATTTTGTTTTATTAGCGTATTTTTTTTCGACACTCGGAAACTGAAAATTATAAATTTTATTTTAGACACTGTGAAAATGAATTAGTTGACACAAATAAATCCATCGGACAAGGTTGACAAATAAACTTTTAGTCAACCCAACAGCACTTTTGTTCACCTCAAATTTATTGGTGCAGAACAGAATAATTGTTGAAGAAACCAAAAAATGTTTTAAGTAAACCGAGTTGTAAAAATCCCATAACTTTCAAACACAGTTTATTTATTTATTTATACATCTAATAATTTTATGTTTAATTTTTTTAAGAATACGCTAATTTGATAGAAAAACATATAAACACCAAATTACTGTAGAAGAAACTGAACAGAGTGCTATAACCTTGTCATTATTTTCAAACTCACTGCTTTACTTATTCCATAAATAATTTCATATTATTTAAAGAATAGAATATTGATAAAAAAATATATAAACATTTTCTCAATCAAAAACTTTTGTTTCCCATGAAACCTACTTTTAAATGTTGCAAAAGTAAGATTAACGCTAATTTTTTCTACCCATTACTCATTATTTATATTTTTATAGCAAAAAAACCTACATAATTTTTTTCCTTATATTCGTACACTTTTTTAACCATACAATTAAAAAAAAAACATATTATTTATGAAGCAAATAAATAGTGTTAAAAAATAATGCGATGAGTAAAATTCTTCAGAATATGCTTTTTTTCTCATTCAGTGACCGTCGTGTTTAGTTATGCCAATTAAATTTTTTTTTTCTCTTCAGTGCAGTAAAATGAACAACCGAGCTAGTTGCGTAACGTGTTGATGTAAATTGTCGATGAGAGGTCGGTCGTGACATGCGAAACATGACACGTTGAACACGAGCGTAAATATATAGTGTTAACGACGTAGAAATAGCAGGCCAGATGTTTTAAGCTCGTTAGCAGTTTAGTAAAGTAAAGCCATCTTTTCAATGACTGGTCTCTATTCTTCGATGATTTCGCATCCGTTGTGCACCAATTGTCTTTCTGATGAATTAATTACCAAGCAACTGAATTAAATTGTTTTTTTTTTTTTCTTTTCAACTTACATTTTGGTGGATAATGGTGTGGCACAGCAGCGACGTAGCTTGTTAACTTAAGCCGGGATTGCCGACGGTCTCTCGTTGTTGCTTTCTGTCTGCGGTTCCAGGTGCGTTAAACTCAGCCGGGACCACGTTCCCCTTTATATCACTTCCGAGCACGTACTACCTGACTTAAGGTCCGTGGCATCCACTTTTCTCTTTCTCCACCACGCGCTCCGCCGAGACAGTCTCCCACCCTCCTCTCTCTCTCTTTTTGTGGAAGGGGCAAAAAAATAAATATATATATATATAGTTTCAGTACGATATATAATAAGTCCGCTCTATATATTCCTCCCACCCTCTCGGATTTTCCGAGGTGCTCGCACTTCGTCTATCGAGTTTATGTCACGTGTACTGGCCAGTTAGATGCAATGACAATCCGCGACGACCGTCGGTCAGTACTACTTACGTTTCAGCGTGGGGCTTTTGTACTCCATTCCCTCGACATCAGACACGAGGGGGGACATCAAGTTTCTTTTGATTAGAACGAAATGACATAGAAGGGTCTATAAGAAATCACTCCAGGACGCTCCAAATTTTTTTTCTTAGCCTGCGTACGAAATATATTTTTAGTCGGTACAACAAGAATTTTTATTAGTTTAAACATTTTTGTCTGGTGAATCGAATGGCTGTTGAAGAAACGAAATGATAAGAAGGGTCTATAAGAAAATCACTGCAGGACGCTCCAAATTTTTTTTCTTAGCCTGCGTACGAAATATATTTTTAGTCAGTACAACAAGAATTTTTATTACTTTAAACATTTTTGTTTGGTGAATCGAATGGATTTTGAAGAAACGAAAAAAAGTCACTCTGATTTGTACCAGAAATCATTTTTTATTAGTAATTTTTTTGGAGTCCAATACGATATTGATACAAAAATATTTAAACAAGGATCGAAAAGTTTCGTTTATTTAAAAAAATTAAAAAATCGAATATTACATTTCTTTTGATTACAGCAAATAGATAGAAACGTCTATAAGAAATCACTGCAGGACGCTCTAACATCTTTTTTAGATTGCACACGAAATAAATATATTTTTTGTTGGCAGGACAATATTTTTGATGTCCTCAAAAATTTTGTTCTGCTGAACCAAATGATTGTTGAAGAAACACAAAAAATGTTCCAACTATACAGAGTTGTGAGTATTTCACTATGCTTTGAAATTCACTCGGTTTGTTTATTTATACCAGAAATAATTTCATATTAGTATTTTTTTTTTAATCCTGTACCACATTAATTCAAATATGTATAAGCAACGAGTAACTGTAGAGGTAGCAAAAAATGTCGTTGCCCTAAATAAACAGAGCTCTAACCTCGTCATTATTTTCAGTCCCTCGACAAACGCGAAAGGAACATCAAGTTTTTTTTTGATTAAAGCAAAAAGATAGAAAGGTCTATAAGAAATCTCTGCATGACGCCCTAATTTGTTTTCTTTTTTAGACTACGCACGGAATTAATGGTAACGGCTTCAAAGTTTGATGCAATCGAGCTAACGAGTTTTTTCGAAAAAAATGAGATTGTTTTTTTTTATGTTATTACTTCACCGGGAACCTCTGGTATATAAAAACGAAACTACGTTTTTTTATACGTTTAACGAAACATTTTTCTTTCCAAACGAGCAGAGCATAATTTTTTTATTTAAAAAAAAAAACTTTGTAAATTTCTAGTTTCATAAAAAACACGACTGGAAAAGGACAAACGAAATAAAATAAAAAAATCGTGATTTTATTTTACGATAAGTTTGTTTTTTGTTATTCTTACAGGAAGAAGACATTTTTTGTCATCTCTTCAAGTTTAACAAAAAAATGTGCGTATTTGATAAATTGCACATTTTTAAATCACTTTTCTAGTTAAAAAAAAGTACATTCTACAAATCTTTTAATTATTTTTATTTTATTCAAATTGAAAAAAAAAAACTTAAATCATTATGCTTACACTGCTATTTCCTTCCAGCATTATAATTATAATATTCCAGGTTTATAATATATGCATTGTAGTATGCCTTTCACTTGAGAATATCGCCAGATAAAAGAAAATATTGTCTATAAAGCTGACATTTTATTAAAGCAAAAAAAAAAAAAAAATTCCAATTTTCAAATAAATCAGGTCTATGCATTTCGACGAAATTTTTGCAAAAATACAAAAAACGAATTATTTTGTAAATAATCATTATACTCTTTAATAGTTGTCTTCCCTCAATTTCTCTTAATCTTCACTAATTAAATATATTTTATGTGCGATATTTTTCGGCAGAAAATAATAAAATTAAAAAAAAAAACAAACGTTAATAATTATAAAAAAAATTGTCTGCAGGTACAAAAAAAGACGATCAGGTATCGTTGCTACTAATAATGTTCTGTGTCGTTATTTCTACGATGTCAAATGTACGTATAAAAAATATTCACGAATACGTTAAATACCCAATAGCGTGTTTACGTTAGCACACAAATAGCATTGCAATAATAGCGTGGTGTTAAACTGGTCGATCTAGATGATAATTACAGCAAAAGCCCGGCGAGCATGCAATAATAATCTTGGAGGCCTCTACTCTTTCCACCGCGTATTATATTAGGACCGGCAGTGTAACCCGACAATTTTCAAAGCAGGAACTGTCGACCACTTATTAATAGAGCGCAGTACGTCAAATTAATAAATCTCCCGGTAACGCCAGGGCAAGCACTTGGACCCCGTTGTGTCCGCTCTGGACTCTCCGTGCGGATAAGATATTGCTGGTTGTGCAATCGCACACAAAGTATCGTACCAGTAGTACGTTCTCTGTGGGTTCAGATCGTTTGTGGATCTAGTAGATCATATGGGCGTTGAGAGCCATGTCTGACCAGGTACGGCATCTATCTACTTGATTTTTTTTTTTTAAGTCCCTCTCTGGATTGCCACTGTCCTTAAGAACAAGATGAATGCATAAGTGACGAATTTTTTTTTCCTGTTTTTTTTTGCAATTGAGTAAGCGACCTCTAAATATTTTTTGCATGTACTCATATGCTAGGGAAATATTATTTTGAGCATTTGTCACAGTTCTTTTAGGTGGTAGACAACATAGATATTAAAATTCAACTAAACCAAATTGAGCAAGAAAAATTTTTAAAATTTACTTTTTTTTCTTACGTTGTGATGATTTAGAAGGATTTTTTAAAAGTATCTGAAACCAATTTTTGAGTTGGGAGAACAAATACAATTTTTGATTCAATCATTTTTTTTTTGTCGTTACGTTATTTTCACGTTATTTGTAAATCTGTAACTATTATTTATGGTCTAAAAAATCCTTAACATAAAAATAGGAGTTTGGGTGTACTTTTGACAGTATTATTTTATAGTAATGTCATTTTATAGCTCAATTAATATTAATATTAGTACAATCGGAATGGGAATATTTTTCATCAAAAATAATTTTGATAAGGTAATGAATCATTTGTTTGTAAACTTTAACAAATCATTTGTATTTTGCGAATTTTCAAATTAGTGATATGATAAAAAAATTTCAGAAACTCTAAATTTGTTTTATAAAGTAATATTCATGAAAAACAGTAGATTAATCAAATTTACAATTTTTAAAAATACAGATTTGTCAACAAAACTTTTTTATTTTACTATTTTTTTTGTTTGTAAAACTTGGAACTTTCAGACTACTTTTGCGAAATAATCAAAAACAAATTTATGGACGTTAGTAAAGAAAAACTGGTTATTGAAATCACATAAAATTTACGTGTGCTTTTACTGTGTAGCCTTTCCACGTCAAGTAGTATCCGCAACGTTTTTCCATTATAAAATCTGAGTTACAACTTTGAAAGTGACCGAGAAAGGGCCGTAGTTGGGAAAAGTGAGAGTATTGGTAGCGCCTTCATTAAAAAAAAGAAAAGACGTTAATTTTTTTTAGTGAATAAGTTACTTCATTTTATATAGCCATTATTTTTTTATTAATTTTTTATTCGCATATATAGTTAATGTCTGACTTTTATCATACACAAAAAAAATGAAACAGTTAAATTTAAAAAAAAAATGAAAACGGCTTTTCATCAAGCCGACATAAATTTTCAATGTTTTTTAACTTTGTTACTTTTGTTATTATAGTATAAGTAAAAAATTAAAAGTGAACACATTTACTAAAAAAAATCTTTACCACCCTTTGATCATACTTTTTAAAAAATATATCCGTTTTCAAAATGTATAACATTTTTTTTTTTTTTAATTTAGCATCAATGCACTTTTAGTTTATATTGGACCAAAATATTATGTATCCAAATAACTGTAAACAAGAACAGCTGCGGGTTGTTCTTATCGAATAACGCAGTTAAGACGTACTAGTATATTCCATAGAATGTTTCGTCGTTTTCCAATCTAACTTATCTTCAGCTGAAAGCACTAATCACTCGAGCCTGTGGTAGTGCACTGAAAACATAGTCCGACTACAGCTATACATTCGTTATCTCTTTAATAAAAACAATCTAAATGAATTTACACGTGTTTAATTCGACATTTTCCAAGGCAAAGTGTCTACTCTACAATGAAATAGTGACATTAGTAATGACTGCACAGGCGTGTCCACCTTTTCCAGTGTTATTTATCTTAGTTCTGAGCCAATTCGTCGTATATCCCAGGTTTTCGAGTGGGAATATATGTATCAGTGGGTCATCCCGAGAGGTAAGCTAGTGAGCGCGTTCGCTTTTGATGGCACACTTATGTATGTACATTACGGAGCACGTGCTCTGCCTCGGCGCTACGGTAACTTATCGTCGTGTCTTTCACCGTCCGGAATCCGCCTGCACGGTAAGTCTAAAGGAACCGGGCGAAGACCAGGAAACAGAAAGAACGACAAAGACGACGAACGCCTAGAACACGTTGACATCGGTGGGGCTTTACATATCTTGCATTCTGATACAAGAACTTCTGACCAGCTTATAGAGATTAAAAAAATGTCTGTGTTTTAATTTCCGGTAAAATGATCGTAAAAATATCGGTAATATTCATGTTCGGTAAAATGATCGTAAAAATATCGGTAATATTCATGTTCAGTAAAATTATCGTAAAAATATCGATATTTTCATTTTTGTTAAAATTGCCGTAAAAAATATCGGTATTTTCATTTTTGATGAAATTACTGTAGAAAAATATCGATATTTTTATTTTCGGCAAAATTACCATTACAAATATCGGTATTTTCGTTTTCGGTAAAGTTACTGTGAAAATATCAGTATTTTCATTTTCGGTAAAATTATCATAGAATCATCGGTATTTTCATGTTCAGTATAATTATTGTAAAAATATCGGTATTTCTATCTTTGGTAAAATTATCGTAAAAATGTCAATATTTTCATTTTTGCTAAAATTGTGGAAAAAAATATCGGTATTTTCATTTTCGATGAAATTACTGTAGAAAAATATCGATATTTTTATTTTCGGTAAAGTTACTGTAAAAAGATATCGGTATTTTTATTTTCGGTAAAATTACCGTTACAAATATCGGTATTTTCGTTTTTGGTAAAGATACTGTAATAATATCGGTATTATTACTTTCGGTAAAATTACCGTAAAATTATCGGTATTTTCATTTTCGGTAAAATTACCGTAAAAATATCGGTATTTTTGATTTCAGTAAAGTTACTGGTAAAATATCGGTATTTTCATTTTCGGTAAAATTATCATAGAAATATCGGTATTTTAATTATTGCTAAAACAAGCGTTAAAATATCAGTATTTTAATTTTTTAAATAAAATCACTGTAAAAACAATCGGTATGTTAATACCCGATAAGATTATCGTAAAAATCCTTAGTTTTACCGTAATGTTTCTAATAAGAAATTAGAAGTCGTGTATGAATAAAAAGTTTTCGTGAAAAGTACAAAAATTTATTTTTCCGATTTTCCCGTGCCCTAATTTTTAATTTTTTTCAGTGAAGTACGGTCAGATTACCGGTCACATTTACCCAGCACTCACATCTCTAGGGCAGTTCACTCACCGCAGTGCCAAGTATAAAATGTTATGCCCACGAAAGTTATGAATGATTACGTGCTTCACACAAGCCCTGCTGTCCCGAGGAAGTAAGCTGCAGCTAACGTCGTTGGTTTATTAGTGCGAGCGAAATGCCGCAACGGTATGAATAGAATCGCGAGAAGTGACTAGAGCGAAGCCCTGGAGCGTCTTAGTGTACACGAGCGTGAAAAGACGTGGAGGTATGGTAACATCAGCAGGCAGTCAGAGACCGGATGACTCGTGACCGAATAAACGAGGCGAATAATTTTCAAAACGACGATTTATGATCTCTTCGAGATACTGTATACGTGAGAGCGTTAATTATTCGGTAAATTCGACGATTTATTTTGCCAAACAATCGATACTAAATCGTGTTTTTCGTCTCGTGAAACGAAAAAAAAAAAATGGCATAATTACGAATACTGTTCACTCTTCTCACGATGATTATAATAAATATATCTATATATGTATTGCGAAATCGTGACACCCGCGAATGGAGAATGCTGCGAGCATCACGGGAGACAGTATCGTAACTTTCTTTTCTCTCTGGTCGTCGCGGCTCTGTGTGATGCTCGAGCGTTTCTTATATTCGTTGGATTTTATAATCAGCATGGATTGCGTGGGTACAACGAGCTTAATCCCTGGATTTTATTCAAATCTCAATTTAATCGATGAAACTAAATTAATTCAAAAAGGAAGATTTCTGGAAATAGAATTATGGGAAGTAATCGATTTGAACAACATTTTTTATGATATTGTTTAGATTAAAAATGAAACTGATATTTCTGTATGGTTTATACTATTTTTTTTTCCACAAACGTACAACAAGTACACATCGTAAAAAAAAACAATTATTATAAAGTTGTATTATTAATTTTCAAAATATTTTTCTTCATTTCTTGTCATTAAAAAAAAACTCTAAATATGTGAATTTCTCTAAAATATCTTTTTATTTATTTTGCTTAACAAAAACAAATGTGAATTAGACATATCTACAATTTTTTTTTTGTCACTTATCTAATTTAATTTTTTTAAATCGTAAACTATAAATGATCTTTTCTTAAAGTAATAAGTAGACTTGTTTCTCACTTAACAAAAATATTTATACTGTGTACCTTGTTCAATAAAATAATATTTTTTCTTTGATTAGCCAACATTTTTTTCATGAATTTTTGAAAGTCAATATTTTGGGACAAATTGAAAAATCTGAAAGGATTTTTTTTAAATCAGGTTTTTGATATCCAATCGTTTAAGCCTATTTAGAAAATGGATTTACACTTTTTTTTTACAGCGCTAAAGATATTTTAATTGCGAGAAACTAAAAATTATATTATGTTATGATCTCCTGCGATTAAAACATTGTCAGCAAGATAATGGACAGTTTCGGATTGCTATTAAGCATTATTTTTAAAAATGTAATCGACAATAACACTTAAAGACTCTATCCTAAATTTTACAGCTAAATAAAAGCAGCTCTTCTGGAAAGAAAAAAATTGTATCTTTTAGTGAAAAATCAACGTTATCAGGACTATAAAAAAATTATGTACAGAATTTAATTGTGAAGCTGGTATGAAACTACAACTTTTATGGTGAGGCATTTTTTTACGACATTTGGTTCCTTTTTTTAAAACGTCGATATAAAAAATATTGTATTATCTAAAGCATATTATTTAAAAATCTAAAAAAAAATCACAGAATGTACTTTCAACTTGTACTCAAATCTTGATTATGAGAAACCTCTAAGGGTCAGAAAAGAGTGGCGAAATTGACAAACAATGTCTTGCATGTAGCATAATTTGAAATATAGGAAACGATATTGTGTTAAAAATCCTTGATAAAACATGTAATGATTCAATGATTCAGAATCATTAATTCCAATAATCCTTGTTGCGATGATCATCGCGAATCACTCCACTTCCTTGATTCAGTAAATACCGGAAGAGTTCGAGCGAATTAGACGAATAAAGCTCTCGCGCCTAAATGTCTTCCTCTGTAAAACAAGAAAGGCTCGAAAGTAATAAGCGTTATACCGTTGCCTGTGGGGCCTCCATCAGAGACCCGTAACGGTCCATAGACCTTTTTTTTTTCTTTGTCGACGTTCATTGTGTCGAGAGAGCCGACGATTTTTATCGTTCTTCAGTAGCCTGTCTCCTTTCTCGACAGTAACGTTATTATTGTCAATAAAGACTGGACCGTTCTCCAGCAAACCTTACTACGTATAGTAAACTCTGTAAAATTACGCTGGCAGCTATTGTTTTCACTAAAATATTGCAGGGTCGACACCCTGAAAATTTCGCAATTCGGAGAAATCACGCAAAAATTGTTGCGGCGAATTTTTCTACTTGTGAAATAGAAACAAAAAATAAACGTGTTCGAGAGATCTGTGAGTTTCATGTCAGAGTCACCAGGTACTATCTCTACTAATAAGTGAAGCCAGTAAGCAACCGGTGCACGGAGAGGGACCACGCCTCGTCCGTACGAATGAAAGTTGTCTCCATATTCAACTGCTCGACGAGCTCTCATACGTGGAATCTATGATTATTCTCCATTTTAATTTCACTATATTTATTTTCAAATCAAAGCATATTACATTACAATCGTCACATAGTCGTATTTTCTTTTTCTTTTTTTTTTTTTTTTTATTAAAAATGGCACGTTATTAAAAATGAATAATCGATATAATAAACGAGTTTCAAGAGTCTCGGTGTCTCTAATATTAAAATCTTAATATTGCTATACAACGGATAAATAAATTATCAATCGAGCGATTCGACACTGATTTACATTTTTTTTTTCTCGTCGAGACGAATATTTTTCTTCGATATATACAAATTTCGAAAAAAGAAAGTAAGAGTAAAATAAAAATTAATCAAAAGAAAGATGCATGTTATTTACATAAATACGGGAGGAAGTTGATGCTCGGGAAAAATTCTGGCGTATGTAACTTTTTTTTCTCTTGTTGGGTTGGTGAGCGCACAGATGCAATGTGTGCACACACCCCACATGAAGTCGTTCGATCGAATCAGCCGAGCCGATTTGGATCGCCGGGTTCGATCGACTTTCACTCGGAAAGGCAGTAACGCTTTCGCGCTACTGAAAACTATAATATACTATAGAGATACACATAAGAGGTTCATTTGTCTCTCGATTCAGTCCATGGACATCTTAATTAGTTACCGAAATAATGAGTAACAATCGTAGGAAGTCGTGGAAAAAAATCGAGGAGCCAATTGTGACACGTTGTGTAATTTAAGCATTTACCAGCATTTAACAATGACCATTGTCAATGCATTGTCAAGTATAATTCAATGCCAACCAATATAAAATAATTTCTTGCTGTCGGATTACCCAAATGGACACGTTTTAATACTTCTGACATTTTTTTTTTAATAAAAATTATTTATTATTATGCAATTTATTATGAGTAATAAATAAAATACGATCCCTGATTTTGAAAAAGTTATTGTGATTAGTTATTTACAAAAATAACTAGGAATTTTTTTGTTTCTTTTTCATAATTATTTAATTTTAGTGGTGGTCATCAATTGTCAAAAATTTAATCGTGCCCTCTGGAAATATGGGCTATCATTATTTTTCTTATGGAATGAGAAAAAAAAACATCATTCGTCCCTCGATTCAGTCCATGGACACGCTAATTACTTCCCGAAAGAATGAGCATTAATTGTAAGAAGCCGAGGAAAAAATCGTAAGGCAAGTTGTGCCACGTCATATCGATGTTAAATCAACGTTTAGCAAGGCTCACTGTCAATGCTGTTTCACCAAGTGTAATTCAATGGTAAGCAATAGAAAATAATTCATTGTCATTGGATTACACAAGACAAGACGAAGAATGGATACATCCGAATGCTTTTAACAATCAACGATCAATTCAATAGCAATTAATATTAAATTAAATATAATTTCAAAGCTCAAATAAATCATTATGATTATTTCTTTACAAGTATAACTAGTAATTGTGGATTTGTTTTGAGGGGGGTTATATCCACATAAAAATGGCAGAAATTGGATTTTGATTTCATGTTTTTATAAATCAATTTGTCAAGAATATTTTAATGCAAGACTGGTGTGAAAAATAAAAAAATTGAGGAAGTTATTAGCTCATTAGGTTTTGAGTGGAATGATGCAAAATAGTAGGCGTTTTCACTCAAACACTGCTTCGCGTACAAATTGATATTTTTACTTTAATTTTTATGTTTCTTATAACAAATTAAAAAATGGCTATATAAAAAAGTTTGGCTGTTACAAAAACGACTAGGTTTGTTTTTATAACAGCTAAACATTTTTATATCGTAATTTTCTTAATTTCGGATACGACTTTACAGCGTTCATTCGCCAAAAAAACAGTGTCTTTCATCAACCTTTTGAAGTTTTTCTTTCCCTCAAACGTTTTTTTTTTTACTTAGTTATATTGCTTAGCACAAGTAAACAAATGAAGCTTTACCATACACTTTGTCCATAGAAAATATTAAAAAACATCCTTTTTTGAGGTTTCAAACAAATATAAACCCTTAATTATAAGGTAATCTCATTTTTGGTCTTTAATTGCCAAAAACATTGAACTGCATCCTTTATAAATATAGTCAATCCTTATTTTTTCATGCAAAAGAGAAAAAACAGTACGCCGTATTATCTTTTTCCCGAGAATCAGAGCTCTTAAACGAGTAGATTGTCACCCTGGCATGCAGGTCCCTTGCTCGGCCAATTGCAAGCCCCGGCGTTTCCATCGAAGGTCAGATGAACCGGGCAGTTGAACACATGAAGCGTAAATTTCTTCTTCCATTCGTCCCAGTGACAAGCGTAGAATTTGTTGCAGAAGTTAGGATGTCTGAAAAGACCAGGTCTGGCGCAATCGCTGGTACCTTGAAGTGTCTCGTCGACACCACGAAGACCTCCTGGTCCATAACGATCAAAAGCTGCACCCTGCCCAGGCAAAGCATTTCCAGTAGCCTCGCTAGAGTCTCCAAGTTTCTTTCCAACTCTGAATCCTCCTCCCCTTGCACTTGTGAAAGATGCACTAACAGAACCACCATTATTGGGGAAAGAAGCTTTGACTCCTCCGCGATTAGACAGCGCAGCTGAGGGACGATAAGTCGAAGAAGGTGGCAGATAAGTAGACGAAGAAGGTCGCTTCGTTGATGAGGCAGCTGGCAGATAAGTAGAAGTAGGTACTCTAGTTGACGAAACAGGTGGCAAATAAGTCGAAGATCCAGAAACATAATTAGAAGGTCTTCTCGTCTTCGAAGCCTTCGTAGATGGAGTAACACCGTCGAAAACAGCAACAACAGGAGTCTCGTATCTTCCATCGTCATAATTAGGAGGTGTTGGATCTACCAAATAAGTGTTATAATCCCCAGAGTCGTAATCGCCATTTTCCTGTGATGCCTCGAGATCAACGTAGACATCAGATTCGTCGTAATTTCTCAAATCGACCTTTCCCTTCGATGAATTTATTGGTAGTGGTTTAGATCCACGGAAACTGGCGAAAGGATCTGCTTTGCAGGTACATTCGGCACCCAATTTTCCAAGGAGCAAAGGATGGAGGTCGCTGAACTTCACGATTACCTTTCCTTTTCCTTTGGGTTTGCCTATTCCGGTACTAATTTCGTAAGAAGGTGTCGAAGGACCTCGGTTGTAGCTTCCGGAATATGTTGTAATCGCTGGAGTCGTGACGCTGTAGATTGGTGGCCTTCGAGAGGATGATGTTACTTTTCTTCCTGGCGAAGGAGATGAAGACGGCAAATAGATTGTTGAAGTTACTGCTTCCTTATTTACATTCAAGTTTGAGTTAAAAACTCCGAAACCAGAGGTACCTTCGACTCTACCGCCGAAGTTTTGTGTATCGGTATTCAATTCGTAACTAGGTGTCGTCGAATAGACGCTGTAACCACCGGATTGAGATTCTCCAGCGGATGAAGTCTTTGTCGAAGAGTAGGATTGTTGACCTGAGTATCGGTTCGTGTTTGACGACATTTCATCGTATCTGTTGGCAGTATTGTCGCTGTAAGTCTCGTAACCACTGGGAGTGTATTTTGCGCTTCCACGATCATAATTTGTGATGAGTTTTTCCACTTCTGTTCGTGAAATATCCGGATTTGTGGGCGATCCACCGGATTTTGTAGATTTGGAGTCATAGGAATCGTCCTGCTTGTAGGATATCGATGGAGTTGTCGTGCTGACGAATTTCACGGATGGTTTTGAGTAACTGTAGCCGTTGAAGGGCTCTTGAGGTTGTGATGGACGAGCGGTCGATTTTTCAATTTGGAAAGGCTCTCGGTAAGTTACGCCGAATGCTGGTGATTTCGTGCTCGAAGGAACATTGTAAATCTGTAATAAAAATCAACATATGAAATTTTTTTCGAAAGTTCGTAGATTTATTGATGTCGAAGGGAGTTTAGGTACCTCGGGAGGAATGACGACTGTAGGCGTTGCATAATTCACAGAAGGTGTCACGGAGACGCCTTGGGAAACTCTCTGGCCGAATGTTCCGCCTGTTTGAGTGTGAGAGTAGTCGTTGTAATCGTTGGATTCTGAATAATCGGAGGATCCGATAGATTCGTAGGTGACCTGGAAGAATGCACGTTTGATAAATATTTAGTTTCCCTGGATGCATTTAACGAGGTAGGAGTCCTTCAGACTAATCCTATCAGTGATAAATATTGTTGTAATTTCTTTAACAATTAACATCATGAATTTTCTAGACGGTTCGTTTAACAATTCGTACAGTGTGCATTGAAAAACAGAAAGACCCATCTCACATTTGTAACAAATTATGGATAATTATCAGAAAAAAAATCAACGAAAATGTCCAATTCTTGGATTTTAACGTCAATATTTGCCTGAATTAAGTACACACAATATTATACATAAGTTTAAAAAACCGATATTATCATTTTCGGTAAAGTGATCGTAAAAATACCGTTCGTGTTTTTGTACTTCACCGCAACTTTAATTCTTATAATCTTGTGATGTGAAAATACCGATCACCTTTTTTCTCTTAAGTTACCGTCATAAAAGAAAATTTACTTTCACCATCTTACCATCAAAGTAGGTAAACTTCCGTCAATCTACATGCAAAAGTAGGACATTTTTTGTTATCGAATAAATTTCAGTACTGTGATTTTTGCCAATGTGATAATTTTAGTATTGGTGACGTCCCGGTTTTTTATGGTAAGAATACATTAGAATCGACACATACTGTTCACATCTGTAAATAAATTATTCTCCACTACAGTTAGTGAAAGGATAATTAAAGCTTTAGAGAAACAATTATAGACATATTGCATTGGTTTGACTAGTGTTGAATTTCTTCAACCTCCTTATTTATAAATTTAACCAAGGTTATTTAAGGTGATGTGATACTCATTTTGATTATCGTCTTTTGTCCAGTATTTATTACCAATTGAGTAGTATCACATTATCTCAAGTTCAGTTCCACGGATGTCAGCAAAAAAAAGTCGTACAATAAATCCCCTGACTAGAATATATCAAAATGAACATGCATTTATATTCTCTTTTAAATATTTTCCTATTTAAAAAAAAAATTGAATGTTATAAATAATAAATCTTATAAAATGTTTCATACTGTTCTTTTTTAGATAGAAAAAACTCCGTTTTTTCGCCTGAAACCGATGGAATTGAATCTTAAAGTCATTTTTATTGCAACAACTAGTAAATACCTGTTGTACGGTCGGCCGCTTATAAGTTACCGACTGAGTGACGGAAGGTCTCCTGGATTTACTCGTAGAGTATCCCGAAGATCCAATAACAGTAGGTGCGAGAGTGACGTCATTATCGTACTGACCATGAGTGGAAAAGTCAGGTTGTTGTAAGGAAACATTTATATCAAGAGCAGAATTGCCATTCGTAGAAACTGAATCGGTTGCATATCCAAATCCATGGGTATTGGCACCAACGGTGAACGGAGTAGGAGAAACGACAGTCTTGTATCCAGTGTCAATAACAGGTTGTACGGTCGATATTGTCGCGGGTATTCCCGCAGCTCCAAAGGCAGTAGTCTTGAAATTTTCAAGAGGGCCGGTAGTGTAGCCGATCGGTGAAACGGTCGAAGATACAGAAGGGAACTTTCTCACGTCGGTGACGACAGGCCTCGAGTAAGTACCACCAGTGGCAGCGCCTGACGAGGATTGCGAGGTTGGAGATTGGTAGCCGGTTTGTTCGTATTGAACGCTGGAAGGCTTGTTGTATGTATAAGTATTCACGACTGCGGGAGAAGCAGTGATAGGCGCAGAAGTCACGACTGACGGACTGTTGTAAACATGAACATCAAGGAAAGAAGCTGGACTTGTCGGGTAACCGGCGGTTTGTTGACCCGACAAAATAGGAGATTTCGTAGAACCGGTAACACCGAAAGTATTTAACTGAACTGCCGGTTTCGTGTAGGAATAGCCGGAAGACGATTCTCGACTGGTCGACCCAAGATTGATCTTTGAAACGTCGATGCTTCCTGAATCGTAATCCGTTTGTTGCGTAGTGTAACTTAAATCGGGAGCAACTGTAGACGTTCCATAGGGAAGATCATTGGAGGTTTTGCTTGAAGCACTGCCAAAAGCATTGGCCCCAATATTCTGAGTACTAGTGAAGGGTCTGGGTCGTGTTGATCCAGCAACATATGTACCGCTACCACCCACTTGGGCAGTAACAATTCCAGTTTTAGTTGGTCCTGTTTTCGTGAAACTTCCCTGTTTTGCGGTACTTGCTTCATAGCTTCCCACATCGAAGGTCGGATTTGTTCCGAATTGAGTCCTGTGATCGCGGACATCATCTTCTGTAAATTTGTGAGTTATTTCGCCATTGTTGTAGCGTATCGTGCCACGACCACCGTTGTCGTGATACTCGTTCGTTTTGTATCCCGAGTCTCCTGTGACACTTGTGAGAGGATTTTTCGGGAAGTTAGGGCTGCTTGAGGCACTTGTGAAAGTAGTTTGTCCTCTGGAGCCTGTAGCTGCGTTGTGCGCTGATGTACCTGATGTCTCTGGGTAATACACTCCGCCTGTGGAACCGAAGGAAGTGCCGGAAGTTGCGTCACCGGTTACAACGACTTCAGGTGGAGTTTGAATGAGGAAAGGATTTTTCGGTGTCTTCGAGGCACTTGTGAAAGACGTATGGCCTCTGGATCCGGTAGCTCCGTTATAGGTCGATGTTCCTGATCCTCCTGTGTAGTAATTTCCACCTGTTGCAATAATGTTGTATTACATATTGTAATATCATCTTGACTTCATTAACAATTCTTTATACTAGTTAACTTGTATTCCTTGTATCTTTTTTGTTGCACATAGGAAGATTTATATTCATGAAAAAAATAATGTAAATTACAGCACTCTGCTTTCTCATTATTTTTTATTTGTTACGAAACCATCATTATGAGAGAGTATGTTGATCAATTTTAGATTAATTTGAATCATCTTATTAATCTTTTATTACAGAGAAAACTATGAGAATAATGGAAAATTATGACAAAATAAAGTTTTACGGCATATTTATGTTGATTTTAGGCCGCTTTGAATTTTTCGAAAATTATGTGCACGGTGTAACTTACGAAATAAATTACCGTTTTAATTGAATTGACGTTTGGTATTGCATTTGGGCAGAATCTGTAAAGAGGTTATGAGGCTTCGAATTTACATTGGGCTTAGACAACATTTCTAAATTCAGATATTATAGATTTTTAAGTTTTCAAAATGGATACTGCTATTTCTCTGAATCAGTTAAAAAATTAATCAGAAACTTCGTGCACTTTGAACGGTAATTTCAGAACAATTTGAGAAATCAATCTATAATTTGTCACAGCTGTTTTGCTATAATTTCTCGCTACAATTTTCATCCTAATATATCGAAACAATAAGATTATAGATTTTTTCTTTTTATTTCTTCATCAACCAAATTGGTCGCCTTACCGACAAAATATCCGCTCTACTAAAAAAAAACATATACCACGACAAAATATCCCAAAAAGAAAATTACGCTCGTCAAAACATCCTTGAAAAAAATTCAAACGCTACAATTGGCGGATCTCGAAACCCTCAAACAGGGATCAATTTCTATTTTTTCCCTATTTGTCAACACCGTAGTCTTGTACTTGCTCTTAAATGAACACATGGTCTTAGGTCAATAAATAAATGCATCTCTTTTTCTTTCTCACCTGTGGAATGTCCGACAGAAACTCCAGGTGTAACTTCTCCACCAATAATCACTCCAGGCGAAGTTTGTCCAGCCAGATAAGTACCAGGACTCGAGTTTCCACCTAAAACTACTCCAGGGGTAGGTTGGGCAGTTATGATAGCTCCATCGCCATGAATTCCTTGATCAAAAGTACCTTTGGTTGCTGAACCATCATAGACAGTCTTGACACCGTTGGTTATAACGTATCCAGGCGTTCCCGATTGTGTGTGCACATAACCAGGCTGAGTTATTCCAGCAGTAATGGCTCCTTGCTCGCTGTTTCCAGTTAGAACGGTTCCAGAGATATCGCCCTGTGCATACACAGTTCCAGATGTGGAATCTCCGGTTCCAATGACGCCATGTGTGGCTGCTCCGCTTGAGATGCTTCCAGTTGATCCACCGGCAGTGTAACCAGAGGACCCGAAGTTTCCATGATAAGTCGTGGAGCCTCCAGAGTTGGCAGCTTGAGAACCACCATGAGATCCAGTTTGTATTCCAACAGAAATTCCCGAACCACCGTCAATGTAACTGGAGCTTCCATAGCTTCCTTGGCTTTCGGTAGAACCGAAATTACCATGATAAGTAGTTCCCGTATCTCCTATGGCCGCGGAACCTCCATGGCTGGTTGTTTCCTCGATTTCGTAAGTTACTGCCGGTCTTGTATGCCCGCCATATTGAATGGTTGGGGTGTGTCTGTCGTATCCTCCGGAATGTATACCTGTGTGAACTCCAGCATCGATAGTCGTATGACCTGAATTTATGGCACTTGTTTGGTGTCCCGTGCTGCCAACTGTAGTACTGGATTGGCCGGAGTATCCGCCGGCGTTAGTGAAGATTTCTACGCCCGGTGCGGGCGAGTATCCAATGTGAGAGGTTGTAGGGTATTTTGATTGAATGTTCGTGTAACCGTCTGATGATGATGATGTAGTGTATGAGCCTTTGACACCACCTGCGCCGTAATCACTTTCAGTATACCCGCCTTGAGTTGTGTACGAACCTGTGTGACCACTTTCGGAGGAGTCTCCATGTTGAATTTGTGTTGAGCCTCCATGTCCGCCTTGTGTGGTACCTCCGTAACCTCCATGTTGAATGTGTGTTGAGCCTCCATGTCCGCTTTGTGTGGTGCCTCCATAGCCGCCTTGGCTCGAGCCTCCGTGTCCGTCGTGATCTACCCCTCCATGTCCACCTTGAGACGAACCTCCGTAACCCCCATGGCCTCCTTGTGTGGTTCCTCCATATCCTCCATGTCCACCTTGATCTAGCCCTCCATGTCCACCGTGATCTACCCCTCCATGTCCACCTTGAGTCGAACCTCCATAGCCTCCATGGCCTCCTTGTGTAGTTCCGCCGTATCCTCCATGTCCACCTTGATCTACCCCTCCATGTCCACCGTGATCTACCCCACCATGTCCACCGTGATCTAGCCCTCCATGTCCACCGTGATCTACCCCTCCATGTCCACCGTGATCTAGCCCTCCATGTCCACCTTGAGACGAACCTCCGTAACCCCCATGGCCTCCTTGTGTGGTTCCGCCGTATCCTCCATGTCCACCTTGATCTAGCCCTCCATGTCCACCGTGATCTACCCCTCCATGTCCACCGTGATCTACCCCTCCATGTCCACCATAATCTACCCCTCCATGTCCACCGTGATCTACCCCTCCATGTCCACCTTGAGACGAACCTCCGTAACCCCCATGGCCTCCTTGTGTGGTTCCGCCGTATCCTCCATGTCCACCTTGATCTAGCCCTCCATGTCCACCATGATCTACCCCTCCATGTCCACCGTGATCTACCCCTCCATGTCCACCTTGAGTCGAACCTCCATAGCCTCCATGGCCTCCTTGTGTAGTTCCGCCGTATCCTCCATGTCCACCTTGATTTACCCCTCCATGTCCACCGTGATCTACCCCACCATGTCCACCTTGATCTACCGATCCATGTCCACCGTGATCTACCCCACCATGTCCACCGTGATCTACCCCTCCATGTCCACCGTGATCTAGCCCTCCATGTCCACCTTGATCTAGCCCTCCATGTCCACCGTGATCTACCCCTCCATGTCCACCTTGATCTACCCCTCCATGTCCACCGTGATCTACCCCTCCATGTCCACCTTGATCTACCCCTCCATGTCCACCGTGATCTACGCCTCCATGTCCACCTTGATCTAGCCCTCCATGTCCACCTTGATCTAGCCCTCCATGTCCACCTTCAGTCGAACCTCCATAGCCTCCATGGCCTCCTTGTGTGGTTCCGCCGTATCCTCCATGTCCACCTTGATCTACCCCTCCATGTCCACCTTCAGTCGAACCTCCATAGCCTCCATGGCCTCCTTGTGTAGTTCCGCCGTATCCTCCATGCCCACTTTGATCTACCCCTCCGTGTCCACCGTGATCTACCCCTCCATGTCCACCGTGATCTACCCCTCCATGTCCACCTTGATCTAGCCCTCCATGTCCACCTTGATCTAGCCCTCCATGTCCACCGTGATCTAGCCCTCCATGTCCACCGTGATCTACCCCTCCATGTCCACCTTGAGTCGAACCTCCATAGCCTCCATGGCCTCCTTGTGTGGTTTCACCGTATCCTCCATGTCCACCTTGATCTAGCCCTCCATGTCCACCTTGTGTGGTTTCGCCGTATCCTCCGTGTCCATCTTGACCTACTCCTCCATGTCCACTTTGGGTTGAACCTCCGTAACTTCCATGGCCTCCTTGTGTGCTTCCACCGTATCCTCCATGTCCACTTTGACTCGAACCTCCGTATCCTCCCTGTGTAGAACCACCATAGCCTCCTTGTGTGGTTCCGCCGTATCCTCCGTGTCCATCTTGATCTGCACCTCCGTGTCCACCGTGTGTCGAACCTCCGTGTCCACCATGTGTCGAACCTCCGTATCCTCCTTGTGTAGTTCCACTGTATCCTCCATGTCCGCCTTGATTTGAACCCCCATGTCCGCCTTGATTTGAACCCCCATGTCCGCCTTGATTTGAACCCCCATGTCCGCCTTGATTGAATCCGCCATGTCCGCCTTGATTGAATCCTCCATGTCCGCCTTGATTGAATCCTCCATGTCCGCCTTGATTGAATCCTCCATGTCCGCCTTGATTGAATCCTCCGTGTCCATCTTGATCGCCACCCCCGTATCCTCCATGTCCGCCTTGATTGAATCCTCCATGTCCGCCTTGATTGAATCCTCCGTGTCCATCTTGATCGCCACCCCCGTATCCTCCATGTCCACCTTGACCTGCACCACCGTGTCCTCCATGTTCACCTTGGTTCGAACCTCCATGTCCTCCGTGTGCACCTTGATTCGAATCTCCATGTCCTCCATGTCCACCTTGATTCGAACCTCCGTGTCCTCCATGTCCACCGTGATTTACTCCGTCGTGTCCACCATGTCCATCTTGACCTGCTTCGCCATATCCTCCATGTCCATGTCCGCCTTGATTCGATCCACCGTATCCTCCATGTCCAACTTGACCTCCTCCGCCATAACCTCCATGTCCATCCTGGCCTGCTCCGCCATATCCTCCATGTCCGCCTTGATTCGGACCTCCATGTCCTCCGTGTCCGCCTTGATTCGATCCACCGTATCCTCCATGTCCATCTTGACCTCCTCCGCCATAACTTCCATGTCCTCCTTGATTTGCTCCTCCGTGTCCGCCTTGATTCGATCCCCCATGTCCACGGCCACCATAATCATGACGTTCGTAAGTTCCTCCACCGCAACTAGGCACAAGATAGGGCCACTCGCAAATCAATTTTTGTTCATCGAATACTAAACCGTAAGGACAACGGAACTCGTATGCCGTCAATTCAGGTTCGCCTGTAAAACAGAATGCAATAGATAAATACATTCATCGGCCTTTCACATAAACGATTCAAACATGTTGAGTGACTGATGATTCTCACCAAGATCGAAGCAGGCGTAGAAGAAACGGCAGTTCTGTGGATCCGCGTAATATCCAGGTTTATCAGGACAGGTGAATTTGGCACCTTTCGAGGGTGCAATCTCGCTACTTCCGGAACATGCGGAGATCGATCCGGGCCAAACGCAAACTTCAGTGCTTTCATCGAACGCTAGACCAGCTGGACAGTCAAACTCAAAGACACTATAGTCATCGACACCTTGGTTGAACTTAACGCATCGGTAAAATCTGAAAAAAAAAAATAAAATAGTCAAGTAATAATTTTTTGTTTATTTTATTTTATTTTGTTTAGTTATAATTATTTTTATTTACGAATTATTTATCATTATTAATTTTCTTTACTGCACCTGTTGCAACTCTTTGGATGAACGAAGTATCCCTGTCTCGGGCAAGAAAATTCAGTCTGCGTGTTCTCACGCATCGCGTGAATATGTCCGTCAGTGTCAACGACACGGACGATTCTGTATTCCGAGGATTTAACATGCCCCGAATACGGACTTTGTGTTTGCTGCCAAAAATATTGAAAATTAAAACGTTTTTGATTCTTTCTGTTTCTTCTATATTGACAGGCAGCATTCGGGCGCTATATTATCCTTGCAAAAGGCACTCGATGGCGGTATAGTTAAAGCACATTATTTCTGGTTAAATGGTCGAAGTGGTCAAATGATTAAAAGACTCACCGACAGATCTTCTTGAAGTGACGTTAACACAGCTTCGCGAGTTTTTCTCTTGTTGTCCGTGAAGGAATGGTAAATGTCCTCCGTCAGAGAATTGCCGCATTTGGATTTTGAGTCCTTCTCAACGTTGTGGATACCGAGACCAGCGAGATCACGGAGCAGCACATATTTACCCTTAAGCAAAATTAATTTATCATTACAAATATAGCTTCGATGAAATTAATGTATTTACCGAAAACTGAAATTCACAAATTTAAACAACAGGTGATTTTACTAATTTTGGAAAATATAATAAATCATTTCTTTTGAGAAAAATAAAAGATTAAATGTCGTCTTCTATCCTTGATTATAATTTGACACTTTTCCTACAAAAATACTCTACAAGAAACGAAATTCCTGTAGACGGGGGAAATGGGATTTGGAAAGAAATATCTTAAACTACTTTTTGTCATTTAATAAAGATTGATCATTTTAGCATTCCTGTATAATTATTTATAGTTATTCCAATCAAGAAGTATTTTGAGTAAATTTTTCTTCAAATAGTGCCCATCTCTGAAACACAACCCATTCCGACATTTTTTTTCTGCTCTACTTTTCTGGTCATTTCACACTATTATGACGTCCCTGACATAAAAATCATGACAAAAAAGGGTTTCATGACAAAGCTTCCCTTATGAGGAAGCAAAATAATATTATTACCTTAATGCCAGCGGAAATCTTGTCCTCGAAAGCGATCCACGTGTCGTCCTTGAATGCATAAGGTGCCGTGAGATCCTCGTCTCTCTCAACGATCCACTCGCCCTCGTTAATAGCCTCGCACATCTCAGACCGGCTGATCTGTACAGGCAGTTTCCCCTTCGCTGCAGCCCTCGGCGCATTATCGTCATTCTTCGTCAGGGCAAATTTGTAGACGCTCGCAGGTAGCGAGACGAGAATCTTTCTCTTTCCCGCGCCCAGCCCACTCACAAGATCAACAAGGCTGTCAGTGTTGAGCATGTCGAAGAGACCCATCAGGCGCGATGGATGAAAAGTGCGAAAAGCCTCCTCGTCGTCAACCAAGTAGTGCGTAGGTAGTACGAAGAGGTCAACGTACCTGAAAAAAAAAGAAATATATATAGATCGAGGTGAGCCTGAGGGAGATTTTGTAAAACAATTAGTCGTGCTTCGCGCATGTAATAGTTTTTGTTCTCAAGCAAAAAAACTGTTGCAACTGCGACTCATCCATATTCAGAGGAATGTCGCAGACACTCAATCTCGATGAATGTCTCAGGCGTACGTGCCCAGCGTCACATTAACAGCTTTATAGCTATATGGGCTATAAACGTTGAGTCAATCTGGTGCAGCAGGCAAGATTACGCCAGAGAGTACGCCAACTCAACCGGATATTGAATTGGGTCAAGGATGAGAAGATTCATCGCAAAATCGATACATTTTCCATTTTTTTTCAGGACGCTGTGGAGATTTAGTTTGCTTACTTAGATAGGCCTTTGAGATCGAACTGCTTAGCCAGATCATCGGGTCTCGTCGGCAGGACCAGTAGAATTCGCTTGTCCTTTGACTTTCTCACTAGCTCGGTCTTTAATCCTTGAACGAAGTGGACGAGACGTTCTTTCGTGCCTGCTGTTACATTCAGTTCTATGCCATCGACCTTAAAAAATAGATAAGAAAAAATTTGATTGAGTGTCAATTGACTACTCAAAATGAAATTTCTTAGCATGACTAAATTTCTAAAACCAAATTGTCTAACTTGAAAATATCTATAAAGAAAAATTAGGAGTTTTAACGGTATCTGTATATTCAACTGTATGACAAACATAAACATCATAAACGCTAATTGGAATTATTACAGAAATACAAGACTAGGTGATTATAATAAGTATTTTAAGGGATGATTTAGATCGCAACTTCGATTATTTATTTTTTAATTGTTGAACTGAGTGAATGAAGTATGCTCCGGATTTAAAGATTTATTACGGCATTTTTCATTTCCTGGGCAAAAAATGTAAAGATTGGGGTTGTTTTTTCTAATATTATTTTTTTCGTCTCCTACTTGAAAAGTGTTGTCAGATAGAGAAAAAAAAGTCGCTCTAAAGATCAACACGCGAAAAAAATTCATCTAGGCAGTAACTTTGAAATAATTTTTTTCTTTCTTTCACTTACCTAAAATAACTGTGAGAAATACTTAAAATTTGATTTTTTATTTTTTTATTGATATTTTGGAGTTACCAACTTAGTTGTGAAAGTAAACATTTAATTCATAAATGAATAAATTAATTACTAATTTTTGTAGAATTTATAATATAAGAATTGTGTTTGAATAAGTGATTAAAAAATTATTTGACAAAAAGTAAATGAAAAAAATGTCTTCGTGATGAGGAAATGAGTGGCCAGATTCTAGACTAAGATTCTTGAAGTGAAGGAGGAAGTGCAGGTGCAATTCGCAAGGGAGAGGCCGCGCGGCGCCCAGGGAAAGAGCCCGCAGTGTCCGTAAGAAAAAAAAATTGCGAGCTATCTCTAGAGCACACGTAGGTGAGCGTGAGCGGCAAACGTTGACCAGCGAACCGAAGCTATAACAGCAGAGGCTCCGGCTGACTTTCGTTCGCACGCTCCTTAAGAGCATTGCCATTCTTCTTCGGCAAAAATAAGAGTTGCTCCGGGGATACTCAGGTTGCACAAACTTTCATTATCAATTAATCGTTGTCCCCCGGCATTGAATTAATTTGATAAATTCGTGGGTTTGTGGAAATTTGGGAACACAAACACGCGATATTCAATTCTATAACTTTTCATTATTGCTCAGATCATGTAAATATTTAATAATTATTTTCATATTTAAAAGGGTAAATCGACGAATTTATAATCTATTAAAAAATTTAATAAATGAGAAATATATTAATATTATGTTTAATTTATTATTTTACATTAAATTTTAGAGTAATCATTACCTCGTTCAATACTCGAACGATACGAGCCGCAGCTTCTTGACGAATCCTGGCCGAAGTTTTCAGAGATCCCTCCTCATCGCTGACTGACAGTACGAACTGCAGAAAAGGATTCATCTCCTTTAATGACTTCTGGAATTCGTCGATACCTGAAAGACGATATTTTTACATTGCAAGCCCATCAGCCCCATTTTCAGAGAATTTTATTATTTATCACATCAGGAATCTCCGAACTGTATAATTTATTTGCATCATATTCTGGTTTCATTTATTGTCGATTTTTCAATGCAAAATGAAATTACGAATGTTGTAAATTAACGTCGAATTACATGTTGTTGTATAAGTGAGGTAAACTTGAAGGCCAAAAAGTGAGAAAGGGTAACAGGCGGAAAGTACAATTTTATATCATTCAGATTACTATTATTGCGTCTGACAAACACAACTGTTATCCACTGGCTACCCTGTGGAGTTGGATGCTTTTCAGTGATTTTATTTCCCTGCAATTATACCCTGAACAATTTTCGTATGAGTTAAAGTGTTTTTAATGGTGTAATTCAACGTCTGACTAATACTAATCGTATCTACTAGCTAAGTACAAGTCTGCGTTATTTCGTAAGTGAAACAGTACATCTAATACTACTATAATTGCTGTAATTGTGGCACAATTTGTATTCTTCAATCCGACGTCTGTCTAGCATGTCACTTATCTCCTAGCTACTACTGTATCATGAAATAATACGTTATCCAATAGTGAAGTTAATTATCCTCGTTTAAGGGTGGACATTCGAGTAATCTTTCAAACAATTCGATTTTTCTTATATTTAATTACAACGGTGGTAATCAAATATACGACTGTAGCTGTAGTAAATGTGCATAGTTTGGAAATGCTATTTTGCAAATGTTGCATGTCGAAATTCATGAAATTAGATTTATTAACTTAATTGGAATGGGATCGGGTATCGATGTTTAAGTCTTCATTAACTCAGCATAATTTTATTTTAAAGAACACTCAGTTAAGTAATAATAACTGAATCGCGAATTTTCGTACGCATAGATTGTTTTCTATTTGCACAAACTATTCACATACGTGCACGTAGACAGCGTCGCGTAATAAGTACCCAATCGTTTACAGCAACGAGCAGCTGACAGCAAACTATACTTTCTGCAGTAGCGACATTCTTTTTTATTTTGTGTTAACCTCAAGTTCTTTAAATTTTATCGTTATCGACCCTTATTAATAAATCAATTAATAAAATGATAAATATTTAGAAATGAAATTAACATATTTACATAATGAAAAATGTGTGTTTTCTTTTATTACCATACAATCAAACAAGATCCCAGTAAAAAAAACACGCCCAAATTACATAAAATTATCTAATAAGTCGAGTGAAGATAGTTTTGTCGATATAAATGTATAAAAACATAAAAAATGTTACCATTATTAAACTTTCGTTATTTTCTAAAATTCATAAAACTAGCAACGTCCTTACTAGAAGGTTGAGATTTCTTCATGTAAGAATGTATTTTTTTCTAATTTTAAAAAAATAACAGAATCAATATGTTCCAGAATTTACGTAGAGAATGGCTTTAAATTTATCGGAGTCTTGCAAAAAGAAAACACCAATCTCAGGGTACTACATTAACATATCTTGGAGTTACAATCAAACCGGAAGCCACCTTTTTGCATAAAAGGACGACCCACGTACAATTGAATAAAAAAAAAGAAAACAGCTTATCTAATTAATCAAACAGTTTATCAAGATCGAAATTCCCAGAAAATTGCCCATTTATCAAGCTATATACTGGTAAGTCCAGTTATTCTAATATCTAAAGAGTTTTGGTCCATTTAAAGTCTTGTCTGACCAGCACGAGTTTTATCTACTAACTAATATAGCTATACAATTGAATACATTGCTTCTACTTTGGTCGTTATCGTCAGTACCGTCGTCCAAGGTAATCGCGGTATTCTCCAATAGGATAAGTACCTCGCCATAGTCATCTCGGGTTCTGCGAGTGTACATGAATGCCTGAGATAGGCGTGCTGAGTAAGAAAAAAAAAAAGAAAGAAAAAAAACTAGACAAACCGCTTCGCGTATAGGATTCACGGAGATGCGTGACGCCACAGGCTAGATTAGACGCACCTTACTCGTGCGGATCTACGCGGTGTCAAATGTCATGGCGATGAGTATGTATCACTTTTAACAAAAGTCTGACGTGCTAACTGGCCGGATTTAATGGGCGACTGACAACCAGCTGTCACGTGTGCAAAACGAATTCTCTTATTGTCTGACTGGGTGACTTGCGTCTCTATTACCAATTGTATTCGTTTCACTTGACGCTTGGTAGCGAGATGCATCTTTTTTTTCCTGTTAAGGTAATTGTCTTCCACTCAATTAACGAGGTTGGAGCTCTTCACGCTAAATTCAATCGGTGATCAATTATTGTAATTGTTTTTAAGTTTTCTGCATTAAATAACAGTGGTGGACAGTTATTTGTGTTGCATCATGTGTCCTTAACCCGGAAAAATATTAATATTGATTGATTTATAAAAACAATATTAACCACTAACGTAACGGTAATTATCGAGAAGATACGTTTTCATTCAGTTTTTTTTTCCGAGAAGAATCTGAAGTTCTTTACGGATTTTAATGCTGGATGGCTCATTTTGTTTTTTGAAAGACACTCTGTAAATTAAGCTGTCTAAATATTAAATTGCTTTTGCCGTTTAAAAATGACAGTCTGTTATTTAGTCAGTAAAAAATATCATTCATAAATGAATAATAATTATTAAGCGGTTAAAACTACTATGTATTTAGATGGCTAATACGTAGAGCATTTTTAAAAACATCGAATGAGACATGCTGCATTAAAACTGGCAAAAAAATTACGGATTATTCTCGAAACAAACTGAAAGAAATATATTCAGGAAGCGAAATCGGTAAATAATTTTGTAAATCCGTAGCTATGGATATTTCTTCGGATTTTTAATGTAACCCTAAATACAAATCACCTTTCATTGCTGTTAATTAATCCGTAAAAATGTACAAATGACAAAAAATATTCAATACTGATGGGAGTTCTCTAAATTTCTTAAGCAGAAAATTACTAAAACAACTCAGTTTTACTAATTTACTAATATCTGGAAATCCGGTTGCTAAGAGAAAGTTTCATAAATAGATACAATAAATATCTGCAAAACAAAATAAAACATATTTGAATAAAATAAAATATACTATATTTTACTATGTTTATTCTCTCAAGATCGTAGTAGTGATCTTGACACTCGAGAAATCTGAAAAAAATTGTCACCTTTTTAAGAAATCCTTTGAGAGAATTGCCACACCTTCAAGGCGTGATCACCCACGCATGTGCATCTTTGGAAAATATGCTCTATTAAATTCCGCAATTCTGCGTTGTACACCTCATAAATATCACTTTCTCTCCGCAGTATAAACATACCTCTAGAGAAGTAAAAAAGTACTTTTTAACCTTGTCACAAAAAAAACAATCAAAAGTAAAAAAAAACTTGTCCCTTTTTTCTCTAAACAAAAACTTATCATTAGCTTGCTCAAAAAGAAAGCTTTGGGGATGACGAGCAAAAAAAATGAGGAAGCAATGTTCACGGTTCAACTTCGCAACCTTTTTTTTGCTATTTCATTAACGCACGAATTGATTTGTGGCCAGTTTATAGATTGAGATAAAAAATTCAATCATTCATACAAACTGTTAAGGGGGACGAGTACATTTTTTCTAAACCACTTTCCTAGACGTTTTAGACCATTTTGAGTATCCTGACATGAAAAACTTGAAATTTTTTTTTTTTTTTTCATGAAAACGAATTTTCCTCTACGAGGAAAAAAAAAAATAACTTTTAACTGCCCGTAGATAATTAAAAACGAAGAATAAAATAATAACAATTTTTTTCGACGAAACTTTTGTTTTCTATGAACCCGGCCTGTCAATTAATGTTACTACTCTGGTTTATAAACGGACCGAGCGATTTAATTAGCAATCAATCAGCGAGAGTCACGAGGACTTTGACAAAGTATCTCCCTCGACCTGTCACGATTCGCACACAGTGCCATAATTTCTATAGAAAGAGGCTTGTCCGTGTTTGATAATAATAAACGCGAGCGGTATACGCGAGCACCCGGGTCGGTCCGACAAGGCCCCCTCGGGCCCGTCGTGAACCCATTTCGAAAAGTTTCGCAAGTCTTCTCCGCGCTATATAGCGTGTATTATTGTTCGCATGTGTGGAATTCTTTTAGTCGGGCGCCAGCACGCGCCCAAAGTGTCCTTTGTAAAGAAATACATTTGAAATTGCGCAATATTCGCTTATTCGGGGTTCACCATATTCGAATCGCTGCTGAGGGACTTAAACTAGGAAGGTTTCCGATTAATATCAATATTTCGTACTATGAGGAGACGTTCGGTATTTGAAACCTCTAAGAAATACTTTTAATGAAATAGAAAGTTTCGTCTTTTACTAAACCGTTCCTCCATTCGGTTGTTCTAATTATGTGTGACGAGATTTATTTTATAGGATGAGATTTGTGGCTTGGTTCATGAATAATATTAAAAGGGATCGTTTTACGTAGAGTTTTTTTCTATCCGGCTTTGCTAAATCATAGATATGACGTAACTTAGTATACCGAAAAAACGAAAAATAGTATTTTATACTGTCAATAAAAATTTGTTGTCCAGAAATTTTGAATTTGTTTTTTAGTTTTGCAAAATTAATGTTGTAGGTTTGTAGTTTTATAAAAACATACAGAAAGAAATATGTTAACAATTTTAATTTTGTTTTAATATATTTTTTTACCCTACTTCACTTTTTTTTGTAATTTACACGATTAAAACATAATTTGACAATTTTTCAATTTTTGTATTATCACTTTTGATTGATTCAACAAAAAAATTGTGAACGATGAATTTAATTTTTGTTGAAATAGCAAATGGATTTGTTACTTGTTAAATTTTTCTTACAAAACGTAGCATTTCGATTTTATGAAATTGTTTTTCACTGTGTGACCGTTAAACAGTAATAATTTTAATTTTAATTTTAATTTTAATTTTAATAGGAGAAACTGCCTCCAATAGCACTTTTTTGTCCCATGTACTATATATGTCTATTTTTCACCATGAATCATGAAACCACTTCCTTGGAAACTAAAAAATTTGCTCCTTCAAAAACTGACAAGAACTAATGCCTCGTTTAAAATTTAATTTTAAACAAAATTTTATCCACCTGATAACGTTGATCTTCCACCAAAAAATGTTAAGATTATTTTTTCTTAAAGAAAAAACTGTATTTTTATTTAGCCGTAAAAATCAATTGATTTCTAGGCATTACTATCGATTCCATTTATAAAATCAGCAGAATCAAACAGACCGAAGTTCAGGATTCAAAAAAATGATAATCATGAAGAATCTTATAAAACTGTAACCATTAATCCATCGTGCAAAAAAAATTTTGATCGTAAAAAAAGTATACATTATTTTGTGCTTGCACTATAATTTACAAAGATCTCCCCTACCATTAACTTATATTTTCCCATGATTAAAATATTTCAAGCCGAATAATAGCCACTTTCATTTAATTTCGTATGATTTTCCAAACTCCAAAACCTCGATAAGTTGAACACATCATCGGTTCACTTAAAATTGAAATAAATTACAATTTCCAAATCAATGTCAAACTTAAAATCTCGACTGGAATGACTTTTACTCATGCATTAAATAGAATGTTCATGGTACTTTCCTCTATTTTCCTTTACAAAGTACATTAATAACACACAAGAAAACTACAGAAGAAAATTCGACTTAACGAACCGTGCGTCGTGAATTGGATGGTATTCCAAAAAACAGATTGAATAATTACGGGGGTGATGCTGTCTGCACTGTTCTTTCAGCGTCGAGCGAGCAGCCGGTCTTTCAACTCTCTCGATCCGGTGTAGATATGCCATAAGTAGTACAATTTATACGCAACAGTCCAGGCAAACAATAAATAATAACTCAATTCATGACGTTCCCGCGCACATTGTTGGATTTTTGTTGTAGTCGATAAGTATAGCGATGTTCGATTGTCAATAGAAAAAAAAAACCCATCACTAATGTTTTGCAGGAATCCTCATGAATAATTAAACAATATTTATTGTCTGGTGATGCTTCCAGTTAGTTAGGACTTGTGATTACGCATAGAACCGAGACTATATTCGTTCGTTAGCGGTCACATCGGAGGACTCGATATCCTGTTGCAAGTGCAAGGACGTTACTATACATAAACACGGATAAAACGCGATACTGGCGGTCGCGCGTAACCGAGCTATATTTAGTTTACGCAATTCCACGTAGACACTTCATAGTCACATATTCGTGTATCCGGTTTCTACAAAACGCTCCAATTTCTCGCACCTGCCTTGACGTGTCTTAGCAATTTTTTTTTGCTTCCTCATAGAGGAAGCTTTGTTTTCGTGAAATTTGTTTTTATTTTTCTTGAGATTTTTATGCCAGAACACTCAGAATGGTCTTAAACGTTGAGAAAAATGATTTAGATAAAAATGTCTGTATATGTAGGTTTGGAACTTCCTCTTTTAATTTTAATCTTCCAACTCAAAAATTAGTGCCAAATACTGAAACGAAAAATCCTCTTAAATTAGTTCGCGAAAAAATGTTGGAGGACAAAAAATAGTGTTAATTTTGTTTGTTTTTTGGTGTTTTAACTCAACATATATGTAAAAAATAACAAGAAAATTTTAAATGTAACAAACGGGCTTGCTACTTACGAAAACAAGAACTTTAGTTATTCGAAATTATTTTGTATCGTCAAGTCTTTCGAACAATTTTCTAAACTGAGGCAAAAGTTTTTTTTATTTGCCAGAACTGTACTTTTTTAATTTCAAATACACACAAAATTTTTTAGAGACTGGCCTTTTTTTGCTTAAACCATTTTTGTGTGACAAGGAACCAAAGTTTTGATGACCAGTGCAATATAGCATATTTTAACCGTCCAAAGGTAACACACTTTAAACATTGCAGAATTCGTTTTCTTAACTTCAAGGTAATAAATTAAATGAGCTACTTAAAAAAATTAAACTTCCATAATAATTTATTCATTTCTTATCTTCTTTAGATACAAATTTAGCTACTTTCAGAGAGCGTTTTAAAAACGAATAATGTGTCAGTTGTTGGCCTAGGTTGACAATTTAAACAGAAGACAAATTATAGGGATCTAATATTAATGTATCATATTTTATCCTGCAACACTTAACGCCTGATTCTAACATAAGTGTAATTTTTTACTCAGTAGATTTTAAATAAGTCCATCGATTTCAGAAAAAGAAGCGTTATTGTAAAATAATAGTTATTATAACATAACTCAAGTAATTAAATGTTCTTACGATGAGCTAGAAACATTGTAGAAGTTCTTGTTTCATTAAAAATTAAAAATATAAAAAAGTGAGAATGAACAAAACAAAATATTGACGCTCCGATTGATAAAAAAAATAAAACACTCTTCATTTCCCAATTAATGTATTTTAATTGAATGTAAATTTAAGCTGAGCTACGTTGACAACATTGTATAAAAATGTTGATTATTACAGTAGACATTAATTAATTATCTATTAACCATAAATTGCAAAATGTCTTCTTATTAACTATAGCCGCATCCCTGACATTTCTCCTCATGAAAAATCATTTAGTTGTAATTTGTAAGCTTGAGTCTTACCGGAAGTGGAGAGATCCTTAAGATCGTGTCCCTGATGTACGAGTGTCGTGCACCTGCATATCGAGTCTTCGAGCAATTTGACATCAGTCGTCGTGGTGTAGCACAAAATTTCACGACCCGGTGAAGTTCGCTGCTTCGGACACTCTGAAACATTCGACGGAGCAAAATATTAAAGAGGGCGACCCAGCTGCTTCTTCGTTAAATAAAACTATTCGCGTTAGAATTGATTAAACCAAAAGTCGGACGTATTGGAAAAATCTAAATATAAATAAAGTAGAAAAAGCAGATATGAGGGATTCTTTATCAACTGTGCCACTTTTTTTCTAACTACATTTTTTTCACACATTTTATGGTATTTAAGGAACCAATAGAAAAATGGCAGAGTGAGGAAAACATTATTTGGAGGGGTATAAAAGTTTTTCAAAGCTTACAATTCATAAACAATGCTACATATATACCTTTTTTAATTTAGATTATTTATTGTAGGTCTTATTTAAGGTTGCTGATTTAATCGAACTTCGAAGATCGCATCTATTGCGCTTAACAGAAAAAAACGATGGGAAAATTCATTCAGTCTCCTTATTCATGACTGAGTTCTATTACTTTCAATGTGATGTACAGGTATCGAATTTATTAAGTGAAGATGCTAGTGAAATATGTAAAAAAAAAGGTAAAATAAGCGCCATGATTTTTGTCTCAAGTTTGAGGTCTCAAAAATAAGAAAGCATCACGTAATTTTATTTACATCGATGCTGGAAGTAATAATAAAAATTAACATAGCTGACTGATATCCGTTTCAATAAGTGAAGTACCAATTAAAAGATTTTACCGCTCGGATACCAAAGCTCAAATTTTTAATCATATTTTATGGACTGTATTCAGTTTTTTAAGTCAAGAAAAACAGGTAAATTGTGTTTGTAAAGAGAGCATTTAGCGATTTTACTCTTAAATGCGTTATCTAATTAAACTAGTACTCATAGAAATTGTTAGAATTATTGCGAAATGTCCTGAAAAAAGTTTCTGACTCATTTTGAAATACTGTGAATTTTTTCAAAGTGTCCTTAAAAAATGAGACGGCCCTTCTGGAAATTGAGTCAATTTGTGGTAAGTGCCCTGAAAAAAAATGTCGTCCCGTCTGGAATTCGAGTGAATTAGTACATCTGAGTGAATTAGCGCTGGATGCCCTCAAAAACCGTAACCCTTCTGTAAATGCAAATGAATCCACAGTCTCCTTAAAAGCGTTACGGTAATTCTGGAAATTAACTCCAAGATATGTTTTCACTTAAAACTATGATTGCACGAAGTTTACTCATTAATTGCTTCATTTTACTTAATTTTTATTGACGTACTGAGAAAGCCATTGTCTCATAAGATTCCTTATCACATTCCTATATATTTTTTTTAATTTGAAATTTATTATAAAAAAGGTAAACAGGATTGATTTTTTTTTCAACAGCAAAGTTTGACTCTAAATTATCGTCGTATTTCAAATTGAAGACTTTCTCTATTAATAGATGCAGCCCTCCTAAATGCTTTAATTTCCAAATGATGAATAATCATATTTTTCATATTATCATTCAAAGTGCCAGTAAACGTTTCGAGTTTCTGTTGACATCATCCCATGTGCTGCTTCTATAATAATCGTTTGCATAGTCGCAGAAGCCTCCAATCGACTCTCGCCGAGTCCGTAATGCCAATTATTAATAACACGTTATGCGATAACGCTATCCTGCTCAGGAGCATTACGGATTGTGTATAGTTATAGTATACCGCATTGTTAACAATTAGTGTTGCCGGATATCAAAGTCGTGATAGTAAAATTTAATGAAGTGAAAACCGTCGTACTAGTTGTCGAAGGATTCACAGACTTGTCGTTAAGTTGTATAGCTGTGTGTTTTACCTTTTCACGAGAGTGCTGGAAAACCCTCTCGTTAAATTCACGTACGTCAAGCTAAATTCCAGAAAAGTTCACTGGATTCCAGCGAAACTGTGCGACGGCGTTTCCACGTTGCACGAGACATTTCATTTCTTTTTTTCGTCTCACATTACAACGCCCGTTAAACATATGTCGTTTCGTAATAATACACTGCTGAACTCGAAAAGAATTTACAAAACAATTTTGTTATTTCGTTCAGATGCAAAGTAATTGATGTATTAGGTCATATGAGTTGATGAGTGAGATTGAACGATGATCTCGGTCAGAGTCTGAATAGGAATATAAATGAATTGTCTGCATATGGCTGTGTCCTTGGAATGACTAGGTGCTCCAGTTGTCGATGGCGCAATCTGACCTTAAAGGACGACGCGCAGACAGACGCGGTGAGATCGTTCAAAGGTGCCTCTGATTTTATTATTCAAGCGGAACATCTCAATCGGAGTACAAATACCTTTTTGGTATTTTGTTTTTTTTAGAGTTCATGATGAATTTTTGTAAAAAAAAAATGTGGCCCAATTAATAAAGAATGCTTTATATACCGATTTTCTCGAAAAGCATATCTAATAAACGTAAAAATATATTTTCACATACAGCTTTAATTCTATGGGAAAACTCTCGTTACCTAGCTTGAGATGCTTTTTTTTAAATTTAGTTCAATATACTATAATATACTATTGTGTAATATTGTAACTGAATATATAAACTTTTTATAAAAGAACGGAGTACAATTTTCGAAAAACAATACATTTTATGAAAATCATCTGTGAAAACGAACTAAACCCCTATAATTATTCCTAATTAATTTCATTCTTAATAAAAACAAAAGTATAAATACATTTTTTTACCGCTACTTTGACATTACAGAAGAACAAAAAATTAATTATAATCTTACAGTCGTAGATAGTACTGACAATAATAATAATAATAATAATAATAATAATAATAAATTGAAAGAAAACTTACTATCAGCGTATCCAAGTGCCAGCAGCCCCAGAAGGGATAGCAGAACGAGCCGGCGCCCCATGGCTCCACTCTCACCCCCCGTCACTCTTCTCAATTCTTCCTGTTTAGTCCCTCAAGGTCTATTTTCCCGACCCACTTCGATTCAGCTTTCAATAAATAAATTTAAAAAATCCACTTTTAGTATAAAATAATCCTCTAAGGGTTGCGTGATTTTTATTAAATTGGTTTAGTTTCTTGATTAATTGATGAACGAAGAGTTTTATCGATTTTAGGGGTAAATAGTTTTTTTTTTCGAGTCGTGTTTGATTATCGTCTCGACAAGGGTGTCGATGTCGAGAGGACCTTTTTCGTTTATTTAATCCGGGGAGCCTCTCCTTCGGGTCTGAGTGCACGATTCGTACTGGACCCAACGAGGAGACGCGTGCTCACCTAGTAAACCCCCGGTGATTGCGGTGGGGCCCCTGGGATGGAACGGTGAACGCCAAAGTTCCTCCCGTACGTGGACATCAACGGGGAACGGACGCGCGAGCCTCTCGAGAGCCGCCGCCTGCCGCCGCAGCTGCGATGATCTCGAGAGATCAACGCGCGCGCGGGGCTTGCCTTCTTTACGGGGTGGGGTCGAAACGCGCGTTCGCTTTGAACCTCGTGGCCCAGATCATTTCCCTCGTTACGCGGGCGTTTCTCGCCCGTGCGAGACCTCGCGGCTATGACCCGACGATCGACACGCTCGGAAAAACGTGTTCCCATGACTACCCCCACCCCCCACCCTTGTCCGTGATATATCGTGATCTTAGATTTTATGTAACTGTAATTATGATATAGAATGAATAGTTTCATGAATGTAGAAAGTACGCGGATAGTTGTAGATTTATAACGATCTGTCGGCTTAAGATTTGATTTTATATACGATTATATCCATTAAGGGTACTGAAGTATGTAAAAAAACGTTGCAATCTAGAAGCACGCACATTGCTTCATTTTTTTTCTTTTTTTCAGCTCTCGCATCCGCAAAGCCTCTGTGAGTCTCATAGATGGAGATCAAAATTGCGATCGATAAAAAATAGAATGGCTGAAATTTAGAATTTTCAAAATAACGATTTTTCAATTGTAGAAATAGCAGTATTTCAAGAGATAAATAACATTTTAACGAAAAGTTATTCGACTTAGTGATCTGTCTAGATATAATGTTCAAGTAACTCATTTTTAGTTATTTCAATATTCGCTATATGTATAAACTTTTGTTTTAACATTTGCAACAAAGTTATGAATTAGAGTTGTAGAGAGTGTATAAAAAATGTGTGAATGTGTTGTTTTTACTGACTGAGTTACGAATAATTTAATACCAACTGCGTGCTAAATTACTATACTCGAAGTGGATAACATTCGCCCATGAACAATATCGGACGCAAAAAAACTAAAATCTATCGACCGGTTCGACTCGAACGTCGCGACAAGTAGAAAATACTGCATTCCTCCTAACGCACTATATGAACAAATTACAGAATGATAGTATTCGATATATATTTTGTAAGGCTTAGATGTCAGTTTTTCAAAGTAAATAGGTTTAAAAAAAAATGTCTTTTTTATAACCTTTTCTTACGTAACTCAATGCCCTTAAGGATTTTCGATTTAAGTAGTTGCTGCATACAGATTTTATACGATTAATTTCTACGACTAAAAATTTAAGACTGAAAATTTGCACATAGAGACCCACTTGTTTTCAACATTTTTTTCTATTAAAAATAAATGAACGCCCTCCTACGATATTTATATATGAATCAGGAGAATTTTTATACAATTTCGTTTTACAAAAAATTAATAAATAAAATAGATTATTTTTAAAATACCGATGTCGATGGACATAAAGAACAATTGAATATTTGTAAAATCGATTTTTTCCTTAACGACAGATGAGGGCGATTGATATCGATTACAAAAAAGGACAAATCCACGTGAGAATTGTTGACTAATAGTCAAGAGTCCTTGCAATATAATATCAAGCGCCAGATCGTATGTGCAGTGTGTCACAACTTGCTCCTGGAACTCGACTTTTCTATACTATATTTGGCCACATAACCATCAAACTATTTTCTCAGTTACAAAAGATTAAAAATTTATGTATCCCCGCGAATCTTTGCGACAGTAAGTATATATTCAATGCTCACGGTGATACAAAGATCGTGACACGTTCCTCGGTAACTTTTGGCTCCAGACGCGCGCTACGAGGTGAACTCATTTCTCCAGAGGGATATGTAAGCGACACACACGTGGCCAAGACTTATTGGCCTTGATCCATGCCGCGCACGAAGAACAGTCTCGGGACTGCCAGACTCACAATGGATCCTCCGAAGTGTATCCAAGATCTTTGTACTCAGACTACCGTGAATTATAGTCGCGAAATTTAACTCTTGTATTACCGTGTAAGCTCAAGACAAACCGGCACCAAGTTTAAGTCCTTGGACTGGCAAATCAATGAAACCGAGCACATGTATAAAATCCGAGTGCGACAATATTAACGAGGGTTCGTTATTAATGACTTTTTTCGAAGGTGAATACAAATTTACTTCTTGTCAACTCGTGTCACGTGCTACTTTTACGATCATACATGTGACGCATTCTTTATCAACTGGGCCACTTTTTTCTAATTACATTTTTTCACTCGAACATACGATATTCGTGCATCGAAATCGAGTTCGAGTACTCGAGCGAGTTTTCCCTAATTCCCATATTTTTTATTTGATTTTTCATTTTTTTTTTTTATATCAGCCTTCATTTTATATAACCTGAAGTTGGTATGTACAGAACACATAAGAAAGTTGGCAGAGTCAATAAAACATACCTAAAGGGTTAAAAAAAAATTCCAATATTTTAGTGACCTAGCTGATAAAGAATGCCTCATCCATTAATAGTTTTTAAACAAATGTTGATTAAGAGTTTAGAAATAAACTTAGGACAACACCATAAAAAATGTGAATAAATGTTGCCATGAATTTGTTGAAGGTCCAAATTTACTTTAGGAAGAATCCAAATTTACTTCTTACGTACTTATGTCACGTGCTATTTTTACTGCCATGCATATATTATACGTCCTTAAAAAAATAAAACTAAAATTTAAAGTTTAGAAAGTAAAAAAAATAAAAATAAGCCCACACCATAAAATTGTGAATAAATCTTCTTTCTTGTCAAATAGTATTAGAATCCACTATTGCCATCGTACATGTATTAATCGCTCGTAAAAAAAATTAAGGAAACCTCATAAAAAGTGTGTAAACTTTATCATGACTTTTTGTCAGGTGAATTCAGATTTACCTGTTATTAGCTCGTGACTCGCATCACTTTTAGCATAATAAATTCATTAATAGTCATTTTTCTAAGGTGAATCAAGATTTACCTCTTGTCAACTTGTGTCACGTGCCACTTTAACCATCATACATGTATTAATAATTCTTAAAAGAAAGGAACGAAGAGGACACCATAAAAAATGTTAATCAATTTTAACAACACCGAGGATGGACTGATAACTAAGAATGACCACCTACGCGCCACGGTAGTCAGGAGCAAACTAGAATGACTCCCTGGGCACACGACTCGTCTGATACTCTCATCGGGTATGCATGTAGTAAAGAAAAAAAAACGTCATGCGATTCGTTATCCACTGAATGCCGTGAAGATCCTTCACTGCAGTTGCATCTCTCGAGCTCCCGTGGATCATCGTTGATAATTAACCGGGTATCGTCGGTGGTAACATCTTGAACGATGATGTGATGGACGATAGTCGATGTGGCATGTCACAGTCTAGCGAGAGAAGAGTAACTTGCTGCGTAAAGATGTCTTCAGTACAAGGTGTCGAACCTAAAGAGCAATATACGAAATGAGAAAATATTTCTTGTACGACAGGTTTTAATAGATATTTTAATAGGTTATTGATAATTATTGCCAACTTTGGTAATACCATAAAAATCGTCATAATAATAATAGCTCAGTTTTGTTATTATTATTTTATTACAGCAATAATATCTAAATAATAATAATGTACAAATCCCAGAAAATCTGTTAGACAATCACACGGTAACTTACAGATATACTCACATAGCCATACTCACATTCATCATCACACTCACACTCTGTGTTATGAGTGTGAGTGTAACATGTGTGACTGTAATGAGTGTAAGTGCGATGTGTGTGAGTGTCATGTGTTCCAGTGTGATGTGTGTGAGTATGATGTGCGTGAACGTGATGTGTGTGAGTGTGACGTATGTGAGTATGATGTGGGTGAACGTGATGTGTGTGAGTAAATGTTTGTTTGTTTCTATTTTTCGCAAACCGGTATCAAGGAGAGGGCTCCGTTAGACTTGCTTCGAAATCCTGAGAAAAGTTGATATTTAAGCCGGAAATAATGGACCTGGAAAGCATTGAAGCCCCAACGCAGATATTGCGCCTAGTAGTTATGGCAGTGTTGATCAGACATGCCTAATATGCTTACAATAACGATTATAATTTGGTGAAGGAACTATCAATGGGATATCGATTGGATCGATACATTGACGTGGTGTAATTAAAGCTCCAGTGACTGGGATGATTCATCGAGACGACGTAAGGTCGTCTCCCGCTAGCTATCGCCAGCAGCTTCTTATGACTACACTGGCTGCCGTGAGCACCTCTCATCGTTGATTCTCGAATGCTGCTCTTGCGTCATAACCGAGAATAATCGCTCAAAGAGCACCGCTAGTCGTCCGGGGTGCCTCTGGAAAATAATGAGGAAAAAAAGAATTGTTAATAAAAAAAAGTAATTTAAAGAAAGACCGCACCTTATTCGCCATGGAACTATGGATTTTTTTTTAAATTCAGCTACGCGTCTAATATACATAGTAAAAAAATAAATGTTTTATTAAATTAAATATCTCAATATTCGTAACAACTATTTAAGATAAATTCGCTCATCTAACAGGAAATTGTAGCTGAATCCACCAAAAGCTAATATTATTATTTATATTTATTATTTTTAATGCCATTTGAAATATATTATTCAAGTACAACTTACATAATTTTAAATTTACAATATAGTCGCAATAATTAGGGAATGATTCATCTAAAAAATGTATCTTTAATTAGTCTCTTTAAAAATAACGAAATATAAGTGTACGAGAAAGTGGATCGTGAAATCTGTCTGATTTCAGTAATAGTTCTTAGTATCGTTGTAATATGACTGATACGTGGAGATTTTATTAGTTCCAAGTATAATTCAGCGCAAAACAGTGTCCAGCGACGATTTGTTTATGACTCTTACTCGCTGATGATAATAATGGCTGAGTGCATAGACTGTGCAGTTGGAATCGAGGAAATCCTTGCGTCGATCACTCTCCCGTAGCTCTGGGCGTTCTGGTGCAATGTAACCATAACACACGCTCGATGTATGCGGGAAAGGGAAAGGCCTCGATGACTGCTGAGGACAAATAAAAAAAAGTGCAACAAAAACGATGAGATCGGTTTGCAGCTTCGAAATCGGTGACGTCGCGTGGGCGCACACCGTCTTGCACTATACCATACCGTACACAACATTATATGGGACATTTCACATAATGTAGGTCGGATTTTTGCCAAAGAAAATTAAGTGCTTCGTTTAAGTTAATTTAATTTTTTTTTTACAAAATTAAAAAAAGACACAGAAAACGTTATATTTTAGAAAAACCTTTTTTTTAAACCTTTATTTTGATACTAATCTATTTATTTGTACCTCTATTATCATTTGTATCGCCTAGTACATTGTTGGTTGGATTAGGCAGATAAAATCATTGTTTTAAATTGTACTATTTAATTTTCGCAGCTTTCATTCGAAATTCAAGGAACCCCAAAATTTCGCATGGTTAAATGGAACAGATCACGTGGAATACTTTATATTAAAATATTGGTGCTCCTGGGTGAGACGAGGATTAACGTCTGATCCTGAAATTGTTGCAGCAAACAAGAAGTCTACGAAATTACACGTATACGTGAATGCAAATAACCCGTCGACCTGATTACGTCGCGAAAACAAAATCAGGCACTGCTTTAAAAATCTCAAGGTAATACTCACCAAGGATCTGAGGATATAAGTCATTTGAATTTGGAGTGTAAGTGTTTTCTTGTGCCACGACCTGAGTCTTATCTTTCTTCTGTTATATTTTATTCACAGCATCGCTTTTACTAAGAGTTATTGATGAAGCACTTGATGGATACTAGGAAAAGAAAGATTGAAATGAAAAAAAAAAAAATAGAACAATTGTAGCGAAGTGAAAGTGTTGTAGCGGCATGTGTCAACTCTCTGCGTCACCGTAAATTCGCCACTCGTATGACTCGTAGACTAGGTATTGAGAGGCACTGAAAAAGGAAAGGGAGAAAGTGTGCTCTATGAAACCCCTAAATTGATGACGAGCTGACCAGCTTCCGGACTCTGCCCGAGGCTCAATGAATCTCAATTTATTATATTTCTCTTCACTTTATACATTTTTTTTTTTTCAACGATAAATCAAAAAGCATCGAGAATCATATATGAGATTAATTGTTCGTCAAAGTATTCTGATTATATAGAAAAATCTCCATATTCAAATATATATATAATGGGACATACCAATTTGACCTGAGGCTGACCCTGCTTCAACATTTCTATATATAAATCAGGGCTTTCGAAAACTTTTCAAATTTCTCAAAAGCGATTTTTTTTTTACTTAAAAAAATTATACTGATGGTCATGAAAGAACTTTTTGATTTTTACAGAAATAATCTGAAAAAAAGCTCTGAAATCCTAACTTATATATTACAGAAATATTCAGCAACAGCCCGTAAGTGGACTGATTTACGCGTGTAATTTTTATTCAATTCTTTTTTTGAATCTTTTTTTTTTTCATTTTCGAAAAATTTAAGTTCAAGCTTAAAAATGCAGAAATTTTGAGATTTTTTTTTCAGATTTTTAACTGACGTCGAATGATACGTTGATCTAAAATATTCATGAATATATCAAATGTTAAAAAAAGATTGTATAAAAATTCTGGTTGTCTCTTATAGTTGGAGCAATAACATAAAAAAATGTGAATCAAATCCGTCGATTCGGTGTGGAATGCCCCAATATTAAATTGTAAGATTTTTCCGCTATATTTTGAAAGCAATATTTAAAATATGATTTGTATAAAAATGTAACAGCTACAATGTTTTATATTGGAATCCGGATATTTTTCCACATGATCAGAGAACAGTTACTAACAATCAAGCACATGGGATATTTTATTCGATTTTTATTACTGATCAAAAATAAAATAATAGAGTAAAAAATGATTATGCAGATAGTTCACTGAGGTGACAATATTAATTTAAACGTCGATCTAAAAAGTTAATCGAATTAATTTAACTCCAGTGAAGACCAATATTCCAAAATTGATTTAGAAGAAAAATAAATTGAACGAAATTAGAACTTAAATCAGAAGTTTTAATTAACACCAATTTAAACTCTAAATAAATAAAATGAAACAAAAATTATTTCATGATATCTGACATTTAAAAATCTATCTAGGTAATAAAAAAAATAAAATAAATTCGAAATTTAACTTATAATTTTTTTCTTTTTTATTTATTTGTTCCTGTTTCAACGTATACCCTTTTGGGTTTTTACATTCACCCTAGTCAGTTTCTTCCTAGCTCCTCGCTAAGCTAGTGTAACTTCCATTTGCGTCCGCAGTGAACTTAATTACAACCATACCGCATATGCTGTGAACATGGGGAAACTACGGAAAACCCACGTCGGTACAGACGGCCCAATATTCTTCTGATTCCCCGGTGTATACACGAAAGTAACATAAGTGCAGAACACTCAGGTGTATCAGAAAAACTGGCCTCCCGCTCATTGTGTGATGCACCAATCGTTGCATGACTAAGCGGTAATCAATCCAAGTAGTGGCAGCAGGAAATGCTGTCCGAAATTCTTGTCTATTAATATAAATTTAAAGCTAAAAATTAAAAAATTAAATTAAATTACCCTAATAAGACTTCAGATTTTAGTATTTACTTGGAGAAAAAATAATAATTAAAGAAAATTTACACCTTAGACTTCAAACTGGTGTCAAAATTCATGTAAATTTCAATTCAACCTAAAAATAAAGTTGTAATTTAAGTGTAAAGTTTCTTCAACAATGAATAATGTTCATTACAAATTTGAGATATATAGCACTTAAAAAAAAAAACAATACAAAAAAATGTCCACAAAAAGTACAACAGATTTTTTTTCTAAGTTTTCTAGTTTCGAACCATTTCTGAAAATGGCTCGATGATATTTCTGTAGAAAAAACACGTTACATTTATCCGAAGTTGATACTTTTAACCTCATTTAATTCTCAGCAGACAATGTAATGCACGCAAGGCTCGGCATTTATTTCAATACATGCTCCGCGCCAAATAGGGAATTTATAGTCGTACGCCGATTGAGCAGTGCCTTATGGTGTGTTACGTTTCCTCGGACAAGACGCCCGAGACTCGACGAGATCTCTCTTCGCACTGAAGTGCAAAGGAGCAATATGAAAGAAGGTGAAAAAAAATATATATGGGGTATTCCACGGAAAGTGGAATTGATTTTGGCTGAAGGTTCACGAATCTGACGCCCATATCTATGGAAATCTATGTTTGCAACATAAATTTTCCGAATGTCTGAAACTCGGGTCTGAAGAGGGATAAAAAATTCATTGGTACCTACAACTGTGGGAGATTCTTTCTGTTATATTAAGATTCGTGGACCTTTGGTGAAAATCGGTCCCACTTCTCACGGATTGCCCCATATACATAATGCGTCAAGTGGTGACAATCTGGATTCTCACTTTCGATAGTATTCGATAAAAGATCGTATCAAGGACTTCGCCACCCGTTGCCATATAGCACAACGAGGGATTGTATATGAATCCTGCTATATTGGAAAATCGTCCCACGCCAACTTGCGGCGATCTGTAATAATAATAATACTATAATTAAAATCGATAGTAACAGGATAATTAGAGTTCCAAATATAGAGAAAAATATTTTTTTTCAAATTCTTTTATCGTGGCACCGCGTGGCGCAACCAGATAAATAAGAAAATATATTACACCATAATTAAGTTTCATAGTAAAAGACTAATTAGAGCTCCTGGTATGAAATAAAAAATTAATTTCTTAAAATTCTGTAAGTATGGCGCTGAAAGTGTCGCAATAGACATAAAAAATAATATACAAAACCGTAACAATAATTTGAACATCTTTTATATCCGAAACAAGATTTATATTGTGAGAAGAGTTCGTTTACGATGTTAAAGTTTTATTTAATAAACAACTTTTCGGACACTAAACGAACAAACATTTGAAAACTTAGTACATGTATTCTTGAAGTATTTTTACTTTTTCTTTTTCTAAAGAAAATTAGTATCCCGAAGATCATTTACTTAAGATACTTTGCACCAATTTACACAATTTACAAATGGATCGTAAAGCCTCGGTTGAGACCACTTTTGCCAGGAAAAGTGCCACTACAGATGTCTTCTCATAAAATTTATTTTATTACAGGACCACGTCATGTAAACCAGACATAAGAAATCATATTAAGAAATCATAACAATCTTTCTAATTAAATAGGATTATAAAAATGTTTTATTGTGGTTTCGGGTGTTGCAATCAGACAGAAGAAATTATGTTACGGAGATCATAACAATCATATGACTTCCGAAAAGAGGATGAAACGGAGATCGGTCAAGGGAAATTAGGTCAACGCTTTAAAATATCTGTAGTGTCGCGATCACGGGTTTAATGGACGGTTGAGTAATATAAGCTTCAAGAAAAAAAAAAGAGTACATAATGCATGCCAAGACTGAAAGTAACGACTGCACCCGCAACGTGCCATCCAACTTTCGTTCTCGATGGAGAATCAAGTAATACCTCTGTAGTCCACTCTATTACGACGAAGTACAAGGGCATAAAATGACTTGCGGTGACACAGCGGTAACAGCCGTGTAGGCGACGAGGAAAGGAGGTCCACCTGCGGATCATTGCCTGCCGCGTGAAGCTGCAATAACACTGTCGGCAATTAACTATCGCTACTGGAATTTCAATTATTCCCTTCTACCGTAACGAGAAGAGGAGCAAAAAGAAATTAAATGAGCCACTCGAATTCCTTTTGCAAACACGCAGACAACCATAAACGATTGTTACATCGCGATATTACTACTTTTTCTATATATGACGTTTATACACGAGAGAAGCTGCTTTTTCTAGTTAAAACTTTATGAAGCATGCAAAGATTCTGACCTGGTCAGAAATAAGTCTTAAAAAACCATTCAGAACAATATTTTCAGAAAATAGTGTAGGTTAATATTTCTAGAAATATAACACACACATTTAATAGGAATAGTGTATGTTATATTTCCGAATAATATGAAGGAAAGTATGTAATGTGCCTTTGAATTTTTGAATTTTTGAATTTTTGAATTTTTGTTCGAGGACATAATTAAATAAACAATCGATTGCCAACAAATTTAAAACACATGTATTCCTCATAAGGTTGTCAGTAAAACTCATTTCGAATTATCCTGTAAGTGCCTTGAGGCATAGTTTGCTCGAGCTGCATCGATGCTCTTTCGGATGGACCTTGTTGCACCTTAACGTTCGTACTCCCTTTTCTTCTTCATCGAAGCAGTGTCCAACTTCAAGGTTCCTTAGGATTATTTTTTAAGGAAATTTCGAAGTGTCTGAGGTCTCCTTATACAATCACCTGAATTACAGCGTGGTGATGTACCGCTCTGGCATCGTTCACCGTATTTGTGCGAAAGTCGTGCGACAGGAAGGGTATGAATGTGGTTAAGTGGATCTTTCCATGCCTCTGGCAACACCACTGTCAGGCTGCCCATAGTCCTCGAAACAAGAAAATAAATTATTGGCCGAGGGTCGAACGATCATCGTAACATCTGCTTACGCCTATATATTTTTTATGGTCTCACCGACACTGAACAGAACTACTGAAAATATACATATATATATATATGCACCTATGATCGATCGAGAGAAAAGGGTGATGTGCATCGATGACGTTCCAGTTATGCAATGCATATATAAAACCGGATGCAGGACGCATTCTTGTTCAAGAGTTCCAAAATTGGAGCATCAAGGATATAAAAACTTATAGTACAATGACACAGCCTGTGAATGAACGAGTGAAAAACTTACTCGTGACTTTTTTGATATTGTGCAAAATATAATTATAATGTCAGTTTAGACACTTTTTTCTGTCCCTCAGATTTTTTTTATGTCCTTAGTCAGATTTAACTTGCAAGTAATTTCGGTGCATTTTTTCAGATGTAATCTAGATAAATCTCCTTCAGACAAATTTCTGAAAATCATTTTCTTACTGACTCGCCCCCTTAATCATGTGCTCTGCTACATCGAAATATTTTCAGAGGGGGGTGGTTGAGAGGTTGTTATAGCCAACGGGTAGCGGAGTCTTGCAGAGGACTGGAGGGGAAGTATTCGAGAGGGCTCCCAGTTAAGTGTGGAGTAGGTGGAGTACGTTTTATACGTATTGACGCCAACTCGACGCCTCGGGCGAACGATAACATTATCCGTCTCAGCACGAAAGCCACGGGCGATGGCTTTCCCCTTCGCGATCTCATATACACTCGCAAAACATGACTTGTGCGTACAATATAATATCGTTCACTGGTAGAGCCTGCATCGTCGTCGTAATTCGTTACTTTTTTTTTGCTCTCCATCGTCCGCAATCCAATGCAATGCAAATCAAGCAACTGCATGCAATATCGACTGCCAACGTTTTATGAATTCAATTCATCGTGATCAATCAACCAGTTACGGGTCCGAGTCATCTAAAAAAGGACATGAGAACATTTTTTTATTGATGATATTGAAAAAACAGCTTGTATTTGTACCACATAAACTTCAGCGAAGGACTGTAAGTCTGCAATTTTGTGCAGTCACACAATGGACCAGAATTCTCAGGGAAGAAATAAATAATTTTTTTTTAAATATCACAACTCTCAGATCAAACAAGCAAACGAATTTTAATTTTCGAGACCTCATTTTGGTTGAATGGAAAACTTTGTGGCTCGAGAATAAGGATTTTCATTCTTGGATGAAAGTAAAATGATTTTTCAATTTTTTTTTTTTGTTAACGAAAGAATTCAACGGATCTTTTCAGAACTTTCAGGATATTTGTCATATGTTACTTAAAGATTTATTTTTTTTCAAATCTGCACGCAGTTAAATTGAAATAAAAATTGAGTCAACGATGCATAAGTTCCGTAATTTTCTGGAAATTTTTGACGGAGAACTTTTGGAATAACAATATTTTTAAGCACGGCGCGGATATGACATTTTTTCAGAGTCTGTCAGATCCAGCAGTATTAAGCTAAGGTTTAAATTACATTGTTAAATTAAATTTTTTTGTACACAATTAAAACAAGTTTATTTTGCGTAAAAATTATAGCTTTCCAGATTCCCGGAATTTCCTGAATTTTACAATTCTTAAATATTGTACTTACATCCAACGTGTAATCTTATAATAAAAACAAAGTCCTCTTTAATGTTCGTTTCAAGCGAATACAACGGCGCTGCCGATAGAAAGCTCCGACGTCAAAACCGCGGCGAATTACTTTTATAGTTCCATACATAAACATTATTTTGTAACAGATACTTAATTAAAATGTGGGAACAAATTTGATTAAAACCTGACTGTATAATAGACTGATTTCTCACGCAGCATTCTCAACTTCTATATCTCCGACCGATCAATTATATTTATTGAATAGCACTTCGAAAATTAAAATTCGTTAATTTTGGCCCAAAAATATCTCAATGATTTTGTTGTCCGCTGTTCCTCAGGAACTGAGTTCATATATGGGCCTAAAATAACGATCCTGAAATCAATAAAAAAAAAATGTTTTCGTGTTCGCTCAAAACGATTGAAATGATCGATTTCGATAAAAATCGGAAATTAATTAATAATTAAAATAATAATAAAGATGGAATACCAGAGAAATTCAAGGATCTTCTTGCATTGTCAAGGCTTCCGCGCCTTCATCGCAATATGTGATGCAACTTCTGAAGAATTTCTCTCTTCTATCTCTCCCGAGATAATTCTTAACATCTCGGGTTGCACGAGAGGTTGCACGTCATTCAATACCGATAATTCGTGATTATTATCGGCTTCATAATACCGACACTTACGAGTCAATTATCAAGTAGCTTATATTATCTACAACATAAAATCGCTACAAATATTATATATCCCTACGCAAGTGCAATTTTTACAAGAAAAAAAAAGGTAATATTTATTTAGAAAAAAAATAAAATGAAATTACAAATAATTATAACGATTGCAATAATATGTACGATTGATTTAACACTTTCGTCCTTGCCGACGCAAATGAAAGTACACGCCTACACAGATAACATCATTATAAATGTTACGTGATAAATACGTTTGGAGTTCCGTTATCACAAAACGACTTTATCGAATAATCTATTAATGCAAAAAAGCAAAAGTTGATATTTAATCGTTCGTACGTGCCTCGGTACTTTCGCCTGCAGCCTCTCATACCGTCATACCTCTCTCGTATGCACCCCGCTATTCGTTCCATTGCATCCTGATGCTGCATTCTTCTTTCGCTCTTCCGGAAGCGCCCAGAGCGCGTTTACGCGGGAGCAGAAAACCGGTATCGCACGAAAAACGACTATTCTTGAGTGCGCACTCTTGAGTGGCAGAATGCGAGCAATGCACTTGCGAATTTTCACTGATTGTTGCTGTGCTATAGACTGCGAAAAGACATTAATTGGTTTAAATAAATCCGACAAACACAGACTGTCAAGTAAATCTTTAGTTACACAGTAAAAATAAAAATGCATTTTTGCACGTGTACAGACGTTCACAAATTAAAAAAAATATTTTGAGACAAAATTGTTTGGCAGATTCTTGTTTTACACGAAAAATGTATATAACAAATCAACATCTTCTCTTCAAATTTGACTTCTAAATATTAATATATCGCGTTGATGTATGGAACCTAATATTTGTTTATTCAACAGTGTAATATGAAAAAAAAGTACTCATTTTTATGGAAATTACGAATTTTAATTGCTTTAAATATCCTCAAAATGTTTATTTTTTCAATGAAAATTTAAGAATTTTATTTTAGGCCAAATCAACAGCATCGTGACCCTCGTATTTTTATTTCTTTTTTCCTTTTTCTGTTTTGTAGGGATACATACAAAAAATTGGCTTGGATAAAATCACTAATAATGTTAATTTATTTTTTTTTATCTATGACATCGAATTTTTAGAAATTTTGATAGATAATTAATTTCTGAAAAAACGAAGTTGTTGAGACTACTCTAAACAAGGGTGTGAAAGTCGAATAGCAGCAATACATTTTTAAAAACCCATAGACGGAGTCTGAATATTTTTTTTAGTAATATATGATATTAAAAAAAAAAATTATATTCAAATATAATGAAGTTTTGAAAATTCTTAATTTTAAGATTTTCCCAATTGTCGTGTTTCTTTAAAACAATTATTTAAAATGTACTACATATTTTATGTGTATTGCATCATTTTTATTTTTTTGTTGATATCCTGGAGGAACGGCCATTCTCCAAAATTTTGTTTTTGAGTAAGAATTTATGTTAATAATTTTTTTACATCTATGACGAAACTTTTCTTATCAATTATAGTTTTTTTAGAGATTAAGGCCAAATCCGTTTTCGACCAAAATTCTTATGGAAGAGGGTTTTTTTTTTTAATTATCCTACATCGTACATACAGGAGAAAAAATAAAAAAAAATAGGAGGGTTGATTTGACCTGGAATACCCAAATATACACACGCTCAATTCCTGTATAAAAATGAAATCGTCGATTAATTTTTCGACATCCTTATTAATTTATTTTAATATGCGTTATTACGTATTATTTTTAAATATGTGTAATAGAATTTAAAAAAAAATTGATTAAAGTATTGGAAGGTATTAAATATTACGATCATGTGTTCTTCGACTCATGCTCCAATTCGGTGGTCCAACGGATTGCGCAATTGGTTTTCACCTTGCCCGGAATAAATTCTTGCGGTGTCTTTGCTGGATCGTCATATAGTATTATACTGTAATGTAGCTCAATTTTGTGTACGTGTCAGAGAGGTATATATGTGCGGTATACGGTCAAAATATTCTGGAAATAACACGACATAATTACGACATAATAACTTGGTCAAAATATTAGAAAACAAAAAATGTTACGCCGAAATGAATTATAATTATTCACTGAATGAGAATTAGAAAAATATGCCAAAATATATTATTATCTCACCATAATATCTTGGAATTAGTATCTTGCAACAAAAACCGGGGGGCTAGGGGCACAGCGCCAGGGGATGGAGCCTCCCTAGGAAAATAAATAATAAAATAATATGTTACTTTGTCACAAGATATTTTTGTATGATGTTGAAGTAAGTTGGCCGTAAGAATTCAACGGGAAGTATGCTTCCCATTGACACAAAAATATCAATGGGAAGCGCACTTCCCATTGATATTTTTGTATTTTTTCGCGTGTTGGCTAATAATATGTTATTTTAGCGTAAGATATTTTTTAAAAAATATTTTGGCCTAAGTTATTTTTACGCGAGTTATTTTGTCGTGAGATATTATTTCCAGGATATTATGACGGTAAATCCGCATGTGCATCAGCACGTCCTCTCAGCTCGATGTTGTTCGTAGTATATTCTTCGAGATGTGCGAAGAGACCCGCCCGGTGTACTTTCTCCGGTATAAAATTACGTCACGACGACGACGACGACGAAGCCCTCGGACCGGCAGAAAACTGGTCCGACCAAAATACTTTATAATCGTAAACATGTGCCACATAAGAAAGTCGAACCTTAATTCACATACCTGAAATTACTGGAACCATACATTATCGCGGCTTCATTTTTACGAGCATATTTTTAGGGATTAATAAATTTAAGAAGTGATAAAAATCATAAATGGTCCCTTATTTAACAAAATTATTGTTATTAACTTACATGAGTTTTCCTTCAATTGAACAAATTTTTTGCAATAATAAACATAAATATGGAATAATAATAATAATGATGACTCACTTAAATGCACTGAAGTCACTCATAAATGACGTAATGGAACTTATTTTTGTGCGCATTTGTCGAATTCAAGAAACTGGCATTTAGGTATCATAAAATGTATATATGAAAACATTCACACTTCTGAAATAATTAGGAATAATTTAGATCAGTAATTATTTTACAATGAAATATAATAATTGATAAGCGTAATAATCCACAATTATTCAGTTATGAAAGTATTTCTAAAGTGAATGCCCATTTTATTTCATATGGCATACGTGCCAGCTTTTTTTTAAATCAATATTTACAAAAAAAAGGTTGCAAATTAGAACCTTGCACATTATTTGATCCCCTATGAGAAAGAACATTGACCAATTTTTCCTTCCTCATAGAGAAAACTTTGTCGACCTTTTATTTTTCACATACTTTAATAAAAAACCATCTTTCCAGACAATATTAAAAATTCGATGATCCCGTTTGATCAACTTGAAAAGATTAAAGTTCTCTGAAATATTAAGTCTCTGTTGTTGATTTGAAAATTTGAATTGATTTAGTTGAGTAATTCAAGATTTATGGTAGTACGAATTTTAGTCCCTCACACGCGCACGCACTCTTGTTCTAAATCATATTTTTCCCAACTTTTTAGGCCATTTTGAGTGTACTGATACGAAAATCTCGAATAAAAATTATTTTATTCGAGCCTTTGATTTTCTTAATATTGTAGCTTTCGGTGAAATTCTAAAAAGTACATTTTTTTTATTATTCTGCCCAAGGAGGTAATATTTCTTGGGTTATGCGGAGCTTGAAGGATTTATGGGGTTGCAATTACCATTAATCAACAAAGTCCATCTCGGATACGTGATTTTGTGACAAAAAGAAATGGAGAGTAATTTATAGAGCGGATGCGCAGGGCATCGAGATGGGTGTTAATCGTTGAGGAGGCACGCGACCGTTTGTCCATGGCTCGACCTGTTAAGGCAATCAGGAATGCACTTGGTAAGTTGCATCATCGAGGATCGCCTACTATGTTGTATAAGCTTACAATCTGAAAGACGAGACCCACAAACTTTGAGACTTTTTGTCCGTATCAAAGTATCCGATAGGTTTACGTATGTGGTATACCGACGAAACGAGGTACAAATAGGTACGTCGAGACACGGCACGCGCGTTGAATTAAATGAAAACTCCATTTAACGCCTTATCTGCAAACTTGCTCGAAGGCCCAGTCGATTGTCGAGAGCATGTAATGAATCACGATTATTTGCGGAGTGTACAGCCACCGAGTTGGTATGCTCTAAACACCTGTTTGTACCAATTCCTAAAAACATTGCAAATGTCCGTATAAATTATTAATAAATCGGTAGAATGATTTTTAAATTTTATATTTTTCATTGCATTTTTTGCAATGAAAAATATGTAGCAATGGCTACAGAGTGTTAATAAATTACGAGACGAGTGATATCACCCTAAAATCTCGACGTATCGCCACACCATAATTAGACCTACATTTAATTGTTACTGGATTAATTTTTTTTTTTAATGTTTTTTCTTTCACGAATATGGATAACAAATATAGGTAATGATGAACTAAAATAATGGAAGTAACAGGGCAAATGGTAAACATACGTTGTACTGAATATAATTAACAGTGTGAACAACAGGATTTCTTTTTACACATTTATGCAATCCGAAAATTGTTGTTCGCCTAACAACTTTGATTTTTAATATTTAAAAAATTTTATTTCCGCATTAGGTTTTGGTGGATTATGTCACAACTTGACGTAGATCCTTACAACCACTACACATTTTAGAGACGGAATTTTGTGATCAATAAGCTATTAAAATTAAATCCAGATATAAATCTCCATATGTTAAAAAGATGTTGTCCGACCCATTCATATAAAAAATCAATTCTAGGTGAAATATTGAAAATCCATCAAATACAAATTGAATTAAATTTTGATTAAATTTTCAAATCAAAGTAACAAATCAAGGATTTATTTTAAATATTATTATTATTTTAATGATTATTTTTTAAATACCGATTTTTACCAAAATCGAATATTTCAATCGCTTTAAGCGACCTTTAAATTTTTTTTTAACTACACGATCATTAATTTAGGCCTATATCAACTCAATTCCTGCCAGAAGAACCAAAAGAAAAAATCATTGAGTAATGATTGAGAGTTTTGGGCCACCCTAATGTGCAATGTGCAGAAGAAAGCTTGAAAAGGGCAGACATTTCAAACCTCAGCCTCCCCTTGTTATTCAGAATTAAAGAGCAACTGCAGTCCATTCATCTGTATTGACGTTAAAGTATATTATTATATCTATTTCTAGCATATAAAGACATTGACTCGTCATGCTTGACCACGCACGACGGTCGTTCGTTATGCGCGACCGGCCACCACTGCCAACCGCATACTATATCATAGTATTGGAACAAGGATATGATTTTCAAGTCATTGGGACATGATTCTAATCAATAAAACAATTTTTCAAAAATCAATCAATGATTTATAGATATTATGTTGTTAATGATATAAATTAATCTGAATAAAAAATAAATTATTAGATGAACTATTTCATTACGAAATGATAAAACTTTATTTATGTTTATGTTATAATATTGCTCGAATTGTGTGGTCCGATTCACGTAACGATATAATTATGCGCATTTTTTTTATTCGACACGGCTCGATGACCTGCAAATTAAATTTGTAACATTTCACGAGCACGAGTTGCCTTCAGGCGAATTTCTTTGACCGACACCTGAACGATATTTGACTGAGTGAATGTAATTCACCGTTCGGATCATTAATGTACATTTTTTTTCGTAATATATCTATTTATCTTTTTCGCGAATGTTCTAGGTCTGGCTAATAATTGTTTCGCAAGTCTTTTGAAAGACCACCAGCAGCAGAAAACAATAATTCAAGAACGATCGGTTGAAATAATTGTGCTTATTTCTATTGGAAAGAAGGAGAGACAACTAATACGCCAATATCACGGTTTATCGAATGCCTGAGGGCAAATTTCACACAGAAGATAAATATTTCCTGTATATACAATTAATCAAATACCTGTGCTTGGTACATTTATATTAAAGAGGAATTGAGATATATCGAAGGTAAAGTCTGTAATGTAAAAAAAAAGTTATTAATCTTTCTGCGAATATATGAATGGAATTTGTTAACTTATCTGAAAAGTGAAAGTGCTAAATTAAAAAAATTGTCAATATTGATGAATTTTGCTTTCTCATAAAGCTTTGTTTTCGTCAAAATAAAAATTTCGAGATTTCAATATTAACCTACTTCAAATAGTCTAAAAAATCGAAAAATGCAATTTTTAGCCAGCGTCCGTATGCATATGTCTGCAATTTTTGTGCCATCAAGTTGAAACTTTGCACACGTGTCAACTTATCTCTAAGGTTGTTTGGTATTGAATTTGCCTCGGATTGGCAGAAGGATTCAAAAGTTATGAATATTTACTTTAAAATTATTTTTTTTGTAAATGCTGTAACTCGAGAACGGTTCAAACAACTGATTTAAGTTTTTGCATAAAACTTAAATAGAGTGTGTCAATGTTTCATACTGAATTCGAATAAAATCGATGAAGTAGTTAAGATTTTATAGAAATTTGCATTTTCGTAATTTTTTTGAAAATTCTGTAACTTGAGAACGATTTAAACAGCATTTAAGTTCTTTAGGTTCTGTCAAATTGTTGTCTATTTTCGATTCTTCGTCGATTCGGACCACGTTTGCATCATTTAGATCGTTTAGGTTCTTTAATTTCTGTCAAATGGTTGTCGGACCACTTTTGGAAGTTGGATCTTACCCAAAATTTTGCATAACATTTAAATAGAATAGGTCGTTGTTTGATACTGAATATGCTGAGAATTCAAGAAAGAGTTCATAATTGAGAGATTTCTTCATTTTTTTTACAAAGCTTCCTCCATGACAAAGCCAAAATAGATCAACATTCTTCCTCATACAGGTAGCTCTGCAAAAAAAAAAAAAGTCTTTGTCAAAAATTCAAAATAATGAGGAAGCAATTTGCAGGATTCTACTTTAAAAAAATTAAATGTATATAACTTCAGAATGTATAAATATGAATATGACAGTAGCAGTGCATTTGTTATATGCCCAACTACGTAAATATACATATAAATATGAGATTCATTCAGAAAGCATTTTGTTGGCAATAATGCTGCAATATTCCATCAATTGTTCAGCAAACAATTATGAAATGATTGTGACACATCCACATCTTTTTTTAAAAACATTTTTCTCGACATTTTAGACGATTTTAAGTATACCGACATGAAAATCTCAAAATAAATGTTTTCATCGAAACAATACTTCCTCTCTATGAGTAAGCAAAATGAGCAACAAAAACCTTGAGATCGCTTTCATTATTTACAAACAATTTTTCTTGTTCAATGGTTTTTCTTAAATTTCATTCTTACGAGGTGAACCACTATGTACGCTATAGTCTCGATATCACTTACGGATTCCCGACATGTTGTATATACATAGTACCTCGTAAAGTACGGTGGCCATATGTACGTAAGGCGTGACCCAGTCGCGTGGCCCCGGGGCCCCTCTGGACCGGCGAAAGTAAGAGTTCGATCTCGATCGCGCTCCAAGCTATTGGGTCTCCCGGGGCAATGCAAACTTCGCACGCCTCGCCCATGATTATTTCGCACATGCCATAGCCAAAAGGAAACGTTGAATTAGATTAAAAGGACTGTACGTGAGAATAGCGCCTTGGGGGTCATAACAACGTTTTCAGTTTACCTTCCTGGTTGACACTGGGTCATCTGTCCAATTAGGACAAAAACAAAATGCCAGCACTCTGGGCGTAATAAAAAAGAAAAGAAAGAATGCAGGGTCGTTGAAGGCAGCCTTTAATTTTCACTGCACCGTGGTATTTGTTACAAGTCGAGATCCGTTAATAATATAATCGCCAACCGATCGGGGAACGATCGCTACGGATAGATAGGCAAAAAAGGCTTGGAGGTACTGCGCCAGTCGCTTTGCCCCAGGAGTCAAGTCAATAGAGATAAAGTCTGCAAACTCCAAGAGATCGAATATAAGGAGTACAATTGCTTGAGCCTCAAGAGATCGATCAACAACTAGCGATTTGTCGCGATCTTATTGCTTTTGCCCTCAGGAAAAGGAGTCGAAGGTCTCTTAAAGCACGTTATTATACACCAATGTATAATAACTAGGTAATGAACAACAGGGTATGTTTTTGAAACTCTGCATTATATGTTTTGTATTTTTTTGTTGTTCTCTCAAAAAATCGAATTTGAAAGGCATACATTCAACTATTCGTTTTTTTATACGATTTTTTTTTCTTTGCCGATAAAGGAAATAAAAAACTTCATTTTTATCTGAAATCGGTTTAGATTCAATGAGCCAATAGTCGCTGGAGCCTCGATATAGATCGATACACAACTAGCGATTTATCACTATCTTATTGCTTGCCCTCCGGGAAAAAGAGTCGAAGGTCTCTTCGGGCGCGTTATTATACACCAATGTATAATAACTAGGTGATGACAAGGGAGTACGTTTGTATACTGCGTTTTATGGTACCTTATTATTACGCTACACTAGAGTTCGTACGATTAGTTTACGCCATGCAAAACCCTACACAGACGGTGACGAGCGACTCTATGCGATACTCCTACACTTTACTGCTTACAGTTAATTTTTTATTTTTATTTGAGTATTTAATGTGCTTAGCCAGTTCACTCCATTAAAGGGATTGTTTCATGACGTCATGTCATAAATGCCTCGAGGAATGGATCCTGAGTCAGATAATTTTATGTAATAGATACTAAAAAAAAAGTGGACAGTAAATTCGTCCAATGGCAAATTGCAGTAAAATTGATTTGTCTGGTCGCGATTTCTTTGTCACTGATCCCATTGTTGAGTTGATGTAACCAACCCGAAAAGAACCAAGGTTAAAAAATGTAGGAGCACAACGAACCAATTCTAGTGCTCTCATTTTATTTTTTTTATTGGTCGGTTTTTAGAAAAGGTATAATTACTACTTTGCTCTGTTAAGTGTATGAAATAATGGTTTTAGTTTAGTACACGGTTATGTCGCAAGAACGGCAACAATAAAGTCATGCTGATTTTTGTATTTGACAAGAAATAAGTAAACAGTACATGTGCCTGAAGGCAAACTCTGGTACAGTTACAAAGTGGTCGACCGGCCGCACCGATTATTAGATGACGTCTTGAATTTTAAATGTGGCAGAAATTGCGTGTCGTATTTTACATTGTTAAGACTCGGTTTAGCAGTAGAACATTTTTTTACATTACTTTTCAAGTAAATGAAAAAAATAAGATGCTTGGAAGATTTTCGTATTCAATGCTTAATTAATTAAATGTTTAATAACAAAATTTAATTAAAATTTCTAACATTTAATTAAAAGTTTAATGTTTAATTTACAACAAAGTCAGATAATTATTTTTAGTATTATTACGCCAGTGCAAACGGATACGAATCTACGATGCGATGTTGGTAGAAATTGAACTAGACGTTAAATACGAATTTTATTTACAATTCCAAATTAGTCCTTAACAGCACTAACTGAAATTAGGAAATAAAATCAGAATCAGCAAAATTGCGGTTTTTAGATGGAAAATATTTTAGCTTTCGTTTTGGCCAGTACTTTTTTATATTCCCTATGACTGTGATCAAAGTACGCAAATTGCAGTGTTGAATACAAATCGCGCTACTTTTTTCATGAGAGCTACATGCCAAAAATCTCGATTTTCAAGATTTAATTTAGTTTTTTTGATACCCGGTAACCTATCTTGGTTTCGCGTATGTAACACTGAATATTAAAGCTGAAACATACTACAAAAAAAAATCCGGTTTCCGAGTATGAAATGCCTTATTAACATAACCGCCTTAACGCACTTTGCGATTAAATAATACAGATAACAAAGTCGTCACTTGTATATCTGATTGTATGAAGTCCAACACGATTATGAAAAAGGGGCTCGTCGGCGAATATTTCATGTAAGTATATCTCGATTTTAATTCTAGACATGCTGTCTTGACAGCTGATTAAAACCGATTCAAATCCGTAACCATAAATAACTTACGCTTAATTGAGAATCGAAATAAGATAACTCGATATATAATCTGCTTTTCCAATTTTACTGATCGAATGGATTTTCTAATATCGTAAGCGCTTTTATTAAGTCAATCGAATGTTACGATTTCAACAATAGTTTTCGTTTTAAAAGAGAATATGATTTAAAAAGTTTTGAGTTAATCTTAAAAAGTGCCGAGTTTCATGTGGAAAATACGATGAAATCGTTGTGAGTCTCGTCAAAGAAGGAGTCAAGATCAGATAAAGGTAAACATTCATTTTTTCGGGGGAACTAGTAATATTCGTTTAGGCACTTCGAGACGAAATTTAAAAAAAAGAATAAACTCTCAAATATATGAATTATTTAAACTTATAAAAACATCATGTAAAATGGCCATTTTTGGTGTGTTTCAAATTTGAAATGAAACTTTAAAAAATCGATTTACAATTCAAACTTACGTCCAAAAATTCGAAGTAAAGATGCTAAAAAATGCCGAGGTTACAGATATTGTTATTTCTACTTGAAGAACTGGGGCAGCTGCCGAAGATAAAGGTGATGCCGTTATCCTCGATATCCTTGAACAAATTATTCTCGTTAGTAAAATGAATAAATTCTTATTTAATTATGTATTCGCCCTACGACGATATATTGAACACCGGATCTCCGTTTTGCTCAGCATCGTCGTCGATCTCGCTCGAACCTGGGACTGGGTCGAACGGTGTCGAATTTGCAAGGTCGTCTTCTTAATCCAGACTACATGTGTCCTTCGCTGCAGATAAGCTGAGAAGAGCCGTTGGTACGCGTGGCGTGCAAAAAGGGTTTCTACGTCTTCGAGGCTGGCGCCAATTTTATCTTCTTATTATTGTCAGGACCAAGTCCTTGTTATTCAAGGCTTCTAAGAATATATATCCTGATCTCATTATTTACTTATGTGATTAATGGCTCAATGGACGAACATCCAAAGTAGACATATATAAAATCCTTCCTTAAAAAATAAAATAATGATTATTACATGTTAATTAGTTAATCAACAGCTTTTCCAGACTTGTACTTCAGCATTGACAATGAATAAAACTGGCTAATGTTCGTTTTTTGATTCGCGCAATAGAGAGTTTCTTTTTCAATGTTGCACATATTAAGAGTATTACTTTATATTTTCAGAAAATTAAAAAAATAAATTTAAAGCTTAAGGTTCTTGACAAATCTTTTTTTGAACGAGCGCTAGAAGACTTTTTTTTCTCAAAATGGATTACCCCAAATTTTTAACTAAAAAAGTTGAACAATAAAATACTTAGGGTTTTTGTAGCGTTGAAGTTTAACTTGTTCGGAATTAAATTTTTGGAAATCATGATTTTCAAAGGGGAATACATCATATTGCCGAAATTTAATAATAGGGTATCTTATTGTTTGTTTCTATTTTCGGATTGTAATTGCTTCAATTTTAGTTTTTCTTCACACATAATTTCTTTATCTTTGTTTACATGTATTAGTCTTTGTCTCTCTAAATGAGTTTCTAATCGTATTGACTCGAGTTCAGACTTTCGACGCTACTGCGCAAACGGCGCGTCTGCGAAATTTTGAAAACTCCGATATATATATTTAAACATTGGCTTTCACGTTTACGTTTTATTTACGTTTCTTTGAATTATTTGTTTTTGTCTCTTGTAAAACCCGCTCAGCAGTTGGCGAGCAAACCAGTGGATAGTTAAGCGGTCACCCATCCAAGTACTGGCAGCACACAAAGCTCTGCTTTTAACTTGGGAGGCCACCGAGACCACACATCGACTGCGCGTCCACTGCTATCGCTGTACCAGAAACTTTAGCGTTATCCACCATCTAACGAGTGTTGGGCGAACTATCTATCTTTCTGCTTACCAAGCAGCGGTAACTCATGATATTTCGGTGTTTTACCCACCGACCGCTCAATTAAAGCGCCACAGTAAAATTCCATTCTATTTTCGTTAGTTATTTGTAGGTCGAGACGCATGCGTGACCGTTTAACATTGTCGACGGGAGGGAGTCTGAATTCGACGTTGTAGCTATATCGAATGCTGTGCTCGTTTGGTTCAGTTCTCTTGTGGCCGGTTTGAGAAGGACTGCCACGCCAGAGAAAAGACCGTTTAAACGAGAGCTTAAACGAAGCGCCTGCGCCGCCAAATTCACCCTCGACCGACGACCGTGTTACGACGTCACCGAGGATCCCAATTCCGCAACAATGTCGTACTGCGCTCGAATTTTACGGGCTCAGGTAGGCCTAAAAAAAAAAAAACCTCGTGATTTATACGCGAACAAAAAAAAAAAAAATCAACACCAATTGTAGTTTTGCGTTCGGTGTCCAAATGTCTGAGAATGGCGTCAAAGCGCGTGCTAATCATATGACTTCATCGCGCATCTCCACCGCTGCGAGTTACTCTTTAACAATGTAATCTGCAGTAGAGCCGAGATTCCGTCACCTGCCAGCCAGATATCTCTCGTCGAGGTCAAACGAGTTCATCGGTTAACATAGAATCTCGATTATGTGATTTTCTTTCAGGGAATTTGTGCTCGTACGAGTTTTACGGTTTATTTTAGCCTCTCCTCGGTTTCATAACTCCATCGTTATAACATTGTTCTGATTTCTTCATTGAGGACATCCTCGGATCTCTTATCGTATCGATTGGTCACTCTGCATTACGTTCATGCTCCAATTGATTGAAATACGAGATACAAGCGCCAGAACATTCGCTATTTTGTAACTTTACTTAACAATCGTAACGATACTTATAAGTCTTGCGACTTTTAACGACTCGTTGCATTCACGTTTAAATAGATTTTGGCATGAGAAGCAGTGAGATATAACATTTTTGGCAGGTTACGTAACAAGGCGGGAGTTCTCTACATATGTTGACTGCACTTTGCTCAGTTAGGTTAGGATACCCATCTTTGTTTTTTTTTTATCTCCGCGAGTATATCTCTCAACACTGTGTTGTACAAAGTCGAGAATGTTAAGAGGATCTTCTGTCGCTTCTATCGCAGAGGCGACTCGTGCTGCACTTTCGACACTAATCGCGAAGATATAATAATAAAAAAAACTCGTGGAATTTGTTGCGCCGATCGATGATGCCGGACATGTTTCACGTCGTCTGCCAAGTTGCGCGCTATTGGTCGAGCCGCGTCGTACGGTTAGGCGCGCAAATTCAAACGTTTAATTGTGAATTTACCGATAGTATTTGTTATGTAACATAATATTTTAAGCGGTTATGTTACCGATTGTAAATTTACGTAAACTCCGTGCGGCCGTCAACTAAAATTGTCTATTTTAATTTGATAAGTCGTATTTATAATAAAAATATTTATGTTCATACATTTCTTATTTATTCCATTTATATATAAACTGGCGCCGGTAAAATATCGTTCATAGACTCGGTTAATTAACTGGTTATTTAACGTGCTATTTAATCAACTTTATAAACCACTCGGATTATACTGGTTTGTTCTATTCATTCAGCTGCGAGTTCTATTAATAATTAGGATCGTCGTGCTGCAATGATGCGTTGCGAAATCTTTGTTTGCATTTGATATCGCACGGGTAACCTTTTGAGGCGTCGAGGCGATATACTTGCGCAGATAACGGATACTCATTGCGGATATCAATGCATGCATACATAAAAAACTTGTAGAAGGATGTTTGCAATGTGTGCTCATTTGAATGGAAAAATAAGCGCTCTATGTTTTCGTTGGATTGCTCATCGAAATTATTGTCATAAGAAAATTATTTAAGCAAAACAGCCAACAAAAAAAAACGAGAACGCCGCGTGAATTTTTATAATTAGAAAAAAAGAAGTTTTGTCAAATTCTTACTTTAATTTTATACTAAGAAAATTCTGGTATTTGTAACAATGAATAGAAGGTTTAAAAAATCTCACTTATATTTATTAAATTACTGTATATAGCTAGAAGTTAACGTAACTGTTTAATAGTTTAAAACAGTATGTTAATAATTATTTAAAAAGTCATATGGCTTAAGAAGTAATAGTTTTCACTTATTAGTAGCAACTACCACAATTTGTCCGATTGCAAAATTTTAATGCAGTGAAATCTTGATGATGAGTAGCTACAATTAAAAACTAAACAAATATACGTCTTAGAAAGTCAATCAACAATTTCCTGATTAGTCGAATTTCATCTTCTCAAGCCATGAGATTACGTCACACACAACAATTCTTTTGCGAATAGAACATCACACAATCTTGATAGTGCAAAAAAACATCTCAATGTATAAAATCGATAAAGATAGTGATAAGAAAATTCGATATCTACCGCCATCGTAGAATGTTGCCAGTAATAAATTTCAACTGAATGGAGCATTTATATTTCATCATAATGAGCTAAAATCGTGATGACGATTGACTATTTTTGACGTACTGTAAAATAGTAACGATGATTATCATGAAATTGATAACTCTATCTCGTCGAGACAAGATATTTCGTCACATGCTTCATGAATAAAAATCATGAAATCTCTATAGTGGCAAAATTAACCATTGAAAAAGCAAGCATCTTCATTATCAAGAAAGTCAATAACGACAACGACAAGAGAATTCTATATTTATGCAGATCGTAATTCTCGTGAGCAATAAATTTAAATTCAATGGACCATTTATCTTTCGTCATGTGATAAATGGAATTTCTACTTTATTTATAAATTTTTTTTCGCAGAAACTCACCGGTTACGCCGGTGATATCCAACAAAGATGCTTCAGCTTGAGTCCTCTGAGCTTTGCGGCGGCCAAGGTGGCTATGTCGAAATTCGATCAATCGACTTATCTTCCTTATGATAAATTGGACAACAACATCAACGTTGTAAAGAAGAGGTAAGATAAATCACAATTAGTTATACATTCAGTTATGGATTATTCAATAAGTATCAATGTAGTATATATTTCACCCAAAAATTGATTTCAGGCTCGGACGTCCGTTGACCCTGTCCGAAAAAGTATTGTACTCTCATCTTGACGAGCCAAATAAACAAGACATCCAACGTGGAACAAGCTACCTGCGACTACGACCTGATCGCGTGGCTATGCAAGATGCCACGGCTCAGATGGCTATGCTTCAGTTCATCAGCTCCGGTACAATTTCATTCATTTTCCTTCCTCATAGAGAAAGCTTTGTTTCGTTTCGTTCGCTTACCTATATTAGTAAAAAAAAAATATAGAACATTCATGAATTTAAATAGTCTGTAAAATTTTCAGTCAAATTAAAAAATTAGTCGACATATTTAGATTAATAATTAACAGAATGACCCAACTATAATCTCCAAAATTCAATTTCTTGCTGACATCCATATATTTCTTTCTATTTTTTTTCTAGGCTTACCAAAAGTCGCGGTACCCTCGACAATTCACTGTGACCACTTGATCGAGGCCCAAATTGAGGGCAAGAAAGATCTGCTTCGCGCCAAAGACACCAACAAGGAGGTTTACAATTTCCTTCAAACAGCTGGAGCGAAATACGGCGTAGGTTTCTGGAATCCAGGCTCAGGAATCATCCATCAGATTATCCTGGAGAACTATGCCTTCCCAGGTCTCCTCATGATCGGTACTGACTCTCACACACCAAACGGCGGTGGTCTTGGAGGTCTTTGCATCGGTGTCGGTGGCGCTGATGCTGTTGACGTAATGGCCAACATCCCTTGGGAATTGAAGTGTCCTAACGTGATTGGCGTCAAGCTAACAGGAAAATTGAAAGGCTGGACAAGCCCGAAAGATATCATCTTGAAGGTCGCAGGTATTCTGACCGTGAAAGGAGGCACCGGAGCTATCGTCGAGTACTTTGGGCCTGGAGTCGACAGCATCAGCTGCACGGGAATGGCAACGATCTGTAACATGGGCGCTGAAATCGGTGCAACAACATCGGTATTCCCTTACAACAGTCGTATGCAGGATTACTTGAAGGCAACTGGCCGAAGCGACATTGCTTCTGCTGCTGATCACTACAAACAGAGCCTTCTAACCGCTGATCCAGATGCAAAATACGACCAGATTATCGAACTTGATCTTTCGACTCTGGAACCACATGTCAATGGTCCATTCACTCCGGATCTTGCTCATCCCATCTCCAAACTCGGTAAGTATGCCCTAATTGACTTTCCTTTTGGGGGATTACTCGGTGGGATTTGTATAAAAAAAACATCGGTCACAGTGGCCCGGTTCCTCTTCTTTTCTGACACCAGGCGACAATGCGAAGAAGGCTGGATGGCCCAATGAGATCAAAGTTGGACTCATTGGATCTTGCACCAACAGCTCGTACGAAGACATGGGCAGATGCGCTAATATCGCTAAACAGGCTATCAAGCATGGCTTGAAGGCCAAATCGGCTTTCAATGTCACTCCGGGATCTGAACAGATTAGAGCGACCATTGAACGCGACGGTATCGTAAGTATCGATATACTATTTTCAAACGTAAATATCTTCTAGATATTCGCTTTTACCATTGGTTCTGTGTTACAAAAAATCTGACGACGCCTGAAAGTTAATGTTTGAAAAGTTTGCAAAACATTTTCTGCAAGCTTCTTAAATATCCTGAAACTCGCTGATAAATTAGACATTCTGGAAGTATTTGATTAAAATGTCCAAGATATTTAGCTAATGGTACATGAAATCAGATAAATGTCGGGATGCCTGTGCAAATTATTGAAAAAGTCCGGTTATAGTTTTTCAGAGAATGAACTTGAATCTGTCAATTGATTTTAATCGATGATTATTCACAAGTTTTTTGCAACTATGTATCTATAGTAACTTTGAAGTCACATGCTGGTGGTAAAAAAAAACATGGCCGATTGCCAGGATTCTTGCTCAGTGACCCAAAATGGATGCATCTGGTTTTATTCCACATGAATGTCGAAATATAACACGCAGAAACCAAAGTAAAAAAAAGTATACATTGAGCTATTGAAAAAAATATTCGATTTTCGAAGTCAAAGTTATACATTTTAAATGTCTATCTCGTAAAAATATGTACCGGCACTTTTTATATACTGTAAATTTTCAAAATCTTGTTTATTAATTTTCGTTTACTTCTCATTCTTAAATCTTATTGATTGTCAAATTGTTTATTTTTCGAAATTCCAATTGCAATGAAACATTTACGTTTTTTCTAGCAACGAAATTTTTATTTTTTCAGGCTGGAACTCTTCGTGATTTCGGTGGCACCGTTCTCGCAAACGCCTGCGGTCCCTGTATCGGTCAGTGGGATCGTCAAGATATCAAAAAGGGCGACAAGAACACAATCGTTACGTCTTACAACAGAAACTTTACGGGACGTAACGACGCGAATCCCGCGACGCACGCTTTCGTCACAAGTCCCGAGTTAGTTACGGCCCTGTCTATCGCTGGTCGTCTGGACTTCAATCCAGTTACCGACAAACTCAAGGGCAAGGATGGCAAGGAATTCATGCTCGACGATCCCTTCGGTGATGAACTACCAACTCGCGGTTTTGACGCCGGTGAGGAAACCTACGACCCACCTCCAGCGGACGGTAGCAAAGTGAAGGTGGACGTTGATCCCAAATCTCAGAGACTTCAGCTTCTCGCACCCTTCGACAAGTGGGACGGCAAGGATCTCACCGATCTTACCGTTCTCATTAAGGTCAAAGGAAAATGCACAACCGATCACATCTCCGCAGCTGGTCCCTGGCTTAAATATCGTGGCCATCTTGACAACATCTCGAACAACATGTTTATTGGGTAACTACGAATTTTCAAATAATTTCTGTTACTAATTATTTAATTCCACCAATTTTTGTATAGGTATACAAGAAATTCCTTTCGATTGATTGTTCATAACGATATTCCGATCATGTAAAAAAATCTTAGATCCGAATATAACAAATTGTAAAAGGAGCTTTATTTTTTTTCATTACAATTAGTTTTACGTTTAACGCTTACAATTTTCTATATCTGGATCAGCGACTCATTTTACATTATCAAAATACCGTTACCAGTTATCAATCGCATGGAATTATTGACAATATTTGTTTTTCCGATGATAAGAATAAAACTGACATTTTGCGTCTGAGTTTGACAGAGTTCTCTAAAAATATTGTACCTCTATCATCAAAATATTAATTACAACAAGGAATTTAATTTATGAGTAACTAAAGAAATAAAAAAGTTACAGGAATCTATTTTTTAATTGAATTTTCCATTTGAAAATTATTTTTTGCAGGGCTGTAAACTATGAGAACAGCGAGGTGAATAAAATCAAGAACCAGCTTACGGGCGAATGGGCTGGAGTACCCGACGTAGCACGTCACTACAAGAAGAACGGAGTGAGGTGGGTTGCCGTCGGCGACGAGAACTACGGTGAGGGTTCATCGCGCGAGCACGCCGCTCTCGAGCCCCGTCATCTTGGTGGCCGAGCCATTATCGTTAAGAGCTTTGCCCGTATTCATGAGACCAATCTCAAGAAGCAGGGCATGTTGCCTCTCACTTTCGCCAACGCCAGCGACTACGACAAGATACAGCCAACAGACAAGATCAGCCTGCTCGGTCTTAAGGACCTGGCGCCTGGCAAGGTATTCGAACATTTACAGTATTGTGAATTATGTTTTAACAGTCTCACGTCATAATATTCCAGGAACAATGTCCCTTTATAAAAGATAACGGTTAAAAAATTCGAAAACACCCCAAATACATATTAAAATTTAGCTTAAACTACACTTTTTTTAAATTTTGAAAATATGTGTAGTAATAAACCGTTTTTCATTAAGTATATGACAATACTGTGTAAATCTGATTTTTTTATAATAAGGAGAAAAATTGTCAATAAGCAGATCAACCAAAAAATAAAGATTTTGTTGAACAGCCCCAATGCACATTTTTACTAATAAAAATTGTATTTAAAAAATTATCTTTCACAACAGCTTTATGATATTATAATCTTTTTTTCAGCCCCTCAAAGCAGAGATCAAGCACAAAGATGGAAAGGTCGACGCGGTTACCTTGAACCACACATTGAACGAGCAGCAAATCGGATGGTTCAAGGCGGGTTCGGCGCTGAACCGAATGAAGGAGATTGCCTCCGGTCATTAGAGACACAAGAACTGAGAACGATAATGGCCCAGGTTGTGCAGTGTCATCGAGCCAACCTGAATTGCATTCAGGAAGTCAAAGTGCACGAAGGTCGAGTGATATTACAGTCGCGCTTAGAGAGCGACACGATCGGTGTGGTTCGATGAGCATATCGTTAATAACCGCGCGTCGATCTCCTTTATATTAAAAAAAAAGGAACCCAACACAATGATATAGTTGACAATATTGTAATATTGCGATTTAGAACTGTAGCTGAGACACTTAATAATGGCGGCAATGTTGCGTAATTAATTGCGTGAAAAACGTGAAGAAATCATGAGAGAAAAAGAAAGAAAGAACGATAATTATCTCACGAAACACTCAGGATGATGAATCGTTTAGGGTGCAGAAGAGATGTTTTTTAGGAAAATGAAATGCTGAAAAAAAAATCGGTTTATTGTTTTTTTTGGGCTGAGTCTGTCCCTTTGCACGTAAACGAGAGTTGCTTCGACGTAGAGAGGAAACAAAAGAAAACTATCAAACGCACCGATGTCTTTTTTCACCATCACTATAAAATCCATCGAAATCGTACGCCCCGTCGTCGGTGCGATCGATCGTGGTTGTTTTTTTTTGAGTCGTCGACGTTGAAGCAACTGGCGAAAAGAAATGCTGAGCTTACTCGATGATCGTGTATGTACATAATGATGATGATGATGTTGATGATGATGATGATAAAAATGATGATGATGATATACCGTATGTTATACTCATTTTAGACTAGCTCACGGTTAACCATAGATCCTTAATTATAGAAACAAAAATCAAAATGTTATTCTTGTTTTCATGCTTCGTTCCCACTTTTATCGACGACTGATAAATGTCTAGAAAATATAGTTCAAAGACAATAATTCGAGTTCATCCCTTCGTACAATTTTGAGAAAAGCGATTAAAAAAAAATTGTACAAAATCCTACTTACAATTTACGTCATTTAATTTCCTTAACAGATCCTTAATTTCTATTGATGTTGCGACATTTTTAGAAAATAGTTATTTTCTTTCCTGGACATCCTTGTATCGATGTTAGTTTTTTGCATGTTAAACCAAAGCTGATCATATTTTTCATTAAGTTCTGAAACAGAGCCAGAAAATCATGAAATAACGCCGAATATTATGTCGTTTATGTAGAATCATTTGGCGCGGAAAACTAGTTGGGAATATTTGGCCTATTGGTTCTCTTTTAAAAGTGTGCAGAGAATAAAATCGAAAAAGAAATTTGTTGGTGACCGGCATTACCTGCATAAATTTGCCGAGAGTACGTTTTTTTTTTTTTTTTTCCAAAAATACTAGCGGCCTCGTAATTGAGATTTTAGACTTTGAATGTCCGTAAATTTGACCTGGCTCCCTTCCCTTAAGCACTGTGTGGTGCAAAAAACAGAATTTTTTGCATCATTACAAATTTTTTTTCTATGAAGAAGCAAAAGTTGACGAAATGAGAAGAAAATCTAGTGATTGTGGTCTGGAAGACCTAAGTCTAGATCTGAAAATGCGTAAGTCACGTTTAAGTCACTTTGTGCATAATAACGATTTCGAATTTTAATCTATATTTCCTAATAATATCATGCTTTCCTGAGTGATCTTTTCACTTTTTTTTTTTTTTTTTAAAAGGGATTTTTGTTATAAATTTGTTAAAATATATTAGCAATTCGGTTTGTTCATGAATATTGAGAATATGACCATTTGATAGTGGATGCATGAGTATATATATATATATATATTTTTTTAAGTATTCGATATTTTCTATTATTGTTTATCTGCAATAGAAAAATAAAACTTCCTTTGTTTGTATTTTTTTTTTTTTAGAAATCCCAACTATGTTGTAAAAAAAGACTAAACTGTGTTTTTTTAATCAAATTCCACTTTCTTTTATATATATTTTTTTTTGTCAATTCCACTCCATCCGTTTGTAAATATCGTATCTACATTCATAAACCACTGATCTTTTGATTGTTTCACAATCAGAGACTTGATGACTGTTCGGAATCATGTTCACCGTCAAAAAGGCAAATCTTTATAAAAGCATAAATAAAATAGTATATACAAATTAAACATTTTACATGACTTCTATCTTCAGTACCCTACTCAAATTGAAAATATAAAAAAAATGAACATATAAAACTACACATAGGAAACATACCACTTGAAAACCACAAAAAATTTTTTTTTTAAATGGATCCTCTATTTTTTATTAATAGATACAATTTCCTTCATTTATTTCACCATATATGTTTATAATCTAACCGAAATCATACAATTATATTTATTTTTAGTGTACATACAACCCCGTCATGAAATGTTCGCTTGATTGCATTGTCTCTGTAAACACCTGGCCTCTGTTTCCGGTTCGTACAAGCAACACAAAAGCAACAGCGTACCGGCGCTTGCGTCGTTCCCATGGTAATATTGCGTAAACAAACGCCAGAACTCCCCGTGTATTTCCTCCAATATGTTGATTTGATCTTTACCCGCTATGTGTCCCAAAACTTCGCTGTGTGTAGTACGTAAATGGCAAACTAAATGCATGAAATATATGTACATATACATACATATATATATACATAGTCGGCATAGTTGATGTAGAATGTCATTGGAGGGCGAGTTCTTTTTGTGTGCAACTGGCTCGATCGAGTGCGCCGAGTTTTACGAGATTGATAACGCCTACTGCAAGTACGGCTATCACTTTGGACCAGACTGGAGCGTAGTTGCGGTGAGAGTGATAAAAAAAAACAAAACGGGAGATTTATTTATTAGAAGATTCATCGGTGCACACGTGGTTTATTGCTCGCATCGCACATGCGTCAGTGAATTTTCCTAGAATACACTATTGTGCAAGGATTTTATAAATTTACCTGTCTTACGATTATTGCTGTGAAATAAAAGAAGAACGTTTTTTGTTTATGTATTGTTTAGGGCATCGAGGAAGGTCTCACGCAAATGAGCAAGTGCAGCAATGATATCAGACGTCTAGCAGTTTGGAATTTTCCTTTGGACGTTACCTTCAAATCAACGAATCCACATGGATGTAAGTAAAAACTGATATATGGTTAACCGCAATATTTAAAAAAAATTTGCTTTCTTATAGAGGAAGCTTTGTTTTCATGAAAAACGATGATTTCGAGATTTTCATGTTAGGACACTCGGAATGTTCTAAAACATCGAGAAAAGTGGTTTAGAAAAAATGTCCGTCTGTGTGAGCAGGGCCTCGAAATTTCAATCACTTATAACTCGAGAACCGTTCAACCGATTGAACTGGAATTCGGCACACAAGTAAAGCAGCAGCTCGTTTTTTACTGTTGCTATTTTTGACAAATTTTTGATAAATTTGTATGTAAAAATTAAAATTTGTATAGCTTTTTGAATTTTTTTCCAGAAAATGATGTGATTAGTTTAACTTTCGTTAAATTGACTACATTTTACTAAATAGTTCTTCATTAAGTGCAGGTACATTTAATGTTGTTTGGTATTGAATTTGGAAGAAATCAGAAAAGCATTTCAGATTTCATGGAGTTTTGAAATTTTTAGTAATTTTTTTTTTAAATGCTATAATTCGAGAATGGTTCTAGCAACTGATCTAAAATTTTGCATAAAACTTAAATAAAGTCTGCTTAATACCAAATTTAGGTGAAATCAATAGAGTACTTAAGATTTTGTAAAAATTTGCATTTTCATCAATTTTTAGAGAGTTTTTTTAGATTAATCTAAATCTTTGCACGAAACTTAAATAGAATTTGTCATTTTTTGATACTGAATTTGGTGAGAATCCAATAGAGTTCATATTCCAGACATTTTTTTTTTCTTCCAAAGCTTCCTCCATGAGGAAGCCATAATGGATCAACATAGTTCCTCTTACAGGTAGCTTTGCAAAAATTAAAAAATAATGGAGGATCAATGTGCAAAGTTCTACTTTGCAATCTTTTTTGTACCTTTTTAATACTTTTTTCAATTTTTGTGAAAATCGCTTAAATAAAACAGAAATGCAAACTGCATATTCTATTTTATATGCTATCAGCAGACTCGAGGGGGTTTCCATTGAATCAATGCAAAAATAGGTGCTTCATTTCTTCTCGTAGATTAAAAAAATCTGCTGTGATAAATTGTTGTTCTATAAAATATTTGTATTATATAAGAAAATCTCGAGAACAGAATATAAAAAATGTTAAGTACGATATTTCAAAAACTAGAAAATGTATATATAAACGAAAATCATTCCAGAATGTGTTATATTGGTACCTGAGGATTCCTTTTACATAATCATTTAACATAGTTAAATGGTAAATTTTTGCTTCTTTCTTATCGATAATTTTTTTTATCAAAATAGAAAAAAAAACAGCTCTTTTTATTTTGCATAAATTTTATCATATTTGAATATTATCCTTAAAAAATCTATACTACAAAAATTCTGCTGAAAATCCATTCAAAGTATAGCAAAAGACTTCTATCAATATTTTTAAACACTTGCGGCTGCAGTCCATTTTTTTAGTATCTTTTGTATAAAATATCAATGTGTTACTCAATTTTTTAAAATAAAGCATTCTTTTTAACTGCCGTAATATTTATAAATATAATACAATAATAATAATTTATATTATTTATAAATCATGTTTATTGTTTATAAATAATTAACTCGAGGAATATGATGATACTGCAGTATTATAGAAAGTCCAATAATGAATCAATTGACGAACCGTAGCTTTGATTTGCTTCACATGAATGGGATTGTATTATATATCAACCATACTGTAGTGCCCCATACATATATACCGACCAAGCACTCTGCAAGGATCAAGATGATTGTTAATTAAACAGCGCGACGAGGCGTATCTCCGGACAGCTCCCTCACTGTCATTGAAAGTCGTTCCGTCAAACGGTGCGCAGTAATTTCGTACGTCGATTGCAGGGCCTCAAGTGGTGCTCTCGATATACGGATTGGATTTTTTCGGTCACGACGTGATCAGGGGTTACGGGGTTTGTCATTTGCCCCTAACCAGCGGACGTCACGAGAAGAGGTAATAAAAAAAAAGTCGCAGCTTTAAATCTTATAAGGGACGACGCAAGTAAAATCTATTCTCAAGTATGTAAAATAAGGGTCATGTTTATTCTTCTTCTTAAGATTAACGACATTTATGGCTGCCATAAAAAATTGTTGTGGGGTTTTTAGCATTCGATAAAAATAATAATAAATTAGAGAGACCAGGACAAGTTACGTTACCTTTTACGTTCGAAATTTAACAAGAACCTGAGTACGACGAGTTAAAAAAAAAGTAATTTTCAACATGGCCTTTATTTGACCCCTTTTACAGATTTAAGTTACGTATCACCTTAAAATCTATTGTCATATTTTCATTTGTTAATAATAATAATTAAAAAAATATATATTTCAGAGTCTCTGTATACGCGTTAGAATCTTCGTCTCCGATGCAAAGGTTCGCAGCTTGGCTCACTGGCAGAAGACCGGAATTAATTGAGCCTTCCATCCTCGCCTCGGCAGCCGGCAGAGAATGTAATTCACAAGCTGTAGTGAAATGATCATCTCAGTTTTCTCTGTATCTTTAATATTCTCTTGCCTCGTAGACTAATTTATATTCCAACTGCGAGACAACACTCCACTGAATACATTATATATATATATGTGAGTTTAATGTTTAATAATACGACTTTCAGTGACTCGCATGAGGGTGCAGGGTACGGTCACGGTCACATTTAATATCGTACTCAAGGACTTCTTCAAGGCGGGATACGATAACGGTGAAAAAGGATCGAAATAAAAATTATTACAATTATCTGATGGTAACGCCATCAGATAAACTAGAAATTAAGATAATATGGACAATATAATGAACGCAAATAAATTAATACTAAAATAAATTTTTACACACAATTATATTTTTTCACTGTCTTTATTTCACCTACAAACACTTCGTTCGTCCCCACCACTTGCCTACGTAAACTAGCGGAACGCAACATGTGAGAGGTTTCCTCTGTAATTAGATATAGAACACTCGAGTTAAGTTTATAAAAAGAAAACTTTACGTATACTTTTGTTTTCTCGTGGAAAAACCCCAATTTCTCATGAAAAATTTAATTCCAAGGTACTTTTATGAATGTACTCAGAATGTACCAACGCATAAAACATTTGTCTGCATGTAGAAGAAAGAATGAAGTGGCATATTTGAACTGGAGTACAAAAGCAATCGATCGGGTTTTGCAAAATATTTATTTGCGAACAAATGGCACATCTTTAAAAAAAAACATTATTTTTAGGGACAAAAAAATTTGCATTAAATTGTTCATAACTAAAACAACGTTTATGTATTTTGCAAAATCGCTACGTAATTCAATAAAAAATATATCTGAGAAGAACTACTCTAAATCTAAAGTGAATCAATCAAAAATTGATGGAGGATTATTGTCAATACACTTATGTATTGGGGCAGATCGGATGTAAAACTATATTTTTATAGTGATGATAAATTCGTGACTAAGAAAAAAAAATCGATTTTGTATAACCCAACATCGGTCCTTCCCTCTTAAATATATCGAAGCAATAATAATTCAGAACGATGAATTTATAATTTTTAGCCAAATAAAAATTCGTTAAGCTTCAAAATTTTGACTCACTTCTGACAAAGTCGCAAAGCAAAACCTTTACATTGCTTCCTTATTACTTTCCATATTTCGTAATACCTTCAATATGAGGAAGCCGAAATTGATCAACATATATTCTCGTAGTGGTGGCTTTGTGAAAAATAGAAAATAATGAGGAAACAATGTACAAAATTTGCATCCTCTGAATGATTACGCGGTCCTTTTCTTTTTCTCTCTCTCTTGTTGGCGTCCGCAGACGACTTACACCCCTACTCTCTGATATAAATAAATGTGCTATAAGTAAGCGAGATGGGAGTTCCTGCAGACAATCACAAGACTCTGAAATAAAAATTACCTCCGGCTCCATAATTCTACGGTTCCGTCAGCATCAGGAAATGATGTATTATATGAGCTTTGTTTGTCAAAAAAAAACTGGTGTGTAAAAAAACTTTTGTTTTTAAATTCTTTTATTAAACCTGCAAAAGTGTTTCTCTTGACCTCAATATGCGCCGTTTTACATAGAATCCGCCAGAAATTTTTTTCGAAATGTCGTTTTCTGGATATGCATCGCTAAAACTAGACGTCGATTGATACGCCTCTATGAATAATTTGTTAGAGAGCGCTTATCTTTTGCACAGTTTATTGTGTGGCCAACACTTTGTGCTTGAGCCTTGAAGAGCAGGAGAAAAATGCAATGTTGAGTAAAAGAAAAAGAAATTGCAACAGAAGGTGATTTTGAATTAAATACATACGGACTAGGTACGTCAAGTACCTAATTTTTCGGACCAGTGGTTCGTTTATTACTGATTTATAAGTGATTAAAAACATGACTTTTATTTATTTCTTTCTCACATCTGGCTTAAATCGCTATCGACTTCACATTTAACGTTGAAAAAAGATTGAGGTATGGAAGGAACGTCTCTCGTGTATATTTTCAATATACAGACTAGCCTGACATCGATAAACATGATTTTTTTTTTTCAGAATAATAAACTGGAAATAGATGAAATGGGGCCACATCAATTTACTAACAAATCATTTAGCCGTATCGCCGTTTCTTTAGATTCTATGGAAAGGTTCTATGAATACGTTTTTCATGGAAAAAAAAATTCGTGATTTTATTGTCAGTATAATCAAAATGGTCTAAAACGTCGAGAAAAGTCGTATAGAAAAAGGGTCCTAATCAATGTGGGGTATTCCATACCAATTCGACCTGACTCTGGTCCACGATTTATTATATCATTATTTGGACTCTAAATGACACACTGATTTCTTTTCGATACAAAAAATTTTTATTGACGACTTATGATTTTGTAAAGAAAAATATCGAGAATCATAATTTAAATATCTGAAAAAAATTCTCAAAAATCCGGCGTAAATATAAAAATTGTTGAGTTTAGTCCAGACGTTTGCTTCCATTGTTATGAAAACTTTTTTCCGAAAAAGCGTTTTAAAAAAATTAGAATCAAGAGTCGATACACAGTCGGCTGTTGCTTTAAAATTTTTACATGTAACAAAGAATTTCTGGGAACTTTTTCAAATTTTTTTCGAAGCGATTCCAATTAAAAAAAAAATGTTATCATAAACATATTTTGTCAGATAAGTAGTGGAAATTTGCACTAGTATGTAAATGTAAAGGTTAATTACACATAAGATGTAATTATCGCAACGGAAATATTATTTTTACAAAATCTGTACATGGAATAGTATTTTTATTTTCCTATCAAGTTTTAGAATACTGATATGTTTTATATAAAATAAAGATTAATTAGAAATAGCCGTAACCATCATTTAAAAAAGTACACATTCCATCACAATAAGTTTAATATAAATTATCAAATTTGTAAGAAAATCCTTTACGTATTCACGCCATTGTTCTGAACTTGTAGAACGATTTCAACCTCTTCTTGAAATTTTTCGTGCGCTTCAATGGCAACTTTGACTTAAAATCTCACGGAACGACAAGTGAGCTTGAGTTTCCAATGGAATATCGTCGTCCTCCTGTCGTCGGCATTGTCGTTGTCTTAGAAATTATGCTATCTCTCGAAGGATTTCATCGGCGATAAATGCAGTGTTCTCGGGCATAATCCATCCGGCTAAGAGTTTCTATGAACAGACGCACAAGATTCAACGTGAGACAATGTCGAAATTAGTATTGCTGAGTATTTCATGCAGAGATTTAATTGCTGCTCGAAAACACGAATGCCTCGTTATCCGAGACCTTGAATGAGCGCATTGTGGCTCGTCCTATTCCTCTACAATTGATTTTACGTTGGTACTCAGTGGCCGAGTTCCCAATTTACCGACCTGATTCTACAAATGAATGAACGGCATGAATAACTATAAATATAATGATACAATGGTGGACGAAAATAGAGTCTGGGTGAAGCTATATCATACATGTATTAGGTATATATTTCCAACGAAAACAGAGACTTGTTAAGATACGATTAAAATCTAGAAAAAAATCTATTCAATATTTAACAATGTAACACTGCTTTTCTTTGGAGCCAGGAAAAATTTCAAAGCAATGAAGCATATTTATTTTTTAATTATTTTTTTTAATGAATTTAATATATGAGATTTCGACCTCGGAAACCTGGAAAATTCAGAGAATTTTATGCTCCAGATTTAGTTGCCATCCTCTGATGATGAAATATCGTCGTCCTTATTGCCTCATTTACTCTGTCAAATACATCAAGAATTCTATTTTGTTTTAGCTCCTCGTGAGCTTCCAGAAGTAATTAGTATAAGACTTTGCAACTTCATAACGCATAGAGTTGTCAACTTATTATTCCTTCTGTTCCAAGAGGATTATACGCCAGAACGACCAAAGACATTGTCAGTCACGTCATTATACGCAATATAACTCGTTATCAGTGTTGTACCCGCTTTATTTGATGTATAAAAGATATAAGTGAATTGGAAAGACAGCTTTAAATGAAGTTTACTTATTTAGAAAAAAAAATGAAATAAATTTTCAAACATACAATTTTTTATTGAAAATACTCTACTTTATACCATGAAAATATAAAAAATATGTATAATATATGTTTGAAAATTCATCGTTTCTTTTCAATCAGTATTCGACGCGGAATTTAAAGCTATAAATATTCTCAATCAAAAGTTTCATTCGATTATAATTTCAGTAATTTGCAGCAAATGAAAAGAATTTTAAATATTCACAGTTTGGAGATACTAACATTGATTTTGAATAATAATAATAATAACAATGATCCCAAAAACTTAAGAACCCAGTAAAAAAAAAATAAGTTGTTTAATAAATGCTTAATATCCATTTTTCCTCATGAAATTAATACGCCAGTATTTCCAGACATCACAAACCTTGCAAAGAATTTTATAATATTTTAAAAATTATATTTTAAAATCTTATGGACTTTGTGCAAGGTGAAAACTAATAAGGGAGCGATGTGCAAGCTTCTATATTTCATTCTTGTTATATTACGAAGCGATTATGTTATTGATTTATGAAAGGTAATATAAAAATTGAAAAGCAGCAATTTTTTTTTTACAATTTTAGTGGTACTGTAACGAGAAATATGAGGGAGTAATTATGTACATTTTGTTAATGCTGCAGTGGGCAAAAATCGTCAACCACGAAACATGCGACTCGTTAAAGGTGAATTGGCTATGGTTGCTTTAATTGTCGCGCACACTTGGTAAATCCGAGACCACTGAGAATCTCGCAAGAGGAGCGTAAAGCTCGTTGACGTCGAGCAAGAAAGCTCTTTAAAATTAGATTCTACTCATTCGAGAGTGCTCTGTCGTTTACGAGAAACTCTCGGTCGTCCATTGAAAGATCTACAGGACGTGTATCTTTGGTTCGCTGACTCGTTCATTCACACTGCCTACCCATCTCTCCCTTCTGCCTCCCTGATCTCGTAATTGAATCAACAAAAAGTTACGGTCACTTAAAAAGTTTACGAGGCAAATGTTATACTGTAGGCTCGGCAGACTGGCTCTGCCTCTGTTTATTGGAATGTTCTCAAACCTTTCCTAATCTAACTCCGGAAGTGTGATATCAATTTCACAAGTTTCTTTTTCTTGCCAACCAAAAGAAAAATTTCTTTCGTTGATTTGAGGCTTTTCGCAAAAAGTGGGCCTGTTTCGTATTGACTAAAAAAAAGTTCATACTTTTTTTTTAATAGTTGTTTAGAGTGCCGAGAACAAGTACAAATTATTTCAGATTTTTTAATCCGATGTTATAGACAGAATTATATACCGATTTTTTATTTTTTATTTTTTTTTTCGATTCTCTGTACATAAAAATCGGTCCATTGTACAAACAAAATGCGATAATATATAATTTAGGTCTTAGAATGTAGTTTCCACAGAAAAATTAAGGGATTGATGAAAGATTCTGGGTGAAATATAGTATTAAAAAAATCTGAAATAATTTGTAATTCGAAAATTCAACTGGGGTGGCCCACTTCGTGAGGAATGTCTCAATGGTATTAAAGAGAGTTTCATTTTTAAGTTACAAAGATAAAAATATAGATTTTTTTTATCTGCCAAAAATAACTATATATATTAATCCTCATGTGATTGATTGAGAATACCGATGTTTCGATCACGTAAAAAAAGCCAAGGTTCGAAAACAAACATTTGTAGGAGTGTCAGCTTGGATAAATGTAAAGTATTTCAACAATTATTTTCAAAGTAAAATACAAATTCATTCTAAAATTTGTTACAATCGGGTCTGTGAATTTTAATGAAACAATCAAACGCATGGAATTTTTATTCCACATTTTTTAGCAATAAATAAAAGTTAAACACTTTTTTGTCTGATATTTTCGAGAATCGAGCTGTATTATATATTATAAATCACTCCCCGCGCGTTTAAATTCTGTTTATGATTGCGATGAGTAAATATAAATTTACATTTCAATTATGAGCTAAATACATAATTGGTATAATGAGGTATTATTTTACTCACCATAATTATTGCTCGTTACCAATGCAATTCACGCAGTTATTATTATTATCGAACTCGTCACTGGAAGTCGCATCGGGATATGTGTTCAAAAATTCAAAAACAATACCGTTGGTCCACCCGAAACCTTCCTGCACAACGTATTCGCCGCCACCACCAAATTGGCCAGGATTCTGGGCATCATACTGTAACATAAAATAAAATAATACCAAAATAAGTAATGTTTTTTCACTAAAAATAATATAATTAATCATTGATTATTTAATCAACGTTGTATTAGATACATTCTTAAAAACAAAATTTCAGGCCAACGTTATTAAAGATGTACAATAATTACATATGTTAAGATATAAAAACAGAACAACATTTCAATATTATATGTTCGTATATTTAGAAAAATTTAGATAATTAAAGCTTTTGAATATTCAAAGTTTTGTAAATCTTCATTTAATTTTAGCATTATTAACTTTTTTTTAACTACAGAGGTTTAACTTCAAATTTGAATTCGGGGATACAAAAACTACTTCAAAGTCCTGAAATTGTACTAATAATTGTAATGCCTTTCTGTATATATCGATGTCACCAATTTTTTTACGAAAGTAAATTATCTCATTGACAAAATATTACAAGCTAGAGCTTCGGTGGGTCATACCAAAATTTGATAAGCCTGGTCAGGCCACGAATATTAAATTTGAATTTTTATCTCAATCCAAAGTGCATTGAAATATAATGATAATATGTTCTGGCACAGGGAAAAGTTTAAATTTAATATGCACGATCAATTTTACTAGGGTTCGGAAGTTCTGACTCTGGATTACGTAAAATCATTCAGCCACGCCATCTTCGCCCTTCCTCAATGTCGATCCTCGTATCTACGTTCATAAATCCCTTTGCGAAACATTTTCAATTCATCAGAGTGTGTTGCGAGTAAAAAAAAAAAAAACAAGCTTCGTAACATGCAATGATGCTTAATGGGGGCAACCAGAACGGCGGAGAAAAGTATAAGCGACTCGTCGGAGTGCTGAAGAGGGAAGAAACGAATGTAGTGATCTCACTGTCAGCTGAACTTTTGTCAGATCTGAAGTTTCTGCTCGACTGATAGCCTATTTCTCTCTTTCAGTCAGTTGCAACGAATCATTTCGGCTAAAGGTTCGCTGGTTCGCTTCGTATCGTTCATTCACAAGTTTCATCGATATCTGGGAAAATAGCTTGCCGGCGGCTATGCAAAATTCAGAGAAGATCGTGACTAATGGGACTGGCTCGTACAGATATTACTGCGGTAAGGTTGAAGGGCAAACGGGCAGCCGCGAAAGTCTCTCGGGTATAGTAACCGAGTGAAGGTCCGCCACCTATCAAATACTCGTTTTTATTGGATATCTACGATATTCCATTGTAGCTAATATTATATGATCCGTAAAGAAATAGGAAACGGAAGATAGAAATGTGGCACATTTAAAAACGATTGTGTTATTTTTTTCGGTTCAGTCGCAGTTACCTCGAAAATAATTTATTATAAGAATTGTAAGAGAAAATTTAATTTGGAAAAATTATTTTCTTCGACGGGGAATTCAAAACGTTTCAAATATATATTTTTAAATACTAAATTCTGAAAACCTTTCTTTATTGAAATCAGATAAATTTAACGGCGGAATAAAAAAGATTGAAAAGCTTGGAAAGTAGAACCTTGAACATTGTTTCCGCATTTTTTAGTTAGCTATTCGGAAAGTCTAACTTCCACGTACAGGAAGCCTTGTGGACGTTTTATTTACCATATACTTTTATAAAAAGTAATCTTTCCCGATAGTATGAAACATTTAATAATCCTGCTTAACATTTTCTAAAACTGTTAGAAATTGTTGAATTGAAAAAAAAATCTGAATGGTGTAAAATTCTCTAAAAAATAATCCTTTTTGTTGAATTCTCACTGAATTGAGTATCAAACATTTATACGTTCTATTTAAGTTTTATACAACATGTTAGATCAGTTGCTTGAACCGTTCTGCAGTTATAGCATTATAAAAAAAAATCGAAAAGACGAATTTGTATAAAATCTGAACTTCTTTGTCGATTTTTCTTGTATAAATAATAAACGACTTCTTTTAAAAACTGTTTTAAAAATTGTCTCCAATCGGTACTATTTTTATTTGTCCAGTTTAACAATTTTTTAACTCTTATTTTTAAAGCATTTTGTTGAAAAATTGTACAAAATGAGCAATTTTTAATTTTATGATAATATACAAAAGGTATGTAAACCATTAATTAAAAAAAAAACATTTGCATTTTTTTCCCTCGTTGACACAAATGCTGCAGACGTCAATGTCTTTTTGCATTATTAATAATAATGTAGATAATCGTCACTGATTTTTTATACTTTAAAAGAAAATTAAAAAGAAATACAGAATATCTAAACGTTGGGAATGTTTTTGTAACTTCAGTTGGTGAAACGTAGAGTATTTGAAATAATTGAGTGCAGTGATGCACGGGAAGAGTTATTGTTTCAGTCAAAATAGAATTGTATATTTCGTGTTTGTTTTCGCGGTGAAAAATGCAATGTGTTTTCTGCTAGAATAAATTGGAATTCATTAGACAAGTATATGTATAATTTAGGTCAGAGTACGATGAGGAAGGGGAGAGGGGAAAGGGCTGGATAGTTAAAATAACAGTGTAAACCAAGAGGGTAGAAGAGAGTATCGAAATTGTTGTTTGTTTTGCGCCTTCCGACGCACATGCAAAACGCAACACGAGTAGATTGTCCAGTTCTGTTAGTGAATAGCATATCATTACGTATCAAAGGGTGACAAAAAATATATATATTTTTTTCTTACATTAGTTGCCCGAGCACCGCTAATTGCATTGCGGAAAAGTTGGTCAACGGGGACTAGTGCGTCGTGGCAAGAGTAATTAGGTCGCACACGGTGGTAAATTTGTACTTTTAAACACGAGACGAAAGAGGAGTAAAAAAGAATACAAAACCACCTCTGTGAAGACGTATGTTGATAAAACTAAATTTTAACCTGTTCGTAGACCTTAACGACATTTAAGTAGTCAAGAAGCCTTCATTAAGACTCAACATTATGCTCATGTATCTCAGAATCTGTATGGGCAATATTAATAATAATTCTTAGATCAGTTGTTATATATATTTTTTTATAGCATCTGAAGCTTTTAGTTGCAAAAGTTCAAAGTAGCCTAAATCCTTAGTTTGGTATATTATTAACGTTAGTGGGTATAAAAGGTAGCAGTACCGATTTAGGCATTCCCCAATACTTCAGTACGTTTTTTGTGGATACACTTGCTTATACAATCGTGATTTTTCAAGGGTTCATGTATTTCAGAAACCTTTATACTTGTATCAGTATCAATTCCTGTACTAATTACAAAAATAGTGCTGTACAAAAAAATTAGGGTTCATCGTTCATCATCCATTTCACCAAATCCTTCACTCCTTATGTAAATTGGAAAGATTTCGAGGCAAACTTAAGGTACATTTTCAGATTGTGCAATTGATTAATTGCACTCGGTGTTCTACGCATCAGTCTTAAATGCTGAATATTATTTTGTTCGTGTAGAAATTCATTACCAAGAAACTTCGAATTAAAGCGATCAAAAACGTATTTGCAGTTATAAGGAATCATTTGACTCGATAATTCAGAAAAGCTTTTGTTCTTTGCACAGATAAAAAAAAGCTTGGTTGAGACAACCAAGCGCTTGATTGAATACGTGATAGGTGACTAATTGCGGTTAGATCCATCAAGTTTTTTGTTTGCAAGAAATTCTTGGTTGGTCCAACCGCAATTAATCGGGTGTCACAAAGTTTTCCTTCCGTGTTAGCGTAATAAGAGGAAACAATTACTGTAATTGTGACATTTTAAATAAACCTCTACGTCGTTGAAACGACCACTCGATGCTTTCAGTAGCCACACACAAGTATTATAACAGCGTTCTTTGACGTAAGGTTCTCAAATATTTGCACTGTTGTTTAAGGGAAGGCATCCACTCAAAAAGAGGATTCCTTCTGCTGGATAACGTGGTGGGTTGGATCTCGTGTTTTCGGTGGTCGTCGAGGTTCGTTTGACGAATATTATCAAAGCATTGGATAAAGCAAGAGGTACAAGCGTACAAACACGTCTCTGTAACCCGAGAAGTGGCGGCAGGCCGCAAGCAACTATACTCGACTAACCCAAAAACAGATTAACTCAGAAACGTGCGGAGAACTCTGAACGAGACAGGGCTGTGGGAGTTGATGGTCGTCTCACGAGTACACATTCCTTCGACATACTCGTGGAACTCTTGTCCGGTAACTTCTACTACAGAGCTTTGCTAATTGAACGTGAATGCATGAAGTTTGTGTTATCTGTGTCAGTATATACGCGTGGTCGTATCGTTTCTGTTACGTACGACATAGTTATACGCGTATTTTGAAACACTCAGTTTCTACAAGGTTTCGAGCTTTGTGATACGAATGAGATTTAGTGTAAGAGAGCTCTCCAACTCGGAATTTACATCAAATTTCAAATTACAGTAGAACCTCGATAAGCTTACCCAATGCGGAGACTTGTAAACTCTGTGAAGAATCAATCAGGTACGAAAATTATTTATTTTTAAATTAATTTAATAATTTTTATCTTTTCATAGTTTATAAGAAATCGGGATAAGTTAATAAATATGTCAATGGTCTGATAAAAGGGTTGATAAAAGAAAAATATATTATCTTAGATTTTATGGACGGCTTCGTCGATTTTTAATAAGACATTGATTTCATTATTGTTTATCAGTTAAAAAAAAATGCTATCAAAAGTGTCATAGGATTAAATGTTTGTAACGGTGTTCTAATAAGCGTGCGTCAGGAAGAGAAGCGACGGGCGGTCGTTAATAGCACGTCAGTTCTCTTGCAGTGTCGCTTGTCAAATTGTCGAGATTTGTTACCGAGGTCATCAACTGACTATACAAGCCTGCGCGTGGGTTGACAAGCTCGCTAGTGCCACAATTTGGCGTTTTGGCTTTAAAACTCAAGAGTTGGTATTCCGCCTAATTTTTGAAAATATCAATTATGCATTGCACGTACATTTCCAACCAAAATATTGATTTGATTAGAATGTGAATAAGTCGTGACGAGAGATAAATCAAAACAAGATCAACGACTTTGAAGACACTAAGAACATTGTTTTTTGGATAACAATAATTTTCTTAAGTTATTAATCAATTAGTTTGAAAAATAGCTTAAGAAATTCGATATAAAACTTTTTTTCTAATGCAGTATTATTGTGTTACTATTATTTATTACCGATTTTATTATCACGATGTCTCTGTACGAAGACTCGGTATGCACGTGTACTGTGTTATCGATTGATTCCAAGAATTACCAGACGACACTGTCGGTTCTCGGAAATCATTGCATTTCACCCTGTGAGATCAAAGGAATAAAAAATGTTCAGATAGGATAACTACACTCTCTATATGTATAAGCAAGCAATACTCTGTCTTTTCCCCTTCGCATAACCGACCCTGCGGCACTATCGGTTACAGTAACAACCTTCACCTTTCCTATCTTGCGGCTTACGTCCCCTTGCCCTACGCATCGCTGCTCAGTTCGTTACGTTGAAAAAAGCGAACGGTGGCTTCATATATAATTGAATTGAGCACCGGCGTCTTATTCAATTTACTTCGGCGATGATAAAAAATTGGTACATTCGCTTTGCTGTATTTATTTATCTTTTGTATAGAATTACAACATCGAATCATTTGTTTAACTTAAGGTAAACGAATCAACTGATTCATAGGAAATCTAAAGTTGGCTCTCGATTGGTTTTACGAAATCCGGTATGACGGTAGTCAATCTAACTTTGGGCTCGCTACTGAACGTTTTTGTAAAACCAATTGTCAAACAAACTTGAGTTTCGCTATGAAAGAGTTTAAGCTCGGTTGATTATGGGTTGGTTTTTTGCACAAACCAACTAGTTGGAATCTGATTGAAAATCAATCATCCAACCACGAAATCTACCAAAATTCGAAATCCTACCAAGATCCAATCGAAAACCTACCAAAACAACGGTATCAATCCACCTGATTCAAAATGTGAATCCTACTATTTCTGCTAAGTGATATTGCGATTTTAATAATTCCATTTGAAGGAATTCATACATATCCTTAAATTACATGTTTCTAGTTTAAGGAATTTGGACTAAGCGTTGTTGAGTAAATCAGTCAGTCCTACATTTCTTTGCACAGGCATAGTGACAAACGTAATTTAAAAATGTAACGATCGTACTCAATAAAGCGTCGTCAACGCCGTTCTTGCACGCACGGTATTGCGTCAAAAACTTTGTTGACTTTGTATTTGTTTAACGTCTTTCTAGCGGCCTCAGTATACATATCGCGTTTCGTGATTAGCTTCGGGTATAGCGGTTTCGTGGGCTTTGCGCAAACACGCCTCCTGACCTTTATAGTTGCGAAACATGACGCTCGCTAACAATACGATTCAAAATTCGCGAAACGACATGCCACATGCAATAGTTTAGTTGCATGATATAGTTAACTCGAATTTACCGTGAGTTTCGCCGAATCCAATCTTACCATAAGATTGAGGGAACTACATGAAG